>CM031859.1:35289618-35480361 GCA_018697195.1 Certhia americana
CCTATACTACTTTCACAAGAACCCCAGATGAAAGGTACAAATTGAAATAACTTTCACTATGTGATTTCAAAGAAGAAAAATTCCTTTCCAACTTTGTTATACAATATGATGGTCACTTCACGGCATTAACAGGCACAGGTCACAAATGAAAAGGTTACAACAATCGGGTGACAATAGCACTAGCCTACGTAAAGAAAAGAAAAAATCTGTTTACCTGTCAGCTCAAGAGCTGTAAACTTCGCTATCATTAACGAGGTTTTACGGTCATTATATATACAATGGCTCACTTTGGTGGCAGAAAGTGAAAGCAGGGCATAGAGAAATAAGGTCTGAAAGAAAATTAGAATTAACAGGCCCTCTTGACAACTATGTTCACCAACCCATTACTGAAAGGGGTGGCCAAATGGGCGGCGAAAACTTTTAAGCCTGAATAAATCTATCCGTTAAATAAAACCTCCACACGACTGCATCCAGAGCAGGGCGCGGCAGAAGTAAGTGGCACGATCAGCTCCCAGCCAGACCGCCTTTGTTCGCTGGTTGCCAGGCCGCGAGCATCCACGTGTGCACAGAATCCCGGGTCAGGTACTCTGGGGGGAATGTACCGGCATCCCAGCACACCCGGGAAGCCTCCACGGCCCCATCCGCAGCGGAGGGACTGGCGCAGGGAGAAGCCCGGGGGCGCTCGGGTGTCTTGCGCGGCGGGGGCTAGGCTGGCGCGCCCGGGGAGCGAGAGCGACGGCGGGACCCTCACTCACCTCTTTTCCAATCGATCTTTTGTAAGTCGATTTCTTCGAAGTTGAGGGACCGGGGCAGGGTGTTCAATAATTTCAGCGGAGGCGGCGCGGACAGCTCCTCTGTCACCGCAGGGGGGCGAGGCGGCCGCACGGGGCTAGGCGGGGTCCGGCGCCAGGCAGCCGAGGGCCTGGGCTACGCGGGGCTCTCGGCCGGCGGTTACCGGACGCAGGTCGGGGCGGGCTGGCCGAGGCGCCGCCGGGGCCGCACTCCGCGGCGGCTTCGGCCTCACCAGGCGGCGGGCAAGGCCCCGGCACCGCTCGATGAGCATCCCGCGCCCTCCCTCAACCCCCGCGGGGCGCCGCGCCGAAAGGCCCTAGGACGCTGGCCTTCCTGCGCCAGCTCCGGACAGCCTCGGCCCGCTGCGTCCCAGGGACAGAGAAGGCGGGCGCCCCCGGGACCGCAGCCGGGCCATCCGAGACCCAGCGGTCCGGCAGCGGGAAAGGGGGCCGCCGGCAGTGAGCTGGGGGAGCCGTCAGAGCCGCGCCGCGGCCGCCCGCCGCTGACATCAGAGTCCGCTTCTGAAGTTTGTGTTTTCTCCCCCCGGCCGAGGATGGGAGGACGGAGCGCCAGGCGGGGGCGGGCAGAAGAGAAGAAGCGCCGGCAAGAGCGGCCTCTTCGGACGCGCGGCGGGGGCCACGGCATGGAAGGGACGGCACACCCCCGCCCCGCCCCGCCCCGCCCGGCGCCGCAGCATAGGGGGGAGCGGGCCCGGGGCCGCGGCGGCAGCGCTTCCTGTTCCGCCGCCAGCCGGCAGAGCGCCGGCGGGCCGGCACCGGAGCCGCGGGCAGAACGGCACCACCCGGTGGGGCATGAGGGCACGGTCCGGCCGGGCCTCCCGCCGTCCGGGCGGCTGAGGGCCAAGGACCCGTGCTGGAGGCCGCATGCTACCGCCCGTGACGAGGCGGGGATGCAGGCCTCTTTCCCTACACACACACACACAAGAGACACAGACCACACACACAGAGACACAGTACACAGACACACACATACACACCACAACCAGACACACCACCATACACACACACACACACACACACACAGAGACACAGCCACACACACAGAGACACAGACACACACAACAGACACACACCAGAACACATACACACACAAACATTACACACACACACACACACATACATCCATACAACACCACACATAACATACACACAATTACACACACACATACACAAAACACATACACACACACACCACACAATATATATATGTTTTGTATATATGCACTTCATTGCCCTCTGTATAAATCTATCTTCTCCAGGACAGAAGGTGTTGTACGGGGTCGTGGACAAAGCGCAGCCCTTGTGCTCTTCAGCGGTGCTTTCTCAGGGGAAACCTGTGTGTCGGAGGGTGGCTCTGGAGTGGAGAGTGATGGAGTGGTTATCGATGCAAGCACGTAGTAATAAAGGGATGGGACTTGGGAATGAGCGTATACCTTAACCGCTCCCTCTCCAAGGGAGTCTTGATCAACTCTTTTCCAGGGTTGGCTCCTGCTTCTTGCAGTTGGAGCACACGCCCCGTTAGTGTTTTGGTGGTAGATGTCTCAGACTGGCACTCCAGGGTGTGAAATCAGTGCTGAGATGAGTGAATAGAGCTGCTGTGTCCCACTGAAACAGCTGTGCTTCATTTTGATATGTTTAGCCTTTGGGCTATATATAAAAAGTTATGTTATTGTACAATACTATTAATAGTATGTAATTTTAGTAGATCTAGTAAGCTTTCCTAGATCTTCCTCAGCTAGCATGCTAGAGAATGTCTGTGCCTCACAAAGAAGTCTCATAATTGTAGATAGACCTGGTTTACAGAGCTAGCCTGAGAAAGCCACTTAAACAGCTAATTAGGAAAAGAAATATCAAGGATGTATATGGGCAGTGACCTAGTCTTACGGTGGCTCAGCTGTTGTTAAAAAAGCCAAAATGAAAGTACCTCTATCAGAGCTGCTGTGCTTTGTGACAGGCTGCCATTATGGGTTGTTTGCCATTATGTCTTGTATTTTTGTCAGCTTTTGTAATTTATCCAGGATTTTCAGATGTACACCAATCCAGAAATCCCAGCCAAGCAGTCACAGTACGTGTTGACTCTGTTGCATGCAAGATGAAACTCGTATGCAGGGCTGGTTGGCTCAGTGCAATTACATTGCCCAAGCAGTCTGTGTGTGCGTGGGGAGCAGACTTGTATGCTGAATGTGCTGAGTTTCTGTTGCTTTTTGATTTTCTGATATGGTTTGGTCTAGAAAAAATCTAAAGACACTTCTGTTAGATGGGGGAATTTTCCAGGTACCACAAAATATGGCTAATATCTGCTTCATCCAGTGGGGTTATTCAGAGTCCCCACTTTCTCAGGTTGTTTGAAGGTTTGGATGTTCATACTGATGCTGGCACCCCCTTATACCCAGTGAAGCATTTGATTTTCATTTTCCGAAAAAGCCACTATTAGTGCACATCTTGGTCATGCTGTGATACAGTCACAAAGAACTGTTTATACCTGGACCTCACAACTTCTTACAGGAAAGTGTACCACTTGTGAAAGCAGCTGCTACAGTCTCAGCTGCTGAATGTGCAATATATTGATTATTAATTATTTCTGAGGTATTGAGAAAACTGCAAATCCAGTGAAATCCAGACTCCTTTCCGTCTGGTTCATACTGGCTTTGTACTGCTGTATGAATTGCTTCAGTTCTCTAAACACTTGTAGATCAAGACAAGGAACACATACAGTCAACTGAAGCCAAGGAAAAGGCGTGAATGAAAAGAAAGGGAGGTGTAAAATCTATCACTGCTAGTCTTGATACCTAATTGCAATCATGAGCATGGTCTCAAAAGCATAAAATTTTGTTTCTTTTTTTGACACATATGCATTGAGGAAGGTGAACTACATCAGTACTTTTTAGAAAGACGACCAAGTGGGTGGTTGTGCTTTAGGGGGTGACGGTGATCTCTGGTAAATGTAACTGACTATTTGGCTTTTTGTTATGTTTCACAGACCTCTGTTGAGGCTATGTGTCAAGCAAATGGCAGTTGCAGTCTTCTGTTTTTCAGTGGAGAGATTTTTCTGTTCCCTTTGTTATATTTTTGTTGATAGGCATTAAGACAGCAGAGGAGAGCATTCCAATTATAGTTGCTTGTAAGGTTCATTTCCTTTCAGAAATTGATGTGGAAATATGTATCTCAAAAATAATGAGCTCTTTCTTTGTGAAGGCAGAGTCATCATCATTATCAAAATGTCACTGCTGTGAAGATCAGGAGGGGTTTTAAGGATGTGGTAATTTTGATAATACTTTTTTTCTTTTTCTTTCCTGAGACTGACACAGTCTTAATTAGCTACAATTAGCTATTTTGTGGACTAGGTATTGGTTGTACAGCCCCCAAATATTTATTCAACGAATACAGGAGAAAAAGGAAACCTGCTGTGCTTATCTTTGAGAAAATATGCTCTTGTGTTTAGAAGAAAAACCTAGAACATGGGAAGCCCACATTCTGGGTCTCAGTAGCCTCTCTCTAGCATTGGAAAGTGGTTACACTGCCTGGAAGGTGATCACATAAAGATTGTTGGAAATGCCTGGGTGCCATGGCCAGAGTGTGCACAAACACTCAAACCTGAGACAGCTGCTGTGGAGCTCTTTGTCACACCTGTCCTAGAGTGTATGGCTCTGTTTTTTCAGAAGAGGCAGCAGTAAGTCTGATTCAAAATACAAACAAAGTCGACATGGACAGCTTAACAGACCTGAGATTTAGCCCTAGTATTTGGATATCCTAATGAAAATTTATCCAATATAATATGGAATTGTACAGCTTAGAATTTGGACACATTTTCATGAATACAGGCAAAGGAACAGATACATTATCCTGGCTACCTTTCGTCCAGCTCCCTTAAAATTAGTCTGACAATTTTTTAAGAGGAGTGAACAAGCATTATTCCATTAACTTAATTTAGAAAAAAGATAAGTGATTTCTTCTTTTAAAAGACTTTAACTTGTGTTGTTTTTTCAGCATATGCAATTTATTTAAAATTGGTTAAAATGTCTCACTTCAGGTAATTCAAGTTTGATACTAGAACACAGTGGTGGAATATATTGGATGGTATCTACAACTGGAATGCCTACAACAAAAAAGGTTCCCTTCTAGATTAAGCACAGGAGTATGTTTCTGCTGAATCTGAATCTATTTTGTCCCTGTTAAATATTGTCTGGTAAATATGAAGTTATTTCAGCTTGTGGGAACCCTCTGTGATTGAAGAGCAGGTTCCTGGTGACAGTAGCATGGAGAACCCTATGAAATACATGCACCCCATAAATTCATGTCTCAGCTGAGAGGCACCCCAGAGGAGCCTGCTGCTTGTTCTGGTGCAGGTACAGTGGAAATATCTCATGACGACAAATGACTGCGATGATATTGACAGATTTCTCTTTCTCAGCGTGGCTGAGTTGTTGCCTAATCCACTCTTCTCATGCAACTCCTTTGGCTTGTACATTAGTATTTCCCAAGAGCAGGTTGCAATATTGTGTGTGTCAGATTCCACTTTGAATCTCAATGATTTCTTCAATTATGTCCTGCATTAATGGTTTGCAAAGTCTTGGAAAACAGCACAAGGGTGTATTCTGCCAAATTCACTGAGATAGCAGTCCCAGCATGCTTCCTGTATTTTTATTACTTCTTTTGCTTTCTGGTAAGACTTCCCCACAGTATGTAAAATCTTCTAAATAGCCATGAATTTCTTCAGTGGTGGTGTTCCCTATTATTTGTGATAAAATGCATATATTAGGAAAAAAACCCTAAAAAAGCCTTGCAAAATAAATGCATGAGCTGCTTTGCTAAATAGCAAACTCTGTTGTATGCCAGGAATTATATTCACTTTGATAAAAGTTCTATTGTATGATTATTACAGAAACTCAAATGATCATAATTGTTTCTGAACCTTATTTTGCCTCCTAATCTGAGGCATGTTAGATCTCCCAGAGTTTTCCAGGAGTCTATACCACCAAGAGAGCCAGGAAAAGCAAGTAATGCAGCCACTGAGCAGTAAGGGCAAAGTAAAGGTGAGAGACTATCTAGATTCAGTCCTGTAACCAAACAAACACATTTTCTCTGTTGCAGCTATCAGCAGCTGGGGCTTGGCTAAGTGGCCAGGGGGAAAAAGATAGTAACAAATTTAGCACAGAGAAGAAGGAGACAGATGGCTATAGACTGTCTGATCTTGAACTGAGAGATCTGAAAAGATATGCTACACGAAATTGCTGATACAAGATGTATTAGAGAGAGGTGTAAATGTAGGTAGCTATAAAGTAGCAAAGGTATTTTAGAAAGATGCAAAAACAGATCCAGACATCTAAGTGTCTTTTGCTCTGCTCTCAGTAGGCTTTAAAATAAAATGTGATGGAGAGAATAATAAAGAGCATGGAGGTAAATGGAGTGAAATGTCACATCTTTTTAATCAAAGGTAGATTATCTCAGATTAACAAAAGATCATTTTTAATATATTCAGTGATATTTTTAGGCAAGGAGAATGTGTAGAACTATTCTTTCTTGAATGTATTTGATATATTGTCTCATGGGAAATCATTAATTAAGCTGGACATGATACGAATCATTAGAAGAATTGAAAATGAGTAAAGACAGTAGAGGAGTGGTTAGAATACAGTAGAGACTATGAAAAGGGAAGTATTGGAATGAAGTCACAAATAAATTTTTTTTTCAGGATTGAATTCTGAGAGAAAGCTTCTTGGTAATTTCATTAACAGAGTTGATAAGAGTATTAGAAGTATGACAGTGATTCTGAAGACACACGTTTAGACAGCACAGTTAATGGAGCGAAGGATAAGAATATCAAATGGGAAAAATTAGATGATGCCAAGGATAAGAGAAATAAAGTGGCTAGTATTTAAAATATTAGAGTCACATTCATGAATTAATTTGAGAACTCATAATATCTTGTTATCCTGTAAAAACTTAAAAAGAAGAGGTGAAGAAGATTACAACTTGCGTGTTTTAACTGATTTTAGGAGGACTTTTATTCTTGTAGGTAATGCACCTAGAAAAATGTGCAAGCTTATATATCCTGTATGACATATCCAATAAAGCTATAAAAGTTTATGCAGACTTCATCTGAAAGGCTCTACTGTGTTGGTACCTGCTTCCCAAGAAAAATGAATTGGGACCTAACTAGTTACAGAGAAAAGCTAAAAAGATGATCAAGATAAGAGAGGGCTTACCACAGGAGGGAATATAAAACAACTTGGCATGTTTAATCTTGCGAAATAAAGAGAGAGAGGATATATGTTGCCTCTGTTTAGAGAGATTGAAAAGATATTGTGGAGGTAAACAGTACTGATGGAAAGTGATATTCAAGTAAAAGGAAACTTCTTTTTGCACAAGAACCCTGTTAATGCATGCTGATTAGAGACCTGTAAATATTCCTTGCAACTGGGGCAAGTCACTTTACTGGATGGTCCTGAGAAGTGAAATCATTTATTTGTCGTAACTATCTGTGAAAGCAAAGTACTGTATTAATTTCTTAAGGAGGTATCCTCTAATCATATGTTGAATAAAAAATGTGCTATTAAAAGTGTAAATAATGTAGCAAATTCTTATTGTGGTAGTTCTTTACCTGAGTATAGATTTAAATGAACTGTATGTTCTTAAGATTAAGTAAGAATTGCATTGAATTGTGAGAGTAAGGTGGTGTTCTAAAGAAACAAGTGATACTGGAAATAGGAGAAATTTTTGGTATTTTATTTCTTGGAGAAGTAATATAATTTTCTTTCATATTTTAAAGCTTCTAACTCATGAGTCAGGGCACGTGAAGGCAATTGTTGCAGGTGTGGTTTTTAAACAATATTGGGAAAGGGAGTTGACAGCTTTGTATGTTTTATTCAAGACATAAGTGGTTGGAGTATCACAAAGCATGGGAGCAGTGGACTGGAAATAAGAGGGGAAACTGTTCATGATCTTCATTACATAATGGGGATAAAGACATGTAGTCTGAGAGCAAGTACAATAAGTGTATGAGTGTGTATGAGGAACTTACCTTCAAAGTTTTTCTTCTAGAAGATTTTGTCTGCTATTTAAGTGAGAAACAGGAATAGATGCTCTGTGTACTTGCTTTCTGGTTTCATACCAGCTAGAACTGACAGAAACAAGGAAAATACAGAGCTCTCAGTCAAATGGAGAGCTTGCCTAAGAGGAAAGTCTAAAGCAGTTAGTCCTTTTCTCCCTGAGAAGAGAAGCCTCAAGAGAGAATTTCATCACAAGTATTCTAATACTTAAAGGGCTTCTCCAGAGAGGATAGAGTCTGTCTTCAGTGGGAAGAAAAGGTGCAATGGGTACTGGTTGTGCCAAGTTTCATCTTGACACAAGAGAGAATTTTTTTTACAGTGAGAATAACCATTGCCCATGGTGAAGTTCCCTTTACTGGACAATTTCAAGATGCAGCTGGACAGGGTGCTAGATAAACTCATCTAGCCTCCCTTTACCACACAAGGTTGGGCCAGCTAATCTTTCAAGGTTCCTTCCAACCTTGGCTGTACTAAGTTCCTAGTTGCATCTCAGAGAAGGTGCCCTGATTCTTGTGTGGTTTGCAATAAACAATGGCACAAGTGTGGAACATGGACCTGCAGCTCCAGCCTGGTTGGGTGCACAGGCAGGTTCTCTGTGTGGCTCTGCTTTCTGGTTGCTTGGGGATGTGTTTGGAAAACAGCCTATGAATGCATATGGAGGACCCAAATATGCCACCAGATAATCATATTTCTAATTGATATGTGAGTCACTTGTAATGTGTGCTGAAAATCAGTGTTCTGTAATGTAAGATAAAAATCAAAAAGATCTGGTTCTTTTAAGGAGGTACTTGTTAACATGCTTTGCCACACATCATTAGGATGGTATTTCTTTCTAGAAGATATCTTTAAAAAATGGTCAGTCAAAATCATCGGTAATTGAGACAACACATTTCCATCAGTGGAAGAATAAGGCCAATAAAATTATAGAAGGAGGTAAACAGTTTATATCATTGTATCACTTGTTTGGTAATGAAATACAGTCATCAGCATCATTATGCATGATGCTCCCAATTAAATGAGACCATATAGGAACAAAAGTCACAGTAAGCATGGAAGTAATAAATCACCAAAATTTTTTGTGTTTCTTCTAGAAGCTTCTAGTCCTGTTTCATAAAGGCAGCCTTCTTCAGGCCATTACTATAGCTGTTGCTTCTACAGATCAATGTCATAGATGTGATATGCCAGCTAACTTGCTAAAGCCTAACTTTTGGCATAATCTCAATATTTCATTGTCTAATTTGTTTACCTTGGTGAGACCTGGAGGCATGTGCCCGCCCTCTTGGGAATCTCAATCTATCCATTGGTCCCTACTCATGAAGAGGAAGGAAAATGAAGTTTTGTAAAAAAATTAAATACACTTCATGGTTTTGTGGTGGAAAACTCAAAAAATATCTTCAAAGCTAGCCTGAAATGGTAACTTGCATATTTTTTATCTGAGAATGTCTGTGGGTCTCCCAGACTGTGGGACATACATGTCGGCATGTGGCACAGTGTCAGAGTCTGCAATTATGAAGAATATTTCTTTGCATGTTTAAAAGATTTTAGAATCTCTGACAAACAGCGTTTTTAACCTTTGTTCATGGAAAAAGGGCTTTTAAGCTCTGAAATGAAGCAGAGTTTTCAAGAGTATGTATTAATAGTAGAATAGTGTGTAGTTTTATCACAGGGTGAGAATTTTAGATATATGGGGTTTTTAGGATGGCAGACAGATGGAAGAAGCACATGGCTTTTGGGTTTCTTCCTTCTTCTTCCTTGCCTCCATCTTCTGCTGTGAGGTGGCACATTATAGTTGGTTTAGAATAGAGTTTAACCTTCTAACATAGATAACAGTTATTGGAGTAGAATTATAAATACTGATTACGTGGATTGTAGTATAAATATCCACGCCACCCTGAGGGTGGGGGCATTTGTGCATTTTGCATTTTGTATTTGGTAATGGGGCTTTGGAGGTTTGTGCCTTGAACTGACCTGCAGTGAAGAACAGAATGTAATGATAAGAAATAATAAATAATTAAGAGAAAACACAAGAAGAAAAGTCTTGCGGTCCTGCTCTTTCAAACTCTCTGGCTGGGGAAAATAAAACTTTACATTCTCGGGTGACAGAAGAAAAACAGCCGGCCGGCAGAGAGAAACAAAAAAAAAAAATTTTTTTATAATCCGAGAGCACAGCAGGCTCTCCAAGTTTAGTGTGGCTGGTGGTGGCATCTTCTAGAAAGACATCTACTTGTGGGATGTGTGCCAGATCCACTGTGATGGAGACTGGGAATGTGATTGAACTTGGGCATTTTGTATGATGCCATGACTTTAGGGGTTTGGTTTGTGGAGGTGGAGGACATGTTGAGAGGGAGGCATAATTTTTTCTGTCTTTCTGGCAAATTACATGCTGGTTTGGAGAAGAGGGGTGCTGCCTTCTCTGGGAAGAGAGCATGTGATCTATCCTAAAAGTGCAGCTGGGTGCAGAGGCACTGTTCATGCATGCAAACTGTCCCTGGCAATCAGACCTCGGTTGCTGGTACTGCCACCACTGGTGGCATTTGTGCTGACTGGTATCCTGGAATAATGTATGAATTGTAGGCCAGATCATTTTATACAAATCATATGTACAGCCTGCAACTCAAACAACAGCCAAGGGTACTAATATTGTCAGCATGCAAAAATAGGGAGAAAGTATACAATCTGTTATACATTCATTTTCAGTTTAATCTCATCAAAACGTGATTCCCTGATTGTTTCAAAGTGCTGTCCTTGTTCAGTAAGGAGAGACAAGCGTCTTTAGAGGGCATTTCTTCCCAATATGTTAGGATATGATGAATTACTATTTGGAGAGATCTTTTTCTCTACTGAAAGCCCCTGTAACAAATTTCAATTAGACTCCTAGGGCTTGGTTCAGCTTCCTACTAAGCCATTTAGTAACTTTGGAGACCCCCCAGGGATTCTGTGACCTCATGGGGTTGGTAAATGTGATGCAGGTCATGAGCTGCAGGTCCGGGAAGCATATTCCAGAGAATCTGAGATAATATTAGATAGGTATGTATGGGCAGTTGGGCTGCTCACCCAATTTCTTACTTAAAGTAAGGTGAGGGGAATCCCACTACTGGGATCTGACCCCAGCCCAGATAAAGCCAGTATCAGTCTTAGGAGAATAGCTGTATGTGAATGAGTCCTCAAACTCTAGAGGTCTAAATGTCACAACCTAACTCTGTGTGAAGAGTAAACCTGAACACACTTTTTAAAAAAATTTCTTATGAGTTTGTTCCTGTGCTGTTTCTACCAATGGCAAGTTCTCCACAGCAAGAAGATAAGCAAATTTAAACTTTGTTTTTATATTGGAAGAAAATATAAAATAGTCCAACAAAATCCCCAAAAGTATACTCCTCTCCCCATCTCCCCCCCACCCTGCTGGTCAACATTCAAACAACTTGGGAAAGAAAGTACTGGTTGCTCTGCTTTATTAAGGCCCTTAAATTCAGAGACGCCTATAAGAAGTTATATTTGAAATGGTGAAAATTGCATTTAATACATCTCTTAAAATATGATGGCTGGGCAACTATTTCTTCTGACAACCAGCAATTACTTAATCATATGAATTTCTTTCAATATGTGAAAGAAAAGGAGAAAAGCAGATGAAAATTCCCTTTGGGGATCTGAGGATTTGATAACCTTATTTCTTCAGATGTAGTCAGGAATATTACTGTCCCTAATATCTACGTCAGTTGCAGAAAAGCAATAAAAAAAGTCATCTCAAAGATCCTAGCATTAGTTTATTTGTGTCATAGCCTTTAACTTTATGAAGCATTTTGTGTGGGTGGAATTTGACATGCCTGATGCAATTGTTCTCTTGATTCAGTGTAACTAGAGAAATGAATTTGAAGCAAATGGAAGTCAAGTAAAGAATGCAAGCAAATGTAAAAGGAGACTTTTTTTTCAGGAAGTTTTTACAGTAGACTTCTGAAAGATTTCGTCTGGAACACGGATTCTTCAAAAAGAGTAATTTAACACTGGAAGAAATCATGCATCACAAAAATTGCTGATGTCTGGGTCTGTTTCATTTGTCTTACTTATAATTTTATGTTTATATGATGGGTATTTCCTGAAACTGTGCAGTTGAAGTCAATACTGAAGCCATTTTTATTTCCCCACAAGGTGGTACTGTGGTACTGACTATACAGCTCTTGTTTTGGCTGTAGTTGATTTATATCTGTACCCTTTCTGCACATGTTTTAAAGACAGATTTTTGTTTGCAAAGAAGAAAGTTTCAGTGTTAAAATCAAATGTTGCACAATGTTCTTAAGGCTCTTTTTTTTTTAATGTGCTTTTTTCCAACTTTTTTCTCATTAAAAATAAATTTTATTGAAAGTTGTGATTGTCAGAAAATCTCCATTAAAAAACCCAAACCCAACTGTTTCAGACTCCTGTGTTTTCTAACTAAAACAATACAAACAATAGCTGTTGTATGTTTGTTCAGAAATTAATCTTTTTTCCCCATTTAGTTGCACATAAGTAAAGAGGTAACTACAATTAATTACAGATGTAAAGCTAAATTAAAAGCATTAAATATTTAGGATAATGCATTTTTTTCCCTCCTGAAAACATACCTAACTACTGTCAAGTATAGGAACAAAACATAATTAATCATTTTAATCAATCTGTGGCAGTACATGGGGTGCTTCCAGTTGCTTGCAGAGGTCTGTAGGACCTATTGAGAACAGCTCTATGTGTTTGCACCTCACCATCACAATTGATTATTATTTTTCATGTCTGTACTTCTATACTACTGTAGTTTGTAGTCCATAGTTTACATTAGAAAGTGGATTAAGGCTTGGGTAGACCTGAGCCCTGGCCCTTGTCTGGGGTTCTGCTAAATGGTCAGCATAGTCCTTGGCAGGGCTAAGGACTACCTAGACAGAGTTTATCAGGGTTTGGCTGTAGCCTGTACTTTACATGGAAGAGTTCAGCTTTATTGATATATGCTGTGTAGGGATTATTGGTGTCAAGAGCAGAGGACAGGCCTTGGTCCACTGCTTTTATCAGTATCAATGTAGCCACTGGGATCCAGTGAATAATCCTTATGCTCAAAGCTAAGGATGGACTCAGGTAGGTTTTTTGCTCAATTTTAGAAACACAAACTGTTGTTTTTATGGCCCAGACTTTTCATCCATTGTGTTTCTCTGTGTGGCTGCTTCTATTCACCCCCTGTGCCTGGATACACCGTAGGCAGCTTGATAAAGCAGTTCCCCTATGGATCTTGTTTGTACAAGTTATCAAGTGTCATGCACAATCTATACTTAAAAGCAGGAGGAACATCAAAATGGGCTCCAGTTATATAAAATAATAATAAAAATTAATACATATGGAAGCTCACATTTAATTATTCTTTAAAAAAATCTTCAATGGCCTATGTCTTATTAAGTGATATCTAATAGCTTTCTAAGAAAAAGTTACTTATTTTTCTCCAGGTTTTCTATCTTTTCTTCATGAATGGAAGAAATACATTGGAGAGCTGAGTGTGGCTATTACCTTTCAAATCTTCCTTTGAAACTGAATCCCACTTGAAGTTCTTGTGCTCCATGGCAGGCCAGGGACAACAACAGGAATCTAGAAAGAGAGAGACCCAAGCAAGTCCCAAATTAAGGGGGTACAACCATGTGGGACCATACAGCCTCTGTGGAGGCAGAGTGAATGCCTTGAATCCACAAGCAGGACTTGTCAATGTTCACAGCTTGCCCTTCATGGCCTCTAGGTCAGAAGATAGAATTGGTCCTGCTAGGGTGAAAACAGGACAGAAGATATTCCTCTTTTTGGAATATGTGACTTTCCAACACTGAGATGAGGGTGTGGGAGGCACAAGAATGCCTGATGAGGCTAAAAAAACTGAAGGGATCTTGGTCTCCTGGCAAGCAGTACTTGCAAAGCAGATGTGTGGGGTCTGTTACCAGTATTATGGTCATACTATTGTGTCAGAGGTAACATGAGAGCAGGATAGGAAGAGGTACACAAGGCACTTCTGCTCAGACATTCTGCACATTTACAAATGGGCACCTTTTCTTTAGGTATCAGATCCCAAGCAAAGAATTTCTCTATGATTAGATCTTCTCAAAGCATTAAGTTATGGTCTATTAAATGTCTGTACACCCTACTTGGAAAATGACCTATCAGCATTTTCAGCTTTTGGCTCTGCTTTTGAATAATCTCCATCTATTATTGTTGATAAAGGCTTCTTTCTTCCTACTATTTTCCCTTATCACAAAGAAGTTCCCTGAATTCTGTGACTTTCCTGCAAATGTGCATGCTTAAAATAACATTTTCTGTGGGCTTTTTTTAGATTTCCATTTTTTTTCTTGATGGAGGTAATAATATTAATTCTTCACGAGAGAAAAATATATCCAGTGCCCTGGGATAAGTGTTCTGGACCTGGTAGCAATGTCTCAAATGGGCTTGAATGAGATCTAACAAGAATAAGCATGTGTCTTAGCCAGGCTCTTGAGACTGCAGGACGCTCAAAGGAATCGCACTGAAGTGGTTCGCTGGTAGTACATAGATAGGATTGCTGGTAGGGATATTTAATAACATGGGTATGGTTCTTGTTTCCAGGACTTAAGAGTTCATAAAGAACAGGTGAAAAGAGATTAAATGCTTCTCTGACATCATTTTTCTATGTCAGAATTTGCTGTCAGTGCCACAAGTCATCTTTGCAGGGGGAAAAGTGAGCTACATAGCTACAAGAAGGAAAGGGAGGTGTGCCCATGCCCTATAATCTGAGAATCTTGTTTCCCATGACACTAGATCCCAGTAACAGTGTTTCTTTGTTATAGAAATGAATTTCAGAGACTGAATCAAAGCCATACAAAACAATTTTAAGAATCCTACTTCTGAAAGCAGAGGAATATCACAGAAAGAGTAGCAGATGTTGGAAATATTTGCCCTCTGGCTTCCAGTTTAGGTTTCTATTCCTAAATGGTCCTTTTCTGAAGCCTAAGAAAACTATTAAGCTGGACTCACACCTGCACAGGCCAGACTCAGCTCACGTGCACTCTGAAACATCTGCAGACTCTGATGTAAAGCAACCAGAAACCCTATGTTTTATGAGCCATTTTGGACTTCAGAGAACTGCTAAAACACAGCTTTTGTATTACGGAAAGAAATTGAAGGGTAGACAATTGGAGATGACCACCAAAGGGGATAGCAGGATCAACATGAAAAGAAATCTTTGAATAATGTACTTAAGAGGGAATAGATCC
The DNA here is from genome assembly GCA_018697195.1 of Certhia americana. Lineage (NCBI taxonomy): Eukaryota > Metazoa > Chordata > Aves > Passeriformes > Certhiidae > Certhia > Certhia americana. The sequence continues at coordinate 35,304,718 of CM031859.1, forward strand.
AATAAAATGACCTTTGGAAAGTCTCTTATTCTTCTGTAATTTCTTTGTCAGTTGCTTTAACCAAACCTACAGGATGCTCCAGGCTGAGGTAGCTGACCTTCAAAGCTTGGGAGTCCTTGTACTTTCCTCTTCTGCTTTTATCATTTTTTGGAAGAATTCAAACATATATCTAGTCACCACTGAAGAATGGATTCTGGTTTATCTAATAAATGATAGAAATTGCTTGTCTGTTCTATCTGGAAATGGAAAATACCTCAGATAAAAGCTTCTTTTTATTAAGGAGCCAGAGACCTTTTAGATCTCATTTGGCCTTCTTGCCCTACTCATTCCTCGTTGTTTTATCTAGTGGTGCTTTGCTGATATAGTTATTCTTCTCAACTACTCTAAACATATAGTATTAGTTCTGCGCTGTCTTTCTACCTCCAGCCCTTTTAATAGTTAGCTCTTTAAAACCCTGTAGGGCTAATTACCCTATAATCACTCTGTGTGTTTCTCACCTGAGCAGGAATACTCTGATTCCCTCTAAATCCACTTGCTCCATTTATTCCCTTGCCTGCTTTTTTCTTCTTGTTGCTCTTTAGAATTTAGATCCTTTCTCCAATATCAGAAAACCTTTTGTGTCCTTATGTTGTGAGTATTTTTTTTTTCTATTTTTTCAGGAAGCAAAATAATCCCAGAAAGAGGTGAATAGACATGGAATTGAATTGCACCTGTGAGGTGGGTTGAAGACCTAGGTTGAAATATTTCAGTGAATGTCCATTTTGACATTACAGACTGTTTTTGGCATCATATAAAATGGTTGTCCTAGATTATTTTAATGATCATAATCACTGGTTTTAAAATCTGTGGGTTCTTCTTTAAAGACTCAACTCACCACTTCAATTACTTCTCTCTTTCTCTCTTCATTAGTAATCCCCTCACATGCTCTTTGTTACAGTGTTGTTTCATCTCGTGTTTGTTTGTCCTAACTAATTTAGATATTAAGTCCTTGGTGACTGACAATGTGTCTATCTATGCAAAGCACAGTTAAATAAATAAATTTAATAATAATTAATAATAAATATGCCAGCTGAAAGCTGTGCATCTGAACTAGCAAGGACGACACTGACATTGGTGAATTTGGTTTCAAGAGCAATGCTTGCTATTCCCCTGCCTTGGCTCTTTAGGAAGAGCTGTTAATGGGTGTTGTGCTCTGATGGCTGCCAGGTCTCTCTCTTACAGTCCTCCCCATCAGAGAGTCACTCTGTGTTGCCCTTCATCACTGGGCAATTTGAAGTCCAGCCTTTGGAGCTAATGCTCTCCTAAAGATGATTGAAAAACAAGAGGGAAGCATGAAATCTGCTTTGGGGGAGATGATCCTTGCAAATTCCCCAAAATCCCTGTGCACAACTAGTTCCAGTATTTCACTTTTAGACAGTAAAATATTTGCATCTCTTTTCTCTGTTTGGAAATTTTTTTTTCTTTCTATTTTTCTTTCCCCCCTTCCCAGTTTCTTACCTGTGAAAGGTTTGCAAAGCAAGTTAGCACTTTTGTGAAACAGGCTCTGTAAACACTTAGACAGCATCATTAAAACTAGCAGGAACGAATTCTTGTGGTGTGTGCTAGCAGTTGTCTAAGCTCGAACACGATTTAATCTGTTATTCCTGGTGGGCACTACGTTGTAGGAAAACAATATTATTACATATATAATCTTTTTGGCTAGTTATAAAACTCAGGTCTGGTAGAGAAGGGGGACAAGTGAGTCTTTCCTAAGCAGAAGTTAAATGTGGAAAATCTATTCTTCATATGTCTGCCTGAGAAACTGTGACTTCTGATAGAAGCAAGTTATTCACAGTATATATTGTCATTTTATTTCATTATGAATAGAAGAGATTATTTGCATGTACTTTCTCTGGACCATTCCAGAGCCTTAATGAAATGAAAGTAAGGAAAAGAGTAGCTGAATAATAAGTAGCAAAGGAAGAAGAATTACTGTAATTTCTATGATTATTAATCCATCTGAAGATGACAGTTTTTGTCAGATATGGCAACATCTAGAATGTGTTCACTGTGGTAGCAGTTTTACTGTCATCAAAATCCTGAAGTATTTGCTTCCACAAATAACATTTGTTCTCCCATTTCACAGCTGGGGAAAAGGGGTCAATGGTCACGGACTTTGTTTTTTGTAGAATCTTTACTTTTTTAGCTAAGTAAAAAATGCACTTTGGAGGAAGTGGTGGGATGCTTTGTGAAATTCAGGAGCTGCAATTTAGACCACAAAGCAGTTCTTTTTCAGGCAAATAATTTTTTCTTCTTACACCATAAGGCTTCATTGTGACAGAACTTTGTGAGGTCCCGGGGGTACTTTGAATATAAACACTGCAATATTTTGTGGAGTCAGTGGAAGAAAGTAATATAATTTGTTCACTGTAATCAGCTAGTAGGTATCTCTGAAGGTCTGAGTTCTTCATGTTCAAATAAAATGCACTGATACAATCCAGATGGGAGTGGATGATGGCATATATAACTAAGCTGGACTTGGTTAGGATGTAGTTTTTTACCCAGAGATAAAAGAAAGCATTATCGATGGATATGGCTCCTTGGGAGCTTGGTGTGAGTGGGAAATCCAAACCTAAACTAAACACTGTGGGCATGCAGTGTCAAAGAAAGGTTATTGCATAATAACTAGAACTTTTTGAAGTCTACTGCAGAGCCCCCAACATAATCCTCTGTGTCTCACAGGTTTCAGGTTGTCCAGTCACTTTTCAAACACAAGCTATTTTTGGCTTGTGGGGTGACAGGCCAGTATATTTGCCTTCCCCCATTCCCCAGCATTTTCCTTAACAATAGCAGAGGTACAGCCACTTATGGCATCTTTTCCCCTCTCCGATGGTGTGTGACCCATTAGCAGTTTGGGGTTGCTGTCAGTGGGCTCAGCCACCACGGAGATGCAGCCATGATTTGAGCAAGAGTGGTGGAAAGTGAAGGCTGATCTGTGCTGTGCGTCGCTGCTGGATTATTGCCTTATTGTCTGGTCCAACCATTCTGTGGCTGCCTGTAGATGCTAACAAAATCTTAAGAGAGAATTTTTTCCTACAGAGCCCTGTCTTTTAAGAATTCAGTTGAAGGATAAGCATTTTTCTCATTGGTACTTGTTAGGTGCTTCTAACCCTGAATAAGCAACGTCTTAGCCCTTTCCTCATGACTTTTTCTTCTAGGCAGGACAACAATACCTGTCAGGCTTTTTAACAGGTTAAATTTGCAGTTTATCACAGATTCTTATATTCACTGTATTGAAGATCCCCTGAGCTTTATGTGAATCAGAGAAATGCTACATAATGGTCTTCTAATTTTTGTTCCTTTTGACAGCTAAATACCAAGTCATTGTGAATAAGACTCATTTGCCCAAGCACAGCTGTCTGTAACTGAGCTAATTGTCTTTCTTCATTAATTAATGAAGAAAACGAGGCACTTCTGGGATGCAATTTGTTTCATACCAGAGGAGACACCTCAAAAATACCAGAGGTCTTATGACTTGTTAGTTTCAAAAACTGCGACCTAATTAGATCACTATAATTAGTTCAGGCCATGGGACAGACTGTTAAGGCTTAGGGGACAACAGATAACAATTTATAGCTTTACTTGCTAAGAAGAATCCTGGTAATCAATATTCCTATGTTCTCAAATGCTTTACAGGAATTGTATTTCTCATAATTTCTGTCCTTTTTTTTTTCCTCTAGAAAAAAGTAGCAACAGGATTTCTTTCTTTCCAATTCAAATGTGACTTCCATCCATATTTTGAAAAGGCAATTCTACCCAGGGATCCCTCAGAATGAATGAGCTGAAACTGAAAGGTGTGTGTGACTCAGACAAATGCAACGGGCTCAAGACAGGACTAACTGGATGCTATTTCATGAGTAAAACAGGAGGACAGAATAAATGATTTGTTAGTCCCTTCTACCCTTAAAATCTATTAAAAAGCTTGAACAAGTTCAATAAAAATGTAACAGTGTTTTACAGAAATTACTTTAAACCCCCTACGAATTAATAATCATTAATAGCATTTTTATGATGTTTTCCCTGTATATTTCTAGTGCAACAAGTCCTATGGAGAGGGTTTTTTCTTTTTAAATTGATGATTGATGGGAAACAAAATGTCCTCATTTGAACGGTCAGCCCTGGCATAGCGAAAAAGCTTGTTTCCTAGTGTGGATACCTCATATGCATTTGCAAGCAGGAAGCACAGTAATTTAGAAATGAGAGGGGGATCTCATTTTATTGTAAATTTTCAAAGCATCACTCTGTGTATCATTTAGACAACCTTTGACTCTGACTGCTGAGTACAAATGCATCAGCCCGTGTGTGTGGGCAGTGTGAGTCATTCAATTTTCCTACTATATAATAATAAAAAAACAAATGATGGTGAAGCCAGCATTTAGGTCTAGAGAAGGAAGCTGTGATAATGTCATGAATCCTTGCACTCAGGGATCAACAATGATGGCATACAAAGCAGGCATAATGACAGGCAGATTTTTGCTTAATGGGTGTTGATCTGAGCCACAGGCACATTTATCCAATCTTATTTTTATCTTGCAGCTCCTGTACCCTGACTAATACCTTTAAGAAAAAGAGTAGTGCTTTAAAACATGGTAACTCGAGCCTGTAGGAATTAAACACATTTGAAAACAAGTTAATTCTTTTGGGTTAGTATCACAGGTTTCTGGCCTTTCTTCCTTCCTCTTATTCCCCTCAGCTATATCTGTTTTATGTTTTAATATAATATATTGTACTGTAGAGGCTGTAGTTTCAATTCATGCTAGTGAAAAAGAATAGAAATCCAGAGCTGCTGCAATACTGTGTGCCTTCTGGGGCTCCCTGTAGCCAAATGTGTCTGGAGAACTTCCCTTCTTAAAATATAGCTTCTTCATTATTACTAGTAAGAGACATGAATAAACATCTCATAATATAAATGTCTACTCTGCACACACAAACAAGTTTTTCCATGACAAAAACTATGGTTTTTTATTGCTTTTATTAGCACTACTGCACAAAGACAGGACTAAGAATTGCTCTTACAAATTTTATTTTTAGTGAGACATGGGTATTTAAAGAAGATCAAGTGTGGAAAAAGATGATGATTTCAATAATTTTTTAAAATCAGACCATCACATTCAGGTTTACAGGCTGGTTATGTATAATGTGATGGTCCAAATTAAGAGAATTAGGAATGAGAACTGTCAGAAAAAGAGCATTAAATAGGGAAAGAGTCAAGCCTCTAATCCCTTTACCGTATTCACAGATAAAAGATAGTCAATTCAGTGGTACATAAACATGGACATGTTGACTCTAGAGAAACTTGGCAATGCCAGTCACATGAGGAGAATAATAATTCTGATGGCATAAACCCTGCATAGTAAATTGGCTTAAGGAAGTTTTTCAAAACTGCTCAAGACTCAGAAAAAATTTTCTGTCCAATCTGCTTAAAGGGTAAAGCATTGTTTTTAGGTCTATGTAACATACTTGAACTATGGAAGCTCTAAATGCTAGCAAAATTTTTTGGAATATGCCAATGACGGTGCTTAGTGATGTGTAGATAAATGTGATAGTGCTGATAATGATACTGTTGCATAATCTTATCCTCTGTGTAAAAGGGCCCAGGACTTGAATCAGAAGTGTGGGTATGCCATAGCAGTGCCCACAGTACCTTCCCAGCCCTGCTAGGCATGGAATTCTATCAATATTCCTGTGAGATTTTGATCTAAAATGGAGCACAAATTATGGGAGGGCTGAAGACTGTCTATTGTTGCTGGAGTAGTAAGATACAAATTAATAAAGAAAGAAGCACCAACAAAATGCTGCAGGTCACAATTTGTGATATAAAATTAAAGTAGACAGCCTGGAGGAGCTAGTGACAATAAGTAAATAACATTTACAAATATGCTGGAGGAAAAAAAAAAAGTAGAAGCAAGAGAAGCAGTCGGTCTCTTGATAGATGACAAGGGTAATAAAAAGCAAAGGGATGAGGCTTTGCACAATTCTCTTATCTTTCTGTCCTTGTCCTCACTCATGCATTCTAAACTGGAAATGTGACCCTCTCATGTCTAATGAGAAGGGACATATAGTATAAAGGAAATAAGAAAAAGCAGACGTATTCCAGTGCCTTCACTGCTTCTTGTGTGAGCTTATTGCCATACCTGAAATGCAGAATCTGCAACCTGTAGCAAAGCTCAGCCCAAATGCCTGGCAAGGCTCACAACTCTGCAAGAAAATCCTGCCTTTTCTGCTGGGTCTTCACATCTGGGCCCAGCATCTTCCGACAGCACTTGCATCCTGGTGTAAATGAACACATCACAGCCCTGCGTAGGTACTCCACGCTGGACAGGTCAGAAGGCAGCAGCTCTCAAGGTCATTTTTGGCTTTGCTCAAGTTCCTCACTGAAGACTTTATCTACCTTTCTCCTACTGTGTGCCCCTGTACTACCAGTTGTCTAAAACTCTTCCACGTTTGCTAGAGATGTGCATCACACAAAAAAGATATGATACACTTGAGTGATATTTTCAACTTCACAGATTCCCTCTGAGTGTAGTGTGTTTCTCTGACTTTCAGGGGAACACACTACCAAAACAGTGCTCCAGTCTTTGTGTTTTCCTGCTAAGGTCTCTCTGGGTGCCATCAGCCACCTACTCCAGCAGGCTCTTCCAGGATTCCCATCACAATACTGCCACAAAGCTTCCTTGATCAGCCTGTCTTCACCTCTTACTTCCCAGCAGCTTTTATTGCTTTTCCAGGACTCACATATTTCTCAGCAACATTCCTCTCTCCTCCCTCCCCCTTTCCTACTAAACACCCTTTTCCCCTCTGATTTTCCCAGCAGCAGTCTCTGTCTCCATGTCAGCTTGGTGCCTCTGCCTGGGTTCCGTTGTTAACAGAAGTTACTGGTGTAACATACAATTACGTGGCTCTGGATTATGGAGCTCTATTTAGTATTCAAATCCTTGCTTTTCTCAAGTGGCAGAATATAATAAACTTGAAGTTTTGCCTTCAGTGGAAGTTTAACAGTGGAGGCAGTCCCAGTTTAAGTTTCCACTGTGTGTGGAAAGGAAACTGGAAAGATTTATGGAAGGAAGGTAATGAGAGCTTGACAAATAGGCAGAATTTTCCCATAGAGGATGGCTGTGCTCCTCAAACTGCCTTTCCTTTGAGCTGGAGCAGCATTGGCCTCCGGGGTTGTTCAAAAGGGGTCTTGTCTACAGATCACAGTGCTGCAGGAGTGTGACAAATGCAGCCAGAAATGTGCTGGCAGCTGGAACCTCCTTGTGCCTGTAAGTTGCTTCTAGACAGAGAAGAGTGGAATGGAAGGGCAAAGGAAATAATGTGGGGGGAACTTCAGGTGAAGAAGGTGCTCAGGCTGTCTGGACACTGAATGCTAGGAATTGATGAAGCCCAGGGAGGCTATCCCATCTCCAGGAAAGGGCCAATCTGTCTAGGCTTATTGGGCTGACTCAAGTGGGGCTTGGTGCCCTGAGGGGTCAGGAGGGAGCAGATTTGTGTCCTGCTGCCTTCAGGGAGAGCCCCTCAGGAGCCTTTGGAAGGGAAGGTTTGCAGAGCTGCCTGCAGCTCAGTCAGCCTCAGCAGACACACCGTGTGTCCCTCACCAGCTGGCATCAGCCCAACAGGGCTATGCTGCTCTTGCTAATGCAGCAAATGTATTCGGTGCAGGTTGCCAATGCCGTGGCCTGGGCTAGCCCAAGGAGTCTGCTCAGACTGAAATTCAAGAGAGCAGGGTAACCCTGGCAGCTGGCTGTTCGTGCCTCTGTGGGCTGGTGCTCCGCAGCCTCCGTCATCTTCACTCAGGGCAAAGCTTGGAACAACTGGCAAGTGTAACATAGCAAGGTGGATTAACTAATGCAAAGTGCTTTTCCATCCCTGATGCAATTATGAGCTATCACTCACTCTTCATTCAAATAAACACATTATTTTTGCACTAACATGCAATACTTAATACAGAGCTTGTATTCTTGTTCCTCAATCATGTGTTTAGAACGTATACCATATATGCACTGCTTCTGTCTAGAGAAAAAAAAAATGTAGAGGAAGAATTGTAGTAAAATGCAGTGAAGAATTTCATAAAGTGAAATTCCCACAGCAATGCTGCTGAGCTTCACTGAGAGCGCACACTTTACATAAAAACCATTCCAGAAGAAAAGCATGTCATTTGCATTATACTACATGATAAAGCTAATACCTCTCTTGGAATCATAAATTTTTGATCTCATGATTTCTGTGTGTATAACACTTTGAGAATTTGTGCTGTGATAGCAATCTTTTCCATTAATTTAACATCTAGTTGCAAAAACAAAACACTGCTTTTGTTTTATTAGTTTACTTTTTATTTACTGCATTGCTTCTTTACCAGAGGTGTGTTAAATTATTAACAGGTTATGTCCATGTTCACAGAAAAGCTAAATTGAATCCAGTACAATGTGGACTTATTAAAAGATTGGCTAACAGATTTGCTTTGCCCACAAAACTGTGCACTGTGGTTTCAAATATTCTTTTCCCAATTAAAGCTATTTATTTATTTTGATTTCTAACAGTGATGGTGAATTCTTGACAGTGGGGTTTTTTTCCACAGAAATGCTCTGTATTTTTGCAGGAGTAAAACTGCATATTTAATTGGTTATTTTAACACCTTTAGTGCAATATCTCCGTGCTTTAATAGGCCTATAATTTTTAAATGTAGGTCCATTATTTTCTATGGCATGAACACTGGCAGACTTCTCAAGTGTCTTGCTTCTCATTGCTGTCTCTGATTTCACATTAAAATCCCTCTTTGTTCCTCTTTATTCCCTGCTGATGACCCTTATTAACCAAAAGGATTTCTAGATCTGAAAAACTTACCAGATTAGAAAGGGACATATTACAAAAATGGGGGGTTTTTTAGAACTTAAAGTAGCTGCTAGGATAAAAAAAGAAAACCTGTCATTGTGCACTGGGGTGCACAAATATAAGTATGACGTAAGTTTGGATTATTTTTTCATAGTATTTTTTCTGCATGATGGATGAAGAGCTAGGCAGAATCAATATGTTTTGCTCCACTAAAGGACAGAAATCTGCAGTATCCTTCTTTCCTAGCATTTAACTGAGCCTCCGTGTCAGCAGGTCAGGTCTCCATGATTATTGTCACCATGACAAGCAGGTCATCTGCCTACATTCCAGATGTGTTTGGGGGGAAACCAGTGGAACTCTTGCCCTCTTTCTGTCCTATCTGGTAGAAAAGGATGTGAAGGACTGTGGGAGAAATGGCTTTAAGAATGCTGAATGCACGAGGCCAGATTTTTCATTTGTGTCAGCTGATGTCACACCATGAGTTGGCAGGGGGAGTTCTGTACATCGATGCTAGTTGGGATCTGGCTCTGAGTTGTGCCTCTTTAATAGCAGAGTTTCATCAGAACAACTCATGTGTTAGCAAAATGGGGCCAATTGTGATTAAAAAAACCCCAAAACAAACATGTTATATCCTAAAATATGTGTGGCTGGAAAAAGGGTAATGGTATGCTTAGACACTGAATGGGGAACTCACTGGGAAGTGCTAAGGACAGAGGGCAAACACAATGTTTTGGTGTGAAAGGAAGAAATATCAAGTATGAACAAGAAACTTATGTCCCACATTGTTCAGTGTTGGGGAGATATTTATGGGACTACTAATAAACCAAGCCAGAGTACCTTCAAGAAAGATACTGAATACCAGGGAAATCTTAGGGCCCTTGTCACAAATCTTCCACCAAGATTTAACAAAAAAGTTTCAAGTCTGTAAATATACCATACATTTAGAGATGTAAGAAACTACGTATATTTTGATTCACCAAAGTAGATATTAAGAGTGAATTGATTGTTATTTACACTCCTGTAAGGAAGCCATTTGTAAATACAGGTCTTTAATGCTGTGGAAAGGCATAATGAAGATAAGACTAACAAACAAGATATGTGGCTTTATTATTGAGGGTGATTAATCCACAAATCTGCTTAACTTGGAATATGATCTTTTCAATTGCCTTATTCTTTGAATCAACAGTGCATATTTTTCCCAGATACAGGCTATAGCTCACTGAGACATTATAGACTTGGTACAGGAATCTGCTGTTAAAGTTCTGTGATGAAAAGTCAAATTTACTCATGAAATATAAAATATCATCTATGATTTATGAATAATCTTGTAATTTATGGATAAATTATGTAATCTTCTCCAGTTCTAAATTTTGATTCCTGTTTTTGTCTGTGTTTTAGTATAGAATCTTCATACAAAATTTTCTACTAGATCAGGCAGAGAATCAGCAACATTTCTTGGGAAAATTTGTGAACTACTAATATTTCTGCTTTTCTGAAGGAGTCATCAACTGTAAAGTAAAGGGATGTTGAAATCCTTAGCAATCCCATCCTGCTGACCTGACCAAGAGATCAGCTGACGTGATAATTTGTGACTGGTTCGGGGTTGACTGTCCCAGCCCACATTGAGATGTAAAGAAGATATTTTTCTAGCCTGGACCCCTGTGAGAGTAGTTCAGGCTGAGCAAAGTATACAACAGGATTTGCATTTCTTCTCTGTTTAGGACTTCATTCCTTTTAAAGTATGTCTTTTACCCAACAATCTTATATAGAGACGTGGATATAGAAAAGACTAGTCCTAGGAGATTTTTTTCTTTGTATCCACTTAAACTAAGAACATAAGTGAGGATTAAGCTATCTGAACAAATAGAAGGTTGATTCTCTATAAGTTGTAACATGAATCAAAGCAAAACGAAAATTCCTTCTTTACGAAAGTATGTGATTATTTTACTGGTGCTATTGAAAACACTTGTTTTATTCAAAATCCTTGTTATAAAACCTTCATAAGACCAAAGAGATGGTTAAGAAGCAGTCCCCATAAGCCATAATTGGAGAATCATAAATGTAACAATTATTTTTGTGCTCCTGGAGTCTGTACAATTTCTTTCTCTCATCAAGGATTAAAATGAAAAAATTACAATAATGTTGTCAGAGCATGGTTCATACTTTAATTCAAAGTTTGTGGACTAATCCTGGCAGTGGTATAACTACAGTGAAGTTTATTGAACTTACTTCACAGAGGGATTAGATGCTGTTTGTCTCCCTGTGCCTCTATTTCCACTCTGATAATATACCTTTATGTAATCAGATTTTTTAACCATGGCTGAAATTTTTGCCATATAATTTTTATCATTTCAAGCTGCAACTTAATTTTGTTTTGTTTCAGTAATATCTTTGTCAATTGACAACAAACAATTGTGAGTATGTTAGGCTTCTATTTAGGTTCCAAATGGGCGATGAATATATCAGAGAAATCAGAAGCAGAACTATAGTATGATTGATACTATTTGGAAGTAAATTGTGTTAATTTTAAGCTTAATGAAATTTCAATAGTCAATTTTACACTAAAAATTGCTCCTTCAAGTTCTTGAACTAGCCTCCATCTGTGATGAACTCATTCATATCACAGCGCTCTGACTTGTGAGGAAATCTCAATCTTCATTTGCTTTGGAATACAATTTATGGCATGAAAATGCTATGTCCCAGAACAGTGCACTCCCCTATCCAAATGATCAATACATGGCTTTTTTTTTGCAAATAAGCCATTGCCTAAAATAATAAAGAAAAATGAAAAGAAAAAAAAAGAAAAAAAAAGAAAAAAAAAGTGGGCATTTATTTCTAATTCTAAAGATTTTGATGTATCACTGGTGAAGAGAAGCAATAGATTCTTAGACCCTGAGCACAGCAGTATCTTTTGTGTCATCATGTTCCAGAGGGATTACATGTATTTAGATATCCTTTATGGAATTTAAGAAGAAATGTGAGGCTTATGTCATACTGCTCTTAACCCTAAGATGCAGAGGCACTTATGAGAAGCTAAACTGATATCTGTACATTGAAATAAGTCTCCTGATGCTTGGTCAGCTACACAGAAGCACAGCACTGAGAGCATTTCCTGGAAAACTTAACTCTCCTTAGCTGTTCCAGTGGAAGTATGGAGTATTTATGCATCCTCTGGGAATTGTCCATAGGAAGTGAAATGGCCTTTCCTGAGGTAGGCCTGCAAGTATTTGCTTAGCTCTAGAGGCCAGTGCATGGTAACCCACCAGGGAGGAATGAACAGTTTACAGCCACCACAGAGGCCATTTATGTTTTACCTTCTTCTGCAGGCCAGGCTGTAAGATGTCATAGCCCATTTTCTTGTAGAAGCTCTAGAGCACCCACATCAGGCAGGAGGAGAAATCCTACCTTACCACGGAGGGAAATCAGGGGGTGATCCCTCCATCTTTCAAAGAGAAATAGGAACTTTTGGAAGACCTTGGAAATTCAGTTGTTAGTGGACAAATAATGAGTTTTCCAGATGTTTGAGACTGCATATTTTCTTGACTATATGAGTCTTTTGAGTATTGACCTAGGCAAGATCTAGTTCCATGTTTTAACACCTTTCACGTGGCATTTAAAGTAGTTAGTCAGTATTTAACAGTATAAAGCTCACATCAATGAACAGCAAAATTCCCTAGGACCTCCTGGGCTTCGGGTACTCTCAGTTGATTGTGGCTCTCTTTTTCCTGTGAGGAAGCTTCCAGGCTCTTGTGGTTACTCTAATGTCTATTGAACACCCTTTACTCCCAGTAGTGCTATTAACCTGTCCTGCCCCAATATCCTCCTTGTCTCAGGCTCTTGACAAAGTTGCCAGATGGTATGGATGTTGTGTTTACTTTCTTCTCTATTTCACTTTGAAAAGAGGAGAAGGACTTGGAATTTAAGTCATCAAAACCACGATTTTGGCAATTTGAAAAACTTAATCTAATAAACTATATGTAGAAAAACAATAAATTCAATGCAGTAAGTGAATGAGTGAAGTATTTTTCTCACTGGGGAAGCATTCTGTAAAAGCTGTGACAGGGATGAGCAATATTTATTTTCTTCTCATATTTCATAGTTTTTCAGACTGCAATGCCAAACTGGCCTATTAGGATCATCTAATTTGTGTCCCTCCTGCATAAATAGAATTTCACCCAGTAATTTCTGTGCCGAGCCTGATAATTTCTTTCTCCAAAGATACATTCTTTTAGCAGCTTTGTGCTTCTTAATGGTTATTGATTTAAGCATCCTCTATCCTGCTCTTAAAAATGCTTTGTTTAGGGAAAGAAAAAGTGCACTTTTTCCTTGTCTGAACAAAATGTGCTTCTTTGCTCAGCTTGGTGTTTCTCTTCTTTCTCTATAGCAAGAAATTTCTGCATAGCAGCTCGGGGCATTTCAGGGAGTATTTTCAATTGTCAGTGGAAAACCCCTATTGATTTCAGGTAACAACTGGGGGAAAAATATCCCATGAAAACAAGAGAAGAGAAACTGTGAACAATTAGCATATGATTAGCAGATTCAGCAGCTTCACTCACTACCCTAATTGTTTATAGGCCGAAGGACAGATTGGTAGCAATCACTCAGTTCTTCCAAAATAATTATATACTGTCCACATCAGCTTTGCTACAGTTTAAAGAGCAGACTCCCTAAAATATTTGTTCATCAGTCAAAAAGATGGGAAAAAACAGTAATACTGGCATGACATGAATTTTTAGAAGTGCATTTGAGGAACAAGGAGGATGATCTGGAAGCATTTGTCAGCCCCTGAGCTATGATATCACTGGTGTTAGTGATATCACTTGGAGGAATGAGTCCTGTGACTGGAATGCTGGGATGGATTGCTACAGGTTGTTCAGGAGTAATAGGCAAGGTGGGCAAGTTTTGCACTACATGTAAGAGGTTTGATTGCACAGTCCCTACAGTTAGTGATGATGTAGTGAAGGGGGCTGTGTGAGAGGATTATGGAGACAGAAAACAGAGGAAATGTAGTGGGTTCCTGCTACTGATCACCCAGCCAGAACGAAAGCATTGATCATTCTGCAGACAATTAGGAAAAAATTCTGAATCAGTAGCCCTTGTCCTTATAGAAGGTATCAACTTCCCAGACATCATCTGGAAATATACTGCTGTGATGAACAAGTCTTGGAAATTCTTGAAGTTTACAGGAGATAACTCCTAGTCAGAGGTGCTCAGTGGCCAATACATTTCTTCGTGGTGTAATGTTCCAACCTAATCCTCTCTAGACTTAGAGCAGAACCCCCCCCAAAAACCCCCAAAGGAACAGAAAAGCATGTGGACAGCTATACTGCTTTTGTTGTCTTTTGGTTTTACTTGTTCTGTTACAAATGGGAAGAAAAAATAAGCAGTTGGCATAAGCCATATTGTTATCCATTCTTCATTTCTTATTTCACATCTGCTGGGAAGGATGCAACAGGCTTGTCTGTACCTGATAAGGAGTACTGTACAGATTCAATGTCACCACTGCATTTTTGATTGAATATTGGTGCACGTGCTATTATCTTATGAGGTGAACACTGTTGAACAGGTTCATAGCTAGCAAACCACATGGTGGAGAACAAATAGCTGCTACATCTTAAATTTCAACAAATAAATTTATTTATTTTATTTTTTTTTAAATTATTGGAATTTGATATAATTTATGTAAAGAATTTGGTACGAATGGTGACTATATAGGGAATACAAGATTTTACTTCTCTGGAAGGGCTCTCAAGTCATAAACTGAAAACTCCTTGTGTTTTCATTTGTTTTTATTCTGGGATTTTTTGTTGTTATTTCTAATATGCACATCTTAGCTTCCATCTTTGATCTTTGCAATTTCCAGGTTTTTAAAATTTTATAGGTAATTATTACATGATTTAGGGATGCCAGTGAAAGGATATTATCACTTTCAGTGGCCTCATGGGAGCTTATTAGTTTACTACTTTGAGAATTGCAAATAAATAAGCCAGTAAGTAAATATTGTGAAGGTATGCTTGTGTCTCCATAGTTAGAGGTTGTGACTAACTCTGTGTTCCAAAGTTGATTATAATGTTCTCCCTCACAGGAAAGTTCACTAAAACCAAAACAAGGTGCCTAATAAATCACACATGAAATGTCTTGCTTGAAGGTTAATTCACTGCTCAAGCTTAAAGGATACTTAAACAAGGCTAGACTGGAGTGTAGCAGTAGTTTTTTATCTTTTCATATTAATTCTTTCTTCTTTTTCTTTTTAAACTGAGCCCTCAAAATTATTTTCTTGAGTAATGCCAAATTTATGCATGTAAACTGAAGAAGAAAGACTGACTCTTGCAATAGTGAATGGAACATAAAATAATAGGTGGTATAGCAGTTAGCACTCAACCTTTTCTTCTCTCTGGCACATCTTGCATTTTATTATAAGCTAGTCATATTCCTGAAAGGAAAAACATACTCTTCAGAAAAGGGCAAAGCAAAAGAAAATTTTATTTATCTGTCTTTTCCCCTTTCATGGTTCTTAGTTGCCGCCTTCATTAGAGTGTATTTCTGTATTCCTTTATCACTAGTTTATATTATCATTCACATCACTCTGCAAAGTTAATGCTTTTAATGCAGGGGTTTGTGTGTTGTTTGTTTGTTTGTTTGTTTTCCAAACCCCCTGTTTTTAACCAAGCCTGGCTCAAGGCACATCTGCCCAGAAAACCTGTAGCCTAGATGAACATCCCCCACTTTTCTCTAACATCTGCCTGGGTCAAAGCAAGTTTTAATTCACTGCAGGATGCTTCAGGACTCCATCCCTTAGATTGCTTCTCCTCAAATCACAGTGCAAGGAGGCAGGGAGTGGCTGTGGAAATCAGAGGCACACCAGAAGAAGTTCTTATGGTCAACAGAATGCAGCCATAGCCCAGGCATCCATAGCTGCTTTATCTGTGTAAAATACTTTTACAGGCAGCAGGAAGGAGCAGGCATCTAGAAGATACTGTTTATTTAATCTTAAAATAGATAAAAATTCAAATCAGATAACTCATGCCTGGAGGTACCTACTTTCTTAAAGGAGGTTGAGGTGATTGGCTTGGATGCACATGGCTGCTGCAGGTCACTGGCATATAAACAAAAAGCTCTGCGGCTCAGATGCTCCATCACTCAAAATAAGCAGATGTCTCAAATTATATACCTTTGGTGTGCCCCATTTTTTTGGCCACTGTAAGCACTTCTGTCCCAGTTTCATAAAAGACATAAGTGGGCTAGTGGTGAGGTAGACAAGGGTGAATAGAATAATCAATTAATCAGGGTCAGC
The DNA here is from genome assembly GCA_018697195.1 of Certhia americana. Taxonomy (NCBI): domain Eukaryota; kingdom Metazoa; phylum Chordata; class Aves; order Passeriformes; family Certhiidae; genus Certhia; species Certhia americana. The sequence goes on from CM031859.1 coordinate 35,320,880, forward strand.
TGCCTGATGAGGGGTTAGGAGATGATACTTCAGTTAGAGGGTATATTTCATCTGGAGAGGAAAAGGCTGGGGGGTAAGACTGAGTTTTCTGAAGTCACCAGGGTACTTGATAAGGTAAAGACAGAACTGCTGCTATTCACCAAACCCTCCATTGTTGGATCAAGAGGATAGTATCAGAAGCAGGAACATTCCTTCTGACACACCTACAGCAACAGATGTCAGTGCTGGGGCAACTTAAGGAAAAGGCAGTAGAAACAGCCTGGCTTGTGTGTTTTCTTTAGTAGTATCTCTTCCTGTGCAAATCAGAAGCTTGATGCTGTGGTAAATGGATTACTGGTGAGACCCAGTGGGGCATTTCTTAACATTTCCCTCCACTGACTGTGTAAGGAATAAAGAGGAGCTGTGCTCCTAATTTCTATTTCCTGACAGTTAATATTGTTTGGCATCAAGTTCCAAGTTGGAAGTAGCTATCTCTGATGTTGGTCTGCCTTTCTGGAACAGCAGGAGTCCACCATGAGCTCTGTCTTTACAAGTGAGGTCAGCCTAAATGACCTGGGAGAGAGCAAGTTCTCTCTCCTCCTAATGAAATCAATGAGAATTACGAGCACTGAGTGTATTCCAGCAGGTGTTCAGCATCCCACAAGGTCAGGCACTTGGTTAATAGACTGAGGCTGTATAAAATGGTGTATGCTATTAGCAGCCAGTGAAAAAATCAAGAGATAGAGAAGGACATTGGGCTGAGCTGTCAATTACATATTGGAACAAGAAGAGAGAAACTGTCTGTAGCACTTAGAGCAGAAGGGTTTAGACAAAACAGAAAAAGTTGCTAATGTTTGTTGCTATCAAATTTATTCTGCCTTTCGGAATACTAAGTATTTTTAGTAATGAAAAAAAATTCTGCAGCATCAAATGTATTAAAGAGTCACCAACATGCAATTGCATTGCTCAGTGATACTGAATGTTAACCTGCCTCCAAGTCTGAACTATTCAGGCTTAGGTTAGCCTTACATATTCGGGTAAAATTGACTTGACTTGAATGCATATCTGCATAAAATAAACAAGCTCAAAAAGTTTGAAGGTCAAAACAACAGTCCACAAAGTTTTTGAAATGACTGAGAAACTTCATGGATCTGGCACCTCCATTTAACCATTCACCACACCAATCATACTTGCTAAACTTAATTTATAGCATCTATATAGGACTGTGTCTCACAGTAGTGTAATTAAATTCATAGAAGCTTTTCATAGTTTTAACTTTGTAGCTGGGTGTAGCATTCAATAAATAATACCAATCTCATACCACAAATTGACTCTAATGCAAACAGATACAAGAATCAAACCTGTTCAGAAGAGACTATTAGCCATATAATGGAAACAAAAACTGAGTTAGTGTTGCTTAGCTAATCAGCACAGGTTTTATTATCTCATTCTTTTTTTTTTCTTTAAGTTGTAAGAGACCAAATCAGAGGCTAAGTTACCATGTTCAGTTTAATTTTTCTTCAAAAACAAAAGTTTCAGCTCTGAAGGACTGTAGGGACCCATTCCCTGCCTCACAGTTTGGTGGAGGCTGAGCATCCTCTGTAGGTGGCAGGAACTCAGGCAGTTGGCAGTGCCCAGGTGCTCAGCATCTCACAGCAGTGGTGGAATGCTGCCGGTAATATTGCTATCTGAGAATCAATTAGACAAGAAATATTGGCAATTAGTATCACAAACCCTGTGATATTGCTATAATTGGTTTGGCAAGATATTAACATTGATGTATGTATGTATGTAACCATGTACATTCATGGTTCCTGCATCAAAAGTGGCTGTGAAGTACATCGACCTTTCATCAAAACTGTAGTGGTGTCATCTGCATCCACGTTCTCCTGCACTAGGGGAAATATTTTAACTCATCTCAAACTCTCTGGGCCAAGGAGGATATCCCTCAAATCTTCTTCATTTTAACTCTTCACAGTACGTCTTTCATTGTGCTGGGTTAATGTAGCTTTTTAGTTTCTCAAGATCTGGCAGGTATTGTTTTAGGTTCATATTTAATTATTGAGCCTGTGAACTCTTCGGGGCATGCAATATCCATTGTTACAGCACAATAGTTTTCTCACTTGTGCTGAGGCTGCTGGATGCATCTGAGATAGGAAAAAATGATATTTTTCTAGTTTTCTAATCATCTGATATTGCATTCTGGTATCAAAAGTCCCCTGAAGTAATTGTTCATCCTTCTGATCCCTAATTGCATTTATCAACTCAGTATGAAACCTATTGCTACCTGGAGCTTTGTCTTCCTTTATCCAAATGTTTCCTCACAACTATTTTCATAATCTGCGAAAGAACCTACAAAATATATCCTCACAGGAGGCACTGTTAGTATTCTTCATAACAAATAAAGATAAAAAAAGTCATTGAGTTTTTTGTTACATTCAAAATTACTGTTAATATGAAGGAATGTTTTTTTTTTTTCAGCATAGAAATACCATGCAGCACTGTAGGCTGGGAGATAGAAATTGTTTGTGTATTATTAGGTTCATGCTGTTTTGAACTACAGAATCACTTCAGTAATACCTTTCTTGGAAAATCAATTATATATGAAATTGTGTAGCAATTTGGTAACATGAACCCAGGTAATAATATAATTAAAAAGAAAATATTTACTTGCTGTGCAGGGTATTTTGGATGCATCTTAATTATGTACCTTTGCTTGCTGGCTTGTGTTATGTTTATAACCTTTGGGTAAACCTATCAGGTGGATAGGAAAATAATAAAAATTGATACCATAGTTAGACTTTAGGTGTAATTTGAAAAATTGGTATCTAGATATTTGCTGTCAGTGGCAATGTGAATTAGGAAAAGACAGAAAAAATATTCCTCAGGATTTAAATCTTACATTATAATTTGAGACATCAGACTGGAAGCCTCCAATTACCCATGATTTAAGTATTTTAGGCCAAACTGGTCTAAGTGGTATAAATAGTTTGACACTAGCAGAGTCCAATTTTTGATAATATTTCTCTGCAGTGAGTCAGCTCTGAATTAATTAATTTGTTTTACTGCTCATTTAAATGAAAAGGGTTTTGGAAAATATTCTTCCCCGATTATTTTACAACAGTAGGCATATACAGTGAGTGATTCCATTTTTCCTCTTTTATCAAAAGTAATTTCTTTCATTTTTATATTAGGAAGATCCTCTTCATACATCTTGGAGTAGCTGTTTTATTAGGAGTTTCAGATTATGAGATCGCCACAGTCATTTGCAGCATCACTGAAGTAAATGAGGCAGGACTTAGCCAACTAGTCAAGTGAGCATCTCAGGCTTATATATCAATATTTGTCAAAGTATTTACAGACTTTTGGAGTCTTTAATTAGCTGTTGTATGTTGAGGATTCAGTTCAGTGAAGACAAACAGACTTTCCCTTCAAAAGCTGGATGAGGATTACTGCAGTTCTAACTCAAGAATTTGTTCTGTGTTACAAAACAAATGAAGCACACTGTGATTATAACTCCCCATTAATCACTTTCTGCATTGTTTTCTTACCAATCCTAACAAGTTTTTTTCTCTGGGACTCCTAAATTAAGTCTAAAATCCATTAAAAGGACATGTCTCCACTACTCAGAGAGCTTGGACACCTTCTTTCAGAGAACTGCTTGACTAATTTGTCTGATTTTAGGGGAGAATGTTCACAACTGAGTAGGTGTCAAGTTTGCTGCTCTGGTCACTGATGAGCTAACCAAGGTCATCAGTGGAGTTCATTCATCTGACCAAAAGCAGGCCAAACTTTTCTTTCTGAACTCCTCTGATAAACTAATATGTACTCATGTCTGCTGTGTAGACATGAGCATGAGCTGAATGCCAGTTTTGGTGCAGAAAATATAGGTGAAAGTCAGATACACAAGTTAGGTAGAATTGCTCTTTAAACCTCACCATTGTAAGAGGAGCCTGTTCAGGGATATGTGATGACAGCCTCTTTTGGCAAAGGTGTCTCAAGAATCACTAGAGTTTGCTGTTGTTGTTGCCTACCCTTTTACTCATTTTGAACCTGCTGCCTCTTTTAATTCTGTAAAATTGATACTTTACAGTTTCCTTTTACCTCTTGAGCTGACAAGCCCTGCTAGTATCTTCACATTTGTGTTTTCGTCACAACGTTTCTCCAGTCTACCATCCTTATACACACCTCCAAGGCGGGAAAAAACACAGGATTGCTTTATGGTCCCATTCTTGGGGAAAAGAGAAGGATGGAAGAATTTTCTGTGCAACACAGTCTCCCTTAGAATCTGTTTTTTGTATAACTAAATTAAACTCAGACTTTCCTTGCTGTGAGAGGCCAATGTCCTTTGTACGCTATTCTATATTTATACTCACTCAGCTGAAGTCAGTGTCAAGTGCCATACTGGGCAACTGCCAGGGATAGCAAGTCCTTGTTTTCTGTGGAGACTCCCATGTATGGTTGACATTTATCAGTGTTACAAAAGGTCTCCTCTGCAAGTAATATTGTGTTCCATAGATCCTCAAAAGGACAGCTTCTCCTGCGATAATGAATAACCCAATTCAGTTTCATCCAGAATGTCTCACTGACTGTTCTCTGACAGTTAACATGTTCTGTAACAAAATTACTGTTACATCTGGCAATATAAAATTCAAGGAAGAATGCCAATGCTTAGTTTTAAAATAGGTAGTGGTTTGAAGATTTTTTGAGGACCCTCACCCCAGCCACAGGTCCTGGTGGGAAATGTCTTCTTGTCTTTTGACAAAATCATAGCCTGAGCAACACCCACAGAGAAAACTATGGTGGGAATGAATAGACCAGAAAAGTGGGAGGTCATCTGGTCTAGATCCCATTGTCTTCTCTATTCAGGGGGTTGCTTTACCATACAGTTTGAGGTCTTTGGTGGTGTCTTGCCAGCAGGGAGTTTGTGTTTGTGGAATGAAGGTCCATGATGTGGTCCTGTTCAAAACCTGCCCTGAATGCACCCTTTTTTTTGCCTACTGCTGGTTATCAGGCTCTGCTTTTTTCACTAGTAATGTTTCTTTTAGCTACAGTACTACAGTCACTGTGTTCTAAGACGTCTCATTGGAATCTTACCTGAGAAATTTCTGCTAGTTTGTTCAAATTCTTTCCTCCAGTATCTTTCTAAAAGGTGTTATCTTGAGCAAAGGTCTGTGTTTTTCTTTAGGCTTTGATATTTGAAAGGACTAAATAAAGCCCAGATGTCCTAGATCCCTTTTCTGGTGTAGGTGTGGCAAGACAGCTTCTTCTTTCCCTACTCTCATCTCAGTTTTTTATTTGGTATATTCTTTCTTTACTAAGTATAGTGTATCAACTATAATAGCCACCTCCAGCAGTATTATTTTGCTCCATTTCTAGTGGAGATTATTGAATTTTCTTCCTTTATCTTCAGTGCATGCTTGTGTACTTCTAGGCATCTTTCTGCTTTTTTAAAGTCACACAGCTGCTGGATCATTTTTTTTCTACTCCTTGGGCCTTTTGAGTCAGCATTAAGATGCTCTCTTAGATCCATAATGGATCTTAAAATGAGTCAGAAGGAAAAAAGACTAGGACAAAAAGAATTCACTACTGCAACGTTTTGGGTGGGTCAGCTTTCTTCCTGATGCCCACCTACAATTCAGCATCTCTGTACTTTTCTAATACACGATAAAAATAGTTTAAGATTCATTAACAAATTGCACATGCTTGATGAAAAAATGAATTACTCTATCATTATGTAAAAAGCAGGGGTAGTAAATTTGGAAAAGAAGTATTTTTCCTTCTTTAAATCTCTGCTTTGATTACGTAGCCTATTAGAAAAAGCAGCTAGGAACTGCCTTTTAGTTAAGATAACCAACTACATTAAAGTATTCTTCTTCTCTTTGTATCCACAGCTGAAAATTCATGTTTTCAGATAATAGGAAAGCTCCACAAAACACCCTGAAGCAACATAAATTTGCTTTTTGGCCAGTAGAAAAGTAAATTATTTTTCTTATTAGTGCAATCAAGGCAGATATCAAGACATAATCTAAAGTTCCAGGACATTATTTTAGACCCTGGTAAATTGTAGGTCAGTTTCCACTGCATAAGACAAGTATGATGCTAACCTCTTTTTCTGACCTAAACTAGAATGGTAAATGCACCTGTGTGCCCCAAATTTCTGCCTGCAGCAGTGAATAGGCATTGAAGAGGTTTCAAGTGGTTCTCCAGTGTCAGGCAGTTGGGCGGCCCAGTGAGAAATCACAAAATTAGGTAAATGTGATAGATTGATGCTGAGGACATTTTGGGTGAATGAGATCTCGTTTATACATGAGGCAGTCAGGTAAATGAATAAGGGAAATTGACAATCATTTTTACATGCCAGCATCAGGAGGCATCTCAGTCAAGCTGCTGGCAAGAGGTCACAGTTCGTCTGCCACTGGGACAGCCAGCAGACAAACTAAAAATTATTCATTTTCCGACACTATTTAGGTACTTTGTTCATCATGGAGGTGAAAGGCCTTTTTCTTTTTTTCCTTCTTCTTCTTTTTAATTTTTTTTTTAGCAGGCAGAAGCAATAAATCACCTAGTTTAAGAAGACCCAGCTAGCCCAACACAGATCGATTTCAAGGGGCAGTCAATGGGTTGCTAATAGAATTACAACTACCTGTCAAAATAGGGAAAACATATCTGTGACAGTGACAAAGGGCAAATCAATTGAAGAAGTGTTGTGGGCTCTTTTTAGTTTTTTTATTTTTGGTGGGGTTTTTTGAGACATAGATGAGAAGTACAAGTGAGTCTTTCAAAGTCTGCAACTGTGACAAACAGCAATGTTTATCCCTTTACAGGAGCCATCAATCCTGCAATACTGAATTCTATGGCCACTTTATTTCTACTGCAATTACTAGGCTCCCATAAAACAAAACTAAAGAGCCACATCCAGAGCTGTTTGAGCAGTTTCTCATGTATTAGGAAAGCTATTTAAATAGATTTTATTAACACCTGTAATAATTTGCTCCAGGTGAAAAACCTTGGCATGTTTTGTTTACCAGAAATGTTTTTTGTTTCAATTACACACATGAGCTTGCCAGTTCCAGGTGTTTTTTCAGTGTTTGTACAGCTCAAGCAGAAAATCAGTTACAACAATGTTGTTGGCTCAGAAATTGTGTTATAATTTGAAATAATTAGATAAAAATTGAGCTATTGAACAATGAAAAATTCCCCTTGTAAAGCTACTCTACTGCCTGTATAGCACATATGTAATCTGTTCCCTTAGTACTTTACATATCTATGTCAGCGATTAAAAAAATTGTATATAATTGAAAATGTACATTCTCATAACTGTTGATGCAACAGTTTGTGATGGCCCTGCAGGTGCCATGGTTGAATACTGAATATTCAGCAAGAATATTTACCAATATTTACCAGGTGAGATATTTACCAAACCATGCCAGCACAGGCTTCTGCTCTCTTGGTACAGCTCCTAAGCAATGAAGAAATACTACAAGAAAGTAAGTAGGGTGGTAGTAATTATTCTCCTCTAACTGCAGCCATTCCTAGGTCTAAAGCTATCTCTGACTTTCTATAGAGAAGACCACATATCTTTATGATTTTCTTATGCATGTATGAATGACAACTTGGAATAAAACTGTAATCAAAATTAATTATCTGTATCTTCCTCTTACATTATTGCTTGGTTATATAACCAAAAGAGGCATACGTTGTGTAATTTCTTGTTGCATACCAGTTTGGACAAAGATTGGGTGCAGGAAAACTCCACTGCCAAAATAATAAAAAAAACCAAACAGTTCTATTACCCAAAATTTACTAATGTTTTTTATTTAAAATATGTGTATATACACACACACACACACACACACACACACATACAGACACAACCTAAACTGTGGAAACTTCCTAGAAGTCAATCGAATTTGCATTTAAATAGATTATAAAACTAGTATTGACTCCCAATGAAAGCAAGATTTCATACAGAGCAATTAAACCAGACTAAGAGGAGTAAGGGTCAAAATTCTCAGATCTGAATATATTCCTTTTCTTGCATTTTTTTTTCTTGTTTTTCCTATATTAAATCAATGCCCTGCCATGCTCTTTATCATAGGCTGCAACTTCTGTCGACTTTGTTGGGTCCTTCAGGCTTCTCTGAGTATGGCAACAACGTCTCCAGAGGCAGAACTGTGTTTTAAATTCTTTGGAGCAAGGAATAAACTGTAACATTAATCTTTCTGTAGAGCATTCTATGCATTTTTAACACTGCGATTTTTAATAGATAGCAATAATAGCAATTTTGAAGTATCCTGCAGATTCTAGTAAAGGACTTTTCTTCAGAAACACCATCCCCTGCTGCTAGTTTGCAAATCTTCTAATTCATTACCACATGGAGTGTCCTATGTGTACAACATTTTTTTTGCTTCAAAACAGAAAAATCCGTGTATTTTACCAACAAAGGTTTCCTGACAGCACGTTACCATTTCTCCTGTGTGGGACTACAGCTACTTTAAATCATTTCCAAGTAACGGTAGTGGATAATTTAAAGATCATGAATAAGTCATTTATTTAAATTAAGCATTTAGATTAGCCATCTGTATTTCAAAGCTTATAGATCCATACTAAACTGGTATATTTTTCCTGAATAGTGTTTTTATGGTGTGGGTTATTCAGTGAGTCACCGCATTCCTCAGCAAGCCGCATCGTCCTTAAGTTATATATATCTGTGAGAAGTGTGTTCCCCTGCCCAGCACGACGTGACTGTGGATCTTTGTGCTGTACAGAGCTCAGGAGCCCAGCAGGGAGTGGCTGGGCTGGCGGTTCACAGCTCCTACAGCAGGGAAAACAACGGGGAAGCTATTGCTGGAGCTCTCAGAACAAAAGGTATGAAGTGAGATCCAAGCACCAAGTGATGACAGAGTAAGTGTCTGTCTGCCATCCACCGTGGCTCTTTCTGGAGCCTTACTCACTTCAAAAGTAGTTGGAAGACTCTGGGAAAGAGGACAGATTCTCTGTTAGTTTCAAACAGACATATAAAAATACTGTGTAGCCAAAAAGGGTTTAACAACAGCTTTGTATGGAAACTGGGAAAAGAGCAAATGCCTAGGGCTTTGTCATTATGGCTTCAGAGTGCATCTGGATTATGCAGCCAAATTTACATTGCACATGTCACTACACCTTTGATCTATGTTTTATAAAGTAAGGCTTAAACCCCAAAGCTTTATGTGGGAGAGCTGCCATGAATGTCTCACAAATAAGAAAGATTGAAGGAGCGTTTGTCTCTCCAGAAGGCCAGAAAACCTAGCCGTATATGTCTGAGAAAAATGCATGTGTAGGGAAATGGGTTATGGAAACACAGAATCCTAGAATATTAGCACAACAAATATCCTGCCAGCACAGGTCCTGGCCTTAAAAATTTGGCATCTTTGTGCTGAATTGTACCTGGGAGAGAAAGCTACTGGGGACAGAATGTATAAGCAGTGCTTTCTGCTCAGTGTTCAGTCACTTTCGCGGGTGCGTTGCGTTTAGCCCACTTTCATAAACAAGGTGTTTTAATAGGCATTATGAACACTTGCCTAACAAAGGTATTCGCTTTTATTAAATAGAATTTCAGTGAAATATGTCTTGAGAGGATGTATGACCCTTTTAAGGCAGGAAAAACTATTAGTTACTATAGAAGCCTAGAAAATATTTGTTCAGTGCTCTCTTAAGCATGTAGCCTGAATGCCTAGCAAACACAGTGTCACCATTATAAATTAAGCTGAGACAAAGTGCCTGACTGCCTTCTATTTTTCTGGTGTGATACACAAAGTTCTGTGAAAAAGTCCCAGCACTTTTCAGTAGCATCAAGTCAAGGCAACACAGTGGAAAATCAGATTGGAGGGGTATTCCTGGTGAGTTTATTAGCACTTTTGAGAAGAGATCATGCTTCTACCCCTTTTGAGGATTTTGCTTACTAGATAAAGTTTTAAATGGGCTAATATTTTAATGTTGTGTTTCAGCATGTATAACATATACTGAAAATGTTCTAAAATGCCAAGAGTAAAAAACCTGGAATCCGCTTTTAAAACATCTTTGGAGGCTATTGCACCATTCAGACTGTGGAAAGATTAAAGGAGTATCTGACTTCCTGAGGTACTCAGCAGTTGCAGTGTAGTGCTACCAGAACTGCAGATTTCCATTTCATTTTAAAGTAGCTGAAAAGCTCTCTATCTCCTCTGGGTTGGCATTTGACAGGTGATCTGAAATGACCCTAAGCATTAAAAAATGGCAAGTATATCTGAAGGATTTTAGACATCTTATCTGCACACTCAATTTTTTTAGTAATTTCATTGCAATTTTCAGATGCAACTTAAATTAAAGAAGATGAAAGAAAATGAGGAAAACATTAACTTTTTTTGCTATATGGTTCAGATTTAGTGCTACTTACTATGAAAAAAACAAGCTCATTCCACTAAAATAAAATTTAGAACAGGCAGAAGTATTAAAATTGAACAGAAATAAAGTCCCTTCAAAAAAAGACCAGGTCAAAACCAAGGCAAAATTGTTCCAATTAATGTAGTTTCAGGTCTACCCACAGTATGGAGAATTTGTTTTCTACTAAACTTTCACTCTAATTCATTAATTTCTTTATAGAGTTATAAACTGCACTATCTCTCTTGTGCAGTAATCAACCCTGTTAAGGAGCTCATGAGCAGATGTGATACAAGAGAGCCATTTTAATTTTTATTATTTTTTTAACTCAAAGAGTAATGATACCACAATATCGTGTGGTGAAGGAGCAATAATTTGATAAACATTGTCTTTCCATTAGATTAGAGCAATTAATCTGATTCTAATTTAGCTGAAACATTACCATACTGGAATCCCTAGAGCCCGATGAATAATCTCTAAACACATTGACACACTCAGCAGACAAACATTATCTCCACTCATACTGTTGTTCCATATGGTCTCCTCCCATTCTGATGGAGGGCACCCTGCTGTTTCAATCAAATAAATGTCAATTATCTGAGATAGATTTTTTAGTTCACAAGTGCAAGCTTACAATTCGGCTGTGGAACAATTGTCTGCAGTTCTCCCCTGATTGCCTCTGCCTCCTTTTTCAGCTGCCCACCTCACCGAATTGCTGTCAAACTTTGCTGCCTTATACACAGTTTCTTGAAAATTGTAGGCACAGGAAATCATTTGTACCTGGGGAGAAAGCAACAAATCATAAAAGAAATGGCAGAAGTGTTTGCCATGTAGGCTTCTTTACCCTATTAGTTGGGATGGTGCCATGAAGGCTTCTTTACTCTATTAGTTGGGATGTTCCTTACTGTCTTTTCTATTTGTTGATCTAGCAGGATGCCAGAACTCCATGTAACTAAAGGCTGCTTAGATGATTTGATAAAGTCTTACTCCTCCAAGGCAATGTCTCACAAGCCTTTTGCTTCAGCGGATTATGGGCATGCTCGCCACATCCCACAGTGTCTGACACTTTTATTTGAAAACTATAAAAGATGACAAGCTGAAAACTTCAAACCCTTGCAAGCCACAGTTTTGACCTCTGGTACAAGGTTCAAAGCTCATCCGAAATGTCTCTTTGGAGTGATAGTGTAAACGTAGATTAGATATTAGGAAGAGATTTTTTGTTGTGAGGGTAGTGAGAACACAGGAACAAGGTGCCCAGATTTGTGGATGCCCCATTCCTGAAGAGTTCAAGACAAGATTGGATGGGACTTTGAGCAACCTGGTCAAGTGGGAAGTGTCTGTGCCCATGGCAAGGGGATTGGACGTAGATGAAATTCAAGGTCACCTTCCAACCTGATCCCAAACTATGGTTCTATGATTCTGTGGTAATCAGACTGTTTGGTGTGTTTGCCTCATACACGACTTGTGACTACTGTGGTGTCTGACACTGAGGGAGTGTTGGGCAATTCAGGTTGCTATCAGTAAAGATAAACTAATACCACTGGCAGAGAAAAACAATCACAGCACCTAAGGTAGAACCCTCTGGGTGTTGGTCTGACATAGCATTTTGCAGGTGGAATTCATTATTTTATTATGTCTTACATGACCTCAGTTTTCTACCCTGGATGTATCACGTTATAATAATACACCCAATGCAAAGGGCAGATGGAGATGAAAGATATTGTTGAACTGTACTCTCTTCTGCTCCATTGTTTGGGTGCTTAAAGTAATGTAACAGAAGATACTCTCTCTTCATCAATACACTTTAAACTGTGCTAGATAACCCTACTGAACCTGCTGCAAATTATATGGCATTAGTTGATCTGCCATAGCTGTTTACAATGATTTGCAGCTTTGCAAAAGGTGTCTGTATGTATGAGTTGGAAACATAGGTTGGCCCACTTGGCAATCTGACATGGATAAAATTCAAAATTCTGCAATTTTTCAGTGATACTTGGCATTCAACTTGACCTAAATGATATGGCCATTGGAGGAAGAAAAGATTGTTTTTGAATTTGGGCTGTGATCTGTGTGAGAAACTGATCCTTTGATCATATGCACAAGGGCCGTGCATCATTCCTCTAGCTGAGAAAACCTTTAGCTTGAATAAGTCCTTTAGGTCCAGTAGACTGAGGTAGTAAGTAAAGTGTGAGTTGCTTTTCAACAGCTTTAAATCATGACTGTGAAACTGGCCTATTTTGACTCTCTCAGGTAGAGTTCACTTGCTCTTCCCAGCTCCCTTCCCTCTCACCTCCCTCACCAGGTTCTCTTCAACACTCATCACATAGATTTGAAATGCTCTAATATCATTGCTTTGAAAAAGTCTTATTTTTCAAGATGCTGGCTACCTTCCCCTCTTGCTAATATCAAATGGGCTCCCAGATACTTCAGTATCTCAGAAGTAAATTAATTCATCCCATTTCCACCAGATATTCCTCTTCTCTAGCAGGGACAGCTGGAAATACAGAGAATCTGTCAATAAAATGGGGTGATTTGCATGCAGCAGTTATCCATACATTCCCAAGAAGACAGGGCTTTCAAGCAGGGTGGGATGGTTACCAGTTTCTAATGAAGAATTTTAGGCTATCCATAATTGTATTTTATAGAAATAAAAAGTGTCTCTTATTATGGATTTCTACATTATGTCACCATTAATGTGCCAATAAAGGCTTTGCTTGAGGACACTGTGGAACAACACACTTCTGTTAATATTGCTCAATAAAACTTATTAATACAATCAATTTCTTTTGAAATGTCTCTTGTCTTGTAAAGTATCAGGCCATTAACTTTAGCAATGTCAGAGAGTTGTAACTATCCTATTCAACTAAATTAGTGTCCAAGGATTAGCTAAGACCTCATATTTCACAGTGGAAAGTATTCATGTGCTACTGAATGTAAGTAAACTGAGCAACCTTCAAATGCTTCAGGAAGGATGTAAGTTTGCACTGATACATGCTGCAAAAAAAGGGGCAATGAGACGTGAAGCAGAGAAGGAAACAATTGTTCTTGAACTGAAGGCATAAAGATAAAGAAAATGGTACTGAACATCTGAAATTTTCTTGTAATCACAGTGATTCTCAGGGCGTCAGAGTAAGGCATTTTATATAATTATAACATTCTTGTCTGTTTTGTTTCTGTTTGAATGATGCAAAATGAATAATTGAGCACAAACCAAACTCAAGTCGGGGAAAGTAAAATGAAACACACATTGATAGACATGAGATATTCTTTTCAGTCAGAATGCTTGTCTTCTACCACAAGTATTTTTCATGCAATACCTGCCTTTCTTGTTTCCCTTAACAGGCTACCCTGTGGTGGAGTCACCATCCCTAGAAGTATATAAAAGCTGTGTAGATGTGCCACTTAGAGAAATGGTTTAGAGGAGGACTAAAGGTTGGACTTGATGATCTTAAGTGTTTGTATTTTTCTTGCTATTGAGAGACAAGGAGTAGGGTCGGGAAGTGCTCAAAGAAGAAACTCAGGTACCTCTGCATTAGCATTTTAGTTCAAATCAGGAGAGTACCTCTGGAGCACAAATCATAGTCTTTACAGTTTACAATATTCAGTTCACATTGTAGACACATCTTCGAGTACATGAAAATAAAATGAAAGGTGTGCTCTCAGTTTGTACCTAATTCACTTTGTTCATGGCTGATCAAATCCATAGGAATAGACAGGAGATAGAAATAAAATGCCCTGAAATTCTGGTAAAGTGTAAGCTGGGTCTTCAGCACTGTTTCACTCAAAAAAAATCCCCCTTTACTGGGCTGTGCTTCTTTCTTGTGTGGACATAGCTGGTAAATATAATGAAGAATCTTTCCCCTGCCCTGCCTACATCCTCTAAAATACACTCTGGCTATATGAACATGTATAAATAATGATCAAACAAATAGTAGTTGTCCCATTTACATTTGGGAACATCATGATTTTAAGCCTGTTTTTAAAAGCATCTGTGAATGCTTTGATACTGGTGGTTCCAACAGCTGAATTTAATAATAACATGGGGCAGAGCCTAGTGTGGGCCGTGTGAGTACAGAAGGGAGAACAAGTGGATAATGGGAACTGAACATGTTATTTTTGAGCTCTCATGGATGTTTATTCCTGATCTACTCCTCTGCTTAAAATAAGCTCACCAATAATACTGAGAGCTGACTGTCCAAGTGGTAATTGCTGAAAAGGACTAGGTGGATACCAAAATGAATAGGAGGTGACAGTGCAGCCTCTTTGAAAGGCATATCATGCATGGTATGTTGGGAGGAGTGTGGTGGGTAGACTAAGGAAAGTACTTTTCCCCAGTCCATGCTGCTGATGTTGTACCTAGACCAAGGTAGATTGGTTGGAGGCCAGTCACAAAGATGATACAACTGCAGTGCTTGACAGTCGTGGCAGGCCTTACAATCAGGGGCAGCAGCAAGAGAGACTGTCATTAGGAAAAAGCTTGTGCCATAAGTGCCATACTGGAGCAGGTTGTTTAGAAAGATTGTGTGATCTCTAGTGTTGGATATTTGCCCTGGATGGACATAGCTGGTCTAGCTCTTGTGGTGGCCCTGCTTCAAGTGGGATGTTGGACAAGGTGACCTTGGGAGACCCCTTCCAACTTGCACTTTTCTGACTGTAGAAGGCTGTGAACTCCAATGCATATTAGGGGGCTGACACAATGAGTAGATTTGTTAACTTGAACGTTTGGTCTGGCCTGGCTTTACAGAATGTCACAGGCAGCATAAACTGGTACACTAAAATCTGTAGCAGTTACCTGGGGAGAGTCTGTCTCTTTGCATCTCAGATTTCTTAGCAAGGAGAGAGGTAAAACTAAGGTGGAGAAAATAGAGGGAGATCCTTGGGGAGCCTGATTTATCATTGCTGAGAGGAAGAGGTGAATGGTAGTTGTTTCTTGAATAAGGCTCCTCCTTCTCCCACCCAGAAGTAGCTGCTGCCCTTCATGTTTGCAGCTGTAGTCACAGCAAAGGCTGATTTCCACCTGGCAGCCTGCTGCCTGAGGCAGCTGCCAACATCACCTCACCTTGATGACTAGCTCTACTCAGGACTTGCAAAGTTGCTCTGGGGAGCAGAGCAGCTGTACTCCAAATACTGAGCAGGCATCTTCATCTCCACCTCAGTACTGAAAGTTTTCCTCTTTCTCCCCATGGGGTGGCTCAGTGGTACAGGTTAGGAGCAGAGACAGGTGTCAACATGGCCTTAGTGAGACATCTAAATTTTCTCTGCTTTACTGAGGTATTGGGAGATGAAGCTGCAATCTGGCCTCAGAAATGTCACGCATATGGACTGGCAACTAGATGTGACCCACAGAGGCATAGCTGAGCAGGTGTCTGCTTAAAAAACAGCTGCATTGATGATGGCTTTTGTTCACTGCCTGTTCAATTTTCTCATCCAAAGTCAGTGGGATCAGTGGCATTGAAAATACACAGTACAGTGTTTCAGCTCTGATTTTAAAATTTAAAAAAAAAAAAAAGAAAAAAAATTTAAAAACCTTTCTTTCAAAATACATTTTTTCCCCAAAGTTTGAATTTTACTGAGGATATTTTTCTGGTTAACATTACAATTTACATTATTTTCCCAAGAAATTGGTGACTTCTTTTTGGGTTTGAGTTCCTTTTTGAGAGTTTTAGTAGGACAAAAGAAACTTTCTGTGGTGGGACTGGAGAAGCAGGCTCCTTTCACAGCACAATAGTCTGTTAGCAAATGGTAAATATGACCTATGGCTGTAAGACTCTAAATGGATTTTTATCTCTGCTCTATTTTCAAGATGTGACAAAATTACTGGGTAGCCTACGTATCCAAAGTCAGAAATATACTAGGGAGCTGAATACTGCCAGCAACAGCAGAGAAGCCTGATTTTTAACTCCTTTGCAACACAGCAGAGTTCTGCTTTCATGGTGCATTAATTCAACACCTGCAGGTGCTCTCTTCCCTTGCTGAAATTACAGGCTGTCTACTGAGTAGTTAAGGCTTGGAACTGAAGTGTAAAGTCGTGAGGTCTTTATTGATCAATACAGGGCCAGATCCTAATAGCTGGATGTAAGCTACAGATGCTCCCTCATATTGCTGAGAGTGGAGACAAAGGATGAAACATAGCCGAGACATTTTACTGCCATGTGCAGTTTTTAGAGTTCTTCACCTTTAAAATAGAAGGTTCTTTAAATTCAAAATTATAGTGCTGGAAAAGGATCAGCATTCAAATATGTTGGTTAACTTATCAGTTGAAATTATAATTTAAAGGCCACCTCAGCATCTCAAAAAAGATTTTGAAACACGGGACTACATTAATCAGACAAAGGCCAACCCAAAATCTTTGCTTTTGTCGAGTACATTAATACATTAAAAAAAGAAACATTAAAGAAGCTTAATTTAATTTGAAAGTAGGCAGCTGACAGCATTGTTTGGCTGTTGGGCTGTTGAACCACTCTGGTTCCTGTAGGAACTGGTAGGAAAGGCTGGAATTAACAGAGTCTAAGAGGAGGCCATAAATAAAAAAGACGTTTAATTTGGTATCTTAGGTAAAAGTTTAACCATCATAATGAGACTGCTGTGGGGCATGTTAGTATGCTCCAATAAGCAATATGTTATTGTTGTTCCTTTGGTTTCCCTAATGTGGCATTTGTGTTATAAGTCTGTGTGGCAGGGTAGAAAATGGGGATGTTTCTGAACTCAGTGGAGAGCAAAAGCTGCTGCCTCATTCCTGAAAATCCCTGTCCTCTCCTGTATCTGGAACAGTGGTGCTTTGGGCTTCCTGAAGTGTTCTGTAATGCACTGACTTACGTCTCCTGGCTGGTTTTCTACCTTCAGGCAGGCAGTATCTCTCAAGGCTCTGTGCCTCACCAGAGCTTTGACAAGAGAGATGCTGCATCACTGGCAGCACATGTTTGGGGGTATCAGGTCTCTGCAGTAGAAGACCATGCTGAGTTCCTGCCAGTGTTTTTAGGAAGTGAGGCACTTATCAGAGTTTTGATGCTGCTCAGTGGATCAACGGAGGTATGCATGCAGCTGCATACACTGCTCCATGCTGAATGTTCAGCAACTTGCACAGTCTTAACAGGGATTTGTTGTACACTGTAAATCTTATAACATAACCACCAGACTATAAGAGTACTGAATAAGGCTGTACCACATGGCTCTCTAGCTCTTTGCTCAGTACTTGATGGTCGTCAAAAGGAGGGAACTAGAAAAGGTGATAAAAACAGTGTGCACAATGCGTGATACTTCCTTAGGCACTCTCCCTGCTTCCTATCATTTGCAGCTCAGAGATTTCCTGACCTGGAGATGTTTCTTTGAATTTACGGCCTGAAAAAATTTCTGATCTGTGAACTTGCCCTGCCTCTCCTTGGATCCATGTAAGCTTTTAGCTTCTGCAACATCCTGTGGTGTGGAGTCCATCAAATGCACATGCTTTTCTAAGATCGCAGTCTCAGAGGTCAGGCTGACTCCTCGTGTCAACAAGATTCAATCCCCCATTGCCATCACAGCAGGATTGTGCTCCAAAACCAGCTCTTCTTCAGTACCCTCTCTCTGTACCTGTTAATACACGTTAATATTGATTAATGCGCTCACCACATATGGTGTAGGCACTTATCTTACTCCCCATCCACCTGGGATACACATTAATCAACATTGCAGCATGGTATAGTATGTCATGTCTCATTGCTTAAAGATTTTCCTACTCCCTTATGTTGTTTTTAAATTGAAGAAAACTAAGTGCTCAGACAGAAGTAATAGATCAGTATAACTAGATTTGTCTTAATACACCCCAGATGGATTTTCCCAGAAAAGTTTAACGGAAAATCTTTTTCAGCATACAAAAAATTTCTGAGGAGTTATATCACAAGATTGCTTTCTGCAGAAAAAGCCAAAAAGGCTCTTTGTTCTTTTCCCATGACTCCCACAAGATAAAGACATTTTTTCTCCCAATCCTCCATTAAAAAAAAGATAGAAATTTTTCACTGTGAAGTGTGTTTAGACACTGGAACAGGTCTAAACCTCTTTGAACCCAGGAAAGTTGCACCCTAGTGGTGTTTAAAGCCAGGTGGGATAAAGGCTGAGCAACCTGGTGAAGTGGGAGATGCCCCTGCACATGGCAGTGAGGTTGGGACTAGATGATCTTTAAGATCCATAGGAACTCCTAAACATTCTATGATTCTGTGATTAATTTACTGGCCTCAGAAAGACAGAATCTCAGCTTCCCAAACTTTTAGTTCCTGGAACATAATAGGCTATGTGCTAAGTACTGCTGTAGCTTGGTTCAGTTCACCCCAGAGCAGGTGGCACTCAGTTTTCCTGAAGCTGGACACCAGAAGTCAGGTGCCTGGTCTAAGCAGCCAGCTCTGCAGTGGACACAGATGAATGGGTGCCTCCTGAGACTGACTTATTTTAAGTGTTTAAAATCAACCCCTGGAGACGCTCTATTAATTAGAGGTTATTGATTCATTGAAAAGTAGCTTAAACCACACATTACCTCTTGGAAAAGTTGGCCCTGGGACCTGGAGCTTAGAGAAAAAGGAAACATGATGGAGAATGGTTTCGGTTGTGTTTGGTATAAGAGTCTTCAAATATATAAAAATTCATATTCAGTAGACATAAAAGAATTGAATAAGCCAAATTTTCACAGAAGCTTAATGCACAGAACACAAGACAAAAGGGCTCATGGGGCAAACAGCTTGCAGTGTGAGTGGTTTCTGGCATGAATTGTTCTGTTACAGGTCATATGAATAGTTCATATGTTGAACTGATCACTAAATAATTATTGTTGGTGGTTTGGTGTAAAGTGAGGACAGAAGTGGTGGAAACTAGCCTGTGATCAATATATTTGCTTGGGGTACCAGTGACAAGAGTGAAAGAGTAAGAGTTGAAGGTGATAACCAGAGGTTTTGCACTGTGTTCTGTATTGTCTGACCTGCCTCTTGTGCGCATAGTTTCTTTTTGCATTTGTTTTGGAAATTATGGAAAGAAGTGTGTCTTTTATTGCTTAAGATATTTCTGAGCTTATGACAACTTAGTAATAACATGGTATATTTTAATGTGCTTACACAAAATGGGGAGGTTTTTGTTGCTCATGTAGTCTTTATCGTACCATTTTATCACTTCTGAATGCAAGTTCTATTGCCCATTAATGTATTTTTTGAAACTTTCTTTTTTAAATTCTGTCAAAAAAGCCCACAGTTTCCTTGGTTTTTCAAAAGATGTCAATATGCCTTGCAGATTATTGGCACTACATAAATACCAGATAGAAACTGATTTTCTTACATTGACTGCATATCAGATGCTGTGTGATAAAGGATACAGTCAGGCCTTCTGAGCATTGCAAATGTGGCTTGTGATGCAGAGTGAGTCCAGAATAACTTTAATGCAGGAAGTATTTTGATGCATTATGAAGAGCTTTTTCATGGAATTATACTTTCCAGAGTATTTATGCAGTGTCTTCATCTTTAAGCAACTGTATAAACAATAAATAATCCTTCTCATCAGTGTCACTACATCCTATTGAATAAGTCCCCAAGGCACTATAAATAAAGGTTATCTTGCAGCCATTAATAATAAACAGAAGAAGGATTTCTTCACTGACTTTTATGAAGTTTTCAGTAATGTTTAAATTTGATTTGGCATTTTTGACAGTGGCATTGTGTTTGCCTGCCTGCCTGAGATGTTCAAAGGCAAGGAAGTCTGTTAGGTTCACAATCCCACAAGTTTCTATAGGATTTCAGAGCTTGGTGGGATGTTTGTTAATATCACTGAAATCTAGTGCTCTCTAGGGCACATTTGAAACTGTAATTGCATTGAATTGTGTCAGGAATATCTCTAGACATTCCTATAGGATGAAAATAGGGCAACCTGTTCTTGTTCTAATCAAAGAGTGCTTATTCAGGTTCAGGACACCTTGGGTGGCTTTTAGCTAGCTCAGAGTAAGGGACTTTAAGGATTATCTTGTTCCAACCCCCCTGCCATTGGCAGGGACACCTTCCACTAGACCTGGCTGCTCAGGACCCCATCCTGGTTTCCTCACTTATTCCTCTGTTTCACTCACTCACTGTTGATAAAGGTCCTCATTTCTTTGGATGTAAAAGCTAGTTTGGCTTTTTAGGACATGCATGCTGGTCATCTGTGTGGAAGGCTTTCCCCAGTCCTACCTGAGCAGTGACTTTGAGATGCCATGGTTGAATGTTCAGCCCGTGCCCAGCACCATCCTTTAATCAAGACTTTGCCATTGTTGTCACTGGGATATTATACTTGTTCTGTTTCCCAGCTGTATGTTTCTCATGATAGAATATTTTGTTCCTCAGCAGTGGTATGTGCAAGAGAGACTAATCTCAGCCAAAGGAGGAAACTGAAAAAAACCCTAGGAGGATATTAATCAGACAAGACATGAGCAACCTGAAGAGGAGGTGAGTTATAAATTCTCACATTCAGAGGACACTGCTGGCCTTGTAGCTTTCAAACTTGTTAGTGCCACTGCTGATCCAAGCAGTATTTCTGGCAATTCTCATTAGGATCCTCCTGCCCAAAGTCAATGGACTGCCTGTATCATAGAGCACAAGGACTAAACTTACTGTTGCACTGCATACACTAAAAGTGTATCTGAAATGCTATCCAGTCATAAGAGAAAGGAATCAAAAAAAAAGCCTTTGCAGGACCTATTCTGATATGAACTCTTCTTGTGACCTTTATATCATGAAAATA
Source organism: Certhia americana (assembly GCA_018697195.1). Classification (NCBI taxonomy): domain Eukaryota; kingdom Metazoa; phylum Chordata; class Aves; order Passeriformes; family Certhiidae; genus Certhia; species Certhia americana. Next base: position 35,341,985 of record CM031859.1, read on the forward strand.
TGACACCTTTGGGAGAAATAACCTGAAATGATTCATAAATATTCATAAATATTTTAAAGTATTAATATAAGGCATAATGTTTCAAGGGCTCTGAACTTCAGTCAACCCATTGCCTTTTATTAGCTTTGAAGGAGAACTTTATAGTAATATTTTTCTTCCAAGTTGAGAATATTTTTTAAGAGAAGAAGCAAAACATGAACAGAAAGACTAAGTCTAGAAATATTCTGATTTGTTGCAGCAGCAAAAATTTGTATGTTAGCAGAGGCCCATGTTTGTGTTGTTATGCCCTATACTTTTGTCATGCTTTGTCTCTCTCTGTTTAAATTAAATCCCAAAGCTACTGTTGTGTCGATTTTGGGTATAGCAGAAGTGGCATAAAGCCAGTTTTTCTCAGTTGAGAAAGTAATACATTCCCTCTGTGGTAATGTCTTTTTAAAAAAGGCATTATCAATAAAGCAATCAGTAAAGTAAGAAACATCAAGGTAGATCCAATAGTCACACCAGAGTTTACTAATGGATAGCAAACCTGCCTGCTTCTCATGAGATCATCACACTAGACCTGATGATTTTTGGTTTTAATTTTATGTCAGCATGAGCTCTGTTCTCTCTGTTCAATACAGCACTCTCTGTACTGACGAAGTGGAAATGGCATCTATCCAAACACACTGGCTCAATGAGCCTTGGTTTTGATGACCTTATGCCTTGTTGGCCCTCTGGTTTAACTGTGGTAAGTTTATTGTTGGCTTCAAAGCAGCTGAATGTAGTCTGAAAACCTTTTCTTATTTACTGCTTTTTTTTTTTTTTCCTCTTTTTTCCCTTCTCATTGTAAAAAAAAAAAAATACTATGTCAAGGACAAAAGCTTAGGTTATAGACTTCTTCGGTTCTTTTTTTTTTTTTAGTTACAAGGTAACCCTTAAAACCTTTTAATTCTCTTGATTGTTTAAAGAGGCTTCATGAAAACATGGCATCTCAGATGTAGAGATAGGTATAATTGAGTGAAAGATTCCATTTGCCAGGAGTCTACTACAGTAAGATCCTAAGGAATTAAAAAAAATGGAAAGAGTCAGTAAGGTTTTAGTGGAATTTGATAGGAGGCCCCATACAAATATCCAGATGAAACTCTAGCCAATTATTCTGTGCTGAATATTATGCCCTGATGAAAATAAAATACCTGAGTTTAATCTTTCATTCAGAGTAAAGATTTGTAGTATAATGACCTGATTTAGCTGAAAAAAGGAAAAAATAAGTAAGTCTGACAGCTGAGAACAGAAGGGGGATTAATCTCAAAAGCTGCTAGTCTTTGTTTCCCATCCTTTCATTATTATTCAATCAGAGCAAAGAAAGGACTAGCTGCCCTGACACAGCTCCAATTGCACTGCTCAGAGAAAGGGAGAGGCATGGTGGAGAGAGAGATTTCATTATTTATAGACTGAGGAACTGAGAGGAAAATAGAGAAGAAAGGAGCCATTTGGTCCACCTTTAGGTCTGCCTGGGGCTTTGGGCAAAAGCAGGCTGACATTCACCAGCAGGTGCAGCAAGGGCAGCTGCAGGTAGGTGTGACAGGGTGGGATGTCTCACAAGGTGCAGGGTGCAGTAAGCCACTGTATGCATCATGACCCCACTTTTCAGTCTGCATTTGACCTCCAGTGTGCACACGAGGAGAAGGGAGATGATGCTGTGACATACATTAGAGTGCTGTCTGCTCTTCTGATGTCTTTGATGGTGGCTCTTGGCATGTGACATGATCCCAGCTCTCATTCCACTTGTGAACATTTACAACCATGAGCTCCACTCCAACCTCTAAATGCCAGTGGCTGCTGCAAGTCAGACTGGTGTGCACCTACTCACTCCAGCTGATCAGTATTGCACTTGAAAGTACCATGACATACCTTGTACTTCTTACACCAGCTCTTTGCATTATGCTTTAGTCTACTAGGCTTTAGTTTCTGCAGTAATACTGGAACGAGTATTTAAAGTATCTTTAAAGACCTGGAGGATGATGAATTAACAGCCACTATAGATTTCCACAAATCAGGTTACGTCAGTCGTCAATTTCTTTCTGGAAATAAATAATAACTACCCTTATAGATAGGAAAGAAACAGGCTATGACATGCTGCTTTCTCCTGACAAATTCTGATTTTATCTGTCATGACATTTCATAAACTAGCTGAGAAAGCACTCTCTAGATTTAATTGTAATAAGACTAGTAGCACTCTCTTTGGAAAACTGCATTTAAAAAGTTTTTTAAAAGCTCACTATCACTTTTCAGCATTTTTTGTGAACCTTCATAAGATATCAACGTTTAAGGAGCATACTGCAGGACAGGATTAGTCTTGAGGAAGAGTTTGACACTTTAAAGATGCAGTCTAAGGCAGCAGTTCAACAAGAAGAAATTCAAGATACTATGCTTGGACAGGAATAATCTTCTTACATCCACAGAGAGAGAGAATAAGAGGCTGGATAATTGAGTATCCTCCTCACTGGAGAATAAGAGGTTAGCCTGAATCTCCTGTCACAGTGAATCACCTACTGAACAGGACAAGAAAAAAGTAATTTTGTTGTGAGTTAATAGGATAGTTACACAAGAGTATTACCTGTAGAGTATTTGAAGTCATCTTCTGGTCTATTAAGTTTTGGTAAAGGATCATTTGGAATATTATGCCCAGTTTTGAGTACTAACTTCTAACAAATACCTGGCTCAGCTGGAGAGATTGCTGAAAACAACAATTGTAGGAGCAGAAAATGTGATTTATGAAGAAAGCTTTAAGAAAGTGGGATGGTTAAGTAAAGAAAAAAAAACCAAAACAATAGCAGGAGACATAACAGTCTTTACACAACTTAAAGGAAAGTGTAACAACAACTTAAAGAAACATTTTACTGATAGAATGAAAAATAACAGGCTGTAACTGGTAATGAGGATTCCCACTGAAATTAGGAACAATATAATGAGAACAAAGACTGAAAAACTTTAGCACAATCTGTGAAAGATTGTGGAATCTCCACCTGAGGAACTTGTCTGTCAGGCATGGCTTAGGTATAGTTCAGCGAGGAGAAGGATTAAATGTACTCTTGAGGTCATTTCAGTATGATTTTCTATAACTTTTTTTCTGAGTTTGTTTTTGTTTTCCTTTCAAGATGAGATTCCTTCTTGAGAGCAACAGTGAGGTGAAAGATGTTATTTAGCAGAAAAAAAGAAATTAACTTGATTTCCACTTAGATGCTCACGATCACCTCTCACATGCTCAAAATGGACTTTTTGCATCCTGTGTGAGCCTGGCTGAATCTAGTAGGAGACTTCCAAATACCCCTGCCCTACTTGCAAATGCTTAAGACATTTAGCATGTTTTATTGTATACATGGCACAATTTCCAATGAGTTAGAAGTCAACAAGATATTTTAAAAAACTTCACTGCTTTGGAAAACCACAGGCTTTGGTTCATCTTGAGACACTAATTTGCCTTAAACTATGCTCTACAGAAAAGCATGAAATTGTTTGCACTTTGGTAGGTGTTGCCTTTGCTGACTGTAATTCAGCTTCCAAAAGAAAGGTTCTACTTTCCTCACTATAACCTTACTCTCGTGGTTCTAGGCTATGTATACATTGGCATACAACCTATGATCCAAAAAGTTTCCCTGTTAATAAGTTTTCCTGCTAAACAGCAGGTTTGTAAGGTCTGGTTGCAAACACTTGGGAGTTTAACCATTTCATCAGAAGACTCTGTGCTCTATTACTAGGATTGTTGATTTTGGCTGGTAATTGCAATCAAAGTGGTATAATTAAAAAAAGCAGCAGTGGTTCAAAATGATTGCCAGTTGTAATTACAAACCAAAATCAACAATCCTAAAGCCTACTGGCACCATCTGTTTTTTTCTGCTCACTGTGACTGTAGTTCCCCCATTTCCTCTTCTCACTCAGCACTGGATACCTTCTACTTCCTGCTTGACCTCTTTGCAGGGCATCAGAGCTGGGATCTTCCAGCAGGGCTGTTGCTAGAAGGATGTGTCCCATTACAGGCATTCAGCCCATATATCTGGGTTTGTCATGCCTCCCCCCCAATAACCTGTCATGGGAAGAATGCCTCTTGTTGAAGGAAACATCAGGTAGCCAACTGTATTGATTACAAAACTTTCACTGTTGTTTGTTAAACTGACAGCTGGAAAATTGATTCTCAGTTAAGAGTTCTAATTTCTATACTGGGTATCTATACGCCTTCCTGAAAAGGATTCAGGGTTTGCATTTAATAACTTGAATATATATTTTTTGCTTCTGTATCACATACTGGATTTGCATAATAAGATTTGAAAGCATGTCCAGAGGAAAAGAACCCCTAAAATAGCCTAGATTATGTTGAAGGAGACAAGGATGCATTTGCATAGAAATGCCAGAAGAAGGTGAAGAGAATCTTTTTCATGGCTGTTAAATATTCTGCCAGTTTACAGTATCATCTAATTTGACATTTCAATGTAGGCTATGGAGGCAAAACAATTGCAATATAGAACATTGCAAACAAATGAGCCCAAAGTATCAATACAGAAGAAGCAAAAGTAAAATATTTTTGAATATAGTTAGTCACACTGGTCAGGGGCCATAGTGTAACCTCTTTCAGCTGCCCAAGTACTCCATTCCTAGGCCTGTTCCCAGTTTTAGAGTCAACCTTCTGCTGTCTGAAAAAGTAAACAGCTGTGTTGGCGAACTAGTTTTGGGAAGGACATGGTTAATATTTTAGTAGTAGCTGGGGGGGCATAATTTTATTCAATACTATCTTGCACTTGCAAGGGGGAGAAGTAAGGGACTGGCATTTTGGGGGGGAAGGTTGGTATTTTGTTGGGATTTTTCTTTGTAAATTGTTTCTTTCTCTTGTATCTTTTGTTATTAATGTTGATGTTACCGTTCATTATCTTATTGCTGTTTCCTGTAAATTGTTCTTATCTCAGCCTGTAGATTTCACCTTTTTGTGCCTCCAGTTCTGAACTCCATCCCCTGAGTGGGAAGGGGGAGGGCATGGGGTGGGGAGCAAGCAGGTGGTGCCTGGTTTCAGAAGGTCTTGTTTTAGGGGTGGAGAAGATGCTAAACTGGGGAGTGCCATTCCTAAAAGACAACAATTCCTTTTTAGTGATTTTTCACTAACTCTCGTGATGTAAAAGAATATATATATTTCTTATCATGCTTAAATTCTTTCAGAACTGTTCAGAAGTATGAAGTAAGTGGAAAATAACTTATGCTTATGACTCAGTATTGCTTATGATGAAGGTGCTCACTAGTCAGGACATCCTCTCAGATAAAAGGCTGATTGTTCAATAAAATCTATGGAGATATAAGACCTTACCTGTAACCTCGTCAGTTTGAAAGTGAAGAAGCAGATTACCACACCCAAGCTGCAAGTCTGCAGATGGTACCGAAAATCACTTTTTACAAGATAGAAATTAACTACAGATCTGGGGTACAATTTTGGGGAAAAGAACATAATCTCCTGTGATATACAGAATTTTGGTGGCATCTTTTTGTGATCTTTTGTGGAATATCTAACATTGCAAGATGATGTCAAGAAGTGGCTGAACAGCCATCAGGGCAAGAATACATCTGTAAACAAACCAGACAAATTGGTAGGTGTCTAGTGAATAGAATTATGTATACTGCAGCTGTGCCATCTTCCTGTTATGAAAAAAACCCTCCACATACAGTATTTTATTAAAATTAAACATTCTTATTTTCTTTCCCTGCTATTTTATGTTAGGAATTGGAACTTTTTTTTAAAAATCCCAATATAAGGAAGAAAAAACAGTAATGAGGTTAGATGTGTTAATTTGATATAAATGATGAACAGGATCCCACATGCATTTGAAATAAAACTGATTGAAATTCGTTCTAGTAGTCTTCCATTAATCTTAATTGTAATTCTCTATTTCACTTTAATGGGTTGCTAGACTTTAGGAAGCTGTGTTATTGTTCTTACGTACTTGATTGGTTTTTAATTTGTGAAGTTTTCTGAGTTCTGTATGTAGAAAGGAATGTGAACAGTGCCATTTTCTATGTGGATTTTTATAGGCCAAGCAGTATTGCTGTGATTCAAAGAAAGTAGAGAAAAAGGCAGTAAGTTCTGCTAAAGAGCAGACTTCTGTACCTGGGATAAATTTGATGGAAGGCTTTTGATTGTAGTACAATTTTAAAAACAAAAATAGATCTTTCTGTCCACAAAGAACAGGATATTAGTAAATCAAACTGACCAAATGGCACATGTGTTGCTTCAGAAAGCTGTGCTCACTTTTTTAATGTCCAGAGGGTAGACTTGGCATTTTTAATGCAGAACTTGGAAGGACAAAAATCTCACCTTTTCTGCTTTCACTGACTTCAAGGAGAATCGAGTGTTCTCCACACCTTGCAGGATTGAATCCTTTGTAAACTTGCTCATGATTAATATATGTTATGAATATCTATTAAATGTTACAGTAGGTTGATAACACTCAGCCATATCACTCATTTATTAAAAGAAACTGTTCAGTCAAAGTCTGAATAGGGAGGTGAGAGAGCAACTCAGCTGTACTTAGATTGATGATACTTCTAAAAATTGTCCAAGCATGTGTGCAAGAACCTGTCAAAGTAAGAGTTTAATAAATGAGAAAGTGAAGGACAGGTAACTTTCCCAATATACAAAAGTTGCGCACGTGCACGTGCATGCTTCATTTATTCCCTGCTTCCTAGCAGGTAAACAACACAGAAAGAGAATCTGTTTGCCATTTTTGAGCTAGATTATCTGGAAAAAAAATTTGCCTAGTCAGTTATTACTGGGGTTACAACAGCATGCTGCGTGGCACTACTGAAGGCTGCTTTTGCATCAGCAGATTCCCACCAAACTCAGCGTAGTGGTTCTTGCCTGTCACTCCAAGAACCTGCTCTGGTCCTCTGGGCAGCATCAGCCACAGCAGGATTTGCCCCTGGGAGGACAAGTGGCTTCTGAAGGGAGAGAGAGGGTGGGGAAGGGAGGGTGAGGAAGCAGGGGTGATGCAGGCCAGACACTGGGGTGCAGTTGAGCCTGTGGAATTGCCTGCTCCAGACAGTCTCACCCTTCCTCTACAGTGACACCATCAGTCCTGATTTTATAGGAAATTTGCACTTTTCAGAGTCTGTTGCCCAAGTTAATTGCTGATTTTGCCTTTTTTGGGGGGGGGGGAGCTGTCCCTGTTTACACCAGAATTGGTAAGGTACCATAGCACTATAAAATTCTCAAAGGCAACAGGCTATGTTAGGTATCAAAACATTTTCCTCCCTACTGATAGTTTGGAGTTGTTTGTGGTAAATATTTGGTAAACTAGATGATTAATACATTTTGAAAAAGAACATGCCTAAAACAGGGATTGAAAACTACCTTTAGCTACTTGCCTGATGTGGAACCATCATCTTAACTCCAGGCTTTGATCGTGTACGTCTCTGACAGCAAAATATAAAGCACTTGGAAATAGCACTCAAGCAGAAAAGGACTGTTGGCTGAGAAGCTCTTAGTGCCTGAGCACTCCATGAAAAGTCTTTTCTGTACAGTCATCTGCTTTCATTTCTCCCTCACATCTATAGAAACTGTTCTATTTGTAATTACAATAAGGGGCTTGACACAGCCCACATTTCTAATAAACTGCTGCAATGCTTCTTTATCAGCTAGTTTTTTTCACTGCTAACCTCTTGTTTCACAACATAATTCATATGTAACACTCCTGATAGGTTACTGAATAAATGTCTAGGAGTACTGCCTCCTCTGTGTTCCACATTGTCATTTTGACATTATCAGTACTTACATGGTTGCAGCTCTAGCATCTTTGCTTGGGTAAAATGTTGTATTGTTAGATCTTGGGGATCCAGGACCTTTTTTAAAATAAAATTCCAAAGGCTGAGTGGCCTTTCTTTGCTTTAATGTCTGTTGTTGACACTGTGGTTGATATCTGGTATCTGATTTAGTATGATGTGTTAGGTGGCTGACTGAAGTTGCTACCCTCCAGATGTTTGTGATTATCTGTGTTCTGTGTGTACAATAAGAGAGCGTTGTGGAAGCTGGCTGGTTAATGTTGGTATTCACTGCCCCTTAAAAGGGGAAGGATGCTGTCAGGGCCATAAGAGCATCCAAATGCCTCTGCTGTCATTATCACTCATGCATGCCCTGCCTATGGATAAGGAGTTCCATTTCAGCACAGGTCCCTACTCCTGACTGAGAAATGCTGGGGGGTGCTCAGAGTCTTGACTTCCTGATGGGATTTTCTGGAGGGATCTCAGACCTATGCTGCAGTCAAGTCCCCATCCCTGCCTCCCCCTGTACCCAAAAAGGTCTTCCAGCATAGACCCCGTGTCTGACTCGTTCACCTTGCCTTGCTGGTTGATGGCTGCCAGAGGCACTGGGCTCCCTCCTCTCAGATGTGGTGGGTCAGCACCCTGGCAGAAGAGGACACTGGCTGTTCTGTGTCCTCCTTGGCTCCTGGGGGCTCCTCCTCCCTCAGGAAGACCCCCAATCCCCTGTAGGCAGTATTTTCTGCCTCAGTTGGCTCAGGCAGCTGGTCATTATATAATGATCTCTTTGAATCGCCTGTCCCAAATCTTACTGGCAGGAGCAGGAGCCTTTGATGATTTGATAAATCCAAAATAGATGAGGGTCACTTCACGGTCGTGGTCAGGTTGCCTAGAAACCTCTGCTTCATCTAATGGCATTTGGTGCCTTCTATGGGAAGGTGGATTTGTTGGGGCATGTGACGTATTTAAAGAGTGTGAGTCATCAACATCTGAAAGTGCCCTCATGTTGTGCGCTTGGCACTGGCAGTAAATGTAAGTGAAGACAGTGTGCTGAGCCACACTGGAAACATTCACACCATTGTGCCTGCAGAAGCACTGGAATATCTCAGCATTCAATTCTCATGGCTCATTCCTTTGAGAGAGGAATAATAACTTATTATCAAGTTCTGCAAGATATGAATAATGTGCGATTCTTGCCTGTTAACTCCTCCTGAAATTGCACTGTGATTTCTGCTGCACACTGCTGCAAGGTAAATTGAATGTGTTTCTGGGAAAGGGAAAACAACCCCAAAACAAACCAACAGCCCTCAAGCAAACTAAATCAATTGTTTGATAATTTACCTTGATGGAAGAGACACATGGATGGGAAAAGGTAACCAGCCAGGGAAAATATCAGCAGTAAAAAACAGCAATCAGTGTGAAATAATCACCACACTATCTGAGTGCTTGTTCCAAGTCCAAAATTCCGCATCAACTCTCAGCCTCCTGGCAGGATAGAGGTCACAGTGTGCCACTTTCTGTCATCTTGGCATTAACTGCTCGAGTAAAAAAATGTAATGAGAAAAAAACAGTTGAAATCTGGGTTACGTGCCATTTGTAAAGGAAGCATCCTATTCAGAAAAATTACTCCTATTTGTGAAAGATGTAAGCCAGTGCTAGAAAAAAATTTTAGTGTAGGTTACACAGGAGGCTGCATAATAGTTTTCTCTAATAAGCCAAACAAACTTTGCATTCATCAATATGGGTTTCTTGGCACATGAGTGGTATTCAGGAGCACACAAGAGAGGGGAAAAGCAGGCCAGAACAGAGGTGAAGAATGAGAGGAAGTTGGCCCTGATGCAGATGATACAAAAAATACTGATTTAGTAAGGAAAAATGTAAATAATTTTGAGTGTCTTTTGAAGAAATGTGCCTAAGATAAAGTTGCCTTGAAGGCACATGACCCAGCCTGACATTGCTTTGGCAGCAGAACGTAAAGGGTGTGGATGAAGACATGAAATGTCCTTTAGTGAAGAATGCTCACCAACAGCCTTTCTGACAGTGGCAGCAACACCAGTACTTTTGAAGACCCTGTTTTTTTTTCTGTCTCTGGACAAAGAGAATCAGGTATAATTTGTTAACTGTGAAGAAAAATGGATGTAATTTTCCATATAGATGGATATTTATCCCCTCATTTCTCCACAATCAGCTAAACCTAGCACTAATTCTAAGCATATAACTAGTTCAAATCTTGTGGTTTTTTAACTGAGACAGAGACAGACACAAAACTTTAACTTTGAAATCATTATATTCAGTTTGGGACTGAACCAGCAAACAGTTACCACTTCAAAATACTGAGCTGACATAAAGTGACATCTCTGCTGGGGTGCTATTGTTGAGCACAGGAGCTGTCAAAACTTTCTAGGGTTTGCAAGGCCACATCATGTAGGGCCTCTCCTGCTCTTGACCCACCTCTTCCTCTCCCCAGCCCTGGTGTGGGCAGGAAAAGCCCTCGTTTTTGCACCATGATACAAAGCCATTATGCTTAGTAGTGGAGTACTTATCAATTCAGGTACTTCTTGTGCTCATTTGGCTCTATTCTTTTGGACTTCCTTGTTTTACAACAGGGAACAATGCATTTTTATACAACATGGCCCTTTATATGTTTTTTGAACCTTGGCAGTCCTGTGGGATGCATCACTGTAGAATTATGTATGAGTTTCTGTACATCTGGGGTGTATGCATGTAGCAGAAAGCTTTTTTTTCCCTCATGCATCTGCTTGCTTTTCTACAGCACAGCAGCACCCATGCAGTGCTGCAGCACCTCTCCATCTTCTCAAGTCAGATGTGAGTGGTAAGACGGCCCTGTGGCATTGTGCTACAAATGTGCTGGAGCTATTCCTCTGGCTGAGCTGGGCCTGGATACTTTACCTTTGCCACATGCCTTTGTCACATTCCTATTTTTAAATGCAGCATTTTTCAGTGTTAAATACTCTGAGGGATTGTTGGGCCCAATCATGTTGATTATGGGCCCAAACTTGGACCCAGCCTGGAAGGATTGTAGTCCCAGTTTAAACTGAACTAAGACTGGATTGAAAATGTGCTGGTTCAGCTTGTACCTTCAGGCTGCTTCAATTTCTGAAATCCCTGTCCCACTACACATGCTCAAATCTCCAAAGACTGGAAAACAGCAGCCAGTGTTGGATGGGTCAGTTATATCCTGCCACGGCAGTTCCAGCCTGAAGAGCTTTGATTTCTCCTGTTGCTCTTTTGTGCAGCTTGAATGCTTTATGGACAATCACAGCTATGGGAGCAGGAGAATTAGAAATGGGCTCTTTACAGAGGCTACCTGTGTCCTTCTGGGAGAATGGCTAAATTTCAAGTTTACTTGTGAGCAAAGGGATCCCAAGAGAGGCTGCTACTTGCTGATGTAATGTCTTACCTTTTTGGATCTGCCTTTTGCATTTCCTTCATGTGCTCCATTGGGGTAAAACTGACTCTTAGAGAGGGAGCCTGAATTCCACATGTAACTTGCATCTTTATTTAACCTTGTGCTGACCAGTTACTCAGGAATAAATCAAATCCCTCCTGAATTCTGCTTTCCAATATGTATAATTTAAAACCCCAAATGAACTGAGACCTTTTCTGTTTTGCAGAAACCTTAATAACTTTTCATGGCCTCTAAATTATTGGCTCAGAAATCTATTTTCTTTCATAAGACTTCCGACTTTTAATAACAAAGGAACTGCCTGCCCCAAGCAGAGAATTTAAGAGCATTTTCTTTTTTTGGTTATTCTTCAAAAGAGGGTATCTTTAAAAAAGAGGTTAATAGCTTGTGACCTGGGTATATCAACAAGGAAGCTTACTAGTACCATTTGTTTAGTCCTAGGTGGAAACAATTTCTTTATTTATCTTCATCCTTCAAAAGGGGAATTTGTAGAACCTGCTTGGAGATTTAGGGAGATGTTCATTGCTTCATTGCCAATTTAACATTACCATTTAATGTACACAGTATGTGGGCTTCTCTTCCATGTTTTGCAATAGATGTAGAGTAAGAGTCATAATATATCACTTTCACAAGCAATTTAGCACAGCATAAGGGAGGAAATGTAGCTGTACTGTCTTGCTACTTATTTTCTAATAAAATTCTAATAGATTTTAAGTTAATGACACAGAAGATGACATTTATATCCTTTTTTCTTTTTTTTTAATCTGCAGCACAATGAAGCAGGAAGTTATAAAACCAGATGATAAGATGATGCACACCTTACTTGTGCACAATAAAGTACCCTTATAAAGCACTGGTTTGTCTTTGACACTTCACTGAAGTCTCTCTGTAAGACAGTACCTGGCAGGCCAGAGTCAGTAAGGCTGTTTAGGCCTTTCTTCACTGAGTTTGATTTGCTCCTTACTTGAAAGATGATCTGCTTTAACTCTCCCCTGCCATGCCAAGAATTATCAGACTTTTTTGAAAGAAGACAGAAAAAACAACAATATACTTTTTCTATAGTTAATAAAGGAAGATTAAAAAGACTCCCTGTTGATAAGATCTAACCACTCATGTTCCTGAGTGATGAAAGGTGAATACTTATTTAAGATTTATTTAGTATTTTGTTATCTCTAATGAATCTAAAGGGCACAACAATTTGTCTTCACATTCTATAACGCAATGAAGCTCATTTTAACAAATAACTATATAAATAACACATTTACTATGCCCCTTGGTTGACTGATCTTGTGTGTGAGCTGTAAAAATTTTTTAATTGATAACAGGCTAAATCCAAAATAACAGAAGAGCTTCTTTCTGTATAGGAAAAACCCCCCAAAAATAGAGTGTAAGGCACTTGTAACTTGTGCATATGTTTCTGTAAATCTTGCTGTGCATTTGTGTAGGGTCTCATTTCATGCTTCTCAAAGTAACTATGAATATTATGTCTGATTACTTTGAACATGGCACTGGACAATATCTACTTTCAAGTTCTTCAGCATTTAAATGAAGCAAACATCACAATATTTTTTGAAATGTCACAATGTTCTTTGATTTCCAGAGGCAGAAAGAGGAGTCAATGTTTTCTGACAATTTTTTTACTACTAGCCAATCCTACTAGTGAACACTTGATAGAAAAGATTGTAATTTCTGTACAAGAGAAGTAAAAAATATTGTAAATATTTGATTTGTAAGCATTTGATGCTTACAGAATCATGCAACCTATCAAAAAAATTGTGAGACCTTAGTGCTATCACCCATGACTTTCTTTTTAGTTTCAATGAGTATATTTCTTTTCAATGTGTGTGACCTTTAAGCAGGCTTTTGCCTGGTACTGTGAGTTGGCTCATTTTTGAACAAGAAACAGCAAATCAATAAGAAAATAAGAATACAGCATAGAAATATGCCCAGTGGAAGGACTCCTCAAGTTTCCCATGTAATTGTTTCAAATCAAGTCTGTTCTGTGCTGTGCCGACCCATGAACAGAAGTAAGTAGAAGATCTGAAATTTAGTTTCTCTTGTGGAGCATATGCTTTTTGCAGCAGCTCAGTTTGACTGCACTGGAGTCTAGAAGGACATAGCACAGGTGCCAGGCTATCATTTTCCCTTCCAAGGCAGGCCCTGAAAAAACTGAAAAAGGCACTGTTTGTATGCCAGTGAGTTTACTCAAGTAAAACAAATAAACGTGGTCGTCATGAGCAGAGTGGGAGCTTCAGACAAAATTTCTTAGAGAAGTCTTCACATTGTGCCACAAGGTGCAGAAAGGACCTCCTTGCTTTTGTAACTCTTCTCAGAGAGGAGCCTTGGTGAGACTTGATCTCCCCAGGCTCAGCCAACAGTTCATGTCTAAGTGATAATACAGGTGTAATTGAACTTTTATAAAACTTTGTCCTGAAAGATTAAAGGTGGCCACTCAAATATATTTATATAAATAAAATGAATTATTTATTAGATTTAATTAAAAATTATAATGATTAGGAAAAAAAAGAGCTTAATCAGAATTATTTACTATGCAGTATGGTAAAACTATTAATATAGTGCTATTTTTGAAGCAATATTGAAGCGATTAAATTAACACAATTATATTGAATCAATTATATTAAAAGTAGAAAAAACATTATTAATGACTATGGGCAAATCTCTTTCCCTCAGCCTCAGGAAGTAACCTTGAGGGGCATTCCCACTCCAAGGAAGGACCATCACACACCCGAGGGTTCTATGCTTGAGATCCTCACCCTGCAAAATGGAACTGGCCTTTTATGGTATCAAGTGGCAGACTGCCAGACATACACATTTTTAAGATTATGCTTTGTCAGATTTACTCAGCAAAAAATGCTTTGTGCTGAAAGAATGTATTAGCAGTTCTTTGGTTTTTACTGCCTAACACTTCTGACTCACTTTTGTATCAGTGCTTGTATTTCCTTGCTGGTCCCAGCCTTAGGGAGCATGTCTTGCATGTACTTGTGGTGGGATCTGATGGTTTGGTCAAACTGATCTCAGCATTCACCAGCACCAAAATCAGCAGACCCTCCTTTCTCCAATAAACAGCAAACTCTCCTTGCTCAAGACATCAACCTGTAAAAAGACACAGGTTTTGCGTTGCTGTATCCCTGCTTAGACAGAGCATCCTGCTACAATGTTCTTACTTCGCGGGAGATATCTGAACAAAATCTACTACTTTTACTTAACTGCATCAAGTCTTTAGGCAAGACTTGAGTATTTTTTAAGAGTGTAATACTGAAATAATTCAGTGACATTCATGTTGGCCCCTGAGAACTGTAGTTTTGCAGTATTATCTCATCTCTTGTATTACCTCTTTCTGAAGATGAAAGGTATTATTTCCATACCTATTTCTCTAAACAGTCTACAAGACAGTTGAGATAAGTAGCTCTCAACTTCTAATGGCTGAGACCTAGTGTTAGGTCTCTACCTAGCAAGGTACAGACTCTACCTAGCAAGGCTGTTTTGCTGTGACTCTGAAGTTGAACTTATTTAGCATTTCATTTTCAATGAAGCATTCTCAGAAGTAAAATACATGAGGAGGAGCTGGAGCTACAGTGTTGGAGCAGAGGGACTGAGTCTTCTTCTATGGTGGGACACCAGGAAGTCCTCTAGGAATCTTCTCTGCTTCTCTATGTGATCTCTTAGATGTATATACAACTGCTAGAAACAACAGATTGAATACATTAACCATGACCTTTAACTCACCTTCTCTAAAATTCTTTGTACTATATGTCAGTCACAGTTCTTTGCCTGCATCTGAGCAGTATTTTTTTAAAAGAAAAAGAACACAGTCAATGTTCAGCTGAGTAAGTACTACGATTTTGTCATATGTTGAAAGCTCTTTAGATGTTTTAAGAAAATAATCAGAATTCAGAGGGTATATTAAATTATCAACTATCTAATAAGCGTGCTACTTCCCAGCTGGGATCCTTCTGGTACATTCATTCATCTTCAACCAGTGTAATTAAAGATGAAAGGTGTAACACTGATGATCCTTCTCTAGAGATCTCATCAGTTTAATTCTAGAACAATCATTGGAAAGGGAATATCATATAAATTTTTCAGACTTAATTGGACACCTGCTGGAGGTCAAGCAAAACAACCAAGGTCTACTGAAACACGCATTGCCTTCAGTAATTCAGTAATTTGTAGGAGATAATCTGGCAAGGCAATGCAATCTTTGTTTCATATTTGCTAAAACCAAGTTAGATTTGTCTAGCAAAGTAGGCACTAGGAAACAAGTGGAAAACAAGAAGAGCATAGAGGAATGTCCCTAAAATCTCATCATATAAACAGGTAACCTCATGCATAGAGCAATTGAAGCAAAAAATGTTGTCAGGGTTACATTTAATAGCTTCCTACTGGTCCAACAAGGGTGTGCAGAACTTATATATAACATATAGTATATAATATATATATATAATATATTTTATATATATATATATATATATATATATATATATATATATATATATATGCAGAATATATGTATTTCTGGTGTAACACAACTTCTTTAGAAACTTCTATTCAGAAAGTGTGCCGTATTAGATGAGTGAAAGAGCAGCCTTTGTCTCCCTCAAGAGCAATTTTGAATCACATCAGTGTGTTTTGATGTAGTGAAAAAAAAAAAAATTACTCACTTTTTAAATAATTTTTCATATGGTAGTGTCAAGAATACCTTTTCGTTATGATGATGTCATCAGATCCAGTTTATCCATGTATAGCTGTTATTTAAATTGCTGTTTCCATAAATGTATATGACTGCCTTGAGGGTGTCTATATTTGTTACAGAACTTGTCTCAGGAATCTTGGAGCAATCTCCCGATCTAATTAAGAGTGCTGTAATTACAGCATAAAGGGCTGTGCTGCTAATACTACAGTTTCAAAAATCTTGAGGCAGACCCCATAATTTGAGACTGGTCCCCAAATATGAAGATTTGCTTTTTAAAAGAGTATATTATGTTTTGGACTCGTTGTTAATTTTTTAACTCCCTCTACCCCTTGCCATGGTTTGTGTGTGTGTGTGTGCATGTATGTGCATGTATGTGTGCTATAATTCTACAAATAGTGCTATTTCTTCACCATAGGTTTAGGAGAAGGCAGTGCTGGTCCCTAGTCTCATTTCTGTCTGTTTACCTTTAAACATCCAAAAATTGTCAGTCCACAGGTTCCTCCAGGGGTACCTTACGTTACTCACTCCTTGAGAATGCGACAAATTCTTCTTCTCCAGCCTGGAAGGGAAAGATATGGGAAAAAAGAACTGAGGGAACTTTCCCACATGGAGGAAGAGACAGATATCTTGACTTTGAAGTCACTTTGCTACTCAGATGAGAAGTTTATCTCCTTGGCTTTCATTTTCCCCAGAGCTGGGGAACTATGATGAATGCACCGAGTTCTGATGCAGGACCAAAGTATTTGGATTTGTCAAAAGCTTAAACCAGAACCTTCCTTGTCCTGGCTACAGGACAAAGTTAAGATTTGGTGATAACATTTGAGTCCATGTGCTGCAGGAAACAGGACTTATTATGTAGTGTTTTTGCTCTGTCAACATTGTATTCAAGTTCTCTATGGTAAAGGATGCTCAGCTATGACATTGATAGGTACAATATGTATCAGTCTTCCATACAAAACAGAATGAAGGAACTTCTGCTTGGGTAGATGTTCTAATACAAGACTTAATCTTTGCGCTTTTTTTATCAGTTTCCTATAGTTTAACTAATCCCTGGAATAATTTACTCCAGTTTGTTTGTTTGTTACAGTGCAAGGTGTACCCATCAGTGTGTATTCTATCACCATCTGTTGAAACTGGGGTGTGGGTGAGGGTGCTGTAACCCTCTGTGAATGGGCCAACTGTTAAAAAAAACAGCTGGGGCAGTTTTCTTATCTCTTCCACACTCATCCTCCCTCCAGGGAGAGATCTTCTGCTAATGGGCCATTGAGTCTCACTGATTAAATTACATAATTCCATTGGGAAATATTCCAGCCAGTGGGAGGAGCCAAGCATTCCTACCTGGATAAAAATCTGAGATTTAGAACACCAAAGCAGCCTTTTCCACTGTATTCTCAGTGGATGACCAGGCCTGTCTATCACCGCTGGACCTTCAGAGGAAAAATACATCTTTCTACAGGATCATAGCTTCAACAGAGCCACATTTGCCACTCCAGAAGGACTGTAGCCACTATTGAATTTGACTGCTACTAACATCCTGACCAACAGTGTCAGATGATATTCTGGCTCTTTCAGTGGGTTTGTTTTTTGTATTATTGCATTTTTATTTTAGTTCTCATAATAAAGAACTGTTATTCCTATTCCCATATCTTTGCCTGAGAGCCCCCTAACTTCAAAGTTATAATAATTTGGAGGGTGGGGGTTTAAATTCTCCATTCCAAGGGAAGCTCCTGCCTTCCTTAGCAGACACCTGTCGTTCAAACCAAGACAAAGTTATCCCTAGAATTTCAATTAGTGAATTACCATAAGGCATCACCATGTCTTGCAAGGCAATTTGAATATTTTGCCTTGGAAATGGCTGTGTTACAACTTAATGTAGGATGTGTTGCCTGTGAATAGAAATATTTTTGATTTTGCTCCTTATGACCATGACATAAATAAAGAAATCATTCAATAGTCCCCGCCAGACAGCAGCCGGAATCTCCCTCATCCCAAAATATTCTTTGCCATGGCATTTCAAGGAGGTATTGTAATAACTGAGATGGATTTTTCACTAGGATAAGAAACCTTCAAACTTTTTTTCAGATTCCTGTAAACGTTTTCTCGTACTTCAGCCTTTGCATCATCCTCTGAATTGCTTGACATCATTGCACATGCTCTTCTACTTGCAACCCTCCTTCAGTAACTTACCCTGTTTGTACCAGCTGACTCAAGGTCCCTGGGTACTTTTCTTCCTTCATGATATTTGTAACTTTTGAACTTTATCTAGGAATGAGTAATGAGATGTGCCAAGTTTGACCAGGCATTCTAATAACCACATATATGTCACTTCATTTCATTCCTGTTTTGTCACACTGTTTGTAAATTATGCATCCTTTTTAGGCTGGGCCAACACCAAAGACCACATATCCCCATTCTTAGCTCTTGTTTGCACATCATCTACATTGCCCTTGAGCAGTGAGGTTCTCAAGCATTCTTCTCTGATTATTAAGGACTATTTTTTAAGATGGAGAGACTGGGTGTTGCTCCAGTAAATTTTGCATAGCTTTTTGGAAAAATGAAAAACTTAGTTCAGAGTGAGGTCTCCTTTGGTATTATGTAAATACAGGCGAGTCACCTTTTCTCATCATCTGAGCTTCACCTGTACTTGACAGACAGAAACAGGCACCATAGAGAGGGGTGTATTTTTTCATAAAAGAGGAGACTAAGCAGGAGAAATGGTCCTGTGCAGATACCCATAGTCTTTCCCTTGCATCTAGGTGAGCCGTGATGTTCTGCTTTGCACACTAACTTCAGAGACACATCAGGCCTATGTTTTCAGTATCTCCTTTTCTTGCACTGAGTAAATTCCCACTGGATGAACTGGAGCACCCATAAGGGATCTCCAGGGCCAGTTTCTGTCTCACCAGTGGCATGCACCAGGTACCAGGTTTCTGAGAAATGTGCTTTATTGCCTGCCTAGACAGTTGTCTGGAGTCTGGAGCTTCACCTCAAAAAAAGAAAAATATCTTTTACCTGGAAATACTGCTGGTTATGCTTTGTCATTTTTTCAGGATGCAGGTGTCAATTGTTAGCAGTATGACTTAGTTGTATGGACCAAACACCATTCCTGTTTCATAAGCCTCCCGCGGAATGGTATAGGGATACTGCGCAATTTCCTCAGGCTGAGACCACCATAGTGCCTCAAAATACAAACCGTATTCTGCTACAACATTTTTCTTTTTAATAAAAACAGCCAGACTCTGAGAACTAACATATTAGCTCAAGCAGGACAATTGTATTGCTATGCCTTAAGAGTGCATGATGTATCATTAAACTTTTATTGTTAAAATGTCTCAGTTCCAGAAGTTTCCCTTTTACTGGCAGCTTAAAAAGGTGAATTTGTCTTTGGCAGGCTGCAATTCTTCCCTTCAGAACTCATACCTTTTCCAGAACTCCTCCCCTACATTATGCTTGGGTACTACAATGTTGCAATGTATAACATCAGCTCAGTTCAGCAAAGCTATTGAGTTATTTTACTGGTTAATATAGTGAAATTTATACAAGTTTAATCACATTTATTATCCCTGACAACAATGCAGGTGTTCTGAATGCAAAATAAAATTTTTAGAAAGAATATAATTAATATTTTTTGCCCTATCCAAAAATGCTTAGTGGTCAGTTCTGCCATGGAAATTACTTGATAATATGTAAATCTGGCATTTTGGAAAGTAATTAAAAATAAAGTTGCTGTAATTTGAAAATCAGCTAATATCTGTCTTGCTACATTCTAAAGTTGTACTAGGCTAAGTGCTTGAACTAATCGATTTTTAAAAGGGTTTGGTTAGGGATCTCAGGGGAAATAAGGTAGGTTGTATGAAAACATATTAATTATAAAGCCTTCTTTTTTAATGATGCATGCCCTTTTTAGAGTACAATATATTGATGTAGTAACTCCTTCAACTTAAATCATCCAACAAACCTTTCTAGTTTTGTCTCATCTATCTTGATTGTAAGCTATATCTATTACAGGATGAAAATAAGATTTTATATTTTTAATTATTAGCTATATAGGATTCCAGAGCAGCTCAATGATTTAATTTCTTTGTTAAAAGGTGTACAACTTCAGCATATTTTTGCTGAGTAGGAAATTTGTCTTTCTCAAAGATTAATATTACTTTTGTGTTCAGTATGTCATATTTTGTTCTGACGTGTGCAGAAAGCTTATTCATGAAAAAGTTTCTAGTCTTTGAATAATATTTTAAATTACTCTTAGAATGCCTGTTGCTTGTTGTCTGTTGCTTGATGTGAATCAATATTTTAGAGTTTTTAACTTAAAAAGAATAAAGGCATCTTTAATGCAGAGATAAAGGCTATGCCTAGCCCCTGGGTTGGAGTGAAATACCAGATTGTTGGGTGAAGAGAGGCTGAGGTTTTAACTGCAGAGTGCAGGGCAAGGCTGGAGCTGCTCCTAGGGAATGTGGCAAAGCTGTTCCTGCTGTGCCAGAGGAAGCTGACTGCCTGCAGTCATGGTGAGACAGGGCAGAAACTGCTCTGCAGAAGGAAGGTTGGGCTGTCAGGATTTAGTGTGGTGATGGCATGCGTGGTTGGCAGTGGGCACAGCCTGCTGATCTAAGTGAGACAGAATGCACAATAAGTCAAAACACTAAGGAGGAGCTGCCTGCACCTTTCTCCTCCTGTTGAGTGCAAAAGGGCATCAAATATCCAAAACTTTGTTTACTGGGCCATCTTTGAACACATTAGTTTTTAAACTGAGATAATTGAATTCTTCTGCAGAAGAACAAAAATGAGAAGTTTTGAAAACAACTGTTTCTCTTAGCCATTGGTCCTTGAAGGACAGATTCTTTCCTCCAGCTCTGCTTTCAGTTTTAGTGTCTTCCCAGGTTACAGCAGACGCTACATAAAAATCTCGTCTTTGATCTTAACTCTGGTTGTTTGTCTGCTCCTGATCCCCAGGGTCTCTGCTTTTTCTACTCTGGAATCTAAAAGTTAAGTGTGTTTGGGGGGCAGACCCTCATTCCCTAAAGAGTTTTCTTTGACCCAAGGACCACTTCCTCTCACAAATCTAATGGATAGCTTTCCCCTCCAGCTTCTTAATAAAAAAAGCATGAGATGCAACAGTCAGTGAACTGTGGATCTACAGATAAAATAGAATCATAGGATAATTTAGGTTGGGAAAGAATAGTTTCTCAGATAATTGAGCTCTCAGATCATTGTGTCCAACTGTAACCCAGCACTGCCAAGTCAACTAAATCATGCCTCTAAGTGCAACATCCATACCTTTTTAAATAGTTCCAAAGATACTGATCCAACCCTTCCCTGGAAAGCCTGTTCCCATGTTTAATGACACTTTGCATGAGGAAGTATTTGTTACTGTCCAACCTAAACATCCTTGAGGTAACTAAAGGCTGTTTCCTCTTATCCTGTCCCTGGCTGCCTGGGAGAAAAGACCATCTCCTACAAGGTATGCCCTTCTCTCAGGTAGTTGTAGAGAAAAATATAGTTCCCTCCATGCCTCCTTTTCTCCAGGCTAAACAACCCCAGCTCCCTCAGTCCCTCCTCATACGACTTGTACTCCACACCCTTCACCAGCTTTGTTGCACTTTTCTGGACATGCTCTAGCACATCAATCTTTCTGGTAGTGAGGGGTCCAAAACTGAACACATGACTCACAGCCTCATGTGTAGGCACCAGTCTTTCTGGTTTGTGTAATAGATGCAATAAGGATCAAAGGATGTATTTTCTTATTGCTGTTTCATTAGCTCACTAAACGAAGATTCCCTGAATTTTAGTTTTGTTTGTGGGTTTAGGGTTTTTTTTTTTTGTATTGTTTGTTTTGTTTTTGTTTTTGCTTTTGTTTTTGTTTTTTTTTTTTTTTTTGTGTGGGGCACAAATTTCAGAAAGGATGTTTATTTATGAATACCTCTACTGCTAGGCTGCTAGGTGTGATCCTGTTCTGGATCAGTGACTAATGAAACCACTACTACCAGAGCAACCACTACTTACAATGCCTAATATTAGGCAGATATTTCAAGTATTTTAAATGAAATTTGCAGCTAAGAAACAGGATCTTATGCCATAGGATTGGTCAAATTCTTCACATACCATCAGAGAATGTAGCTTCCAGCTAGAAGGAAATTATGAAGTGAATACTTATATCTGATTATCCTGTCAGAAAGAAAGATGTGAACATTATGAGTGTTTCAGCTACTGATTAGGCAATAGAGTTTTGTTTATGTTCAGATAAACTCTTGAGGTGTTTGCCTGAGTTTAACAAGGTGGTGTATGGAGAGTAGAGTACCTGGAATAAATCTGACAATACACGTTTTCAGTCCCATTTTCAGTGCTGAAGTGTGGATGACAAGAAATATATATTTCAGAAAATGGTTGTGCTAATTTACCAGCACAGGGGTTCGTGTGTCTTCTTTTCCCATCGCACTCTGGCTGTGTGATCCTGTACATTTTCTTTTGCTGTCTCTGAAGTCAGTCTGACCTCTTGATGAGACATGTCAGCTTATTCAACGGGCAGAAAATTATCTCCCTTTTTTTGCTTGCTGAGTGAGCTGAATTGAGTCATCAAACTGTTGGAGCTAGCACAAAGGAAGTGGTAAGTACACACAGCTGAGACGGAGAAAAAGGGGAAAGCTGAACCATATTTTTAGTGGTAGGAAGCTGTTAGACCAGCTCAGCACTCTTGTGAAAACTCATTCTCAGTGAAGAACTCCTGTGTCACATTCATTCTGCCTCTGGACTGGTAAAACCTGGATATGTTGGCTGCTAAGGCTGGTGGATCTGCAGAAGTGTTCACCAAAAGAAAGGTTGCTTGATTTAAGTGGGTCCCTTGATGGAGATGTCATTGGCAATGCATATTGATGGATTGAGGCTAATTACTAAGTCTTAGTTCATAACCTTTTAGTTCTTTATTATATTTTTGTAAATGTAAAATTTACATGTGAGCTATATTTTCTTGACTCTTGCAAAAGATTATGCCATTTACACTACAAAAACATTTATGGAACCCCAGAAGTTTTTGTTAAAACTACAGATGTATCCACTTACTATATCTGTTAGTCACATGAATAGGATGGGAATGCCTCAGAATCTGCAATGCTAAATAATGCAAGACTTACTGAAGAGAATGCTTGCTGGAAAAATATAAAGCCACACAAAAGTGAGCATACTAGAGAGGTTTATTTTTGTCACTATAGACAAATGCCAGTGATTATGTCAGGATTTTAAATTTTTGTGGTGTTCAGCAACCACCATAAATAAACTCCCACACGCAATGCAAAACCAAACAGCAAAAAACCCCAGCACCTGTCTAGGCATTAAAGAAAGGGAAAGAATTTTAAAACTGTGTTTAGCACCTTCACACATTGGTCTTCTGTGCACTCGTCAAACATGGCTAATGCTATGATTTCAAGCTCATAAGAAAGCTAGCTTAAGCTTTCCATACTATGCTGAACAGTCTCCACACAGTACGGCAAAAATGACTACCTGTATTCCACTACAGAACAAATTATGTATCCAGATTCAGCTGGACATATCCAGAAATGGATCAAAACAATCAAAACCAGAACACTTGAGTGACCTTCAATGAAGTGTTGTGCCAAACAACAGGACAAGAAACATTGGGCAGAAGATAACGCACTGGAAGTATCACCTGAATATGAGGAAGGACTTCTTTACTGTGTGTGACATGGATTTCCCAGAGAAGTTGTGGTGTGTCCCTCACAATCCCATCAATTGTATTCTGGGATGATTCTGCTTGAGTAGGGAGGTAAAACCCAATGACCTGGTGCTGTCCCTGACAACTTTACCCGTTCGTGATTCTGTCTGTTCAATAAACCTGAAAGACACTCAAAAAATAACAAAGTAACAGAGATCAAATCACGGATGAAAGAAAAGTAGGTATTGTCAGAACACATTCATAGAAAAATCTTTCCCTTGCAGATGGATTTCATTTGAACAGCTAGGATACTTGTATTCTGATTTGCAAAAATGAAAGAAATTTTGTCAGGAGATGATGACCTGAGGCACCTGTATAATCTTAATACAAGAATTATTTTTTTTTACAATAATTACAAGTTTAATACATGAGTATCAGGAAGTGGGAAAATAGATTAAAAAACCCAACAAAATGTTACTTTGTGTAGGTAGGTACTGAGTTGAAGCTGCCCACAAGGAAATACATGAAAGATCAATGCAAGGAGTGTGGGCCAAAAAATGGAGGCATTAGAACTGCTAATGCACAGAATGGAGTTGAAAATCACACACGAAAAACAGGTGGCCGTGAATGGACCAGGAATATATTCAGAGTCTAAATGATCAGAATCAATGAGATTACCTTCACTCAGTGCTTGTGATAAACTCAACACTCCCCCAACCAAACCAAACAACAAATACAGTGGATATAACTACCTTGAAGTAAAAATTAGTTTTAGGAAGGTGATAAAAAATGTAATATTGGCAATGGACCATCAGACCTTGATTTGGCTTTACCCGTGGATCTGGTATTGGTCTCAGAATGCTAAATAGCACTGGAAATGTATTAATTTAGCTAAATCCTAACTTATCCAGGATAAATTAGAAAAAAATGCTTTGAAGAAATCCATCACCACCTTATTTATTCACTTTTTCCCCCAATAGTCAACTAGCAAATGCTCATGCTATTTTAAGCTTGATTTTGCAAGATGGTTGACAAAAAACTATAATACAAAATTATGTTGAATTGAACGTCCCTGTTGTCTTTCAGTCTGAGTGAAATAACAGGCAAAGGAGAGGCTGCAGAGTTCTCGGTCTGAATGGGAGAGAAGTGCTTCCAAAGAAAGGGATTTGGCCAAGGAGAGCAACAGAGTGAGACATTCATAGACTTGTCGGTGAAGGAAACTCATAAATAAGTCAAACATGGAAAATGAGTTTAGAATTTCAGTCCCAGGAAAGGGAGGAAAATCTGTTGGAAATGCAGGTGTGTCAGTGTTCGCTTTAAGGGGCACCTTAAGAATGTCCAAAGTGAAAGAAATGAGTAATTTCAAGGCAATATATTATTGAAGAATTGTGAAAAATTATTCAGGTTTTTCTGACCAAAGATTCTGTATCATTTTTTTCAGTGGTTTTCTTGGTTTCAAAGTGGTTCTATATGGGATATAGAATCTGTTTGTAGGGGGGAGTAATCAGAGAAAACCATGTCATTTAGCTGAGTATTATAAAGTTAAAAGCTGTATTTTGAGAGAAATAATAATTAAGGATATCAATACAACTGAGAGATTGGATAAAATGCAAAAAATTGTACTAGAGTAGAAATCTGCAAGCATATCCTCTCACCTTCTTTAGTATAATGAATTATTTTCAAGGCAAATGCAGTATACTTAACTAATCAGAATTGTAATAAAATAGTATATGAATTTTCTATTATCTAAACTTCTAAGTATTTATTAGATAATGACGACTGTAAAAAAACCCCCAACCTGTCAGGAGAAGAACTATCTAAAAAAAGGAGATAGCCATATTTGTGATAAAGGGTAGTGGGAATTTATTGTTGGACTTCTGGAAAAACTATTAGAATATATCTCCCACAATCTTTTAATTTATGTCTGTGTAAAGGCTCAATGTTTAGAGCCCAAATGAATTTTGCTGATGGTTTAAATTGAGGAGGCATCATTATTGCAGAAGAGGATAAAATGACAGTGTCAAAATTGAATGATCTTGAGAACTGTGATCACAGAAAGAGGATGGAATTTAAAATTTGAAATACAAGTGTCACGTAAAAATTTTCTGCTATGATTTGGGATCTTACCATTAGAACAGAGAGAAGAGAAAGGCTGACCAAAGAATGACACAAGGAGCAGAAATGACGTGAAGCTATGTAAAGAAAATTCAATTCTAGGATGTGTCTGCTAACAGAGGGAGGGAAAAGTGGATGTGACTGCTGTGATCTTCACTATTACTGTACAACCCCAGTGACCTGTGTTTGTGAAAGACAGCTGAAGCCAGAAAAGCTGCAGAAAAAGGCAAGGAAGACTCTGAGGGGAGTGGAGAGAAAACAAAAAGACCTTCTATTTTTTAGCCAAATTGCAGACTCAGGAAGTATTTAACATAAACCTGTATGGCTTGAATATATTCTTGCCTAAGACTTCTGGGAATGAAACACTTCCAGTCAGATATTCCTACATCTGCTGATTTTGGTTCCTTTACTACTCACCATGGAATTTCTCTTAAAATACAGCAGCTCTTCAGAGACATAGCATGGGGAATTAGAAGAATTTGAGTAAAATAACATATGTGTAGACACTTTCATCCTGTCTTGAAGTGTCATTAGATGCATCTAAGGGGGAAAAACTGTGGAAAATGTACAGAGTGAAATCCTGGTTCCAGCAAAGGCGATGGTGAAAAGGAATGGTTATGGTGTTCCCCAGACATATAGTTAGTTTGAAATAAAGTAGTTTGAAGTACTTAATTTTTATGGTCATCTGATCTTTCCACTGCTCACATTCTTTGTTAAAATTTATAAGTGTTAACATAACTGTTTTTAAAGAATGAGTCCAGAGATTTTAGAAGATAAATATTCTTGGAATGAAGAAAACAGGACAAGCCCCATTTTAAAATCTGAACAAATAATTATCAGGAATTAAACCAACATCACAAATCCTTAAGCACACTTTTTTTGGAATGAAACATTCTTGGATTATGGAAGAGAGGAGAGTCGTAATTTTACTATGTCTTTCACTGTCACTCAATAAATTTCAAAGATTATTGGAAGCAGGTTCACACAAGACTCTGTTATTTGTCTTTTGAAATATGCACAAACTCTTAGGACAGTTCATCTAAATCACTTTGAGACACCCAGCAGCCTGGTACTGTAATGCAAACAGAACTATTTTATAAATCAGTCAGGAGAGCTCATTCTTTAAAAGATATGCTACATTACTGGAGGCAAAAAGCTCTCTGTTTCGTTATATAACAATGACAATAACTCAATTTAAGTGTATAATGACCGAAGTCAGCAATCCACAGCAACAAAAATTTAATAGGAACCTTATCTAGTTTGCTGACATGTTCTTCTCTAGAAGCCATTACAGGCTCTTCGGTATACAAAACAATTGGCTCTAATCTTTAATATTGCTAAGCAGCAGGGGGCAAATCGGCATTTTAGCACAGCTTTGCTTTTTATAAACAGCATTTAAAATATTCACGTGCTCCTAGGCGCAGAGCTGTATGTCAAATGTTTCTGAAGTTTGGTCATTAACACAGGCTCTCTTGAAGTAGAGAAGCATTTCTGCACTCCCGTGATGCCCTTTTAAATGTATCGAATGTCACCTTGCTGCGAAGGCGGAAGATTCCAGTGAGGGCCTCCTTCAGGAACACCGTGATTTCTGACTATCTCCTGGTGTAAATTAAACCCATGATAAAACAAACGGGCTCCAGAGAACCATTATAAAGAAAATCACTCTATTAAATACAAAACCAAGCGTAATTTTTTCCCTATTTCTTTCACTAGTTTTCTATATACTGCATGTAAAGAGTACACACTAATGCCTGTATTGAGTAGGTTGTAATGTAATGGCCACTTAAGTTATGATATGGAATATTTATTGAGGTAGTAGTGCTGAGACTAGTAGAGCAACAGCATAAGAAGAGAAGCTGTCAGAAAACAACACCTGTGTTTACATCGCAGTTATGTCTGTTCAAAATTCATTCATTTTGTTCATTTAAATGCCATTTTGTTACTTTTACAGTTACAAGGCAATCGGAGGACATAAGGTATAAATAAATTTTTTATGGTTTTGGTAATGCTGCAATGCTTTAGCCCTGCATACTTGCCCTCCATAACAGAAAGTTGAAAACTA
The DNA here is from genome assembly GCA_018697195.1 of Certhia americana. Taxonomy (NCBI): domain Eukaryota; kingdom Metazoa; phylum Chordata; class Aves; order Passeriformes; family Certhiidae; genus Certhia; species Certhia americana. The sequence goes on from CM031859.1 coordinate 35,369,739, forward strand.
GCATGTAAAAAATCTGCTCTCTGCCTGAAATATAAGATTTTATACAGAAGGCACTGCCTGAGTCACTGAGTCTAGTCACTTGTCACCACAGATTAGTGATTTTTAGTTTAGAAGGCTTTGCAGCAGATATGTCTCACATCTCCTCTCACACCACCCAGCAAAAACAAATCAAATCCATTTTAATGCAGTGAAAGCCAATGGTAAAGTGTTGTATTCCCTTTAGGAATGGAAAACTACAGTAAAGGAGGAGGCATGCCTAGAAGAGAAATGGGAAAGAAGAGCATATGGGGTAAAAGGAACTGTGGTAAAGGACACATTTAAGGGATGAGAATGAGAATGGGAAGCCTAGAGCTAAGAAATGTAAAGTGAAGGAGTTTGGGTATGCTTATGGAGCTCCTAGATTAAGGAATGCCATAATCTTAACCTAGATTAAGTCACACTATGTTTGCCATAGGATAGTGTCACAGAGTTTGACAATTGTTGTACCTTGTCTGTCATGTGTTTGGACTATAAACCACTATACTTAAGCTAGCCAGGATAATCTCTTTTGTTCCTAATGGAGAAAACCAGGCAACTTTAGAACAAGAACAATTTCCAACATGTACTTTAGATGGGATGTGTTGGGTCATAAAAATACCTAATTCACTCCACCAGGCCCTGTGGTTTCTTTGGTTTAGTTTTTCTTTTCATTTTGCGCATGAGAAATGTATCCTGCAGATATGGGCACTTTCTGCCAGAAAAGTTATTACAGAACATGTCCTCTGTGTCCAGCTCATGGACGCAAGGAGCAATCCTGTCATGCATATCGATATGGTTGTATACAATAAGTGTTTGTGCTTCATTGTGAGGGCTCTGATCTCCTCCTCCCTTCCTTTTTACTGTTCAGCTAGCAGAATGAGTTCAAAAGGTTAGTGGTTTTTCAGCCAGTGGTGTAGCAAACAGAAAATCAGGGACTTTGTGAAAAAACATCCTGTGAAAGGAGAATTTTTGGAGTTTGGATCCATTATGTTATGTTATACTTTTCAGTGGGCGCTGAAAAATTCCTATTTAGTATTGTCAATCTTTTCTAGTGTTTCTTGTCTACAGAGCTTGTGGGGGCCTTCGTTTTATTTTAATTTCTAGCTACCAAATAGTTATCTGACACCTTGTGAATGGAACCTGAGGAAGAATGAAGTTGAAAGGGTGTTACTTGACAAGATAACTGTGTTGCTCCAGCAGCTTCCAGATGCCAGAAGGGGTAGTTTTGCTCTTGCATCCCCATTCTACCACTGCTATCAGTTTTCCCTTGCTTCAGCACAATGAATGGCCAAAAATGGCTTAACAAAGGCAAAAAACCCAAAAAACAGGAAAAGAAAAAGAACAGAGGAAGAGTTCATAGTGCACTAGGACTGCTGAAATTGAGAAGGACTGTGTTGCTGAATGAATGTACCTGTGGAAAGGAGGGAGGAGAAACTCCCCTTTTGGCAACAGCATGTTGTTCCCCCTCTTACCTGAGGACAAATATGATAGCTGCAGCCAGGCATCAGAGGAAATGAAAAGGAATGATGACATTTGCTCCGCAGCTGGATCAGGCAGGTGATTTTAACTGTGTAGAGTCCTGAGGTTGCACCAGTCTGCTGATGCTGGGATGCTGGGAGCTTACAGGGCTTGAAGGACTGCTCAGGAGGCTTTGCAGTTTTAGTTGTGTGAGCAGAAGGAGGCTTAGAGGCTCAACCAAATGTTTTCCTTCAGGTTTAACAAAAAGAGGTAAATGTGGGAAAGAAAGACAAGGGTTTGGAGGTTATGTTCATGTTTTTATTAAAGTAGTCCCACTGAATTTACTTTGGCTATTTTTCTTATTCCTCAAGTGGGGACCCTTAGGTAAAGACCATGGTAAAGCATTTCCACTTCTAAAATATGGCATTGGGCTGTCATTAGACCTTTGAATTTACCTTAGGTCTTACTGCCTGTGGCTAGGAAGGAAACTTGTTTTACATGCACTAAAATGCCTAAAGAAAAGGCAACCTACCGTGAAGCTGGTTTTATTCCAATTAAAATGTCTTTGGTTTTTGGAAACATTTAACACTTTTTACTTGCTTTTCCTTTTCCTATGAAAAGTAGAAGAGTCTGACACCCCTGAAGAGAAGGTGAGCCTGTGTTTCATGGAGAGCTATTTGTTATCGGGTGGTGAAGTGTGAACTCACCTTGTCTCACTAAGGAAGCTGACAGAGGCAACATCTCATTTTCCTCCCTGTAGTAATTGCTGTAAGGCATAATAATTTTCAAAGTCTTGGGAAAGGAAAATTCCTGTTAGAGTAAGTCTTACTGATTTTATCATTACTGACCTCATAAGTGGCTGCCGAATGGCTTTTTACCAGCCAATAAGAATATTCTGAGTTCCTTTAAGAGGAAGTGGGCTTAAGACAATGTCTGTCATGAAGTAAAACCACAGCCTCAGAGGATTTGACATTGTTTATTTCTCTTAGAACTCATTCATTATGTTTCCCATTCTTTTTGGATTTCAGTGGCTTATTTCAGAAAATGAGCAGTTCAATAGTGATCTGTGCTAAAGCAAACACATGGTCCATCTGGTGAATTGCACATCTGTCTTCAGACAATAGAGGGCGATTGGACAGTCTCCAAGATGGTATTATGCCCTAGGCCGTGCTTTGTCTTGTGTCTTACTAGTGATTTCAGACTCTCATTTTTGCAGCAGTGTCTTCATATACAGACATTTCAGTTCTGAACTTTTCTCTTAGAATAATCCTTCAGGGAGTTTTATCTGTGTTATCATATGAACACAGACTGTAAAATGAAAACATGGTAAAAAGCAAGAACTGTGTAGCTGGTTCAAATAGCTGATCATGGTGTTTCTCCTGCACAGGACCATTTGAAGCATCATGGCCCAAGTTTACAATATCTATAAAGACAGAGATTGGAGAAGACTAAATGATTATGTAATGATGATTAAACACCAAAGCCTTTCTCTAATAAAGAAATGAGGTATGACCTAATTACTACTGTTTGCTAGTAAAGACTGATCCATTTATCATTTTACTCTCTGTAATGGTTAAAGTATTTTCTCTCAATTTTCAATAAAGTGAAACTTTTGAAGTATTTTCAAACTTTTGAGTTATCGCTTATTGGGGCTCAAGTAGTCACAATTAAATTATGATGACCTTAGAAGTTATTCTGCCACAATTACCTTTGTGCTTTTAGCCCATCTCAGTTTAGTGTAAAATGCTAAAAGTTTAATGCCAAATTTAAAGCTTTTCAAGTAAGCTTTAAGTCTATTTTTTGCTGAGAAGTCACCAGTTGTGACTGGAATGCACCAAAAGCATTCACATTATGGACTAGGTTGGATCAGTTGACAGAGTAACCTATAAAGCCATAGAAATTTGGTCATGCTTCATCAAGAGCCAGAGTTCCAGCATTTTTCCCTGGTGTAAGGCCCCAGAAAACTCACTCAATGAGCCTCTGACAGGGGCTTAGGGTATTTTATGTACTCTTGAGTTAGATGCACAGGAGAAATACTGAAAAGGTATTCTCAAGAGGTCAAAACAACAAAAAGAACTTTAGTGGTAACTTCAGAAAATCAGAGGGCTTTGGCAGAAGTTAGAGTAGCATTCAATCAAGATAAAGCGCTCCACAAAGCATCAACTTGGCCCATTTAACTTAGCAAACTCCAAGCCCATCTGATTTTACCTTTCTGAAAACTCCAAGAAAGCAGACTTAGAAGAAAGAGAAAAAGAGACAGACAGAAAAAGTATAGAAAAGAGCAAGTATCGGTACCAATCCTGGTTCCAGTGGTGTTCAGCTGATAGAAATTCCAAGAGGTGGTAGGGTCAAAAGACATGCTTGCCTGGGTTAAATGTCCTGGGTTAAATACCCTTTGACTTTGTGGGCCCTTCCCCCTTCCTCCAGCTGGGACTTCCAGTGATCTAACCATTCTGGGGCTAGACTGGGGCTCCAGGAGGGGGATGTGGAGCATTGCCTCAGTGTGCCAGGGACTGGTGGCCACTGTGGTGTGGGATACATGCTGCGGCGGAGTAGTGGGGTATATGAGGAAGGGCATCACCTTAGCAAAGGCAAAGTTCAACCTACTGCTTTACCCCTGTCTGAAATGTTTTGAGCTAGCAATCCTTCCAGCCTTTCACATCTGGGAAGAGCAATGGAAAACTGTATTTAACTCCTTGGGAGGTCCCATGCAAAATAATTCAAATGTAGCGGTACATCTGCCTTCTACACCTGACTGAAAGCATTTTTCACAATAGGAGAGCAATGGCATTGTGATTATATGGGTAGATGTTGAATTAGACATCGCTCTTTCATTTTTGTGTAAGACAGGACATTTGTTTTAAGCCATGGTACAGAATAAATAACAAGGCTTTGACCATCTTGCTAGAATCCAGAACTTCCTTTCTTGAGCCAAAGGTCTTATGACACTAGTGTTTGAGATTCAGATAGAATCACAGTTCCCATAGAATTTGTTTGTGATTCTGGGGTCAGTCTCGTACATGGCTGAAAGGAAAGCCTTTCCCCTGCTGCTTTGGGGTTTGCATGGTAGTGTTTCTACCTGTGTTAGATTCCTGTGCTCCAGATTAAGACCTTCTCTGAAGAGAAAAGTCAAAATAAGTTGGCAGGGAGCTTTTTGGCATAAACCTTGGTCAGCTTCAGATTATTGATGAACAGTGAGGCATCTTTACTATCAAATCCATGTGAGGTCCTGTAGGTGAAAAGGTAAAGTCATCAAGTGTTTTAAACTTACAATGTCCAGTGCTTTCCAGAAGAAGGATCAGTCCTTATAGTCCTTACTTGAAGTTCAGACACTTTCAGGAAACCTGGTTTTATTTATCCAGCCAGTTGTGGGGGAAGAGGATTGCAAATGAATAGATCAGATGATTTAGCTGAAGGGTTTGCTGTCAAGATGGCAAGCAGCACATGTGCTTGTTATTAAGCACATATGCTTATTGCAATTCCACCAGCATTCCCAGAACTTCATCAAACATGAGACAAACACTGAAGCTAATTTCCACTGCTCCCACAGAGCTGTAGTCTAATCGTGTCTGTTGAAGTGACCTTTGAAAATAAGTTAACAAAGCAAATGACAAACTTATCAAAGCTTTATTAGGGCACTTTTGCCTCATTTCATACATTCTGAAATCTTCAATAAAAATGTTTGCTGCTGCTACTGGTAGTGAAGGAATATACATTTTTTAAAAAATAATTTTTCTGTAGTATTTCTCCTTTTTTATTTTGAATTTGATTGAATTCAAATAAAGAACAATGTATGGATTTTCTCATAGCAAAAGTATATTGCACTATGTAGCTACTGTTCCTAGATTATCTGATATTTTGATAATAACTGTAGTGAACATGCTAGTTTCATTTTTATTAAATGAGAAATGAATGGACTGAAAGCAAAACAGCTTAGGTAGGACAGGTGTGGAAGGTATTCAGTTCCTTGCAGAGTTATTTTTCTTGCTAGGCTTGGTATTGTTAGAGTAAAAAAATGAAGGCTGAAGGCTTATGGTCTTCTTCTCTAAAGGTAGCCTGGTAGTATGTGTCTGCTTCACAGGTAAGCCAGGAGGTTTCTCTCTTACAACGACTTTTGTCCTCTATCATTCCTACTTGCTTGACCTTTATCTCTGCTGATGCTGGAGTAGATCAGATGGTGCTCTTGACACTTAGAATTTTAGAAAATGTTCAGTTTAACTTTAGGCCTAAATCTTTCAACTTAAACTTTAAATAGAAGATGCTCACTGTTAGGTTCTTGGTCCTCTGGAGAGCTGAAATTCATTGCTCCATAAAACTGTACAATTGCAGCCACAATATTGTGCTTCCTACTCCTTTCTTCATGCTATAGATTTTATAATTTTGCAATGTGCTTTTTGTGCTGCAGCTATAGAAAACCCCTTTTATTTTCCTTGGTTTTTCCCAGAGAGCTTAGCAACAGATCCTTTATACCCTCAGAGAAGAACTCTAGTAGTAGTGGTTTGCCTGTGTTGTTGGCTCTTACCTTGGGTTCCAGAGTTCCCAGGTCCTGAGTCCCTCAATTTAAAGGAAACCCAGGAAGGTGGATGTGGGCTGTTCTGTCTCCTGAGGTGGACAATCAGAACATTGGAATTGCAGGGCACATTAAGAAGTTCCTTTTGCCTTCCATCTAGAAATAGCCTCTGGGTTGAGTTTGAATTTGAGTGTTACTGAAATAGGTGAACTGTTCTTGTGTTTCCCAAAGAAGGGGAGAGAAGGAATGAGGAAAATAGCAGTGAGTTCCAGCACTGCAACAGATCAGTTGGGCTGCTGTCTGTAAAGGTCTGTTTCATTCATCACCTGCAAGATAATTATGTGAAAAACCTCAATTTCTATGAAATAGTACCATCTGTTTGTTAAAGCAATTGTTTATAGTGTTTCTACAACTTTAGCTACAATTCCTCACCTCTGATGTGAGAGCTGACTTTCAGAGGCCTCCCAAAGACTATTTCTCCTTGCAAATATATTCTTCTTACCATTTTTCATTTAGACTGAACACAAGGGAAAAGACCAGACTTTTGTAGGTCTCTGTGTCTGTCAGACACATGAACGAGGGCAGAGTAAGGCTCTATACTTTGGAATACATAATGAAAAAGAAAAAAAAAATTACATCTGTTTTCAAGATAATAGATTTTCTAACATTTTCAATGTGTAGTATATAAAGAGCTGACTTAGCATTTTATAGGATATTAACCATTTCCCCCCAATTCCATCCTCCATTTCAGATTATATTTTGCATGTGGAATTGAGTATTCAGTTAGGTGCAAAGCTATGGAAGCAAATTTTCTTGTTTCTAATTGCACTGCTTGCTTCAATACCCCTTGTAATAGTATTTAGAGTCAGTTGAACACGAAGTTTATCCTCTATGTACTTAAAGTACCTGAAAATTTTGCTCCATGTATACATATACACACACACACACATACACACTCATGAATATTTGCTGAGTTTTGCAATGATCAGATCCTTGACTTTAAAATGCTGACCAGTATGGAAAAATAAATTATGAAATTTATATTTACAAGCACCTTTGTATTTATTTTGTTTTATAAGAAATCCGAGGCAACAAGCAATTCAGGGGAAAAAAAAGCACTGCTATAATAGAGAACAGGAGGTCACTGATGAAGCTTTCAAATTCAAAATGTAGCAGAGAATAAACCAAATTTCAAATATAGTAGACAATAAAATATGTTAGGTCGCTTTCAAAAGCTATCAAGTCAAAGAAGCTTGACACTCAAAGTGAAAAGGCACTAATGTATTTTAGTACCTCCTACACAGGATCTAGAAGTAGCCATTGCTTATCAAAAACAGTTCACACTGTATAAAAAACAATCGTTCTAGGAGAAAAATAGTGCTATTTAATAGTGCTATTATTTCATTGTTATTGCCCTCAGCTTCAGGATAAAATCTGATGGCTACTGTAAAACTGCCTGAAAGGAAGCAGTACTAACTCCCAGTACATGTGTAAATTTTCTTGTAATTACTGAGGAATGCTGCTTTCTGCACTTTGCTCATGGGCAGGGCTGTGGGGAGGACAGACACAGCTGCTGGTGGCAACTTGGAGCCTCAGGATGTTGTCACAACCCTGGTTCCGTGTTCTATTCCCTGGGGAGAGGTGGCTGCCGCAGCAGAGATGTGAGTTTACAGCTGCTTTTTGTGAGCAGGGTGATGTGGGGCAGGAAGAGCATTCCTGTGAATCTGGCTGATGCCCTTTTTATAGGGTGAAATCCTATCCTTGTGAAATCAGCGGGATATTTGGCATCACAGGGCCAGTGTTTCTCAGCAGTTCCATGCTATAATCTGAGATGGACAGTCAGACATCATTGGGACTGTCAAAAAAAATCCTCAACTTGCTCTAGTTTGCTCCTGCTAGGTCCAGTTTTGCACCATTTTGTATATGAAGTTTAATTTTTCACTGTGCCTGTGGCCTGGCAGCCTGGAAATTAGTTAGGATTACCACTTTCTCTATCTCCCCGGGTACCAGCTAAAATTGCAGGAGGGAGCTTTTAGCTCAGGCTTCTCCAGAAGGCTGTGCAACAGGACGCATGAACTGTAATCCTCATTTCATCTCCTGTTTTTCCTTTCCCAGCTCCTTTCTTCCTTGCCTGGCAGGGTGATGGAGATACAGGAGGTCTTTTCCCTCCCTTCTCTCCTCCCTGGTGTGAGATGGCCGCAGGGGATGCAGGCAATGGAAAAGGATGGGGTTTTAAAACACAGGGAAGCATATCTGTTGTTTCTCAGATTAGAGTTGAGCCTATAACAGTTGTCTGACAATTTGCAAGTTGGATTTATAAATCTGCCATTGTAAGAGGCTGAATTATAAATGCACTGTGCAGTTTATAGAACCTACCAGCAAATCTTAACTGCAAACCCTTGATTTATAAACCATCTTTTAAACCAGTGATTTTTAGTTCGTTTTTTACTGAAGCATTTCAGTGCATGGTAAGTCAGAGAAAAAATTTCCATATCCTAAACGGGATGAACAAATCTTAAATCAGATTTGTAAGTCCTAGAACAGATATACAAATCATACCAATAAATCCAAAATAAAACTACGTCTTTTTTTTCCCCCTTGGCTTACAAATCCTGATTTTGCAGATGTCTGGTAGGGAAGTGATTTATAAAGTAAGAATTCAAAGCTCAACTGTCAGCATGATCAACTCTGAGAGGTCTGGCTCTCACATCTTATCTGAGCGTTTTGATTTACAAGCTGTAGTCAGGCGCTTTCTATCAGAGATTTTCTCCTGAATCTTGGAGTTGTTAATTATGATTTCTACAAAAGGTTAAGCTCTCTCTATACCAGAGTTTGACTGGCTTGGCAGTGTTGTGGAAAAGGTGATACCTAATCAGGTTGCAGCTGGCAAAAGTGCTCTGCATAACATTGGTTGTTAGAGAAAACAAACAGCAGCTGAGCGACAAATTCTTGAAATGTTAATAAGATGAGATCCCTGAGTCTTTCCTCTTGCATGCCTTGATAAGGCACAGTTCACACCTTCAACAGATGCAAGGACAGAGGTGTAGGGTCACATGCTGCTTTACACTGGTTTAAGTCCCATTAGGGGCAAGATGAAACATAGGTTACACACTTTATTGAGTATATATGGGCTTAAGCACTTGCATCAGCTTGTGTTTTAGTACATTGCCTAACAGGATTGCAGCTGATCCTTTTTCAGATTTGAAACTGGATTTTCTTTCTAACTCATGTCAATGCCTTTGAAATTCATACAAATAAAAATGCCAGACAATTAAAATTACATAATTAGGGAATGCATTCCGGAGGCTGAAATCAATGTAATAATCTGTCTCCTTCTGATGAAAAAAAATCTCCACCAACAAACAAAAGCAGCTTCAATGAGAAGAGAATATTTAATTTATGGAATATTTATGAATTTGTTTCTACTTGACAGATTAGCTCCCACTAATCAGATAAGTAATTTAAAAATCACTCTCTACGCTCTAGAGTGATCACTTTAAGCTCCCATTTTTTCTTTATTGATAGTCAGGATTTTCTTCATCTCATCTAACATGTTTTTCTTTTACATACTCTTCACCTCCTCTTTATAGATTAAATACTAAGAATCTTTACACATTAAAGAACTTGGTGAATAGCCTGTGTCCATCTACTGTTTGGACTCACTCACTGACCTGTGCATATACCTTGTAGTTCAGAGGTTGCTTTCTTTATTGTTTGAGCTCCTTCTGGGCATCTTTGTATCAAATAAGCATGTACCTGCCAAACACAAAAGATACTGACTGAAGCTGCTGGAAAGGTGTTTAATTTGGGCTGGATTTTGTTGGACTGTTACTTGATTATACTAATGTTCCCTCCTAGGCACAAAACAGACTGCGGGATAGACAGTCTGCTCACTACTCTGGTCTTGTTACTACTCGTGCCACTTAGGACTGTCATGCCAAGTTCAAGACTGTCACATTGCAGCAGAATCCATGCAAACCCCGTAAGCCCATCGCTCTTTTCTAGTAAATTTACTGAAACTCCTTAGAAAGTGAGTGGAATGTTTCTGATGCAGCTAAGCATCTAACTTTCAGTGTGATAAATGTGACTTGACAGACAGCTACCTGGATTTGAAGAGATGAGATCCGATGTGCTGGTGCCTACTGATTACACAGTGATTATTTAAATCCTTGTTTGTTGTTGGGAGCTGTTTACTGAACACAGCAGCTCATCAAGAAGAGACTTCCCAATCTGAACAAATAAATCGTGTAATCCTAATAGCAAACAAAGCGTTACAGAAATAATGAAAGAATTCAAGGAGTGTGTGTGGGGGCTAGATCATGGATGGGTAACTTTGTCAGTGCATGCATCCCTCTCTAGTGCCTGTCAGTACATTTTCAGGGACCAAGCAACTTAATGGCAGGCCAGCAGTTGTACTGATAACAAGATATTACATAAAGATAAATATAATTACAACCATGAGTCTGTGTGGTTTAGGTTTTACTTTTTTTTTTTAACCTAATTATGATAGTAGTATGGTTTTAATAATATATGGAGTTGTTCCAGAATAAGCAAGTATCTATTATGCTCAGGAAAACTGTGTTTTACTTGTGCTTGGTTTTATCCAAGCATACCAAAACTGCTTCACAAAGAGCCGTGGGATTTGAAGGGACATTTGACCCATGATGAAAAGGAGAACAGGAATCCAAAAATTTGCTTTGTGGCTTCTGTGGCTTTAACAAATCAGACGAAATCTCACACATAAAATGGCATAAATATATTTACTCTACTACCTTGGAGGAATGGGTATGTAAAACTATGCAGCCAAAGCTTATGCAGATCTGGGAAAGAGTGAAGTAGAGTCGTCCTTATTTTTATTACTGTAGTTGGCATACATACATGCTTACCTAAAGGGGTGTTTGGATTTTCTCAACTGCATATCAAAATTTCTTCCTTGAAAATCCCTCCCCAGATAAGCTGGAAACCCAGCAGGTTTTGTATGAGCAAGGGCATAGCAGAGTTTGAAGGGAAGGTCTTTTCTTCATTGCCCTGCACTGAGCTGGAGGAGGAGTCAAGTATCCCAGCGACCTTATATGATATGTCAGTGTATGACATCCCATAGTGGCAGTTTAGGCCACAGTACTAAATTTGAGAGTGGAAGTTTTATGATCTGAGTATGCACTTCAATCGCCCAGAATTTGATTTCACAATTGCTTGTTAGGTTTAATCCAAATTTGTACCAGAATAAACCGGTACAAATTCTGGCTCATGATATAAATAGTAAAGATTATCAAAATGTGTCCCTACTCTTCTGGGAAGACTGTATTTTTTCCTTTAAAACATAAAAAACATTCTTGATTGAAAATACAATACAAAATGTTTATTTCAAGTTGTTCCAATGTGATTTACAACGTCTCAGTTTGTTCAATCAAACCAAGAGGTATCATCTTGGGACAACTCAATGTTTAAAACTGTAGTTTAGAATTTTTTTTTTTTCCTAAACTGTATTTTTCTAAGGCACAACTGTGATTTTCCCATTATTTGAAGTGCTAATAGCTCATACTTCGTTCACCTCAATGGGTCAGCATTCCCTGTCTGTACTGCGGCACAGATTACTTCGGGGACTTCTTGCAGTACAAAATGGGAACTGTGGCTGGAAAGCAGTTCAGAGAAAGTGTGTTGCTTTGTGAAAACGGGGGTGTTTGGCTCCTAAAATGCAGTTCTTATGAAGTGTTGTGACAGCTTACAAGGATCATATTGAACAGTGAACAGAAGTGAAGCATTTTCTTATGGGACTGCTGAGATGTTTTGCCTCAGTTAAAAGACGTATGTTCATATTTCCCTGCAAAAATCTTCAGCTTTTGGCAAAATAGTTTCGTGTGGGTTAGTTTTGGTTTTGGTTTTTTTTTTTTTTTTTTTTTTTTTTAACTCTCTTTTCTTTTACGTGTTTTTGATTCCCCCCCCCCCCCTTAAAAAAAAAAAAAAAAAATTATACTTAAAATAAGACACTGCTATTGGAAAGTAGTGTATTTTGAGAAACTTTCCACATATACAACTATATTAACTATATTTGATGAAAAAATTGTTTTGGTCTGTTCTTTCCACCATTGTAATGGACAGTTTTGCACCAGTTTTCACACACAAGCATGTGCAAACACAGACAGCCCTAGCTGGCTGATATATACTCAAAGAGAGTCCAAACATTAAAGATAAGCCATTACATTTTACTCTGTGTTGTAAAAAGACTACAACCATTTCTCAGCACAATAAAAGGAGAGATGGCTAAATGTGTTCTGCATTTAACTTCTGAGGTTTTCAGCTTGTTCTGGACAGAAAATACTGAACAATAAGCTGTTACTGTTCTCAGCTTTACCCAAACATACCTCCACAATCTCACAAGTGAGGGGAAAAGAAGAAAGCTCTTTCTGGGTAACTGGAAGATGGAAAGGCTCCTTAGTGAGAAAAGAGAATAGCAACCCTCCATACTATCTTCTCTGTGTGAGAGAACAAAGACTGTTTTCCTGGCCGTTTGCCTTGCCTCCCCCTCTTCTCCCTTGGTGGTGGAAATCATCCAGCTCTCATGTCCCAGCAGCCCCTGGCAGTGGGGAGGAACTGCTCTGGCTTCTCTCTGTGTTAAGTCCCTTTTGAATTAGTCTCAGATTTGATAGGGATTCTCTGTCTTTCAGGAAAAAAAAGCATGTTATTTTAACAAGTTTGCAAATGTGCTGGTTTACAGAGTTTAAAATTATTGTTAACCTTTCATGGAGTGTCACAAAGAAGGAAGGAAAGCAACATTTTATGAACTGATGCAGATCTTAACAGCTCCTTCAATGAGTCCTCATATCAGAAAAGATTTAAAGTAAAGAAGAGAGAGACTCCTGATGGGATAAACTTTTTCTTATGTCTTTGAATTACAGGTCAGGCTTTGCTTTATAACAATGAAGAAAGAAGTCAGAGCAGGTATTGACTTCACAATGATGTAGATCAGGTTTGTGTACTCATGCAGACATAAATGAGAATTCAAAGCCAGACACCATCTCACAGAGGGAAGAAATGGAAAATTAAACCTCTCATTATTGCATTGGAAATTATAGGATTATATCTATCACCCATAGCATATAACAAATGTTGTAGCCAGCTTTGCTGAGTGGATTTGCAAGGCTCTGGAAACTAGACATTTAGAAATAGTAGTTAAATAAGGAAAAAGTTCAAGCTGTTTTTTATCTTTATGACTGCAAGCTGTTTTTTGTCTTTGTGGCTTATACATAACTTACGTCTTGCTTAAAAGGAGAAGAATTATCTCTTCAGCCTCATTTGTGTTATAAGTTAGATTTCATTGTGGACTAAAGGAGCAGCTTAATAAAGACCATATCTTTAAACATCTGCATCCAGTTGATCAGTAGATCAAATCATTGCTTCCCTTAGGTGTATTTGACCTGACCCTATTCTTACTAGCTTCACTTGCAGCAGGGATTTAATTCATAATGTTTAATTTTCAATTATTAATACTCATCTATACTGTCAGTTTATTTAATAAACATGTAATATTAATCTAATTCAACAGGCTGCTGTTTAAAACTGAGGAAGTTCTGCTTTTTTTTTTTTTTTTTTCCCCACTGTTATCATCAATTATCATCAGTTACAAAGCAGACTATATAGGAAAGAAAAAAATCCAATAGTGACATTTAGAGTTCAACAGTGAGTAGCACACAATCTGTCAAGTGTTTTTCTTTGACTTGACACTATAAAAAAGACTAAGAGTTTTTTTTTCCCACTGGCACATACAAATATTCTGGAGTTAATGTGTGTGTCTGAGGAAGAGAAAAATTTGACCTAAGTGTTTACTTTTACCATTTTGGATTCTTATCTGTTACAAATGTGCTTCCAAGCATGGTGGGCTATGGAGTATAGCCATGCCCAGGCCTAGTGGGTATTCCAGATTTCTCAGGCATCCATGTTCAGTGAAAGGAAGGAATTGTTAAACTGTACTAAATAAGAACAAAAGCCCCAGTGAAGTATTCCATTACTTAGAAGCAGCTTTCTGTTTCAGTCTCGTTATTCAATTACATCATGGGATACTATGCAGGAGATGTTGAGCCAGAAACGCTTTAATCAAATCAAGAAACTGAAAAGGACTTCTCCTCTCAGTATCATTTTATTGAGACTAATATTGTTATTGTCTACAGTGTCCATATCAAAGAATCTGTATTGATTTAATCATTTCAGGCAAGGTTACAGAGAAAATCCTCAATACACATCCATCAGCACGTGTTTATGGAGGTCAATGCCCTCATACCAACATACAACAGCCCAGGGTATAATTGGTAACTTCAGCCCTCTTGGTAAGTTTCTGGATGAACTCTGTCTGGATCACTAGGCAATAATCATGAAAGGGAGCACCTTCATCTGAAAATGTGTGTTGTCTCACTGTTCCAATGCGAGAGCTGGCTACTTTTTACTGCATGAAAGGTGACAGGAGACTCTGCCATTGCCCTTGCACTCCCCAGCGGTGTTGGTGCCTCTACTGCCAGCACAAGACCTGTTTCTGTGCTCAGGGGACATGGAGGGCTGCCAAGAGCTGGTGGCTGCCAAGGGTAAGCGATAACTCTGAACACAATGTGGTAAGGAAAATCTTGGTTTTCTTCCTCCTCTAGTACACTCATATGTGGTCAACCACGATCTGGACTGAGTACAATGTTTGAATCAAGCCAGATGCAATAACCCTTAAATCAGCCTGTGACAAGGCAAGAGAGAGAGAAAGATGTGATCGCTCCAGTTTGGCAGTGCTGGCTTGGTGTTTCCACAAAAAGTGCTGCATTTTTAAAATCATGAATGGACTGGTTTATGCCATTGCTGTAATTAGGCCTTTGCTGATCCCAATTAGGGCTTTGTCAGCTAACACAGAAGGGCTTTTGAGAACATGTGTAGGGTCTGAATGTCAAAATGTAGGGGCTTGGTTTGCATATCTGTTAACAAGTCACCCAAGGGGATTTTCATCTTCAAAATGCCTTCTAGGTAAACTGTCTGCTCAGTGACAATGATAAGAAAGGTTGCACAAACAGGGGTATCCCACTCTCAGTGCTCAGTCTTCCTTTGTTCAAAAGATTTCTGTTGCCACACCAGGGGAGAAATGATAACACACACTTATCAAGCCGCTGTGACATATCAACAGCAAGGGTGAGATTGAATCTGGGCATTATCTGACCAGAACATCATCAGAAGAGAGAGCCAACAGCCTCCATGTGTCAATTGTCTGTCAAAGTGTCTGGCTGATGGCTGTAAATGGCAAATACAGCCTCTGAAATACACATCAGTTCTGGAACAATTTGCTAAGGGGAACAGGTCATGAATGACTTAACTATCACTAATAGTAATCTGTAATTATTACCTCGTTAGTCTGTGTTAAGTTAAAGCCACCCCCTGGGAGAAGGAACCAAGTCAAGGGCACACCTTGGACAGATCTCCCCCTACAGATCCCTCTGCGGGACTACCCTTGTGTTTAGCCTTGCTGTTGAAATAATCAATTACGTTCATCTTGTAATTAATGAACTAGTATCCGTTTCATAGGACATGCTCCTGCCGTAATTACCGCAATTGTGTTACCAGTGTAGCACTCGGGGAGTGAACGTGTGTGGAGTGCTGCTGAGCTTGAATTGCATGCTGTGGGGAGGAGAGGGGGGTGTTTCCTCTGTTCTGGAGTGGACACTTTTCAAAATGACAAAATACAGAAGAAGCTGATAAAAGTGCCACTAATGGGACAATACATTTTTCTCTAGTTTCTGGTGTATTAACCATACCTTTTCTTTTATGATCAGGGTTAAGGTTTTAGTTTAAACATTTGTTTTATCTCAACTGCAAGAAAAAGTTTATTCTGTACAGTAGGAGAAGCCTGCAACTCAACATGTGTGGAGAAAAAAAATAGCATTTTGCATCCTTCTATTTTTTTTTATGTTATGCTGTCAAATATTTTTGTGTATAAGATTTCAAAATTCTGTAGTATCTTGAAAATCTTTAAAAAGTGTAACATCAATATTAAACATGTCTGAATAGAGGCTTTATGAGGAATCTACTAGATGGATCACTTGGAAAGTGATACTTCCATTTGAAATGAGTTTACCTAATAATATTTTATTTCTCTTATCCATTTGATTCTATATTGAAAATCAGAAGAAAAAAAAATGTGTAAAATTTCATTAAAACCAACTAGAAATGTCACAGTGAGTTACTGTGGCAGTTTTTTAAATGGTGTAAATTAACCTGGCTTCATTGAATTACAAAAGACCTTGCTCTTAAAGTTCTAGTTATAAAAATAGATTTTCTACTTTCCTCCTGGAATCTGAGAACAATGTACAGCTTTATTTCAGTGAATCAGGACATACAGCAATAAAAAGTACCTGAGATGATCAGTTAAGGGCTCTTTGTACATAAAACTAAATCACTAGACTCTTACTACACATTTGTAAGCTGTGGAATTAAAAGCAAAGAAAAGGATTTGTTTTGCGGGTTTCATTTGCTTGTTTTGCTTTGTCACTTTCCCCCATTTGTTTCCTTGTTATATATTGAAAACCTTAGTTTAAAATTTGCATTTAATTTGGTTATGCAACTCATATATTTTTGTATAACACCTTTTTGCTACTGATTGTCTGGTGGAGTAATTTTGCTGTATGCTTAACAAATTATTGTTCTGTTATGTAGGTGATGATGAAATATCTGCTTATATAGTTACAATTTTAGACCAAACAAGAAGAAAATTCTGTTAATAATTTGTGCATATTGTACTCAAAGCAACTAGCAACTTCTCATATTCTATGACAACCTCTCATATCCAGAAGAGATTTTTCTAGAAATTAAAGTAACTCTTCCTTACTTTAGCTTCCTTATGCATTTGTGTGCCAAGTTTCAGCCCAAAGCAGACTTTAATGGTTGCGTATGGAACTCTCAAAGTGGCTGCAATGAAGACACTGACAAACTGAACAATACTGAAGTTATATAAATCATTATGCAGTGGATGTATGCCAGCTGCCAAATGATGGGATTTGAAAGAAAATTCTGTGTGTGCAGCTTATTTCAGACTTTTCTTCTTCGATATTTCTTTTACCTGTCAGTAAAGTCTCTCACTTGTCTTGTTGTGAGTGTATGAATACTGAATTAATGGACCTCAGTCCCAATCTAGACAGAAGTTTTCTGACAGAAAGTTCTGTGTTTTGGAGTGGCCAGCTGAACCAGTACTTTGTGGGTGTGCATTTGCATTAGCAGCAGCATGAACAGAGATGGCACTTTAGAAACCTATGCTGGCTTGAGCTCTCCCTCTCTCCCCTGGATCTAACAGGACAAATCTTTTACATGAAGAGACATGTGAACACTCTCTACAGAGTTGTGATAAATTACATACGTGTAGTAAATTAAATTTATTATAGCTACCTTTAACCTCTTCCTATATGCTTTACTTATTAATCGCATTTCTTCTGGGATCATTTCTGCTGAACATCTTCCAAGACTTCCACATTTCTAAACTGGTCTGCTACAAGTGTGTATGCATATATGATTCTCCTGAAGGAGGGAGGAGGCATGAGTCAGAGACCTCATCAAGGAGAAATATTTCACTGCACTTGAATGGAGAAAGAGGAGGAAAGTTACAGCAGAGAGCATCACTGGATTAATGTCAGCCCAATTCAGTGGCGCTTCTTCTAATTGAGTGTATTGTGATAGCTGTATGCTCATAGACAATATCTTATCAAGGTAAGGCTACAATAGCTAAATCTCTGCTCAATTTTGATCTAATTCTGGATTAAGATTTTAGATGACAAATCAGTGAGGTTAACCTCTGTGCTACTCTCTCTTCTATGTCCCCATAACAACACTTTCACCCTCAACACAGTTGTGAAAAGGTGGCCATATAAACTTGCTCAAAGTGTCAGCTCCAGGAAATTGTGCTCCTTCCTTTCATGAGTCTGTGAAGATAAAAATACTATCCCACCACCATTCATTAAATGCATTCTCTATATATAGAGAATATATTAGAATGATACTACGGATATTGAATTTATCTTCATGAGATGGGGATGGTCTCATCAGTCATGAGTGTCACAACTAAGCAAAGACACAAGTGAATAATGAAGCCACCCTTATCGAGTACAGATGAATTCAATTTCCTCTGCACTATAATGTCATATTTGATTCAGTGAACTATAACATCTACTTTTTTATTTTTTAAGTTGCCCATGGGTTTTATCTTTTTCTCATTCTCCCTCTCTAAAGCTGTTTTTGGGACACAGTTTTCTGCTTTTATGCATCCTGCATGTCTTTTTTCTCTGTTTGACATAACAACTAAGTCGAGTTCATAAATGGCATACAGTATGAGAACACTTACCATGTCAGGTGCCTAAATTCCCTGCCCCTACTAGCTTTTCTGCAGGACCCGTCCCTGGGAGCTATGCTGACAGAACTTTATGCACAAAAGTACAGGCCAATGGTAAATGGACTTGTTCTGGGATATCACTAAGGCTATATTCTCTTATGATTTTTTAAAAAGTGTGTGAGTCTGTCCATTTGACAGACAAAGTAGCAGGAAAGAATGAAATATAGGAGTAGATTTGGGGTTAAGCAACCCTGTTGAGAATGCTGGCTGAGAAGAGTAAACCAAATGTGTACAATATTATGCCACACAGGGTCATATGCAAAAGAGTACAAGGAGCAAAAATTACTATGGTTTTCTTCTTGCCAGGATAATTTTAAATATGAGAAGAGCTAATCAGAAAGCCTGCTCCTCTCTACACCACAAGCCCCTTGAAGATTTTTCCAGAAAATGTGCTTGCTGTGAGCTGCCTATCAGCCTGCCAGGAAGCTGCTGTTTCAGGATGCTTTGGATGCACTGGGAACAAATGCCACTTGCACTGCTACAGCCGGGCACTAGACACTGCAAGAAGTGCAGAGGGACAAAGCATACTTGAAGCCTCTCCCACTGTTGAAGTTGTGCCAACATGCTGGCTGCAGACAATACCAGATTTGTTTTCAGGCAACTTAACCATTCACATAATCCGACAAAACTGGTGTCTTTCTCCTTTGGCAGGAGAATGTGCCACTTAAGCTACAAAGGGCAGAGCATTGTGCTGTCCCTGGGAAGAGCTTCTCCCAGCTGGCACAGTTCTTGGCACAGTAGACATGGACTCTGACTCAAATCCCCAGAGCTCACTCTAATTTTTCCTCTTTGCAATAAAGAGAATAAACACAAACCTGTTGCGTGAGCAATGCAGCTGCTGCATCAGCTCCGGGCTTGGTGTTATTATGCACCTAGGCTGTATATTCTACATCGCTTGACTCAGAAAAGGGCACAATAGCTCAGTTTCAAGCTAATTATAGCAGTAGAAGATTCAATGGGAATGCCTCTCCAGGTTTTACCAATAAACTCCTTAGAGAAACAAGGAAACGCGTTCACATTATATTTACCTAATAGATGAGATTCAGTCTCTTAGATGAGATATGAAGTAAATTAAATTCCATGGCAGGTGAACACCCTGAGGGTACTGTAGTTTATAACACTACATTAATATTCTGTAAGACCACTGCATGAGCTTAGTACAGCTAACTTCAAAATTAGCTTTACAGGCCACCTGCAGAATTTTTTCAGGTTGCTTTCATAGTCAGTGCTGCAATCATAGATAATTTAACATAAATATTAAGTAAATAATTGGTTCAGAATATTTCAAGGTTAGGGACATAAATCTCATTCCCCTTACATGCATGCAAACCATAAAAATACAAGGTGGTGATTAACCTGGCAATTTTAGTTTCCAATGAGCCATATTCCATTTTTTGAAATAGGGAAGACCTAAAAAAATTCTACAGAATGCAGTTATTGAAGGTGCAGAAGAATTATTGTGGAAAGCAGATATTAATTCAGAGCTCTATGTAAAAAATGCTCAGGCTGGTAAAATGAGTGTAGTGAGCACTACTAACATTTTAGAATACATTTGTATAGATTTAGTGTATGAATATAGACTGAAATGGTTTTGCTATCCTTTTATGAAAGAATGATTACTGAAGCTGAGTACTATTTGAGGTAATGAGAGGTAGTAGGTGTGCCTCATTATGACAGCTGTGGCTATGACATGCTCTCTAATTAGCCTCCAGAAGCTTGCTACTTTGCAGGTTAGCTAGAAGTAATCATCACAATAACTAGGTGGTCTCTTAGTCATCAATACACACTTACATTTTAAAGGAGGTAACCTTTTTTCCTGATGCAGTTCTCTAGCACCATAGCTTGGGAATGAGATCAAGAACTACTTAGATGTCAGACTTTTTGCTGTTTCCAAAAAAAATCCTAGCAGTTCATCACAGCGATACTTGGGAATAAGTCAGTAAGGTACTATGTCTGTTATGTGCATTTTCCCAACATCAAAAGGCCTTTAATTTGATTTTTTTTTATATATATATACCAGTTGCATTTTTATCTGACTGACTGTAGCATGTCTGTGTAGATTCTATTTTGATGGCCTTTTCCCTAATTTGTCCATAAGGATACAAGGAAACTTGTATTTTAATCTTCACTTAAACTGTAAATTGGTTTAATTAGCCTTCTGTTCACTTCCAGATCCTTTTCAAAACATTTGCTCTTTGATATTATTGTGAAGTTGTAAGAGGTGCTAAGGAAGGAGAGCTGCAGGTGTTTCTCATGAACTATGCAATGCCTGTTAATGCAAAATTGTTCTGAAGTAATTTTAACACCACATGTCACAGAAAAAAAATTGTGATCAGAGAGCCTGCTGTCAGAATTTGGATTTGTTGACTTTAACCTGTTGCTTCCTTGCTACGTGTAGGAATAGTTTCAGGTTTGTTAAGATTTTTATGTGTTCTTTTTATTTCATACCATTCAATGTTGAATTAAATAAGTTGGTTCTCCTTTAAGTGATTCCTTTACAAAATGTTTGTAGAGGCTACTTGCTGGCTATTCCCCTACTGCAGCAGGGGAATTTTATACAGATATAAATTTCAGATAGCATGTCCTAAAGGCAAGTATGCAGAGGCATTGTCTTTGGAGGGGAAAACCATGCTTTGAATCTTCTAGTCATGACAGCAAAATCCACCAGATATGGTTGTTAAGACAACATCTGAATACTTAGCAACTTAAACACCTGTAGGGAATGTTGTTTAAGAGTAACAGAAATGGATTTACAAGGAGTCAAAATTCATTAGAATTCTGATAATTTTTAGGAAGAAAAGACATTGAAAATCTTTTCTCATACATGTAATAGATGTTTTTCTTTTATGCCCAGAAGTGAGGGCATGTCAGAATGAACTCGCAATTATTAAGTGATGTATTTATATATAATTTGTATATAATTTCCTTCTTGAAATTAAGGAATATCTGTGTGAAGATAGTGCTAAAAAACCTACTTGCAGATGAAAGCGTGAACATAAAACAATCTTAGAGGAGGAAAACAGAGATTGGAATTTGAAGGCAGGAGAAGAATATAAAAAGAAAGCAGAGATTGTCTTGCTTATTTTGGTATTTTTTTCCTCATTTTTTTTTAAGTATTAAGATGTGACTTGATTACATTTGTCTGTATCTGCTAACATTCCTGATAGTGCATTTTGATGCTATGTGGACTCACACCAGCTATTAAAGTTTAATGATTGAATAATTTCAGTAGGGAACAGTCTGCTCTATTAAAGTGCATTGAAGTTCAACAGCTAAAGTCTAAGGCAGGCATATGAGGTAATAAATATATTTTTTATATATTCAATTCTTCTTACTACACCCTAGAGATACCAGGAGATGCAATGGAGACAACATGTAGTGAATGACAGAAAACTTTTGTAGCAATTCTATGGTGAATAAATTAAAGCCTTTAGTCATAAGGCTAATAATAGGAGAAGTGAGAAATTAAGAAGTATAAACAAGGAGGACAAAACATTTCACAGAACAAATGGATGTCATAATTTTCAAACATGTCAGCTAGAATCAACTAAGGTAAATATTCGGAGCCTCAGTGCATGCCTAGACTAGGCAAACTTTGCCACTGAGTGCTATAAAATGGAAAGGAGTCATAAACTGTTTGAGAACAGAACAGGAGTGTGTGTCTGACCATTTATAATCTTTTAATCAAACATGGAGCTCATATCTTGGAGTCTGGTAGCTTTGGAGTGTACTTTGTCTGTGTATTCATAGGCCATTCATAACACAGGGAGCCATAAAATGCTCTCTCACTTTCTTGCTTCAGCAGTTTCAACACCTTCCTCTGGGACAAATTTCTCTAATAACAGGAAGTAATTCAATTTTGCTCCTGCTCTGTCCTAAACAAACAGTTCTGACTGTTGTGACTTACTAGATTTGTGGAGGTTGCACAGGGAAGACAGCAAAACAATTTGGGGTTACCAGGTGCCCTGTCATTCTGTAAATTGAGTGTTGTAGGGATTGGCATGGATATGGATGCTTTAAAGACCTAAAGGTATTGTTGTGCTTCGTGGCAAGCTGCTTGCTTCTGTTGTGCATCTCAATGGCAGTGCCAGGAAAGGGCTCTCAGGGTCAGCACCACTTCCCTGCCTTCCTCTCCGTTCTGCCTCCCTGCTGCTAATGATCCTATCCCTAAATGCGTGCTTAGCGGATTTTAGGACCTAAGGAACAGATAAGATGAGTAAAACTCTCCCTTCATTCTAACAGCTGCATTTCAGTCAGTAGTAGTGTAATTCAGGGGACAATTTGGCTAGCTGAGGGTTCACATACTGTCCTAATTAGGATTTTGTAAATCTCTTAAAATTTTCAAGGTGGGAAGTTAATTTGTAAAACTTTTGAGTTTGTGAAGAATACCATAAAATATTTTCCTTATCCATTTCTTTAACATTTTTTTCTTATAGCTGTTTTAGATGGAAATTATATCTTTGTTTTTATTAATAATGAGCACTTACGGGCTTGAATTTATGTTGCTGCAGAGAAAATGCAAATATATCAAGGGCATGAAAATTGATTTAGAAATGGAATACTCTTTTGTTATATTCTGTAAGACCCAAACTGATTTATTTGGGTTAGTTTAAAAAACAAACAACAAACCCTCAGTGGATGGGTCTTCTTTGCAAAGCTTCTTGGGAAGGCCACTAGTGAGATTTGTCTTGTCAAATCAAGCATTTTCTTCCTGTAGCTCTTTTTTTCTCTGACCTAATAATTTGAGGCTCATCTGCACGTCTTGTAGTGACTGGGGGTTCCCCTTCAAGAGAGGTTTTGACAAAAAAGCATTCTTACTGCTCCTGAGGATTTCCTGGTTGAAAAAATTCTGTACAGTTCTCTCTTTTAACTGGATTTTTTGACATTCCAAAGCAGCTGTGTTCATATAATATTTTCCTATATTTTCCTTTTTTCTGCTCTAGATGGCAATGCAGCACTTTTTCTTCCACTGGGAGCCTCATGTTTCTGCAATATTTGTATAAATCCAGCAAGCTAGCAATAGGTATATCTTATTATGCGTATACAGTGCTAGCTGTAATGGTTCCCCTGCCACTCAGCTGTGATTCTCTTCCCATTGCTTGTATCCACCCTCCTTCCTTGTCTTTCTTCTGTCCTCACCTCACAGGCCCCATCTCCTGCTCCTGCCACTCTTATTCCACCACCTTAATTTTTTGCCTGTGTCAGATGAGGATAACTGTGCAGGAGACAGCCTTGACATGTGTGTTTTTCACCCTTTTAGTGCCACTGGCCCAAATCTTTTCTTTTATGGTCTTACATTTCCACTGGTTCCTTCATATCCCATCCCCTCTTTGTGTCTTTTTCTTTTTCTTCCTTTTTTCTGTTTTATTTTGTTTTTTTGTTTGACTTTTTTTTGAACAAGAACTTAATTTCTATGAAAACTCACTTTGCACTAATGAAAAAGAACTTTTCCAGCTGGCTAGGCCCTCCTATTTTGCTTGTGAAGTAGAATGTGCTATACTGCCAATCTACAGTACTGAAATTAGGAACAGGGTAATAGCATATATTTCCAGTTATTTAAAGGCAGTTGCACTGAATCAGATAACATCTACCTATTATTCTACCTTAATAGTGTGAATGGTGACAGACAGAATGTTAGACATCTGATGTACAAATTCACTTCAGGTGGCACATGAGAATTTAAAGGTTCCTTGAGTCAAAGGTTGCTTTGTATTGTTGAATCTAATAATTTTGATGGAGATTTCTGTGAATGGTGGAGTTAGTGTTGTAACAAAATTCTAATTCTATTATGGAACCTATGCAGACAGTCCTTAATTTTCCAATGCTCTAAACCTTCTTTTTGATACTTAGGTGTCCCTAGTTACTGGGTTATAAGACATCATGAACAATTGTTATCCTTTATTTGGGGGGATGAAGTACAGTAGAGTGTACACCATGTAACAGAGTTATGTAAATATGCTGCCTGTTTTGTTCATTTTTCCTCTCCTACTGATGCCCAGTGACCCTTTTTATTTTTAAATCTGCTGCTGAACTCGAAAAACTTTTTTTGAGATGAGTGCAAGATCTTTTTGTAAGTGATAATAGATAATTTGGAATACGTTGGTGTGTCTACAAGAGAAGGAAGAGTTTTCCTTCTCTTGTTCTTTGCTATGTATTTATTGACAGATTTCATTTGGTGTGTTATTACCTCTTCACTTTGAAACAGGTATCTCCTGCAGCTCTTTACAGACAGTTCACAAGTGAGTGATTTTGAATAATCAGAGAACTTGAGTAACCTGTTCATGAATATGCTGAGGAGCATTAGCTTTAGCACAGTAAACCATCACTGGTTACCTTCCTGAAATATGGAAATTAAAAATGTATTCATATTATTAATTTTATAATCCTTAACTAGTAATTAATTCTTGATGTCATGAGAGGGCCTTCCTTTGTATCCCTGGAGAGGTGTTTTAGAGTTGCATATGGTGAATTGTGTAAGGGGACAGGGAGAAGGTGTTTTCTGGAATATACCTTTTTATATGCTGTTTAACACTTTAGGAACATTCCAATAGATTTCTGGGTCATGACTTCCCTGGAAATTGTGCTTACCATCCCATTAAATTTGCCCATATGTCTGAGTTGACTCCTACTGAAATTTCAAGCAATTGCTGATCAAAAGTTTGTCACAAGTGAAAGTGACAAACTTTTGATTTAGAAAAATGGTAAAAGCAAAGGAAGAAGTAATTAACAGACACAAAATTAATGTTTGAGGCATGGGAAACTGGAGGGTGGCTTAAACCACCACAACAATGGTAGCATACAGGAAAGGAAGGAAGGAGATGAACGAAGAAAACAAGGATTTTTAAGACAAAAACCCTTAAATGCAGAGAAGTATGTTTGAAGAGATGGCTCTAATGACATTGGCAGAAAAACCAGCTGTGACTGGTTTATGTACAAGCAAAGCAGGAAGTGTATCAGAAGCCACCTTTGTTAGATGGTGAGGTTGCTGTTGACCTCTAACATGTGTATGCACACACACACATGCACACAAAACTTCTGATTCAGCATTGAAGGATGTCTGTGACAGAGATGAATGGGACAAAAAATGGGCCATGTCTCAGAATAGGATACATCTGGCAAAAGACATTAGGAGTAATAGGAAATCATTCCATGTATATGAAATTAGTAAGGGAAATATCAATGTAATAAGTTTGTTTTTCTCCTATGCTACAAGAAGAGGGCAAGAAGACTTAGGGGGGTGTGATGTCCTTTTTGCATCAGTCTTTGTAAACTACTTGAAGGAAAATACAGCGTAACTAATACCAATTGTAAAAGGAGATATAATTCAATGGGAAAGAAAATCAGGTCTTAGAAATGTTAGGTGTAATTCAGGGGAATGGAAGTGACCAACGTCACCAAGGGATATTTAAAGAACTTGAAAATACCAGTGTTTACGTTTGATCCATGGATGACCACCATAGCACTGAAAAGAATCACAACAAAGAATAACTGAAAAAATAGAAAATGTTTATAGAAGGGGAAAAGAAGCCTTAATTTAAGTTCGGAAAAAAATTCTGGAACAACTTATGAACAAACTGGTACTGCATTCACGTTGAAGATAAAAAGGTGTTTAACAACAAACAAGACTTGGGAGAGAAAAAAGTAAGTAAAAAGATTAAGTATTGTTGTGTGATAACAGTCCACATGGATAGGATAGAAGCAGGAAATGCATCTCTTCTTTAGATAAACATTGTCTTTACAAAAGTTCAGAAGGGAGGTCCTGAAATTGGTTGATAGCCACATCTATATACTAACTCCTTGTGATTATTGTCTAAATAGAAGCACAGTTATAGTCAGAATTCTTAGGGCCCTTTCTGGTCAGTGTTTATTCGGAACATTACCAATGTTCTGAACTTGGCGTTATCATGAAGCTGGGAGGCACTGTAAATCCTCTGGAGGACAAAGTTGGAATTCAAAATTATCTCAGTGAAATGATGAAATAGTTTCTAATAAAAACCTGTAAATCAATAGGGATATTCAGTTAGGCAGTGATAATCGCCTACACAAATATGGGATGGGAAACAACTGATTAGGCAACAGTCCTTCAGGAAAGAGTCTGTGAATATAGTGATAACAACCTGAACAAGAGTCAACAGTGTCTTGCTGTTACACAAGGACAAACTTTACAATGAGAACTGTAGGCTAAAGGAAGTTTGCAAGTCGTGTGGCATAATCTTTTTGCTCTGCTTAGCCTTGGTAAGGGCACACTGGAGAGCTTAGTATGAAATGGTCTGGAGTACCTCATTGCATGACAAATGTGAGATTATGACAATAAACTTGTAAGATGTGAAAACCCTCTGTGAGTACCCTGTTCTCTGCATTCATGGCGTAGTTCAATCGGGATGAGCTGCAGCAAGAAAGGTTAATGTTAGGTTTAAGTTCCTGACAGAAGGGAGTCTGAACCAGCTGAACTGTGTGTTTTCCTAAAGCTGTAGAAGCTATGTCTTTGGAGGCTTTCCCAGCACATCTGTCAAGGATGACCTTACATATTAGAAATGACCCATTCCTGAGACAGGGGATGGACTGGTAACACTTCCAGTCCTGTTCACTCTTTTTTCCTGTTTTGATTCTTTCCACTACCTCCTCTGTTTTCATCACTTATAAGCAGCTTGCCATCTGCTTCAAGACCCTCTATATCCTGTCCCAGGTTTATTATTCTTGAATTTAACTTGGAGAGCCAAGAAGACCAATGTCACAGTTGGTCAAACCTCGCTATTCTTTTACTTTAATTCATTAGTTTATTGAACCACATTGGTCCCAGCATTGATTTTTGAGGTACTTGTGCTGGCAAATTCCCCACCTTCTGAGAAGGAATCATTTATTCCAACCTGTTGTTTCCTGTCTTCCAAACTATTATTAATCTCTGAAAGGTCTTCTCTCTTATATTGTGCCACTTTAATTTAAAGAATTAATGTTGCAGAAGAACCCCATTTAAAGTATTTGGGTTTTCTTTTATTTTGAATGCACTCTGTATTATACCAACTGAAACACTGTTTTCTCACTATGTCCTTTAAATCTCTTTCTCTTGAATTACATAAATGATGTTGATTCTGCCCCAGCATGTTGCAGTTATTCATATGCTCACCTGTTCTAGCATCTATTATATTTTATGCTAATTAGGAGGCAAATGAATTTTCTGGTGTGTTAATCAGACTCATTAGTCTGTAATTTCCAAAATTGCCTCTGTGGCCCCTTACAAAGCTTGGTCTGATATTTGTCTTTTGTCACTCTGCTGGAAAGTAATAGAACTTTCTGTAAGCAGAAGGGGATATACTTCTGTACTTTATTCTCCAGTTTCACAACTGAATTTCATTAAAATATTATGTGAGTATGACCCAGCCCTGGATGATATATTGTTAATTTCTTGGGGAGTAGGGTTTTAAATTTTCATTGTTGATTATCCTTCTCCTTAATCAAGTTCAAAGCCAACAAAAAAATTGCTTATTAAAACAGATTTGACTTCGGTTGATGGTGATGAAAATAATTAATTTTTTGTAACTGTATTACCTTTCTTAAGTATATCTCTTTCACTCTGAGTATCATTTTGTCCAACTGTCTAGTTAATTTTAAAAGAAAGATATATGTAATACCCTTATGGTTTGTCTTCCCTCTTGTTCAACCCTTGATGGCAGCCTTTGGGGAATAATTTCCAAAAATTGAAAATAAGCTGCCTAGAGAGAAGAATATGGGTGCCTTTACATTCTCTGAGTACCTATGACATGAACTGTTTTTTCTTTAAATATATTCTTTGCTGAAAATGCAAAATCAATTAGCATTAGTGAATCAGAACCTGGTAGTTTACTAGCATTTGTTGGAGCACTATTTATTGGTATATTGTTACACTAAACTAGGGTCCTAAGCCGCAGATACAGCTTTAATCTGCTGTTATTCTTATTGTTTTTAATAGTTCTGGCAAGAAAGGTGTGGGATTTCTGTCCTTCCAAGACCAAGTAATAGTTTTAAAATATCTGAAAAAAACATATTTAAAGAAAAACATGGACCTATTAAAGCAGACCCAGATGAGGGTTATGAAAATGATCAGAGGGTTGGAATCTCTGGTCTGAAGATAGACTGAGTTAATTGGGATTGTCCAGCATGGAGAAGAGAAGGCTCTGGAGAGACCTTGTTGGGGACACCTTTCAGTACTTACTGGGACTTGTCAGAAAGACAGAGAGAAACTTTTTTATGATGGCCTGTAGTGACGTGACAAGGGATAATGGTTTGAAACTGAAAGGGGGTAGATTTAAACTGGAAATAAGGAAGAAAATTTTAGTGCACATAGTTCACTGAAGCAGGTTTCCCAGAGTAGTTGTGGATGTCCCCTCCTGAAGGGGTTCAAGGTGAACTTGAACAAGGCTTTGAGGAACCTGAACTACTAAAACGCATCCTTGCCTGTGTCAGGGAGTTTGGATTGGATGATCTTTAAAGGTCTCTTCTAATCCAAACCATTCTGTAATCTGTGAGTTCAGCTGGAGCTGTTTAATCTCATTAACATTGTTCACATGAAAGTGCACATTCATAAAATGACCAAATATGAGTCCGTAAGCCATGACCTAGGAAAATGTGGACATGTATACTTTCAAGTATCAGTTACCTGTAATGAGTTTGGATCTCTTGATGAGAGTATCACAAAAACAGTAAGTACATGAGAAACTGATGCTATAATATGAGCAGTCCTTCAGTGAAACATCTTGTTGATTTAAAAAATCATCAGTGATTTGGTGTCAGACCTGTTTTTCTCTTTCTGTTCCCCCTATATGATAGATGCCATAAGGAAAAATAGCTATAATATATAAAAACATTTCACCTGATCTTTTTTCTCTCTAATTAAGGATAATCCTAAGTGGAACAGTGCAAATCTAAAAATTTTGGAGAGAAGTAGAGTTTGTTTATAGTAATATGAACAAAGAAGATTCAGGAAGATGAACTGCTCCATATATATGTAGTGCCTCTCAGTCACTGCTCAGCTAATATACAGTAAAAATACCAGAAGGGAAAATTCTTCATGTTAGATCTTCTCCAAAAATAAAGTGAAAAAGTATAAAAAGTATTTATGAAGCAAATACTCAAAAAAAAAATAAAAATTAATTGAGCGTTGATTCTGCTGTTTCATTTCTAATTAATTCATTCCAAAATACTACGGAGCAACTGCAAAGATGATTGCCTTCCCTGTGACTGCTGACCTAGCTGAGGCTGTTATGGATTTAACATGAAAGAACCAATGTGAAATTTCTATACTTTTTTGGGGACAGGTTGTGACTGGTATATCTGATGATTGTTTTGAATTGCAGATATTGATATCATCCCACTAGTTTTTATTGCTTCAGCAAAGCAAAGCGACTGTAAACTCATATTAACTACCCAACTAAGCTAGTTTTCTGACTATTTCATGTCAAGGGAGTGGAAAATCAAACAGACCATGCTACCTTATTTGTCCTACTCATGTAGATTGGCTGGTCAAAACAAGGACAAGCTTTTTAGGATTAGAAAAATCTGAGGGATTTTTTTCATTGCTTTACTCAAAAGGGAATGTTGTGATGCTTCACTGCTCTACTGTACAAGCAGACAGTAGAGGATGAACAACTTTTAAGTTGTGATAGCAATCTCCATCGGGAAAGTGAACCTTTGAATGTCCTGTATCAAGTGTCATCTTGAGGAGCTTCTCCTAAACTACTTATTTCCCTTTTCTTCAACCTTTTTTTTTTTATTTCTCCATTGCTAGATATTATACTCCCTTCAAAGCAATTTTTTCATCAGATTTATGCTGATACATTATTAAAGATAAATATTTCAAGTGATGCAAAGGTCCCTCTACTTCTTTTGAACTATATTTTTAATACCTAGGAAAGCTGGTGTTTCAAATCATCCCTGATTTTAGTACCCTAGGGCTTGAAAAACATCCCCAATATTAATGAATGTGATCTGAGTACATTTGTCAGAGAGAGCTGGGAAAGGGACCATGAAAAACGTATTACGTAGAGTGGAGCAAAATGGTTCGCCTTCTGATTGTAAATCTAAAATATTAAAATAATGAATTCACAGAACCCTATTAGACATCAAAGCTTGTGTCTTATTGGGGTATGCTTTTAATTTATATGCCCTCTTTCAGGCCAAAAGCAAACCTGGTAAATTGAACAGTGAATTCCTAACCTGATTGAAAAAACCTGACTCTGGATTGTTGCTGTCAATAGAAGGGAGAGTGTGCAAGCTGAACTCTACGCAAGTAGATGCCTGTGGTATATTTTAATGGCACATTTTCAAACCTTACAACCTTTAAATACAGAGCTAAACTTTAAAGCAGCAACTTGGTAGCCGTTATGCTCTTTGCTCTTTTATTTCAGTTTTCTTTGTTTCAGAAGTCTGCAGCAGGGGCAGCTGTAGGAAGGGAATTTAAGTGCTTTCAGTTGGCAAGAGCAACAGTGTTAGAGCTAGTAAACATTATGTCTTTTTTCCCCTTTTACCAAAGTAGTGAGGAATGCAGTGAAATGAATATGTAGGCAGCTCATAATCTATACATTCCTCTAACCCAAATCCAAGTTTAGGGATATTGAAGCACTCTACATTACATAGCCTTTTGATTTTAAAAGTGTGAAGATTTTGTTATATTCTGCCTAGAAACACATAAGGATTTCAGAGATGACAGATAAATACAATGGATAAAAAATGTTAAATGTCAGTAACGGGCACACAGGATGAGAGAGGGTGAGTGATTATGGTGCTAACGTGAGATATGGGAGACCTGCTTTCAATTCCCTTATCCACCACAGGCTGCCTCTCTGACCTCGAGCAAATTTGTCTCTCAGGTTTAAATTTACCAATGTCTTTAGGCACATAACTCTCTCTGTTTAAACAAATACACTGCTGATGAAATGAGTGGCAAGTTATTGATCGGTACATTTGGTTCACCAGGCTTCCATTTTTGTCAGCAGAATTGGGGGTCGTGTTGCTCCATTATCTTGGAGTTGTGTTGGGAACATAAATAGCTTACTAGGCTCTCAGGATGCTGATTTTCCAACTCTAGGAAGCTTCAGAATATCTCATATGATTATGCCCCTGTGTGAATTCATGTTGAGTTCCTTTCTGCTATTGTATTTAGTTCTGATCAACCCATCTCAAAGAGCCTGTAGCAAACCCAAAGAAGGGCTGTGGAAATGATCAAAGGTATGTAATACTTTCTGTACATGGAGAGGTTGAATAGACTAACACTCTTCATCCTGAACCAGAGGTGTCTGAATGGGGATGTGATGGCAAGCAATGCAGTTGTGAATAGGGAGCAATTACTGAGTTTCTCACTATATAATTGCCGTAGACTTAGTTTTTTACCTAACATACAATTAAACTGCAGGACCCTTTTCCAAGGGGATTATGGGTGAGAAAAGTTAGATGGTTGTAAAATACATAATAGAAAAATTTCTGGATGAAACATCCATTCTGGATTATGGAATACAAAGAAATGACCTTGAGTTTAAGAAATTCTGTAGGCTCAGGCTCAGAAAGCTGTAGGGAACTGCTGCCTCCTGTTTATCCTAATATATTTTGGACACTTTTGGTACTGACCACATCAGAGAGCATTTTAAGATGGATGGATCTTTTGTCTTTCTTGACACAGACATTCTTATGTTCTTACTTTCCAAAGGGAAACAAATACTGACAAATATATTCTTCTTTGCACTTTGTTGTGTTTCATTGATTCAATGACAGATGCTAGGTGTGCCCTCTGCTAAGGCAGCTGAAGGGAAAAGGATGAAAATATATTTTTGCATTCATATTTTATCTTCTTTCCCTTGAATGAGGAGGAAGTCCCTTTGAAGAGCAGGTTCTCCTTCAGTGACTGAATGTTTAGTATTAAGAGAAGGTCAAACATGCTGACAACAATCTTAGCAATGGACCAGAGAATCAGCTGTGACAACATTCCACCACATGCCATCTTTGCTTTAATGAGATACTAAACTACTACCTTCACATGATGGGTTTCATTCTTCTCTTACCCTTGCCCAGTTACTTCTGGCTGATGAGAGAAAGCAGACCCTATTCATCTGTGGCTCTTGGTTGTGGGTAAAACCTGAGAAGTCAACAAAACATCCTTCATCTTCCTATGCAAAGCAGCTGGTTTCACAATCACAGCAGAGAAGAAGGAAAGCTACTCATTTTGGAGACAGTAGTAAAGGGAGGGATGATTTAATCTAGACTTGAATGTTCTGAGTGTTTTGTTCTTGGGGCAGATTGTGGACTTCTGGGGAAAGGTGGGACACAATTTGAATGTATACATTTCCATGGCAATGAGCAGAACTAGCTGGTAGCTACCAGGTGTCTATTCCTTGCAAGAGAGGAAAGTGTTCTCTGATTTTCCCCCCACCCCCAGCACTCTTCCTTGCCACAACCTTCTTTGTAGAAAGGCATCCTTCTAGGTGCACCGACAGAAATGCATTTCTGCCTCTGAGGTGTGCAAACACTACTTAACAAGTGGTAATAGGGCTTACTCAGCCGCAAAACATGTCACTTTCCTCCAGTACTACTGGAATACATCTTCCAGGCTTGCCACAGCCCCAACAGTCCTGGGAGTGAGGAACTGAGATGAGACAGTTTATTTGCAAAACAGAAAGCTGTATCGCTAGCAATGAACTGAAGAATAAACAGAGGACTTCACACAAATGTGGAACTTGCGCTTTTCAAATTACAGCCGTTGTATTTTTACTACAGATGAAAAACAAACAAGCTGCTCTGTCTTGTCTCTCCCAGCCTGCTTAGAGACTTGGCTCAGCTTGGCTGCATGTAGATCAATTTTTTTCAAGAGATCAGCATTTAATTTTTAACTTTTTGAACTGTTAAGTCCGCATAGGATCCTGATGTTTTCATCAATTATATATTTTCATTTTGTACTGGTAATCAATAGAATTTTAGAACACTAATGTCATACTTTAGCTTTGTCTAGGCTAGTAAATGAGTAATAACTAACTAATGCATTTCAAACAAGAGAGCAAATGAATATTCTCCCTCCAGTGCAAAAAGAAACATGCAAAAAGAAATCTCTGAACAATAGGACATTGATTTTTGTGTCTCCAAACTTTCCAGCTGCAGGCAGAAAAGACCAGAATAGAGTTTTAGTCCTGTATCTTACTCCTGAACCTGCATATGGGCATGAAACGTCAAGATGTATCTCATTTTCCAAGCATTACAACTGGGTAAAGGTTTGATGCAGACCATGATAATACTGAGAATTCACTGAGTAATGGGAACCTTTGGAAAGCAAAAGGAAATGCTTGCAGTCCAGCTTTGTTGGCAGGGAACTTAAAATGCTATGTGTTCTCAACAGACAAAGCTTTCCAAACAACTGAATCTGGAAAACAAGACTACATCTGTACGAGCAGGCCAGAGATGATCAGGGAATAGCCTCAGACTCTGGTTTGGAATTGTATATGCTGTTACATTGTTAGCACAGGTTTTGTCAGAATTTTGGCCGGTGCTAAGGAGTGTTGTCCCAAACAATGCTGGAGTGTACGTAGGTTGGGAGTTAGTGCTCTTGGCAAAGAGCTTGAACGTGAATTCCCTGTTTTGGGTACAAGAACTTGGCTGCGCAGATCGGAACCATGCTGTGTCAGCTGGCCTTGAAGCCAAGGAGCAGTCTATCTCTCATTTCATTTGTTGATGGAGACATGGCCAATGGGGATTAGCTGTGTTTGATAACCCTGCTACCAGCTGGAGAAAGAGCATCTCATGTCTAAACGATTTGACTGGGACTGGAGGGATTCCGTTCCTACACATTGCACAGATTATCAGCATAACCTGAGGTTGCTTAGACCCTCTGTGTTTCTTGTTTCACCTGTAAAATGGAGAAAACGGAGCTCTTTATGTACTGTGACAAAGTTATGTGGAAAGATCAATGGATTGTAACATATTTAATAGAGCAAATGTCTCTTACTAGAAGTATCTAGAGTAATGGGGAATTTGACTGAGAAAAGTTTCCAGTCCTCTCTCTTTCCCCCACTGTTTATTTCTCCATCAAACTGTTTAGCTCAAATACTGAAGACATTGGAGGCTCTGGAATCTGGCTGGGTTAATTTTGTCTTCTGTGAATTCAGCCTACCATTGTACTAGTGAGGGCTCAACCCCTGCTTGGAGTTTGTCAAAATATATTTTGAGCCTAAAATCTTTTGAAGAAAACAGGCATATGACATTTTCTAAGTGAAGTTTATGTCACTGGAATACAGCTGTTAGGGATATTAGGTGATCCAGTGCTGCACAATGATAATGAAAATAATAACAACAACAGAAGAGAATAGTGAAAAACTGTTAAAGATGCACAAAAGAGGATATAGGTTATTTTTCACCCTGATTCAGGACAATACTTAAATTTATCTTAGTGTTAAGCACACTTAAGTACCTTTCTCAAAGAAATGCTCTTATAATCTGATTTTGGCAAGAGTAATGCATGATGCTAGACAGCTATTATGTCCAGAATGAGATCTAAACCAAAATTATTCACTTGAACAAGTTTCCCTCATGAAATTGATTGTCTACCTGATGATCGTACTGCTGGAGTTTCCCTTCCTTGAATTAAACACACTGCTCTTTATCAGTCCTGTGGTTCTTTTTCTCCTGTTTGTCTTTTCAAGAGGCAAACCCCAAGGTTTCTCTTGATCATTCCCAAATATTTATGAGTTTATTGATGTATGTACTGATCAATTATTCTGGCAAATCAGTGTAAGCTTGCAGGTGCATGTTTAGGCATGTTGCATTTCTCATTGGGACAGTGATGCATTTGAATAAAATGCCTCTGTCTTATTCTAAGTAGACTCTTCCATCATGAATGACTGCATTTTTCAGCATGATGACTGAGTCACATATATGCTGAATATGGACACTATATTACACAACAGTGTTTTAACTTATTGCAGTGGCCTGTCACGTGCTCCTGCTCTCAGCCAAGTTACACTTTCCTGTAACAATGGAATGAACAAAGAACCTGCACTTGGGATACAATTACAAACATTAATATACATCTGAGATCTTTTGGCTTGATTCCTTATCATAGGACAGGAGATCTCTATGTTATTCTTGCTTTACCTGGATATGATTTTTCTGATGACATTGTGGCATTTCATTAGTTTTTTATGTTTCATGTTCTCTTTTATGTTTTGGAAAATGATCTAATTCTGAAAATGCAAATGAAGAAAATTCTGTCTGGTGCAAGGTTTATTAAAACTGAAGAGTTAAAATGATTTTCCAAAATCTGTCTCTTTTTTATCTTTATTTAGAAGATTAAATGAAATTTTAACAACTGACCAGCAACAAATGTCTGAAGCTTTAGGAATGGAGGATGTCTTCTCTGTTTGCATGTGTTAAAATTTCTAAGATCTAGATAAACCCTTCTTCTATTTTTTTTTTTTTTTAATGCTCAAATAGTTAGGACATGAAATTGAACATTTAATTTGGTTAAAAATCCTTTATTTTCCACCTTTTTGCACATATCTCAAGTCTGCCGGTGGAAAAGACATAATTCTGTAACAAGTCTTTCTCAAGGCTGCCCTTTAGCTTAGGACAGTCCTTTGCTGCTGAGGAGCTTTCTGCCTCAGAAGATTTATCTGTTCCTTCTATCACCTCAGACCTGCATGCCAGCACAGGTGTGAATTGAAGAAGTTTTCAGACTTTCCTGCTAAACTCTCTGTACAAAATCCATTAAGATTTCTGTGCAGATGAGGGTAGAGAGGGGACCTGTTGAAGTGGGTATGCGTCTTTTAATCTTGTCTGCAATACAATCAGATTTTTCTATTGATCTTTGATCTGAAGTATAAAACGTCCCTTAAGCCACGGGAATTCAATGTATCTATTGAATTATCTGTCTATCTAGCAACAGTAGAGTCAATTTTTAGAAATACATATTCGCTTACTGTATCATTTTAATTATATGAGTATCTGACATATGTCTTTGGTTTTCAGAAGTTTGCAGAAAATTTTGTCTTCACAGGTGTATGCACAGTACAGTTACTTTTTTACTCTGGAGTTAAATTTTATCCTCCACACTTATATGATCTCAATTCATCCTACTGATGTTACTGAGAATCTTCAACTTCAGTGGGAGTTTGATCAGGCCCTAAAGAAAGTTGGCATCAGCCACAAAAGCCAACAAAGCACCATGTCTAAGGAGAAATTCAATCAAAATATCCCTTTTCATGAATCAGAAAAAGCACACTGGAAATACTTGAAGAAACTAGCTAAAATTATGTAATTAAATATATAATATCTCAGGAAAAAGAAGTTTATGCACTCTAGATTATTTCTTTTATTTATTCTTTGTACAACAGAACTTAGCAAAGGTGATGCACCCATGTAATTATAAGTGAATAGTATTTTTATTGTGGATTATAACAGAAATTTTTACAGTTGTGAAACTCTCCTGATTCACAAGGCCAGAATAAGTAGAACCTTCTAAAATTTCTCCTCCTCTATTTGATTTCAAAGTTCCCAGAAGACTGAAAAATAATTCCTCAGGATGTTCCAGGACCCAGCTTTCCTGGTCTTTCAGAGACATTTCCATCCAGGGTGCTCTCTGATGATTGTTTAAACAATTGTTTGTGGACATATTCACCTGGATGATTAAGAATATTTTGCCTTGTGGGCAGCACTGGTAAGACTAAAGAGACTTTGGATTTCACCATGCTGTAGATTTCCAGCACCATCCCAGACGGTCTGTTGCGCTCAGACTTCCTTGTTCTCCCTCATGACGTGTAGCATACTCACCACACTACCAAACCTCTCTTGTGTCATACCATAATGTAGCCATCCTATCATTTCTGACATTGTGACCTGAAGAAGTGAGCCCCTACAAAACTATAGGATACTATTGGCATGCACCCTCTGGTGCTCATGGGAGGGCTGTGAGGAGACCAAGGAAAAGTACTGTGTGTTAAAAATGCACTCAACCTGCACCAGCTGCAGCCAAGTGTGGAAAGCGCAGATGATAACTGATAGGCTGCACTTCACCTAGAGGCCAGAGGTCTCTGGACTGGACTTCAAGTTTTCCAGAGGGTGATCAACAGGCACAACTCCCTGACTGCATGAATTTTTGATTCTTTATTTATTGTCATGATAAGGCAGTTCAATTTTTAGAGCTTGCTGAAGTGTCAATACGCTTCCTTAGCAAATTGATGGCCAATGTAAATGATGACTGGGAAGCAGTTCTTTTCTTCTTCATGGTTTTCAAGTTCTTTTTTTTTGTGTAAACAGGAGCTGATTTTGCCTATATTCATGAGCAGAGAGTAACAGTGAAGTCACTGTTTAAGAGGTGTAAATGTACAGCAACAAAAACGCAAATGCTGAATGACATTCTGGATACCTAAATGTAGAGGCCTGTTTGGAGAACCAAGTTGTCTCCCATTGGTACTTGATTTATTATTTACATCCATTTGGGGAATGAGCCCTCAGGAGGCTGAAATATAATTATCCAGTTACTTGTTCTAGGTGTGTGGGGGGAAAGGGGTGGAAAGAAAAGAAAAAAAATTCCCACGAAACAGTACAATATTTTATGAAATATTTTGAAAAAAAAATATATTTCCCTAATTTTCAGTGAACATTGACATTCATAGAATTACTCAGTAAGGGCATATGAACTGTTTGAGAAGAAAATATAGATAAATAGCTGACTTGATATTTCCATGTGTGTCCTTGCCTGTTGTTGGTTTGAGTAAAAGACGATTATATGGAGAAACAGAATATTGTTTTGGGAGGGGCAGAGAGCGAAAAATGGTAGAACATTGCAATGTCTCAGCAGTAATTGCTTGAGATCAGTTATATCAGCAGTAATGCGGAATAGTTTGCATCCTGTTATTGCTTATGTAAGAAAGAAGAGCTATTCTTCAAAGATGTGAGAGCACCATCTGTGGCAGTAATGTGGGAACGAAACTTGTGAGAAGACATCATGTTTCCATCTGTTTTCAGAGAGCCTTAAACAATGGCCAAATCCACCAGATAGCTTCTGCTGTGTGAACTTGTGAAGTGGATGACAAGGTTTTATGGCTTCTGCCTCTGAATTTATGCATGCAAGTCCAGAATGACTGTCTGTCAAGAGCAACTGCCTTTGCACACGGATGTGTCTGCACTGGAGGGCACAGGCAGCATCAAAGGTCTGCTGTGGCAGCTGACTTTCATTTTGGTCGTGTACAAGATTCTACATGTGCTGAAGGAGGGAGCAAACTCAATTCTTTGTCAAACTCTTCCATTTCTGAATGTTGGCTTCAGGGTGTTTTAGATATTTTAGGGTGTTCAGAGATTCTAAAGAATAAAACGTGATAATGCCAAGTTATCTTCTTGTGGTAGCTTTATCTATTTTAGTGTCAGTAAGTTGTCTTGTGGCATTTATGTTTTTTTTTTTCCCAAAAAAGTCATACTTTCTCCAGTCTGTCTGACTGGCTTTCAGGGAATCTCAAGAAGGCATACCTTTTTCAAGGACCAAGTTTGGCTAAAGAGCAGCAGAGACTAACCATTAAATGGCAAGGCCATCTATCCCTGTTGTTCATTAGTCTGGCAATTATACTTTCTTTTGGTATTATGGTGGCAAATCATTGCTTGATAAATACATGAAAATGAAACAGGTTTTTTTTTCCTCATGGAAATTAACTCAGAATTTCAACAGACCCTGCAGCCCAATGCTTTTGGCAAACTCTGGGATTTACCTGCAGCCTAGCTGAACATCTGTCAAGTGTAAACAAGACTTTGGAGCAGATTGCAGATAACTTTTGGAATATGTCTTTTAAAACCCATTATTTTCTCAGTAGTCTTTGCTGATATGTCATACTGTAGCTAGGCACTCCTTTAAATTAGTGCCTGAGAGCCAGTGAGTGAAATCCTCCTTGGAGACATAAGTTTATCATCGTGGAGAGCCTCCCTCCCAGTCCAGTAGCCAGGAGGGGTACAGCATGAGTTCCAGTACAGTAGTTCTGCACCAGCAGGAGATTTCTCTCGTGACAGGGAAATCCTCAGGAGAGAGATGGAGAAAAGGATTTGAATCCTAAATCACCTGTGGATCCCTGGGAGACTGGTGTGAGAAGCTTGCTGTGTCCTCCTCTGTGGCAGACTTTGAGCCGTCACTGCTCATAGCGCATTCTTGGTGACATGCTTCGGCCAGGTGTCAGAACAGGGCTTCTCTGGTTTGCTGAACTGGGGCTGTGAAGTAAAGTTTCATTTTCGTTTTATTAAAAACTGTGTATCTGTGGCTTTCACCACTAAAGCTCACTGACAGTAAACAGTTCTGATTGGAAGGCATATATGTTTTATATTGTAAATCTAAAGAGAAGTTTTAAAAAACGTAGTTTCAAGTGAATGAGAAGAAGAATAAATGGTAATATTGTGGTCTTGTAAAGGTAAGAGTGGAAAAGAAAGAAATGCTGAAACACTATACAGTGCTTATGCCATTTTCTCTTCCTTTTTCAGGATATATGAGGGGAAAAAAACCTGGTCAAAAGAACACTTAGAAACAAAGAAAAACTTACATGAAATAACCTTCCAGACTAATGGGAATGGATCTCTTGTGATTTTAAATGTATTCCAGTACTATGCTAACACATGCAAAGGATGAAGGAAACAACTTACAAATGGAGAGAGTGTCAAATTTGCAAATCAAGACAGAATAATTCATCCTAAGAGATAATTTATACCGACTAAGCTGTCTGAGGCTTTGGAGATCAGATTTTGGCATGTATTTCTCTACTGCTTGCACGGTGGACCACAACGTGCTGTATAGATGATTCATGGGCTGGAGACTTTCTGCACACGTGGGGTCCAAGGTGGGTTGGCTCTGCTACAGAACAATTTTTAAAATTCCTTTGCACCTTATGTCTTTGGCTTCTTTTCTGTGGTTTCTAACTCCTACTTCTCAATAGCTGAACAAGGAATTAACAGGGTAAATTACTCACTCACTGCATGTAAGCAAATTGCAGGAGAGGTGTGACTTATGAAAGCAGCCGTGTCTCTTAGACGCTTAGGCTGCAGCTATAATGCTGGTAAAGATGACACTAACAATATTATTAGTGAGGATATGTTGCCATTAAATAGACTGCAACCATGTCTTTATTTACTTTCAAAGCTGTGCTTTGCCAGTACTCTCTGTTCCCTCTCTTCCCTGTAAAAAACAGTTGAGGGTGGGGGGAAGAAGAAAGAGAACGAGAAAATGCAGAGGATTTGGGCCAAGATGAACACAGAGAGGCCAGTAGTGTTGTGACTCTTTCCTGTCACCAAGACTATGAGGGAATACTAGGAAATGTTAAAAAAAAAAAAAATTTCAATTTAAAAAATATTTTAAATTAATGAAAATGAATTTGAATAGTTCGTATAACTTTGCAGAAAGACTTTGGTAACTCTTTGGATTAGTGGTATTAAAAATCAGATGGAAAAAATAACAGTATCCCTTTATACCAGTAAAAGCAGTGGCTGAACTTTTAAAAGCTTACTGCCATTAAAGTCTGCAGCGTTTGAAATATATAATAAGCTTATGATGATAATTCTCCATCCACTGCAGCTCTTTCTTTTTTTAATCCATTTGTGCTTTCCCTGACTGTTTGACCTTCCGAATGATGCTAAAATTTATGGCAAGGTCAAAAAGGCATAGGGGGCCGTATGAGACAAAGCAAGTCTAATGAATATAGGATATCTAGGCAAAATCAATGATTTCTAAAGGCTGCTTCACACTAAGCAAAACACACCAGGGCTGTTTATAAGAAGGGTAGATGGAAGTTTGCTTTATACATATTAAAGGTTCTTTTCATACTCTTATGGGGAAAAACTTTGTTTGCAAGCTTTGCATTCCAGGACCTGTAACCAAATGCCAAGACTCTTCAGATCTGCCAAGTTCAAAATCTAAGATTTCAGGTCCACTTGCCAGATCACATTTTCCATTTGGCAACAGAATTATTTCCAGCCCTGCCAGTAGCTGGCCCCTGAGATACCTCCTTATGAGGCGTGGGATTTAATTTAAATTTTTGTTTTTTCAAACATTATTGTTCTGTGAACATGGAAGTCCAGAATTTTGAGATAAACCCAGGCTGAGCAGAACCCATTCTTTCCTGCTGAAATGTCTCCAGGAGAGAGCCTGCTTTGAGAAAACCTTAGAAATAATATCCGACTTAGCCAAGGGAGTTTATTTGCTACCTGCAGTGATATTTCTTAGTGAATACACATTTGTCAAGGGAATCCTGTTTCTTTACTTAGTGCAGATTTTTTTAATTCATTTTCTAACTGCATTCTTAATTCCCCTTTCTGTTAACGAGAATTTAATGTGCTCTTTGAAATGAAGAAAAAAATTCTATGCAACTCTTAAAACAGCATTTAAAGAGGTGGTGTGACAACATTTGAGAAGGGGGAAAACAGGTTCCTGGCTGTGAGTTTAATGTTTTTCTGCAACAGGAGTCAAACTGCAGAAAATTGGTAGGGTTTTTTCTTTTTTTTTCTTCTTTGTCTTTTTATTTTTTTTTTTTTTTTTTCTATGAAAGCAGTACTTGAAAGGGAGACAAAATAGGGATGGAGTGGTAAAAGAACCATGAATTTTAACTAGTTGCAGTATGTGAGCCATGGGGTGATTCCCTAAAATAAATAAAGTTAAACTATTCTAAACAGGATAATGGAAAAAATGGTCTGCTTAAATTGTACTGACATTTTGTCAGAGCTCATCCCATTTCTGTGTTATGTTTTCATTTTGATGGTGACCTTTCAGGCCAGACCTGGATAATTTAAATAAAAAGAATGTTTTTCCTTGTTGTGACGCCCTCTAGTAGTCCGTTCATTCAAACTGCAAGGAAATTTTGTGGCAACAAATCACGATGACATACTTATTCTTGCAACCCCCCTTGTCCACCCTTAGAGAAGATCCATGACTTAGCATACGAAGTGGATTACCTTTCACCCCAATTAATGTTTTTATAATGAGTACCAAAGGAAGTGATAATGTTTTGCCACTTATTATTGAGTGTTACTGGGGCAATCTCTGAAACTCAAGACTCAGGTCATTGACAGCACTGACATGATGGCAAACACATTGCTGAGGTTTAAGCCCTGCTACAGTGATGAATAAATTGGACAATTTAATTTCCAGTACTATCAGTTTGAAGCTTTGAGTAACAGAGTGAGATAGATACAAATGTCCAGGGGTTTTGAAGATTTCGCAGGAGTTAGACTTGAAATTCCATCCACTTCCTAGCATATTCAAATGTTAATTAAAAGAGAAACAATGAAGTAATAAAACAAGAAATTATGGTTATGACTTTTCTGGGAACTAGAACTACATAATTTTTATCTACAGTGACAAATATTTTTATACTATATATGACAAGACATGATATTCTACAATAAATTGTATTTTACGACTTGTCAGTAAATTGATTGTATTGCACAGCTTTCTAACTGGCAAAATTCAGCTGTATTGGTTTTAAAGAATGAGAACCATTTGAGATTTTATTGAACAGCCTGATCCTATCCCCCTTTCACTATCTTTTAAAACAATGTAGTAATGCTTAAACGTACTTTAGAATGCCAGACAAAGAAGCAAAGGAAGTTGATGGCTGCCTGACAGAAATAATGTGTCTAGGTTGTTCCTTGGATTTCTCATATAGGGAAAATTAGGCTGTTTCTATGTTTCAACAACAAGAAGAAGTGCCTTGCATTGAACTTTAGCAAGGGCCCACACTGGTTTACTAATAAACCTTTATCACTTGATTTATAGCACTGGATGACCATGCACATGCCATTTATATGAAGAATTCTCTTTTTACAGTGCGTTTTTCTTTCTCTTTTCTTTTTGAAATTATGAAAATGTTATTTATACCAACAGCCAGTTCTACCCCACCTCAGGATAGCTTTCTACAAGACCTAAATAAAGACAAAGTGCAGATGGACAGCTGTCTATATATGTGTGTGCTTTATGACCTTCCCCCCATTATTTTAGGTACTAATGCCATTTAATACTGTCCATTAATTTCTAAACCCCACCTTTACCTTAGAGAAGTAATTTACCCCTTCTCCATTGAAAAAGCTTCATTAATCTCTTTTCCTCAGGATGGTTGAGCAAATATCTTTTGACTGTTCTCCCACAGGGAAAACCAGGGGGAGTGTGTGGGTGGATATTGTGTCACATTAATTGACAGAAAGGTGTTTTTGGGAGAGGAAAGGCTTCCCACCAGTCCCTGCGCTACAGACTGCTCTTAATTATTATCTGGGATGTGCTTGCCTG
The DNA here is from genome assembly GCA_018697195.1 of Certhia americana. Classification (NCBI taxonomy): domain Eukaryota; kingdom Metazoa; phylum Chordata; class Aves; order Passeriformes; family Certhiidae; genus Certhia; species Certhia americana. Next base: position 35,413,374 of record CM031859.1, read on the forward strand.
GCATTTGGGATCCTGATGAGCATTGCAGCTGCCTTTGACTACCCTCCAGCACGGGTGAGACCCAGGATGCAGCAAAAGGCTACCCTGCAGCGCAGGGAAGAGATTCCCTGGCACATGGACAAGGCTGGAGCCACAGTGTTCCTCATATGATTGGTAGACCTGTAACATGCCAGGACTGACAATGTGAACCCTTATTTGTCTCGTCCAGCTGGGTAGGGTTGGATATATATTTTAGTCTCCATGTTTCAGTTTCCTTCCCTATAAAAAGTAACATTTATTTTGTCTCTCAATATTTTCATTCACTTTTAATTATTTGGCTTCAGAAATATTTTTACATTGATAGCGTTAGACAGAAAGATTGTGTAAATGCAAAACACTGTGTTGTTTCAAAATGCCTCATCTTGAAGGGGTTATTTCAAGGATGACAGCTGTAAAATTTCAATATCTGTTAAAAATTAGTTATTTATTTACACTAATGTGCTGTCCTAATGTATAAATAATCACAAGGAGAAGAGTGGTTTTCTCCATGGCTGCATGTGAAGATGTGACATGCACTGTATGTCTATGTGGGTGTCTGTTTTTGTCAGAGATAGGCTTTGAGGTATACCAAGTGTTGGCCACCTTTGTGCCCAGCCATCTGGAAGCTCATACACATTGATCTTTCCCGAGCAGGAGGGGTGGCACGGCTGCATATTCCTGTGAGCAAAACCAGAGGAAACTAAGTCAGGATGATTTTAGGAAACACTGGTTTTGACATTGGCATTTTAAAGCCTTAGCGTTCACAGATACACAGTGCATCTGAAGCCCTGTGGGCAAATTTCTGTTCCTTTCTGTCCTGCATAATGAACAACTTGGGCTCAGTTCCTGGGTTCTCTCACAGTTTTTTAGGTCTCTGAAATCCATCCAGCTTCACAGACCTGCTTCCTACCTGTGCTCATATCAGAAAAGTTGCCGAAACAGCTGGAGGATGAATTATCTATTTATTTATTCACTATAAATGCTTCTTTGACCTGGTGAATTCTGGTGAGCTGGAAAAGCCTTTCTTGTCACTCATGTTACCTCTTATCCTCCGCAGGAGTCGCAGCGGATTTAAAGGTCATTTGAAATGCAGCCTTTTGCTCTTTGACAGCCCTTTCGATATTAGCCTCCAGTTCTGTTTTACAAAGTCATCATTATTAACTGCATTTGTGTCTACTGCTATTTTCCTGGGATTGCAAAGAAACCTGAGATACTAATTGCAATGAGCTAATTTGGCAGTACCGTGCTTTAACTTCCTTAAGGCATTAGTTAAGAATATACTTTCCTTTACACAAAGAGAATTTGAAAGTGGGAACAGACTGCAAATGCAGCAGAAGGTATGCTTTTGTACTCCTATACTTAAGAGTAGATGGTATAATTAGCTTACAATGGTAGTTGAATGTATCTTTCAGAATGAGAACATACAGAATTAAACAGTAGCTTTAGCCTAATGACAATCGGTGATAATGATGATAATAATAACAGTACTTAGAACTTTAATGCAGAGATTTGCATCTTGAAAGTGCTATGCTAAACATTGACTTAATTACTGTCACCTCTTCGGGGAAGGTAGGTATTATTGCCCTGACTTAATAGACAGGAAAATAGAGATATAAGAGAATGAAGTGACTTGCCAAGGGCTCTGCAAGAGCCTGTAAAGGGATTCAAACTTTACAGGTCCCTTTACTGTATTCTCCCTTATACCAGGATAATTATGCACGTTGTAGGGTTGCTCTGTGCTTTTGAAACTTGAGCCAAAGTCTTTTGAAATTAGAACTGTGTGTAACATGTTTTGAAGGTTGTACTTTTCAATCATACTTTAATATGATTTTCCTTTGTGGGTCAACCTGAAATATACAGTTGGAGGCAAAATTTTCAGTTTTGGTTTCAAATATATATATTTATTAATCCTTTTAGTAAAAAACTTGTAAAAAAAAGGTCAAAAATTTGTACAGGGTAATTCAAGAAACAAAAGAAATTTTTCTGAAATTACTTCATTATTAATTGTGGAGGGGTGTGTTTGTGTGGCCTGAAGACTTTTGCCAAATTCCAAATTTACTAGAGCTGTCTCTGACATGCAAATTGCATATTTTTTTGTTTGTATCTTGTAGACATATTTTGCCTGGTTCTGATTAAATCTCTGTGAATCTTCCTGCCTCAATTATTTCTCCTCACAGAAGGACTGGAGATCAGCCCTATGATTTGATTACTTGCAGAATATATGGTGAGTAAAACAGTACGATGTTAACATAAACAGTTTTCTGACCACAGCCACAAGTTAAGGTGATGATGAGATTCTGTAAGAGGAATTGTATTCCATAAGTATGAAGAGAAAACATCAGCTTTTAGCTATAATTATTTCCCTGTGTAAAAGGCATTAACACCAGACTACAGGAATGAATTTTGCTTGGACTGCATTCACTATGCTTTTAGCATAGATCTTGTAGGTGCCGCAGTTCTGGTTAATTAAGTCTGAGTCGTAGTTCACATTGATAAGAAATGTAGTTCTATATCTGTAAAGCATAAGGCAATAAAAGATGTCAACATCTGCATTTGTAGGATTTAGAAGGAGCTTTTGATAATTGTTTTCTCTGCCTCCTACCTTCTGTCACCTTTGCTTAACAGTGGATCAGCACACACGAGCTCACAGGCATTTAGAAACTGGATGTGCCGAGTGCCTTTCTGTGAACAGGGCGAAGTGTCCCTCTACACTGTCAGCTGGTGTCACATTTGTGTGTTTCAGTACCTACGATGCACATGGGCATTTGCTAGTGCTCAGAAGACAGATGACATCCATAGGTAACAGCTTCATGTAGCATTATTGATTTTTGCATTGTACCAGCAGGCGTTCCCGGGCATGCGAATCCCTTGCGGAGCCTCTCATGGTAGTCTGAACTAAAGCTTCAGACGGTTTTTATAGACGAACTTGAGGAATGCTTTGCCTGCTTCCAGAACAAGATATTTGAATTCATTCAGCTAATCAAAACAAAGACTTTTATCCTACAGGCTTTAACTGGGGTTTTCATTAAAGGCTTTCACTTTTTTTCAAAAAACTTTTTCTTCTTCATAATGTCACGACTGAACACAGCAGCAGAAATTAGAAACATTGAGAAAACAGTGGGCATGCTTTCTGGAAGACTACCTTTGTATTTGCTTTCAACAGCAAATTTTATACTGAAAGCCAAGTGTTTTCCTAACATTCACAGTTTTTCAGTCAGGCTAAATGTAAAGAAACTATTTCTATAAAGTTGAAATAATACGCCGTAAGAGAAGGAGTGGCTAGTCACACAGCTCAAGGGTTTTTTTTGAAAAACAATTTTTTGTTTTCAACAAATGGCTTTGAATGGATATTACCAGCTAAAAGTATTCATAGACATTATTTAGCAAATAATTTCAAAGAAGTTCAAAAGAACTACAGTCTAACAATAAGCTAACAGAATGTGCATTCTTTCATATAATTAATAAGAATTATTCACTGCTCTAATAAAACTAGGTGGCTTTCTGGGAGGTGGAGTATGAATGAAACATTAAATTTACTTCATCCTGACAGTCCATATTAGAATATCAGAGATGAGTGGTTATCTGCACAGTTTAACAGACTCCCAGCTTTGAGGAGTACTAAATAAGAGGCGAGACCTAATGGAGTGGAATAAGAAATATGGACCTGCAAATGAGACTGTGCTGTATTATATGTTGATCACACAAGGTGGCAGAATGAGCTTAGGGCTATCCCAGGAATAAGAGGCAGTGAAGCACCATTGCTTTCAGTCAAGAGTGTATCCTTGCTTGCCCTAGGAATATGCCAAGTTGCTTTTGCACATGGAGAGGGATGGAAGAGAGTATTTTAATACAGTATTTTTTGATGATTATCCAAGTGCTTCAATTTAATTTGGAGATTTAGTGGAAACTGTTAAAAGCTTGTGTCTAACTTTGGAAATTAATAATCATACAATGCTGAATCTGCTCACATCTTCAGTTTTATTGAAAACACAGTTTACTCTCTATTGATACATTGATTCTCTAAGTGGGGCTGAACTCTTCAGATGAAGGACAGCGGCAAGAACAGGCACGTAGGGAACATTATGCTTTTCATTATTGATTTATGGCTAAATTCACTTCTGTTGTGAGTGAGTGAAACTCTATTGACTTTCCTTGTGTTGCATTTACTTATATGGTCTGCCTGAGCAAGGCAGGCAGGTGTATATGGCTGAACTGAGGGCAGCCCAAAGAGGAGAAATTGAAGTGCAGGACAAAGAGAAGGGTACAGTTCTTCAGCAACCTCCATGCTACTGCTTTATCCAATAAGTTGGGGAATAATAGCAATACTTCTTTCTACATCTGTACAGCTTCCAGATGCCCTCCTTGACTCCTGAGCCTGTCATTCTAATGCTCACTCCTAGGGACAGTGCTGACCTGTATCACTAAAGGAACCTTTGGATGCAGGCTGCAGGTGAGCTCCTGTTGCCTCTGTGGAGCTCCAAGACAGACAAGTGGTGCACCAAAGAGATGCAGAGCCGCAGCTCTGACAAGAGACTCCTTCATGTCTTCCTGATGTGAGTTGCACCAGTGAAGCATAATTGCAGGGGCGATGTCGACCACAATCAATGGTTGCTTGAAGAAAGAGATATGTCCTTATGGGTGCATCTCAAAAGTATCTGGCAACATATTCTGCATCTGAATTTACTCCTGCCTGTAAGTGAGTGAAGTAACTGAGCAGGATGCTCCTACAAGTAGGCTTTAAGAACTCATATCTGTGCATTTCTCCTTATGCAGTATATTTCTGGAAGCTCATTAGAAGCTATTAAAGATTATTCACCCTTGCAACCTTTTCAGCAGATGTTCAGCTGTTTGTTTTTTCCTTCACTGCCTTAAGATATTTGGCTAAGCATTAGTACAAGACTGGAACAGGTCAGGAAAGTATTTATTTCCCAGAAAAATAAATTAACTAGTAAAATAGATGGCAATTAATAAAATAAGTCATCTGTAACATATTAATGAGAACTGGAAAATCAAAATTGAGAGTTTGACATTTGAAGCTAAAGCAGACATTGGAATGGCAACATTTCTCTTTGCACAGAGAGAAAGTTGCAAAATGATAAAGAAGGAAAGGAAGAACCAAGGAAAAAAGGCAAAGAAAAAATTAATTCTGAGTTCTGGAAAAACTCCTTTTTCTTCTGAAGCATTTGCCTTTGACCTGTTGGTCATCAGGGGAGCTGCAGTCTGTGAGGCTCATGAGACTTCTTGAATGACCTATGGTCATGTATAAGAGAGTTTTGTTTTGGCCAACACCTTAATGCTGAACTTTAGGCCTGAGAAGTCCTTGATCCCTTTTTATTGTGTCCAGCTCATTCCATAGCCGTGTCTTGACTTTCAGTTCTTAGGTTCTGGTTCTCAGCTGAGTTTCAGCATTTGTGTGACATTTTGTCCACTGCCCAGTGCAAAACCAGGGAGGTTATTTTTAATTGTCAGTTGTTTTAACTAACCTGCTCGAATATACACTGCACAGGCTTGAGTTACAGACTTCTCAGCCTAGATGAGGTGACTGAGTGTAGACAGCTTCTCAAAATGCCTCTCTGCCGTGGCTGCCTGTGAGTCCTCCCTCTTTTCAGTACAGTCGTGCTTTAACAACCTAAACCACTGCAGGGGACACTTTGAGTTAAACTGCTAGCCTTGCACAGAAATGGGTAAAAATCCCTTATACCAGCTCTTTACCACCTCAGTCACTAATTACTGCCTTTCAGTCTGATCTGCCTTGTGGCAGCCTGCTGCCATTGATGGAGTGTGTCTAAGAGAGCCAGAGTTCCCCAGAGCATGCAAGCCAAGCTCCGTGGGATGGCAAAGGGTACTGGTGGGGGTGGCTATTGAGCTGGGACACAGGGCTGGGCTCACACAGGCATTTTGGGTGCCACCTCTCACAGCATTCCATTCACATGGGCCAAAGCTGCAGTGCAGTGTGAGAGATAGGACAGCAATGCTGAATTAACTGAATATACACAAGTAATAGGCAGCAACCTTTATATATAACAAGTAATTTTTTCATGTCTGAAAAGGCATAGGAGGCTGGCTGCACTCTGAGAGAGTAATTTGGCAGTGAGACAGCCATTACTGAACCAGAGCAGAAATGCAGAGCTCTTCTTCTAAGAGCCAGTGATATGGGGCAACTCCCTTTGTCACTTTCTAAAATAATTTCACAAAGTAATGTCTGCATATTGGTTAAATAAGAAGCAACTGGCTGAGTTTCAGTCAATGTCTAACAGTCTCAGCAGCCTTAGCAAGTGCCCCTGGAAAGCAGAAAGCAAGCAGAAACTGGGAGAGCTGGCACTGACAGCAATGTGGTGTATCAATGGCTGTGACACAGATGCTCACATAGATGTCATCCTGTCAAATGCAGGTGTCAGTCACACCTGCACAGCACAAATGGAAGCAGAACACACTCTCTGGACACGTATGCACATATATATCCAGAGTCACATATATATGCCATCAAAGTGTAGTGGTGGGTGCTTTTTTAAACAAAGCAGATGGGGGGAGAACATGCTGCAGGGTTTATGTGGTCACTGAAAATGTTCTCATTTGAGTGTGCTGCTGAAAAGCTTGCAGTCTAAATGCATATGGATGACTCCAGTGTCTGGAAAAACATGCTGTGGAACTGCTGCATTGTACTTGAAGCTACAGAGGGCCTGACAGCCTTTGTAAAGTGATATGAAGCTAAATACCTGTGAGAGTGAGGAGGTAATTCTGTTGATTAATGCCAGTCCTGTTGGTATTGATGATTTAGCTGCCTGTATGAAACAAATGTGGGCAATCAGTTCATCTTGAAAAAACTTGTACAACTGAATAAAGGAAGTTGACTAATCTATTTTATACTAATTGCTTCATGCCACAAATTCAAGGCCTGATCCAATATGAATTGACATGGAGGAGAGATAGTCCATTCACTGCAGAAGTCTTTGGATCGAGGCTTCATTTTAAAGCGAGCAAATACTGTGTGCTAAATTAGCATTCATCTGAGTTGTCACTATCTGTTTCTTGAGAAGCAGACAGGCTTGATATTCTCTGTGTAGCCAAATGAGTCTTAGCACTTACATGCTGGATTGCAAGGCAGCAGAGCCAACCTGAGCACAACAAAGTTTTGGTAGGAACCGGGGCACTGTGGGCTGCTGCCTGCAACAGACTGCCTTGGTCGGGTGTCTGACATGGGGCTCTCGCTGCTGTGCTGCCATACAGTCATTTACCACCAACAAACACTTAGTGCTTATGAGGCATTTTTCAAAAATCTCACTGGGGCCATACCTGGGGCTTTAGCTATTTAAACATCTTAAAAAATCTGTCCCTTGAGAGGATTTAACTCAGCAGGATTTAGGCTGCTACCGCTCATATCATCAAAGAGACCAAAGCGTCAATCCATCTCTTTTCACGCCTAAGGACATAATAGAGTCATGCCCCCTTCCCATGAGGGGGTACTGCAGAGAATTTTCCAAGCTCTCAGCACCCAAACTAGCTAGCTCTGGAAGCAGATGGAGTATAATTATAGCAGCGTTGAGCTGCACCTGAACTAATTAGCTCTGCTGAGAAACAGGGATTGAATTTAATAATGCATGTTCTGCCATACCAAAAAGGCTAGGCTGCCTTTGAGACCTGTGTGACTGTCTCTGCATGGTGCTATGCTGAACCCTGTGGATGTACTGTGAAAGTCAGCTCAGAGCTTTTCTGTCACCGTAATCTGCTGCAGAATGTAGGCATCACCTTGTCCCAGCATTCATGTACCATTGGAATAATTACTCCTCAGCTGTCACTTTTCTCCTGACTATTAGTTTAGCATGTTAAGTTTTGCATATGCTCAAAATTTTGCTGTCCAAACTCACCTAAATATTGAGATCTACTTCAAGGAGTGCTGTTGCTGAAACCTTGAAAACTTCAAAATGGGACTATCTTTGCTGTGGACCTGATATTTACCAGCATGGTCTCAGCATGCCCAAAGTAAATATAGCTGTGAGAGAAAGGTACAAGAGCCAGGTTCAAAGCCCTGCTCTGGAGCAGAAATACCTATCAGATAAGGAGTTGAACATCCATTTTAGATACAGTTCCTAGTTGCTGGGATTAAAGGCTCTCTTTCTTACCTCAGTCCTTTGCATATCAAATTATATCTATGAGGAGGAAAAACTCTTGTGTTAGTGTCTGAGAAAATTTTCCCACCCCAGAGAAAGCTGGCTGTTGGGATTCTGTGTTGGGGTGCTGGATTGGGCAGAGGGAGCAGTTGGACCCTGTTCTCCACACCCTTGCAGGGTGACCTAACTCCAGAGCTCTCTCTTCTCCTGGGCTGCCACTATCTCTTTAAAAATGTAGATCTGATATTTTGTATCATACAAATGGCTGAGATTACTTAGGTGCTTAACAGCTCTAAACAGAGACTTTGTCTCTCTGGACATGTCTGAGCACTGTTCCTTTTACCTGAAGTTTATTTCTTACTAGTTTGATCCGTACCATGCTCAGCGGGTTTCAGTTACCCCCATACTTATGTACCTATCCATGGAAAAATTGTGTGAGTATTGTAAGAGGTAGAATCAGGACTATGAGGAAGATGTTGCATTGCTTAATTGTGTTAAGTCTCTTTACTACCTAGGGAGTACCAATGCAAAGTGGATCCTTGAATTACTTCAAGTCTTTTGAAAATTTAGACCATGTTCATAACATGTGATTATTTTTTAATGTAGCAAGTATGTTTAGACAAAGTTAATGACTCTGTGTGGTGCAGACAACATATTGCTGGATCACGCACACAAGTCCAGATGTAAATTTTTCAGTTGGCTCTTCCATTTTGAAAAATGCAGGCTTCAATGTTTAGAGCCAAAGGAGATATTTGGTAGCTACTGATGCATCTTTCCAGGTCTGCTGCTGCAGAGGTAAGTAGCTCTTGTATCAGAAACCCAAAATACTTCTGACTTTGTATCAAAACCATTCTTCTTCCTGCCATTCTGCTGATAGGGTCTGAAATAAAATTCCTTAACTAATAAATTATCTTATTTGAGATTTGTAATACCTGTGTTGAAACTGGTTGCCTGTGCAAGAAACACATTTCTTATCTTCTCCCTCTATTTGCTCATCAACATATTTGGCTCAAACAACCTGTTTCTGAAAATATCAGTAGCAAGTGGATGAGCAGAGGCAGTAGAAGCAATACTGCATCTGTAATAAGGGGAAAGGAAGGAGAGAGACAGGAAAGAAAACTCAAATTCCAAGCTCCCCCTTACCCTTTCTCCTGGCATGGCACCCAGACAGTCTGTCTCTTTTACATGGAGAGGAGTAGAAGCGCAACCTCTCCCTAAATAATTAAATGAATACTTAACCTGCAGGTTTAAAACTTACAGCATATTATAAAACAATTATGTTTCCTTTGCATGAAAAAGCTGAATTGCTGTTCGGCTTCTTTTGTCATCTGTATGCATGAGTTTGGAGCAATTAGCATGAATATATTACAGGTGCAGTGTCTCAGGAAATTGCAAGAAGCTGTGCTGTATTTTTGTGCTATAGAGAAGTGCCAGAGCTGTAACTCTTGGAAGAGTTATAGAGAAAACTGGGGAGATGTGAGCATCTGAAGTGTGATTTTATAATCATAACAAACACTGATAGCCATCTATTTAATAGCCATGAAGTGAATGCTGTATTTTCTTATTGCTCCTCTACTCATTTAATTTAACTGGACACTGCAAACTATTTAATTTTTTACTTTGGGTTGCCTTTCTTATGTGCCCTGTTTATCTTTTTAACTGCAGTTAAAGGTTTTTTTTGAATGTTAAGAGCAGTGGTATTGTGTTAACTTTGATGTTATTCCAGACAACCTCTAATGCCAGTGAAAAACTTTTTGCATGTTCTTTAAGATAAATTACCTAGCAATCCAAGAGCCCTGATTTTTTTTGGTACAGTTTTTGTCACATTTAATTGTCCATGTAAATCTGATTCTTTTTCCTGACTCTCAGATGCAATTTAGTTTTTAAGTGCAGGTTCCTCATAAATTCAGATGAGGACAGTAAGATAAATGCTTCCTAGATCCAAATCTCAGTGACATTAATGGTGATTTTTTTTAAATTTTTTTTTTAATTAGAGTGATAGTGATTCACATCTGTTGAGGATCTCACCCTTAGAGTTACCTGACCTGATAATAATTTTTGCTGATGCTTCATTTATATGAGTAGAACAGAGGGACCTCAAAGACCACAGCAATTATTCATATATGGTTGATGCCCTTTTTTTCCACCACAGAGACTCAAGGGAACCACTGTGGTACTAAGTTTCATACCCACCATTTTGCCTTCATGAAATCATGGATTTGATGAATGATACTGATATGGAACTTTGGTTTCTTTGCAGGTATGAAAGGAAAAATTAATCCTGGGGTCTTCAAAACAAAACCCAGTGACTTCAGTCAAAACTATTTGCATGTCGAAAGAAATCCTGAAGACCAATGTTATACACACAGAAAATGACCCATGGACAGGTCCACTTTGACTTTTAGGAAGTGGCAAAGGAGGAGGAAATGCGAGTACCAGATCAAAAAGCAGTCTTCAGGTTGTAGGTCATCTGCACAATGTTTCCACAAATATGATGACATCAGTGACTGCCCTTTACTTTTAGCTGCAGTGACACATCAGCATTTTAGTGGAGTGGGAGGAGGTAAAAGAGCTTACTCTGAAATGGAAATGGCAGGAGAAGGAGATCACAAACATGAAACAAACCCTGAGAGTAAGGAAAACTTGTGACAGGTTAAAGGTTATGTGTTCTGTAGATAGCAGTTCTATAAACACAGTTGCTTGGTGGCTTTTTATATGAGAAAAAGATCTATATTCAAGCTCAGTGTTGTCTTGCATGATGCACCAATTTTTAGTGCTAGTTTTTATGCTGGAGAATTGGAAACTTTCAACTCCCCTCTGAAGTTCTGAAGTAACAATGCAAATAGAAACCCCATTTTTTTCATATCATCTTTACCTAAGAACACCCCCCTTTTTTTGTATGGTTTATGAAGTATTTGTGGACCCCAAGGCACCACCTTACTGTCTCTGGGTTCTCTGTGTGGATCCATAGCTAAAATGGTAACACCTGTCCTGTATTTCAAGTGTAACAGGAGGCCTTTTGAGCAACTCTCATTTAGAAAAGAGCTAGAGACTGCACAGCCCCTGTGGCTCTGGGAAAATTTAATGGAGTTGTAGACTAATCCCCTCACCATTGCTCCATAGAGCATGGGGAGCAAACTCACACACTTCTGAGGAAGAAGTTAAATGTTCTCAGAGGGAAACCTCAGACACAACCTCTTCTATCCCTCCCTCTTGGGTAAAGTTTTCTATGGGAATGACTGGGGATTGACCCTATGGAAAGAAGAATTTGAGAAGACTTATTATAAAATTGATTTTATTTCCTTGTCATTGGGAAGTTGTTCCCCATAGCATGTTCTCTAATGATTTATCCAGGAGTTTCAAGTGTTGTAAGTACCAGTGGTTCTGCATTTCCCTGGCCTGTCTCACTGACAGATGGCACAGAGATGGGGATTGCAAGCCACAGCAGGGACAAAAAGAGAGATAGCCAAATAAGATAAAGATGAATTTTTTTTTTTTTTAACTGCAGGAATAAGCTGCTTGGGAGGATCAGGAGTGAGACCAGATGCATTTGCTGTATATATTCTGAATGAAATAGTAGTTGAGACCTAGGCTACACTTAAAAACAATGAAATTTGCCTCAGACACACCTCCAACGCTTTAAAAATTATCTCCCTGTAAATCTATTTCACTCTTTTCTTGTAGTATGTTTGTACAAATAATAAGAAGAGCTTCTTGTTCCTTCTCTTTTCCCCCTGTTCTCTTGTTAATGACTCCCTCCATGCAATCCTCTGCACACCTCTTGGGAGGTGGATGTGAAGTGCTGAAGCAACACAAGGTATGATGTTCTTGAGGAGTCTCTGATCTGCTGAGCAACTTCTTGTGAGATTTACAGCTCCAAAGGATTGACCACAAATAGATAAAACCTTTCAACATCTTCTGGCTCCTGGGAAACAAAATCCAAAAGATACTGAGTTTTGCTTACCACTTCGTATTGCCAGCGTTACTGGAGGGTTTGCTGCCTATTCAGTCCTGTCAGGCCACCTGCCTCTTGCATTCTGTCTCCAGCAGCCACAGCAATATCCTGTCTCTTCTGCTACTCACCCATCCAATATAGCAGTGCATGCGTAATTCAATGCTCAAGGATAATACCCGAGTATCTCTTCTGACTTCTACATATGAGATTTGCTGTTTGCTGCTTCTTTTTCTATTTGGTATTGACTCTAGAAATTCTTATGCAGGCAGCAAATGCAGTTGTGAATTCAATCTCCAGATTTCTTTTTTCTAGGGGCACCTCTTTTCCTTAATTGCTTTTGCTTTGTTTGTTCAAATTAAATATTTATTGCATTTTAAAGAAGAATGAACTTTTGGTACAAGATAATAAAGGATTTATCTGATAATAAAACATGTAAATCTTTCCAGAAACTTCAGGAGGATTTTAATATTAATGCAGATCAAATATGGAAATATATGCAACTTTTGAATAGTTTTATAGAAGCAGGAAGAGCTGTGGTGCCAGTGTAGGAGTAATCCTTATTAGGATGAGTTTCTGATATTGATAAGACAGAAATACAGGATCTCGTTTTTTTCTCTTGCTTAAATCTCTTCATCCTTTTGTGAAAGTTCAGGAAAGAATGACAAGTCCTTTTCTTTTTTATGTTTTAATAAACTTCTGAATAAATCATTACAGAAGAAATTATAGGGAGCAAGTTTGTAGTGACAAGGAAAGAAAATCAGTTGTGCAAAAAGTCTCAGTTTTTAATAGCCAAGGGGTCAATCACCAGTCCCATTCTATAGAAAAAAAAAATTATAGATAATTAGCATTTTGATATTTTAATATTTTGATAAGCATAGCTGTCCCCCATCATGAAGTGCCCTTCGGCTAACCCTTTCCTTCTCTTTCTATGAAGTATGAGGGACTAGTACTCAATATTCCTAACTTAATAAAACATAGTTATTAAATTAATGTTTAAACTACTTACATTTTTAAAGCTCCCATTTACTCTTTCCAAATCATTTAAATCATGGAATGTACTTAACAGCAAAAACCACCAGAAATTTTATGTTTGCAGAAAAAGTGAGAGGTGGAAATCAAGAGGTTTGATATGGGTGAATTTACTACACTGCAAAGTTCTCTGTATGCTTTACAATTTTTAGAATTTTTTTCAAGAGTGAATCATGATATAAGTAATGAAATCTTGTAACCAATAAGGAGGATCCATATCAATATAGGGGATATTGACGTTCCTGCTTCATGACTGAATTGATTATTCCCCTTTGGCATTTTCTGATTGCCACGTTTATCATAGTGAAATCCCAGTATGATTTGGCTTTCACATGTGTTCTTAGTTTGTACCAATCAATTTAATGAGATGGCATGATTGGAGAGGTTTGTGGTTGTAAAATGCATAAGATCAAGGACTTTATAAAATAAGGTAGGATTTTCAAAAGGTCTTCGAAGACTGAAGTCCTTTGCTGTGTGAAGTCCCAAGTTCCAATAACCAGAAATGTGCTGAGTACAGAAAATTGCAAGGGAGTCACAGAATGCTTTGAGTTGTAAGGAACCTTAAAGATCATTTACTTCCAACTCCTCTGCCATAAGTAAGAAAGCCTTCCACTAGATCAAGTTGCCTAAAGCCCCATCCAGTCTGACCTTGAACACTTCCAGGGATGGGGCATCCACAACTCCTCTGGTCAACCAATTCCATGGCCTCACCACCCTCACAGTAAAGAATTTCTTCCTAATATCTAATCTAAACCTTACCTCTTTCAGTGTAAAGCCATTTTCCCCTTGTCCTATCACTACATGTACTTGTGATTACTCCCTCCGCTGTTTTCATTTATGGATTAGAAGGCTGCTACAAGGTCTTCTTGGAGCCTTCTCTTTTCCAGGCTGAGCAACCCCAGCTCTTCCAGTCTGACTTCATAAGAAGGGGTGTTGCAGCCCTCTGACCACCTTAGTATCCCTCCTCTGAACCTGTCTAACAGGTCAGTATCCTTAATTTGGATGCCCCAGATGGATGCAGTAATCCAGGTGGAATCTCAGGAGAGTGCAATAAAGGAAGGGTCACTCTACAGAGAGTCTGCTTTTCAGTGTTACATCTCTTTGCAGACTGTGCCCCCCAGCAGGGAATCTTCCAAGAATCATTGTTGTTTAGGAGCATGGAATAGGTGGTGGATAGCCCAGAGATCCAGAGACCACCTTGTTCTAACACCCTCAGTAATGCTATCTGTTCTCAGTCTTAACATTACCATTTTGAGCAAGTTTTCAAATTTGCCCAACATGATGATTTTGCAAGGCTACATATGACACTCATTTGTGCTGCCCTCTGAAGTATTTCTGAAAACACCCTGCTCCCATTTATCATTCAACATGCAGGTTTCTTTCACTTACTGTGTTCTAGGATGTGCTCTCCGCTAACTAGTGAAAAACCTCTGCAGGATGTTTTTCTCATTAGAGAAGCAATTTGATGCTAAAGAAATATTTTGCTTTCTATTTTAAAATGACTTTTTGAATAAATAGTATACAGATTTCCCTGAGATGTGCTTTGAACTGCTTGGAAAATGAAGAATAGAGCCTTTCACTGAAATTAATGGGAAAGTTCAGTGAAATTTGGATTAGACTCCAATGATAAAGCAATCTGAAACAGAAACATCATTAAAAGATACTGGTAATGGAACTGTGAGTTTATTTGTCTGAAAAACAGCTTGCGAGGTAATAAGTAATAAATTACTGCTAAGAAATACATCTGTCTCTAAAGAGAAAAATGTCTTGTGGAATGCATTGTTCATCTGTACTGATGAAATTATTAAAATAAGTACCTTTGAGATGTGAGTATATATTATGAAGATGACCAAGTAAACATTGGACTAGGGGACTTTTATGCTAATTAAATGATGGACACACAGTGAAGAGACACATTGTTAATATATGCTAAACACAGAAAATCTAGAAAGCCATCTGACTCATTCTATCAGAGAGAAAACATGTCTGTTTAATTAAGGGCTGTAATATTGTATGTTATGTTTGCAGGCAGTGATAAGGTAGCTAATCTAGCTTTTCCTGAGGTGCACTCTATCTTTTTAGCGCTTAAATTTCAGCCTTAAGATTCCTCTAATGTTGCTGTTTGTATGGGATTGTTTCTCTGTTGCTGGCACGTAACCAATTCCCTCAGAGATAGATGCACCTCCAAATAGCAACTGCTTGTCAGGAAGACAGTTTTTCATACCTGGCTTTAATGCAAACCTTTATTGTACAGACAGATTTCTCAGAGGCTCACACTATCTTATTTTTAAGGAATAAAAAAAACCCATGTGAGTGGGAAATGCTGTCACACAGGCATTCCAGACGAGATTGGGACAACATTGCATTTGAATAACCACCCGACGGATCCGTCAAGCTGAGCTGAGACACGTCTCAGCAGCCTTGACTCCAAATTGAGCCCTCGGCTTGAGGGCGAGACGCAGGAGTGCCCACAGCCTGTGTGTGCCTTGGCTCCCCTCTCTGCAGTGCTCCTGCTTGGGAGAGCGCTGGCATTGGCAGAGCAGCATCCTACAGAGGAGCTTAACTGCGCCTCTGCGGTGTTACACAGGAACATATGGCTCAACGCCTACAGGAAAATATCACAAACGGAATTTTACAGCAATAACATAAACATTATTTTGCATGGAGTAAAATCAATATTTGTTGCCTGAGTGTCTTCCCAGGGTTGGAAAGCCAAGTTAGATTTCACTAAGTTTGGGGTATTTCTTTCCATTTGCTTCCCAGTCTACAGTGGTTTTTATGGGGAAGCTGCAATTTTTAGGGTTGTGTTCACAGACTGCCCCTGGATCTACATACAGATTGGGGAATGCAGCCCCGTGAAAGGGACCTGGGGGTCATGGCAAGTTGACCATGAGCCAGCAGTGCCTTGGCAGCCAGGAGGGCCAGCCCTGTCCTGGGGGGCATCAAGCACAGCATGGCCAGCTGGGCAAGGGAGGGATTGTCCTACTCTACTCTGAGTGCTGGGGGCAGTCTTGTGCACCATAACACATAAAAGGCATTCTGCTATTGGGGAGCATCCAAAAGAAGGCCATGAGGATGGTGAAAGTTTGAAATTTTGGAGGTGAAGCCATATGAGGAGCTGCTGAGGTCACTTGGTCTGTTCAGCCTGGAGGAGACCAAGTGGAAACCTCACTGCAGTTACAACTTCCTCATGAGGGGAAGAGGAGGGGCAAGCACTGATCTCTTCTCTGTGGTGACAGTGACAGAACCCAAGGGAATGTCTGGAAATTGTGTCAGGGGATGTTTAGGTTGGATATTAGAAAAGTGTTCTTCACCCAGAGGGCAGTGGAACAGGCTCATCAGGTAAGTGGTCACAGCACCAAGCCTGACAGGGTTTAAGAAGTGTTTGGATGAAGTATTTTGGCACATGGTGTGACTCATGGGGATGGTGCTGTACAGGGCCATGAGTAGGACTTGATAATCCTTGTGTGATCCTTCCAACTCATATTCCATGATCCTGTGATGTGAATTTTGCTCCCAGTTTTTGCCCATATAAAATGCTGGGCTAAGGGATGTCTGCCCCATAGAAGTTCAAGTACCGTAAATTCAATGCAAAGCTGGCATGATGTGTATTATCCTTACAAAGTGGTCTCAATTACTTTTATTTGTTTGAGTAGGTTTCAGTAGGACTAAGCCAGGCTCCCAGAAGCTTTGTGGTGGCAAACCTGTATTAGTAGTGACTACTGCTCTCAGAGACGTGAATAGTGAATTTGGAGCATTTGCACCAGAATTCATTGTTACTTTCATTTTAAACGTCCAGGTCTCAAAAAGACAAACTTCTTGGTGTGGAGCAACTTGCATGAGTGAGTGAACCTCTGCATGGGTCCCATGGAATAGGTCAGAGAGCTGCTCTTGGTGGTGTACTGTCACCAACAAAGCAGCCAAACTGATCCGATTCTCTTTGTGCTTGAGAAATACATGTTTTCCCAAACAGATTAGCACTGATTAGCCATGAATTATCAAGCGTAAAATGAGTTTCTTGGCTTCTAGCCACTGGACACAAAGAAAGAATATATCTGCAGGAGGAGGAAAATTAGTATCCACAGATGAATAAAACACTTGGATGTATTTGTTGTTGCATGTGTTGCCAGCTCAGAGTAAGAGTGGTCATTGCCAGTTAAATAAAACACCTCTCTCCTTACAGTAAGCATATGGCTTTCTAGAAGGACCTCTTAAATAAAGTATTTCTGCTTATCTATGGTTTTTGAATATATTTTTTGCTGAATAGCAGCAGAGTATTTGAGCACTTCTGTCATGCAGAAGCAATCTGCTCTTTAGACAGTGATGCTTGCTTAAAAATGCTGATATTGATGGTGCTGAGAACATGGGGTGACGGAATAGGCTTGCAGATATTTGGCTTCTGTAAGAGAAGGTAAAATATGTGTTAAACACTTAGCAGCAATTTAGAGGACAAGTAAGCAGTTGGAGTTCTTTTAAGAGAGACAATAAAAACCGACTTGTCTCTGGCAGGTGAAAAAGAGGGAAATTGGTCCACCTGATTATGAAGAAGAAAATGATCAGTTAGATGGTTGGTCTGTTAGGCTGTGGCCTCTTGTCTGAAAAAGAAGAACCCTTGCCTTATTTCACTGATAACAGGATAAGGATGTGAGGCTTCTCTTAGTCAGCAGGAACATGCAATCTGCATTCTCAACCCTTCAGCCAGTTTGTGTTAGTAATTCTAAGCAGTCTGATGCTAGGCATAATATCTACACAGTTAACTGGTGTATTATTACTTTAATTATCTTTAACTACTAGGCATGCTGTGATTCTAGGCATTGAGAGATTCAAATATACAGTAGGTCTGATAAAACTGTTTGTCTTGAATAAATTCAAATGCTTGGGGTATTTTTGCCTAGAAGAGCTAATGTTTGTTACTAGTTACAATCTTGGCTATACATGCTAATTAATTTGCTAGCAGTCTTATGGTTGACATCTGAAAAAAGGTAAAAATATAGATGATGTCCCACAGTTGCTTACCAAAAGGATTCTTACATATTTTTAAAAGAGAAAAAAAGCCCAATATTTTTAACTGTTGTATGAAACCAGGTAAAAAATGGATAAAAACCCAATTGTGTTTTCCTATGTGGTGAACAAAACGGTGAATATTTATTTCTTATTTCTGTATCTGTCTCCAAAGAGAGTACTTGCATGCTAATGAGGCAAAGGAGGGGTTATGGTTATTCAATACTTTAGTTTTTAAAAGAGTTTTGCTTTTCCTGTTGTCTTTTGGAAGCAGACATTGTAACAGAAATCCCACTAAATAGCCCAAATTTCCATAAAACCGTATTTCCAAACAAATTTTTCTAGTAGCCTAATGTATATAATCCAACACACATTCACTCATTTCTGTTTCTTTATGCATTCATTTTCCATGGCTGCCTCCTTTTCCACTTCCAAAATCTTTTCCTTTCTTGTTTTTATTTTCCCTTAGGTTTGAAGCTGCTCAGAAACGTGTGTCAGTAGTACTAACTCCTTAAAATTCCAGCCTCCTGATCTCTAGTTTTTAAAACCAATGGACTAATGAGAAAAAGATGCATGGCTTCAGCTTTTTAGTTATTCCTAGGCTCACTGTGAATCCTAAACCATGTAATACACCTGTGTATGCTGGCTTTACTGTAAGATTCTCAGACACTTACAGTACTGGTATGATATTTCCAGACAAATGCGTATCTTGCAGGTGTGTAGCACTGTTTTCTCAGAGGTTTCTTGAGGGGCTATAAAGAGAGCATCCATGCTGGGCAATGCACCAGTGTTCAGACATTTTTGAGGCATTCAGACATCAGTGGGTAGCCCTCGCTTGCCTTTAGTGAATGTATTCCAAGGAATATGTCATCTCTGTTTTCAGCAATATTATAAACACAGCCTTGCATGGATCTCCTGGCATAGGAGAGGGTACTTGGAGTAGCATGTTCATTGAAGATTTTTTTTTTTTCACTCTTCAGCCTTCTGTGGTTCTTTAACGACCTGCTATATTCTTCTTCTATCTCTAATCTTCTGAGAGAGTCAGCAGGCACAAACTGTACCGAGAAAATTATACTATACCACACTCTGAAACTGTAGGTTTGATTCCAGCCTGTCTGGTGGGACTGCTGCTAAAAGTCAACATCTAAAGGAACAGCTCATTTGAATTCCGGATGTACACACAAGTTAATACTAATGTGCTCAGAGACTGAAGGCTGATGTATCAAAGACACTGCTCAACACCACCTCAGGAATGTTCCTAATAGTGCAACCATTTTTTCCTTTCACTTCTGTCAAATTTATCAATGTCTGATGTCACTCTTACACAAAGAGGCAGCCTATTAATATGTATAAAGTAAAAATAAAAGTTCTTCCCTATGCATTAACATATATTCATGGCAATTATGCCTGAGCTTATTAAAGTCGTATGTCCCCCTCTTTATCATTCTTTCCATTCCAACCCTACAGAAAGTAGTACCAGATCTATCTATTTTTATTAAGCTCTATGTATGTGTGTACCCCTGTACCTGTATTTATATATGCATTATCTATACATCTCTCTCTATATATATACTTTGACACTAAGGACTGAATAAATTTACCCACTCTTTGTATCGTACTGCTAGAGAATTTCCAAGAAAACTAATGACTGCTTACCTGGAGCTAGACTGAGCTATTAGGTAGGCACATAACTGCATTGCCCCAGGAAGTATACATGAAAGGAATTGCACCTGAGAGCAGCATAGTTTGTCTTGCCTCTCCTTCCTCATTTGTGAAATGAAAGGGTAATTTGCACTTCTCCTTTTTCACATGCCTTTTTCTGTTGCAAGTTCATTTTCCTGTGCATTGGGGCAGCATGTAAGAGAAGGAACCAAGCAGCTGACACCTCTCACCACCTATCTTGTGGCCCCAGTCCCTCTCTCCTGAGCCCAGATCATCCCCAGAGCCTGGGGATCCCGCTGTGCTAGGCTCTTCCAGAGAAGGGACAGTTCGATAAATGTTATCTCTGCACTGAGACAGCCAAAAAGTTAAATGTTGCATGCTTTCTTGCCAGAAATGTTTGCCTAGATTCTCCCCAAGAGGATCATCTCCTCATCCCTGACCTTTGCTGCTTTGTGCAGGGTGGGATGGTGCTGCATGACCGCAGCACCAGACATTTGGCTGTCCCTTTGTGGGTTTAGGACAATAGGGTGGGTGAAGGGAGAGCATGCAGGGCTTCACAGGGTGTGTCAGCATGCCTTCCACCTGAAGCTGAAGGATACTGTGCCACAAGTTGGGATTTGCACTAGTTTTGGTAGAAACCAACAGAATGAAGAACTTTAATGAAGAGGTTGTGTGTAGGGTGAAATTTTGCTGTGAATTCAGGGAGCACCTCAAGGTAGCTTCCCAGAAAGGGGCTGTAACTCCACATCCTTGGATTGATGCAGCCTGCAAACACCCTCTTTCAGCTGGCCTGGGTACTTTCTGAGGGACTGAAACAGGTGAAGAGAAGATGGTGATCAAAAGACAGAGGAGATATTATATCTTAATGCTATGGAATTTTCCACACTCCTCTGGCAGAGATATTTATAACACAATTAGATTCCCCTTCATCCCCTTCCAGCTCCACACTGGGACCTGAGACCTGCAAACAAATGAGCCTTTGTAAGGACTTTAATTTCAGGGATGCAACTGCTTTCCACTCTCTGACAGGATGAGATGGAAGAGGAAAGACCAAAGTAGCTAGGCTCCTATTGCAAGGAGTAAGTTTATAGCTATTGGCTCAGCCAGATCAAAAAAAGAGCTGCTATTGCAGTAATCACTGCAAGTACCTAGAGGCTACAGTCAGGATTGGAAGGATGTTCCTTTGATGTTTTCCTAAAATAAATACTAATATCTTTTACTCTTTTAAGCTGAGTCAACAAAAGAGCATCTATCTGCTCTGTTAGACAAAAGATCCCCAGCATTACTTTGGTCATTTTTTCTTCTGCCATGGCTTAAACTGCAGTTTAAATATTATCTTCATTTGTTCTGTTAGAGATTGACTGGAAATTAGAAGCCAGAGGAAAGAAGGGAAGCAGGCCCCATAGCTTTAAAAAGAACAACAAGATTTTAGTTCCTGTTGACTTGTCATCAGTCCTCTCCTGGCAGCATCCTTAACTTGCATTTCTCGTTGCTCACAGTGTAATAAACAAACAGCCCTCCCTGGAAGGAGGCTTCTTGGGGTGGACTGCTATGTCCCTAGACATCACCCCATCTCCTGGGGACAGCCACTCATGTCTGACATCTTCGTGCTGGTGACTCCTGTGCTAGGTTGCCAAGTCCTGTTGGCTTTCCTGAACTCTGACTGAGCACCCTGAGATGCTTCAATCCAGCAGTCAACTGCCATCAGTAATAACCGTATTTACCATGATTAAAATTAGTTTGTTTCCTTCAAAGTAACATTTGTCTATTTGTTTCTGTTCACATGACTAACAACACAATTAACTTTTATTTTGTCTACATCTGTACATTTACATGGCTGCTGAAGCCCCTGTGAGCTGGGTGATTTATAAGCCCTTTGTGCCACTTGCCTGTCCCACTCAGTAGGAAACTATAGCCTAACCCTTTCCTTAATGGCATTAAAAGGTGCAATTAATCAAAAAAGGGGTCAGTTAATATTCTCCACACGTACGTGCTGAACATCAGAATAATATGCTCTCTTGTGGTTGGCATCCCATCATTTTGTGGTTTAGTTAAAAAGGAAATTGGCAGGACAACCACGGAGTAACACCATGGGATTGCTCAACGGATCTGGGGCAGCTGTTGTATCTGATGCAGAGAAATGTTTTCTCTGCTGAAAGAGTTTTTTAAAATAAATAGACATGTTAGTAGGGAGTAAAATTTTCTTCTCGTGGTTTGAGAAACTTTTTTTCTTTTTACTTCAAAGACTTAAGTGACATGAGGGAATCCCCTAGCAGCCATAGGCCCTGGGAATTAAATTTTCTCCATCTGTTCTCTATTCCCTGAGAAACATAGCACAAATCCTACTGCCATATATCTCTTTAAGCAGCCTCCTGTGGAAAGAGGGAAGCTTGATTACTGTATGTGCATATGATTGCCTGCCCACATTTAGAAAACCGGCCACTAAGAGAAATGTTGGCTTGTTATTCATTATCATCCTGAAGCTCTCTGCACTGTATACATAACAAGGGAACATTTCCATTGCAGGAGACAATGTGGGAAACAAGGGTTGAGATAGTCTTACCTGAAACCAAATCAATTAATTTGCTCTACAGGATTCAAAAAGTCCTTCTCTTAATAAAAGCCTGCCAGGCTTCAGCAAGTTTGTGGCTCTTGTGTTTGACCAGTTCTCTACAGATGACCTGGAATACACCATTTAAATGCTGTTTATAAAGTAGTAAGTGAGATTTTTCTAACTGAAGTTGTCTTGAAATTTTTTCTTCAGCTATTCTTTGAATTGGGAATTCTTTTTCTCCAGAAAATGCTGTGGTAAAGTGAGTTACTTTGTTCTTTCAGCTTTCTGGTGAGTAATTAAAATAGGCTCTTCATCTATTTGTGTCTTTTCTGTCTGAAGCTGACATGAACTTATGGCAGGTTTTCAACCCAGCCCATGCCTAAATGCTAATGTTTCATTTTGTTTAACAAGCCACTATTTTTCTTCTGGATCTGAGACCTTTCTGTAACACTCAGTTTCAAGAGGTCTGGTCTTGCTTATGGTTGAATAAAGGTCATTTTGTACCTGACTGAGGCCATTTGGTACAGTGGTGGTTTAATTTCAAGATTTTTGGTTCTTGTTTAGAAAAAGCTTTGCAGGATATGGCTGTTCCTTATTCACTCAGCTGCTCTTTTTCATTCACCTTTGAATTCCTTATAATGTAGTCCATGTGTGTAGTCTATGTTTTATGGATGAAACGGATTGGCAAATTAAGCTACCTAGCTATGGAATTCAGTTCCTTGAACTGCAGTTCTGCATCTTTCATTCCAGTGCAGAAAGGGGAAATTTATAACAGACATTAATAGGTTTGAGATATTGCAGGACAGATATTTTTTTATCAGAGGTGCCCTAATAATGAAGAGTCTCAAAAAGACCATTTTTGCAGAACTTCACAATTGTTGACTGGACACAGGTCAGCCTAACAGTTGTTTAATACTTTGGAGCTCTTTTTGGGTCATGGCCGAACAATAAAAAATGAACTTCATAAACAACCATTAGAAATTGAACACCTGAAGTTCTTTGTGCAAAAGTTTTCAAAAGGCCTAGTTTGTGAATTTTTAAATTAGTAAATATTATTATTCCAATTTTGATCAAGGATGGGGCTATCAAATGGTGAAAATTTGTTATAATTTTCACATGCCGCTGTCTGTACACCAAAATAAAGAAACCTACTTCTTATATTTTATTACAGCACTTTTTATTTTAAAAGTTAATTTAAAATTAAAACACTGTGGTATCTTTTTTTTTCCCTTAATGACAATCCAGCAACCTTTTCCTGAGTGAAAACCAGCATATCCATGTTCATCATAATTAGCAGCAGAACAAGTAGTGTCTTTGATCTCTAAGAGTTGAAGAGCAGCCCATTGTGTTAAACACTATACAAATACTGCCTGAGTGCAAATGTAGCTCTAGAAGGAGCATCCTCACCTGTTCCAAGCAAGTTAAGACTGGGACACTGGCAACAATAAAATTATTAAACCATCATTAGACTCTCTTTTTCTGATAAAGTGAACATCACTGTCACCAAGATTCATTGTGACTGAGCTGTCCAGTACCACAGTGCCTGAAGGGCAACACTGAATCTCACCCATTGTGAGATTGTGTCATTGGTGACAGCTGTACTGGCCTTGAAATGATCAGCAAAAATATGTTCATTCCTTATGAAACTAGCTGTTTCTTGATTTTCTGGCCTCTTTCCCTCAAAATTCTCAATGAGTTTGTAAAAGAAGATGTCAATAAAAAATACTTGGATGGATTGTTCTAGTAAAGGCTTGTAATATATTTAATTATACTTTTCATTTACTGAATAACATTTAAGGTAAATCTCATTCCAGACATTCTGCTCTTAGTGCTGTTTCTATTTTACAGCAAATTCTTCTGGTAACAAAATCTATTTTATGAGGGTAACTTCATAAAAGAAGTTACTTTTTCATTTGCAGTTTTTAAAATTATAGCAGTTTCTGTATCTAACTGCTAAGGAATGGGAGCCTTTTATTTGGCTACAGATAAATACATTAGTTATGAAAATAAGCATTTCTGCTTATAATGTATCAGGAAACAGTTTGCATAATCCCCAGCTTCTTGCAAAATCCAAACATGGTTCATTTCCTTTTTACAGGTTTTGATGGAGGAAGAACATAAGAAAACTGATTCAAAATACACCTTCTGAGGCCAAACTTGACCTCTTCTCAAACACTTCTGCTAGGCTCAAAGAGGCTGATCCACAGGGATCGATCTCAAAGGAAGGTGATCAGGGTCTAGGGTCTGGGATGCTGAATATGGCACTTTTTCAAGGTGAAATAGCAACATAGAAGGATGATATTTTTAAAGTAAATGTACTTGCCTGATTCTCCTGTCACTGCTCAGTGACATGCATTTATGTATACTATTTAAAGCTGCGTTAAATGCAAAAATATGTGTAGTCTGAGACTCAGCTCAACAGATATTAAAAGATCACGGTCTGTGGTAGTCATTTAACTTGGTCTTTAAGACTTTTGCAACTATTTCACATATTCTGTACCTTTTAGTGTGAGCTGAAAGCTGGATTGTAGTGATAGCTCAGAGAGCTATTCTTTTTTTCCTCTTCCCCTTCTCCATCCTCCCCCCCTTCACCTTCCTCTTCCCCCTGTCCCTTCCCTCCACTTCCCTTCACTTCCCACTTTTTAAAAGAAAGGAGGACTGGTTATTTTCATTATTATTTTATACCAACAGTGAGTTGAACATTTGTAGTTGTTTAAGTGCTTAAGGAGGATCTGCTTCTTACCTCCGGGTAAGACAGTAAATTCTTCCATGTGTTGACTTCATCTGTTATCCCTACCCGTTTTCCACATGCCTGAGGGATATTTACTCAGACAGACTCCCTGTACTAGAGAAATCTCTGCAGCGAAGGTCAGCCAAGAAAGCAGCACTTACTCAGGAACAATGTGATGGGTGTGTATGTATGAACTGCATGTCAGTGACATGTGCTGAGGAAAGAAAGTGGGAGCTCCCCTTTCCTTTTCAGCTCCTTCATGAGAGTAACCCTGGCTTCAGAGCTGAAGAGCCTTCCCTGCCCTCCATCTGCACTCCAAGCAGCAGTGAGAGTGAGGTCCTTCCCAAAACCTGATTCGAGGTCTTCATTCTCCAAACCTTTGAAACCGTAATTCTTGCTAATTTTTGGAGTGAAGGCTGGGCCAAATCATGCAATGGGAGATGACCTATCTGGTGTGTTCACTCAAATGCTATGGTGCAGACCCACAGTTTGGCATCCAGTAAGGGGTCTACAGAATCCCTTGAGGATTGCATTTAATTCCTTTCCTGGTGTTTTGCCTTTTCCTCTCTGAACCAGGCATCAAATTCAGCTGTCAGGTGAACATGAGTCCTTACAAAACTGCATGTGATATGTATAGTCACAAGGTGGAGGGGGCAGGCTGCAAAGGTGAACATGAGTCTGTTTTTATGGGGAGGAGGGATCCTGACATAGGAAGGAATTGTGCAAGTTGCTTAAGTCACATTGAGCAAATGAGATTTGCCTTTCCCCATGGCCTCTGAGTCCTAGGAAAGCTCTCCCTAACCACAAAGCTCAATATCCAAATGTCAGTCCTTGCCTTACAACTAATTCATGTTAACAGGGTTATATATGTGAATTGCCTCACTGGGATCAAAGGAGTTACTTACCTGCATGCAGTGTCAGGCACACACATTTGCAGGATCAGGCCCTCCAGGCACACAGCAGCTTTCATTGCCCAGCATGTTGCTAAGTCACAATCTGATGTCAATTAAGGAAAGTGAAGAGAAGCATATGCTTACATGGCAAGAGTGCTGCAGAATAGTTTAAAGTGTTAAAGGTTTAAATCACACCAAGGCTATAAAAATCAGCTTTGTTTATGGACTGGTGCAGAGACCTATTGTACTTCATATCGATCAATCCATTGAACACCTGGTTCAAAATGTTCAATTCAAAGCTGGGGAAAAGTGCTACATTGAACAATCTAAGTAACCTGTAAACCTGACAGTCATAAATCAATGGAGATGTTCCACACAGTTAACCCTAACCAGATAGCAAGTTGTACCAATTATCCGCTGCATTACCTGGTTAGGAGCTAGTTCACCATTTCGGAATTGTACTAATACAGAAAACATCTTTGTGCTGAATGACTCTCAGTAAACAATACCAGATTAATGAAGACTTTCGCCCCTACTTCTGGGCCAGAAAGACCTTGCTTGAATATCAGTTTGGAAAGGAGGACATTTGAAATTAAGAGACAGGTTTACAAAAACTGCCAACTTGAGAGGGCTCCAGATGTGTGGCTACAAAAGATGAAGGACCCACTTTTCAAAGGTGCTTTATTCTGTGTGGAAGGTTATCCAAATCTATGGGCTCTGTCAGACACTGACTTTCCTGATGCCAGTGCTGTTTGCTACTTTTGTTCACAGGTTCTTTGCAGACTTTGAAGGACTTTGGTTTGCTGGCCCACCTTGTCTTTTATATGCCTGGGAACATTTGCCTTTCTTTTTGCTTCCTAAGGCCAGCAAATATGCTGAGTTTTTCGGAAAGGCTTATGAGAACTTGTTTCTGCTAAACCATTTTGCTTAGGGTTAATTGCATACACACCTCTAGCCCTCTATTAGCTTTTACATTATTTTTTCCTTTCAGCTCAGGCTGAAAGGGCTTCAATAACTTGGTTTACACAAATAACTTAAAAAATAAAACTGGTGAGATATTGGTACCTTTATTTTTTTTTTTCCTGTCTTTTTTGAAACATCTCCAGTGTTCTCAGACTTAGCAAAAAGTAATATCCATGGTCTGGAATTTTTCTTCTTCCAGCTTTTTTAAATCTCTTGGCTGTAAATCATGCAGGTCTGCTGATTTAAATTGGTATTTAACATTCTACTGATTTACTGGAATGAACAGCATTGCATTGTCTTCTTATGGCAGAACTGATTTTGTCTGGTTTTATTTTTCAAAGAGAGATCAGATTTATTTAAAGACTACACAAATTTTTTTTAATATATTATTGAGATGGCTACAGTTGTGTGCAGTCAAGACCACAAATCTTTCTTGCTATCCTTAACTCTGATGAAAAATCTTACTTCTTGCTTCCATCCTTATTAATTTTCTGTAGTTCTTATCTTCTGTTTAATTCATATTCTAATAAATGCCATTTTTTTGGTGTAATTATATTGATTTACATAGCTGTTTCACTTTTATGCAAGTCAACATTTAATTCAGCTTTCATTCTTTTTCTTAAACCTCTGGTAAAATGTTTTTAAACACTTTTCAGTTATTATCCACATTTCCTGTCTAATTTCTTTCTCCCAAATGATTTAGCTCATAATCATTTTCAGCTTTGCAAAATTGGCTCTTGTAATCCATCAAATATACATATTACTGGTCTGGACTTAATTCTGATAATTTACAACAAACAGAAGCAAATCATGATCACTTTTATCTAAACTACTGTTGATTCCTTAAGTCTACTTCTATGATATTTTATTTTCATCTATAAGGATAATATAATGTGATACAGCATTCCAAAAGTGTTGGATGCAGCACTTTTTAAGGAACTTATAATTTATGGCTTATTCCAAGGATATATTAATTTTGTGGCATGAAAAGTCTAAACCATGCTATTCATATTGAAGTGCTGACACTGCATGGTTTATTTTTCTTTTTGTTTTATGGATACTTACTTAAGGGATAGTTTTCCTCTTCTTCTGATAATTACTTGCAGAAGGCATTAATAACACACACACAAAACCCATGCCTTTTTGTTCCTTTTTTGTAACACACCAATCTATAGACTAAGAATTACTTATGTCTTTGAGCCTATTTCCTAGTTTTATCATATTTCTTCTGCCTTATTTTCATGACTAAATAGAATTTAGAAGGAGACAACCAGCTCCCCAGAGAATCCTTCCCAAGGAAAAGGAATGGATAACAAGTGGAATGTGTTTAGCAGGTCCGCCCCAACTGATATTTTAAAAAGGGCATAGCGCCTGTCTCATCTTTTCATGCTTTCTTGTTGCTCTCATCAATGGATTGCCAGATGGTAAGGTGGATTAGAGAGTCAGGCTTCAGTATCACATGTACCCTTGAAACCAGGAAACTGGTTGAGTGGGAGACCCTGCTAATTTTGTTGGTTCTAGGATCTGATGCTGTATTGTCACTGTTAACTGACAAAGTTAGAAAGGACAGCCAGTTTTGTGTCCTGAGATAGGCAAGATGATCTCATTTAGAGTGTGTTCTTTGTGTTTGTTTCCTGCTAGGGCTTTTTTAGAACACTCTGAAGCTACCTCACTTATGATTCTATTCATCTTTGTTTTGTTTATGTTAAACACTGAGAATACACTTTTATATTTTTTAATTTGAAACCATATTATATTTTTTGTGCACTTATGATTTCATTTTTCAAATTAGATCAGTGTTCAACAGAATTAGTCGATTTACATTGTCAAAAATGTATTTCTCTTCATACCACTCTGCTTTTCATAAAACGACCTTTTTCCTTCAGTACTGTCACTATAATTAATAACAATCATAAGATATTTTTCTTTGGACCCTAAATGCTCAGGAAAATGCATGTCTGGGAGAATGGAGATTTGTGAAATTACTTTTTTGATGAAAAATGTAGGCTCTCTAGTGCCAAACGTTTCATGAATACATTGCAGTCTTTGCCATATTTTATTTTTATTTCTTTCAAAAAGCTAAATGTAAACTTTCCTGCTCCTTTCAAAATAACAGACTTCTATTCATCTGTTTGAAGAAAACTCTTCTCCCTTGTCCATCCCTGAAGTTTTTTTTCGTATCATCTCTTCCATTAGAAGACTAGCGTGCTTAGCATTGCCAACTGGATTAACTAGTGAGATAGCAATGTGACACTCTCCTGCTTTCACAAGCATCTGGCCAAGTGAGAACTGGGCAGACTAATAAAAATTTTCGTGGTGGCAATATTGTTGTGTCAGTAGGCATGGAGTGAGGGAGCAGTGGTAGGTGAAAAGATCAAACAGGGAGTGTCAGAGAGGTGAGACAGCCACATGTAACTTGTAGGCAATTGGGCCTGAAATGCTTTGATGACCCTCACTGTACTCAGTAAGGCTGTACTCCAAAGGGAGGGTGAGAATTTCATACACACTCATATCAAAAGACTGAAACAGGTTTGAAAAGCTAAGGCAATGACAATATTAAGTGCATGACTCTGATGTACAGGAAATTACAGTAAGTGGATGATAAAGACTGTCCAGTGGATCAGGAAGGTTCACGGTAATGGTATTTGGGACAAATCACTGAATACAGCCCTTTCCATCTTCCACACTTTTGTGGGAAACAAGTCCTATGACTCAAATTTTGGCAGAGCAACCAAAATAAATTTCTCAGGATTATTTCCAGTTCAAACTTTGCATGATCCTTTTCTTGTGAATGTTTGCTTATCCCCCTGTAGCCATACAATCTGTGAAAAACAGGGCTTACAGGTATGAAGCTCTGGGAGATCACATTGGGAATAGTGACAAAGTGTATGAAGAGGAGGCCACAAACTCACCCTTCCTGCACTCATCCACACCCCTGTATGAGACTGCTGGTTATGCTGCTCACATACCAAATCAAACATGTTAATCCTCAGAAAATATGCTAATGCAGTGGGAGATTATCAGGGGTACTAGGTCTGGGTGAGATGGAGTTAATTTCCTGAATGTCAACCCTCACAGTTCTGTGCTTTGTATTGGTAGCTAGAAAGGTGTTGACAGTAGACACCAGTGTTCTGGCTACAGCTCAGCAGTGCTCACACAGCATCGAGTCTATCCAACAGACAGCACCAAGTCCATCCAATGTTTTTAGGAAAATGTTTTTTATGGAAAGGGTGATAAAATGCAGGAATATTCTGCCTGGGGAGGTGGTGGAGTCACCATCCCTGAATGTGTTTAAAAAAAGATTGGATGCGGCACTCAGTGCCATGGTTTAGTTAAGGTGTTAGGGCATGGGTTAGACTCAATGATCTTGAAGGTCTCTTCCAGCCTAGTGATCCTGTGATTCTGTGAACATTCTTCCTTGTCCAGTAGGCAGGGAGTGGGAAAGATTTTGGGAAGGGACACAGCCAGGACATCTGAGCCAAACTGACCAGAGGAATATATCATACCATATGATGCCTGCTCAGCAATGAAAGCTAAGAGAAAAGAGGAGAGGAAGCATTTGTTATTACCCTTGTCTTCCAAAGCAAACACTATGTATAGTGAAATGTTACTTCTCAGGAAGTGGCTGGTCATTGCCTGCTCATGGGAAACAGAGAATAAATCTTTTGTTTTCCTTTGCTTCCACGCATGGCATTTGCTTTATTAAACTGCCTTTGTCTTGATCCATGAAGTTATTTTTCATCTTATTTTATTCCCCCCTGTCCTGCTAACAAGAGGAGTGATAGAGTGTCTTGGTGAGCACCTGATATCCAACCAGGGTCAGCACACCACACCAGATCTGCTTGAAACCTGCTAAAACATAGTCATTGAGTTATAGTTTGGGTCAGTGCAACTAAACATTTAACCAAATCACCTTCCAATGGCTAACCCTGCTGGCTGATATCTAATTTATTTTCTGTTGTTTCATTTGCCATTGGATTTAGAACAAGAATTGATGGAGAGCACCGTAAAATCAGAGAATAATGTGGTTTGCAAATGCAAAAGAAGTTCTATAAATAATCTGGCCTGTGTAAGAGTCACTCTTGCTATGGCAGTTAATTAACAATCAAGTCATGTCTGTGCTCCTTCCTGGTGGATGCAGTAATCTTGCTTGAGAAGAACTGAACATAAATAAGATTGTAACTAGTGGTATGAAGGAGAATTTGGCATTTGGGAAAACAAATTTAAAGCAACCCCAGATTATCACTGTGAAGTTTTCCCTTTGCAAGTGCTGTCACAGTTGGCAAACAGGAACCTGGAGATATATTTACAATTTAAATGCAAGCTTGGCCATCGAGAATATTTTTTTCAGACAGATGTGGATCAAATATGTCCACTGGGTTACAATGCTGAGACTACCCAATCTTTTGCTAACTCTGGTATTTACATAAAGAGTTAGAAACAAGCTTCTCTCCAATTAGAAAGCCAATATCTAATGAGACACTAACTTCTTATATATCCTGTAGTCTAGATGTTAATAGCTTTGACCTCCTTCAGTTTAATCTTAATCTCTTTGATGGAGCAAGTGGACTTTGGGTTATATTTTACCAAATCATTCCCTTTGTTTTCTTTCCCCCCGTTATATTTCCAACAGTGACTATGTCACATATTGCAGACCCAAATGAAAGCCTGTCTTCTTTTTCAATCAGTCATATCACTAAGTATATGAGCAGGAAAACCCTTGTGATTGACACTGCTTCAACAAAAGCAGATTCAGTTTGCAGACGATAAGAGACAAAGTCATACAAGCAGTGTTTACAAAGCAGTGAAGGAGAGAAAAAAAATTAATGATAAAAGGACTAATCTTATTGTTTTACTAGATGAGAGAATGGTTCTTTGTGTTTACTCTAGCTGAAGCCGACAGATTGTCTCCCACCTCCCTTGTACACTTTTGGCAGCAAAATAATTTCCAGATTTTGTATCAAATGCTGGCTAGTGGATAAAAAAAGGGCTCTGGAATGCCTGAGAAGCCCCAGAAAGCAGAGGAGTGCTTGCACATGATAGCATGGGCATGCACTACCTACAGCAATGCTGTATAATTGAGTCTTACCTCCCTTATTATGGGGAATGAGGTGTAATAGCAACGGAAGCAAGAGCCTTTAAAGGAAAAAGAAACAAAGCTCTGTGAAAACAGTGAACTGGCTGATCAGATGTGTTTTCTGTAGCAATCTCACTGCTATCAGGAGCATTCTTTGTGATTTCTTCCCTTAAGGGAGACCAGACCCATGTCAGCTCTAATCAAAAGGAGTCCCAACTTTCAACCCACGCTCCTGATGCTGGAGTACTTTTATGTTAATATGGCCAGCACAGATCAACACAGCACCATTTCCATTGCTTGGTACCAAATACTGGAGGGGGATGACTGGAACAGATTCGCAGTTTATGTTGGAAGGGACCTCTAGACATGACATAGTCTGAGCACTGCCCGAAGAAAAGCTGATTTCAAATCCAGATTGCCCAGAGCACTTCTGATATTCACTACTGGAAGGCAGCAGTGTGGCCCACTGAGTCTTTTCTCAGGACAGCACATCTGTACAGAAATCTGTTTTAACCATGTGCAATGGCTGCTATTGATTGCACAGGAGGCAGGACAGAGAATTAAAATCCAGGACGATCTCAACAGGAGAAGGACAGGGCAACCTTGCTTTCCAGCTCCTCTGCTGTTCATTAGTTTCATGGCTTAATTCCTATCTCTTGCTAGCAGGGCCTGGCAGCTTTGTCCTTTCAGCAGCTGAAGTCACACTGCCTCACCACTGTTCACCAAAGGTTGCTGAACAAGTGTTGCCAATTTCTTTCTCTTCAAGATGAAGCCTGCCAGCTCAGTTATGTCCTTCAGTGAGCATGAATGTCTAGCTGTGAAATAATCAGTCGTTGTAGTCTCTATTGAGATGTGATACGTTGCTCAGAGAGTAGGTGAAGCAATAAAAGGCAAGACAAAATTGTTTTGATGATTCTCCCCTAAAAGTCTCTGCAGAGCATGTTCAGTGTGTTTGTCTAATCTAGCTGTCCCCATAGGCAATATGAGAAGCAGCACCAGCACTGAGGGAATAGCACACACCTCAGGTTTCATTGAAACATTTAATTTCATCCCATTCCGCCCCACTAAAAAGACACTGACACTTTTAAAGAACATTACTTGAGTTAAAGAAGGGACTCTGCTGGGAGAAAAAAATTGACTTACCAAGTGATGAAACACATGCAATTTTACTGTTATCCAGAACGATTGCAAATAGTGGCAAATAATATGGAGAGTTTCAAAATGGCATTTTTGCATGTATTTCTGAGTTGTGCTCGTATTACTGGTGGCTAACAAGTTACCAAACTTCAGCAGAGAAACAAGAACTGTATTTACATATGCCCTTAGCTTATGGAAAATGTGAATATATTTGGTTTATAGTGGAAGTGTCCTATAATGTGTGCTAAGGTAAAGTAATATTTTAAATATATATTTATTTGTTGCTAGTAAATGCTTCCATATTGGATGCATTTCATATACCCACCACTGTTGAGAAGATGTACAGTAATTTGTTAATTTGTGGTAATCTAATCAGGTGGCTGAACTCTCTCTCACATTTGCGCTGCTTCACACTCATGATTTATTCTTGTAAACCTCCATGAATTAATAAATAAGGATTGTGGCAAACTAGCCCTCAATGATTTTTCCATGGCATCTGCATTGACAAATAAAGCTGTGAAACATTTTGCATTGCCAATTGCTAACAGTTACAGTGCTCCTCTGGTACATTAGTTAGAGTAATTTGGGTTTTAGAGCAAAAATGAATTTCTATAACACAGACACACAAAATGAATATCAGAGAAATCAATCAAAGTGTAATAAACTTTTATTAAAGAAAGACATCACTCTCTGGCAATTCATAAAACAAGTCTCCAAATCTGTATAGATAGTACAAATAAACATAAAATGATTCTTTAAGGGCATAATGAACAATTCTGTCAACAACAATAAGAAAACAAAGCATCTGTATGTTTGTGAAAGAAAATTGCACATTTTCTGTTTTTCAGAAAGCCTTTGGCATTTCTTTTTGATAAAAAAAGAGTACAAGATGCAAGAAATGAGTTCCCCACCTGAGCAATGTCTTTTTAGTTTCTTCTTTTGAGTTTATCAAATTTATCATTGATAATCTGAGTGGGTCTTGATACTCTAAGATGGTTTTTGAACTTACCAGACTACTTTAAGCTAATCCTAAATGTCTGGGACTTGGCCATATACCTAAGTACAGCAGATTTCTACTCTGTTGCTACAGTACTATTTCTGTAAGACAGAGTCTCCTTTTACCTGAAACAATATATTTCGAGCTAACCCTTTTCCAAAAATTACAATTTTTAATTCTATGAAATGTTGCTGGTATAATATATGTTATTAAAATCAATGTTCTTTATTTTGTTTTCTTTTTGAGTTCATTTTAAGTATAAAGTTACCAAAGCCTTACATCGTATTTGGGTCAAAAGATAATCAGTTGAAAAGGGATGTTTATTTAATAATTATCCTTAGAAAATGAATATGAGGGCAGCAGGGTGAATTACAGGTCACTTAATCAAAATTTGAGCCTTGTATTAATTGAACACTTGGATTTAACTCTTAACTTGCAAAAAACTTCAACTTTTGAACTGGTGGTATCTAAAATGAAATGGAGTCTATGTTTTAGGAGGTATTTATTTTAGAACAAGTTTAAGGAGTAGGGGAAAAAAAATACCCTCCATAATGAAAGAAAAATGAGCAATACCTGAATATTTTCTGAAAAAAAAAAAAAAGAAAAAAAGGAAAACTAAGGCTGAGAGCTGAGCAATACAAGGGTCTTCAGAGATCTTCAATCTGGACCACACTGAACTCTGTGCTGCTGAAAAGACCTGCCTGGTCATCACCTCAGTCCCTCTCAGACACATGATATTTTCTTGCACTCCCTCCCTCTCATCCTCCTTCAATCCTTCTTTCTTACATTACCTTGAATAGCTTAACTCATTTCTTTGTCAGGATTCAGACAAGATGGTCTGAATTAAAAAAAGAAATAAAATTAAAAGATATTTGTAATTAAAAAAAACCAAGACTTTTTCTTCAAACTTGTCTCAGTTGCTTACTCAACTTTTTGTTCTCATCTGTTGTTCCTAGTAACAGGTCTCTGAGAGACTTCAGGCAATTTATTTTCCTTCCCTGTGCTGAAGCCCTTGAGAATTTCCCCCTACTAGCTACATAAGAGTTTCATTAGCTCCCAAATGGTTTCAAATTTTTGTACACATCCTAATGTTCAGGATAATAATCATCCACATGACGAATCCCTCTCTGCATCAGACACCTGAAAGTGCAACCTGCTTCAATGGTTGTTGTAAAGCCATGACATCAGTAACTCTGTAGTTTATTGAGAAGACTCTTTCTTGTGTGCAACAAAGGAATAAAAGCAGCATGCAACAGAAAAATTCTGGTCTGCATTTTTAAATCTGAGTTTGAAAACATTAAGTACAAAGTAACTGTTAAATATGTAAACATTAATGTGATTGACAAATTTTGAAATGTAAAAGATAAAGTACATAAATGCACATCTGTCTGTCTGCATGTTTGTACTGCAAATCAGCTGTTAATTAACCTGGCTTTTCTTTCAATAGAAAAGAAATTCTGTATTTCTTGTGAAACTTGGTAACTTTTCCATAGCTGGTCAGGCCATTGTCCTCCTGGTTTGTTTGTTTTTCTTTTAAAACATAATACCACTGTCTCCTATTACTGTTGCTATTATTGATATTATTATGAGGGTGAAATTAATGTTATTACTGAGCACAATTCAGACGCATACACAAACATGTATAAAAGGTTGCCTTTCCTTCAAGGACAGACCCAGAGACCTAAAAAAAAAAAAAAAAAAAAAAAAAAAATCATGCAATCTTCTAAATCTGAATCTTATTTGACATTCATCAGAGCCAAGAGGTACTCAGTACATTTAAAGTCAAGGTGCCTAAATAAAGAATTAATAGCTCAGTATGAGGCACCTCTTTTGAACACCTGAAGGTTATAAGAAATGAGGACATGGATCTAGAATGCAAATTGTTATGCGGCTGTTGCTGCTGCTGTAATAAGCTAACTTTGTTGTAATGTTTGCCAGGTAACTGCAATCTTTATGGAGACCAAACATATCAAAGGTTTATTTTGTTGCATTTATAGTATTAGGAATTGATGGAACGTGAGTTAAGCTAAAGCATTTGGAGCACTAGGTAGGACAGTATGTGAGAGACTTTGGAAGCTGATGACTCAGAACTCCTACACTAGAGCTTGCAGAGTTCATCTGTGATTTTGGGACTTAAGATTGCTTTTTTCATTAAGAGGAGAGTGCTAGGTCAGATCTCCAGCTGTTTTTTGGAAGCTGCATAAGTACTCCAAGCCATGGCCAGTGACAAGAACCCAAGAAGACTCATGGCCAAATACTGCATGACCCTCTGCATTGCTACCCTTCTGAATTCTGTTCTTCGTTTGTTTTGGGGGCATATGATCGTCTTGCACCTAGTCCTGGGACAAACCTTCAGCTCTGCCCTGCACTACTCCAGTCCCACCTCAGGCTTGGGGACCTCCACTCATGAGATAGCAATGGACAGAACTTTGCAAATTGTGAGATCCTGCTGGACAAAAAGAGGGAATTGATTTCCTTTTCTCTTTACATAAAGGGCTTTGATGTCAGAAACACAAGTTTGTTCAGAAAAAGCATTTACTTTATCAATACTGAGTTTTCACATCCTAATTATATTGTCCGGATACTGCAAATTCAACAGTGTGCTTCAAAAAGTAGAGTAAGCACCTTGAAGGATTGCATTGAGGGAGTTGAGGGGAGAGATATCAAACACAGGATGCAAAGCTGGTGACACACCGTTCTTTCCTTGTGGCTGAGGACTGTTGGGTAGGTTACTTAAGCTTCAGTTGTGTCTGGAAAAACCATGTGTTATTTTGCATTATGACACCTTGACAACAAAAAATTCTTGCTGTTTATTACAAATTGATATTCAGACTACCTTCTCAGGGGTGACTTTAGAAAACAATGAAGTCAGATGATAAATGAACATGGGACCCAGGAAAAAGAGGTTTAAGTCTCTCTTGGGATGTGCTGCATCATGTGGAAGGTGAAAAAAACATACTCCATCTGTGAGGTGAGGAAATAAACATGGCACTAGGTTGCTGCTGTGAGTCTGTGCGTGTGAGAAGTGTATTAAAATCTTGTCAAGCAAGGGAGACCTGGTCTTCGTAAAGATGTTCTATTTTGTTTCCTTGCATAGAATATCTGTAATCACAGCCCTTATTTGAGAAACACTGAGGCATTTGTCACTGAAATCTACAACGAGGCTGTGAGAAAATCAGAGACAAGACCCAAGATTTTATTTTTAGTTTATATTAATTATTTTTATAGTTTTAATTTTATTAGGTGGCAAACCTATAAATGTACAGGATCTTTCACATAGTGTATTTCATTGCTCTCAATCATTTCTATTCTGACTCAAGCCTACCCATCCTTTGAAAAGTGTATAAAACCTTGGGGGGATATGTGGTCAACTATTTTCTAAGTTATAGCATTATTTACTTGTAAATTAGCTTATAGTTCACTAGAAGGTCCTGTAAAATGAATTTTAAAAGCATCCCATCCCATTTAGAAATGGTGTCAGAGGATAGCACAAAGTAAGTAGTGACTTTAAATATTCTTTAGAAGTTTAAACCTTCATAGAATGAGGAACTGATCAGAACTCACATAAATCAGTGGAAAAAGATGGGATGACATTGCTTATTTGTAGACTCTGGGACACACCCTGTTACTGAAAATGTATTAGACACTCATTTATTTTGAAAGTGTTTTGAAATTTGTTGGTCTAGACCACACTGCTTTGTATTTGTAATGTCAAATGTGTGTAGGCATATTTCTGCATTTGTGTTCTTCTTCCCTATAGTACTTTTTATATATTTTTTGATTAATACTTGTAACCTGTAGAAGAAAGACATTTCCTGGGTGCTGCTGCATTCCCTTTTTCATTTGTACAATGCATTTCATTAGGTGTATGCAGAGCTTTGCTGTTCCTTATACTCATCTATACACAGCTGTGTTTTCTAGGACAGAGGAAGTAAACGAATGGTGCCAGGAATATGCTCTGCATAGCAGAGAGAAACCTGGGGGCACATCTGCCTTCCATAGAAGTGAGCTGCTCTCCTGCTTGCTTGTGGCAAAGCCATTACTGAGCTCTAAACCAGCCATAGCCATCAGCTTCTTAAAGCCAAGGTCTAAATCAAAAGAAATATCAAAATCGCCTTAGACAGTGCTTCAGTGTGCATATCAGATAGTCAGTCTAAAATCCTTTGAAGAGCTCTTGCACATTCCAAGGTAGTGGTGCAGCCTAATAACAGTGCCAGAGATGAAAGGTTTGGGAGGTTTGATCCGGCCGCTGGAAAACAAATTGTACTACGTGAGGCTTAAAGAGTTCAATCTCTTCAGCTATCTGAGAGGAGACAGAGAGGTGGATTGATCATGTCTAGGTGCTTACACATGGGAAAGAGATCCAATAGCAGGGTGTTTTTGAGCTTGTTGACAAAGACCTGGCAAGATCTATTGCAAAGACTTTGACAAATTAGGCCTTTAAGTTAGTCATATCTTGCTAGCAGAGAGGATAATGAAACTAAGTAACAGTCTCTTAAAAGGTCTGGAGGGGGGACAGGACAGGGACAACTCAACATGGATTTAGATCTTTAAAGATATACATAATTAAATCCTTCTATGAGATATAATTTAATCTACCTCTGGGCCAAATTCTGTGTCCAGTAGGTCCAGGGACTTAGGTGGAATTGTTGTTTTGGTACTTTCTGATCTTAATGCTTATAACTGCATGAATCCTTTGTTAATATCTTCTTTCTGTGGACCAGGGAAAGGATAATAAATTATGCACAACCTCAAGAATGCCCGTAACACCTGGAAGTCTGTGTTAAGACAAGCACTGCAACCAAAATTTATCAAGACTTCAGGGGATCAGTGAAGAGAAAAGATTTCCTTTTTGCACGGGGGAGTTGTATTCTCAGGGCTCATGTCTTTGCCTTTATTTTTTTTTCCATGTCATTCAGAAACATCAGAGGTGGCTGCAGCTGGAGACAAGGCAACAGATGGATAGACTGCAGATGCAGGATTCTATTTTTCATTTATTTACTCAACAGATTTCCAATTTTTATTTTCTAAGTTAAATCAGAAAACAACTTGGTTTAGATTGCTTTTATTTTTTAAGTTAATCTGAAATACTTTAAAGATTCCTATTCACCTGTTTTCTGTCCAAAAGTGTTTACTTATTTGAAGTTTTTTTCTATTCTTTTTGTTTCCTCAAACTAAGAGGCAGGACTCAGTTAACTAATGAGCCCTTTCACTCTATGTAGAGAAAATTTATGAAAGTCTGCATACCTGTAAGAATAGATTACTTGATAAGGTGAGAAAATACTGCCAGCACAGCAGAGTGTACTAAAAAAAAAAAAAAAAGTAGAACCACCCCCTAGTTTCTTATTCCCATTTCCAGATAGCTGAACCAGTGCATAACAAACAGGTTAAAAAAACCCCAAACCCAAACCTCTCAATCCAAAATGACATTTCTCTTTGAGAAGTAATTTTCAGAAATGCAAATTGAATCTCAATTTTACCTTTTGCAGTTTCATTCTGGAAGAGGCAAATGTGTGTAAATGTGTAAATCTGTAGGAGCACTGGCTTTGGGAAGTGACACTTTATCTGTATCGAGTTTACAGCAAGAGACAAGGGCTACAGTTTGTTCAGCTGCCAGGAGTCAAGGGACCCCAAAAGGAATCACCCTTTGAAGCAAATCGAAGCCAATAAGCAAAGAAACACATAAGTGAAATCACTGAACCCAAATCCAAAAATTAAGGAAATAGAAGACTCCAGTGCTGTCCCACTCAGTGAATAAATCCAAAATTCATACAAGTGGAATTTCAGGGTCAGTGGTTGCCTGAAAATAAATAAATTATGTCCAAAAAAATGAGTAATTTCTGCTGCTAGATTTCAATACTCCACTAATGCTTTAATAAGCAGTGAGTTGCTGCTTGGTTCTGGCTTGCCATGAGTTGCTACTCAGGAGCCCTATTCCTGCATTAAGATTTCAGGATGTCTCAGATTCCCATCACAATTTCCCTTCTCATCAAGGGGAATACATTCCAGTCTGTGAGGAAAAAGGCCATCCATTTTTCATTTAACAAACTTTTATCTACCTTACCTCTTAAGTGTCTAAAGTCACACACTCAGGTAAGCTTTATGACCTTGTCTCCTCTTTTGAAAGTCACCCTAAGATGAAAGTCAGTTCTGTCATCATGCTCCTCTGGGAAATCAAATAATGATGTTAGGCAGCAGAGGTTAATAGTGTCTTATTTATTATGTATGAAGAACAAAATTTTTAAAGAAATCTCTAGCATTAAGTGCAAACATTTTTCTTAATTTAATTGACATTTTGACAGCAAAATCTTTTAGGCTCCTTAAGGAAATTCAGCCTATAATAATAAATAATGAGCAAAAATATTGCTGGAAGATGAAACTTAATAGCTTATTTCTTAAAGGATCAGATTTTATTATAGGAATGTAGTTGCAGGTTGCCATATATATCAGACTGATTTTTCTCTTCGATTCTTTTCTTAATTTCTTCAGACTAAGAATAAAATGGTAAAATTGGAAAAAAAATGCCACAGATTTGGAATGCTACAGCAGACATGCCTGTATGTGTACATCATAGGAATCCATGTGTACTTTCCCAGCCAATATTTAAAAGGATTATCTGACCTGTTTGCTGATTTCTGTTTGAAAATTAAAATTCCTTATAAAAGATTTAGACAAAGTAAAGGGAATGGAGGATCTTTGATTCCTGTGATCCTGGAATCACTGGAGAATTTGGGGAGTTTTATTTCTGCCAATAAAATGAAAACTGAAGATTCCTATCAAAGACACAATATTGGATTATGGACTGCTAAGGAGGTCAACTAAGGAAGGCTAACTGATAACTCACCTAAAACCACTCTTAAATCCTTCTTAGTCAACTTAATCAACTTATTTGGTGCCTATGAGATGTTTGATTTGGCTCCATTTGCAGAGAGTTCAACCTGAGAACCAGGCACAGGATCTGGGGAGTTACATTAGCATCACTTGCATTGTTGCACAGTAAACACCCAAAACCAACAGAAATGTACATATATGTACATACACACACATGCACTCTTTAAAAAATATAATTGTCAGAGTATATCTGATGTTACAAAAGCATAAATTTAAATCAGGCTTTTCAAGCAAATCTTCTGGGTCACTCTTCAGTATCAGTGCAAGTTCTACAGAAGAGGCAGCCTCTGTGAGGATATAGCTTGGAAAAAAAGGGAGGAAAGCACTTGTGGGAAGAGTTGCATCCCAGAGGGCTGTACTGTCCTTCAGAGAAAATGGCTAGGTTGGGATAACCATGTATTTTCAATGCAAGGAAAGGGTCATAATTAATTTGACATAGGTGCAAAAACTTTGGCAACTCTATTTTATCACAAAATAATTTCATTAAAAGCCAGCATCTGATGCCTATATAAGGAGGCTCAATGCTGCTGACAAACATGTGAATTGAATTAAGGAAAAGTTGAGTGATAAAATCAAAGTCACTAATTTCTACTCCTAAGGCTCTTAGATAAATTAAATGCTAATATAAGACTTTTATTTTATACAAGCATTTGTTAGTGCTTTCATAGATGATGAAAATGCCAGAATGAATCAGTTTTTTGGCTTCAAGGGCTCTGAGAATGTTTAAACTACAGTTTTTTGAACTTATGTTCAAAAAAGAGTACATATCTTAAGGATAATCAGTATTCCATCTCCAAAAGGGGAAATTCTCTCATGAGGAAAATAAAGGCAGAAGGAATAGGTTAAAAGTCTTAGGCCCAACTCTCATGACAATTGGATTTTGTGTGTGTGTATATATATATATATATATAACAAACATAGATAACGCATAATAACCCCATTATGCTTTAATCCTTCTGTAACATTACATTGAAATCTCTTTTTTCCCACTTAGAAGAATAATGGCAATTAGTTGTTATCTGACTGAAACTACATAAAATACAAAAATGTGTTATATCACTTTTTTTGCAACTGTGTTTACAAATTGCATAGGACACAGTCACATTTATTCAGCAGAGTTAGTGTTAATCACACAGCACAAAGCAGAGATACTGGCTCAAAGGCATAGCTCAGCCAAGTCTCTGATAACTCTGTGACTTGGACTGTCCTGCATTTTTTTTTTTTTTTTTTAGCTTTCTGAGCTCTCTTAACTTCAGTGCCTCAGCAGCATGTGTTGTGATCCACTGCACCATGAAGAAATGCCCAAAGGCAGGGATCAGTTATATCTCAATCTGAGGAACCAAGGCCTTGCTGAAAGCAAATGTCCAATGGCACTCTGCAAGACTGGGAACTGAGAGCTACTTTATTTTGAGAATTTTGTAAATGTTATTGAGATCTTAAATCCTACCATGTTTTACACTCAGACACAAGAACCTTTTTCTTACCTACTGCTTCTCTTCCAGTCCTACCACAGAGTACTCAGCAGTTCCCTAACCAAGAGATGGTGGCTGTAGTGGAGGGAATGTAGTGGAGGAAAAATCACAGGGGACCTCTCTGCCAACCATTTGGGCCTCCAGAAAACTCCTGCATTTGCCTCATATATACTATGACAGCACATGTTTTGTAGGGTCTACTCTGCTTGTCCTTCTGCCCTAGGCAGCAAGTCACCTTGAGGCCATTTGTGATCTGGAAGGTGTTCTGCAGGCAGGACACTTCAATTTTCCCACCTCCAAATGGCAGTCCTGGACAAGGCAGAGCAGCACTTTATGGAGAGCTTTAAAAGTTGCTAGGAACATGAAGATTTCAACTAAATTAAACAGTGTCTTCTGGGTTTTATGAGCCAGCATGACCAACAACAAAGTATGGGCGTGTGACCGCAGGTGTGCTGTCCACATGTATTGATGAGGCCACTGTTCTGGCTGTGATGGCATCTCCTCTCCATGGCCACACCAGTGGGAACAGCAGTGCTGGTGGTGATTACTGCTGATGTATGCTAAATGCTCAGATTGCTTTTAAGGGATCTCTTAATAGATACTACCAAAAATTTTTAGACTTTGGCAGGTTGCACCTGGATTTTTATATCATGAAGGAAGGTGAACTGTGAGCTGATAGTTTTCAGGATAGTTGGCCAGAGGAAAAAAATCCAAAGGGAAATGGAAAACTTACAGATGAATGCATCTGCCCCCAAATCCATCAAATGTCTGAAGTTCTTTAATGACTGTCATATTTAACTTCTCACCTGGAGGGAGGAAGAGAAAAAATCTGACACCTCCTCATTTTGTCAGATTTAGCTGTGTGCGTGGGGTAGAATAATTTAAAAAAATTTAGGATCCCTTATTTTTCCTACATGCAATTGATTCCATTCAAATAATGTAGAAAGTATTTTATGATCATTTTGAATCCAAATGCCACAAAATTCAGTAATATTTCCCTTATTTTCAGTGGGCTTTGCTTTGAAGCTGTAAAGAACCCAATAGGTGAACATATATTTTAGTCTAATTTACACCTTTTCACCTTATTATGCTTTGCTTTATTCCTGAGGGTGCAATTACATATAAAG
This sequence comes from Certhia americana, assembly GCA_018697195.1. Lineage (NCBI taxonomy): Eukaryota > Metazoa > Chordata > Aves > Passeriformes > Certhiidae > Certhia > Certhia americana. The sequence goes on from CM031859.1 coordinate 35,456,989, forward strand.
AGCATAACTTTTACCTCTTATAAATCAGTTTTGGATTTGACCCAGAATTGTAATGGTCTCAAATTATGTGTGTCATATTAAATGTCAGAACGTGATTATAGTATAAACCTTGAAAGCTGGTCCTAGTGGGATGGTTGTGTCTTCTGCCTAGGTTATTTATACTAATGATAATTTAAAAGAAAAAAGTACAGCATTTGAACTGAAAAAAAAAGTTTGGAGTAATGTCATAAATCATTTAATGTGTAAGACAGATTCAAAATCTATTCTCAATATCCATCTTGAAATCAGAAATTTTTTTAATTTTCCAGGTTTTGGAAGCAGTATTTCCTATCAGTGATGTCCAGTTTGTTGCATTTGTCATGTATCCGAGTCCAAATAGTGGACTCACTGTTCAGAGTGCTGTATTTGTATGTAGATAGGGTCTCTATTCTGACAGCACTTTTGCTCAGTGAAGACAAGTAGCACATTAAGAACAGTGAGAAAAGGTTCACAGTAATGTACATATGTGTTTATACTTTTCTTCTTATTTCTATAAGTAATTACATGTAAATGTTAACTTTATTTATATCTTCATTTCTCATAGACATCAGTCTTACCTAAAGGTCCTTGAACATGTCTCCCATTTCTTCAATTAATAAGGTACTTCACAGTTTTATGCAGGCATCTATACATGTGTTTTATGGGATTTGAGATAGTGAGAATGTTACCATTTATTGTTGACATGCCATTTTATTTTGTTTATATGCATTTGAGCATAAGAATCATGGCTTGTTTCAAAAAAGCCTTTGAAAGCTACTGTTCAACTACACTCTGCTCTTCTTTAGTCCTAAAACTTTAGCATTCTCAATTGTTGTAACATCATATCCTCAGCATTTTCACAAAAGGAAGAAAAAAAAAAAAGCCAAAGCAGTAACAGTTATAACTCCATATTCTGACAATAAATGCAGATGAAAATGAAGGCACTAAATTAAGCAGTCATAGACAGACTTAGGGGAGTCTGGGGCCATTGTTTGCCGTATCACTCTCAGCAGGTGACACTTGTTGGGGAGGCAAGTCTTCCTGTGGAGTTCTGATTTGCCAGATGTACAGACTGAAGCTTCATGTTCCCTTAGCTCACATTTCATCCTGTGCAATGTCATCTGCCATCCCTATAAAGCCATGCCAATCCTACAATTGGAGAAAAATTTTAATTGAGATGTGGGCTTGAGTTAATTCTGGGGAAGCACCACATTGAGCTCTTTTATATAAAGGGGCAGAAAATGTTGCCAGGCTTCTTTTCTCTGTGTTTTTCTCTGCAGCTCAACCTTGATTTGAAGTCTGTGTTCAATGGTCACTTACTCCCTAGTACTTTGGAAGCAGGAAGAATGTTGTAAGTGAACTTGAACAGAATAAAGCACTGAAGGGGAAAGGCTGTCAGGAGCAATTTCTTAAAACTAGAGGAATAGACTACTTAAAATAAGATCTTGAAGCTAGAACATAAGGTAGTTATTTAATTTTTGGCTTACAGTATCAAACTTGTCATTACCCTTTTAGGAAAAGTCTAAGGAAATTGTTGAGTACATGAAGGTAGCAAAAGTAATTATATTTGATAGAAGAGGCTGGCATTGGTAAACAGATACATTCATTCAACGCATCATTAGCCCCAGAAAAGAATGATTGGATTCTGGCCAAAATAGGAGAAAGTTCTACTGGGAAAGGGAACTGATCACAGCCAGATGAATTAGACCTATTTTCTAAAGAATGGGAACCTGTCAATTGGGATAAATTATCATTTAAGATAGTGGTGAGCCTTCTAGGAGATGTTTGGATATATGGCAATGCAAACATACAGCAATGGATGTCTGTGTCACAAGTGACACCTCATACAGGTGATGAGATACGTTCTGCCCTGTGGTGCATCCAAAAGAAATGAAAGAGAATGAGAAAGGGGGCTTGCTCAGGTTTAGAGGAAGGCCTTGCCTGTTCTTCCCACAGGAGAGTTGTTTTCCAGAGAGCAGGTCTGCTGAGTACAGACACTTATGGTGGGCAGAAATTGCACCCTACCACAAAGTTTGGATGAAAAAGGGGGAACCTGGGCAATGTGTCAGACTGGCTTTGAGGCCCTGAGCAATAGTGGTGCAGAGTGTAAAGAAGGGAAGCTGGACATGCAAAAAGAAGAGAGATGGAGACAATTCCTGAGAAGTTATAAGCAGCATAGAGCCAGCTACTTGAGACAGTTACAAATTCAACCTAATTTTCAAAAGAAGCAACAAAAGAGTGGATCAGCTTTTGATAAAGCACAGCAGGGAAGGCATATAAGTTATCTGCAATCGATAATTTTGCCATAAGGCTAAGCTACTTCCGTGATAAAGAGCTGGCTTTGATGTCAAAAGGAGCAGGTGCCTGTGGGAGGTCAAAGTTTGAAATGAGATTACTCACAAGGATCAGAAAGATAATCAAATCTGCCCACTTCTGTGGCAGTGACATATCAGTACAAAAGACTCAAGTTCTAAATAGCCACAGTTAGGACTGAAAAAGGATAACTGCAAAATCCTGATGAGAGGACAAAAGGGAAGAATGGTTTCTGAGGGCAACTCATTTCCGACTGACTTGAAAGAACCAAGCTCACTGGTCTGTTAAATGGCTTTTGCTGTTCAGTTGAGAGGTAACTGGAAGCAAGAACAGTCTGACCCAAATGCACAAAGAAGCACGGACCTTTGCAGAGTTAGCAAGCCTTGCAGATTTAGGGTTGGAGCACACAGAGCCCAAAAGCATCCATGGCCATGTGCACCGAATGGAGAAAGTTGACACAGTGACAGAGAGGAAGAGAGAGCTAGTCAGAAGCAAACGTTCAGAAAGGACAATGGTGTCTTAAATCTCACTTTTCTCATAAAATTACCCATATCCCAGAATTTAGCACTTATGTAACACAAAAGCATCCTTTACTCTGTGGTACTAACTCATCCTTTTGTGGTGGCTCACTAGCTCCTTTCCTCTCTTCAGAGACCCAGATAGAGAAAGAGCTGTGCATTTTCTACACAGCACCTGCCTAGCAAGTGTGACATCTGAGTCTGAGTTTAAAACTGCATATCCTGTACTCTTAAGGGTGTCCTGGTCTTTTACAGGGGTGAAATTAATGTAGGGTTACTGGAGCCAGAAAAGAAGATAAAGAAAAAAGTATTCTGATTTGATGCTGAGTTGCTTCACTATACAGGCAGCTTAGAACAGTGCTGAATTCAGAGTTGTAAAAGGATAATCTTTTGTTCAAATCCTCTGGCAGTGGTGACCAAAGGAACTCAAGGGCTTACAGCAAGGTTCTGCAGAGTGGCTCCCTCACAGCCTCTGGTGTGCAACCGGCATGTGGCATCCAACCTGTAACTCTCCAGATCAGATCCCTCAACCAGTCTCTTTGTTTTTTGCCTGTTCTAGTACGCTGAACCAGGCCAGGTACTGCTGGGGTGTTGCAGGCACATCATCAGCAGTGGTGTGGCAGGACTCTCTCTGGCCTGGCTCAGGCAGTGCTCTCACTGGCAATATCTGGACATAGCTGAAGGGATAACACAGGACTGGGACTGTCCCTAAAATGCAGTACAGGGGTGCTCACCTCATTTTGGGGAGGGAGAAAGGAATGCTTACTTGCACTGCATTTTGCCATTTGTAAGTAACCTGTTTAATCTACTGGTAAAAAAGCAGCACCCATGCGCATGAAAAGCTTGGCCTCATCACTGGAGCTGTGGCTGAGCACAGGCTCATGCACTCAGGGGTGATTTCAGAGGAGGTGTAGACAGGTGTTGAATATGCCACAGTACTAGAACAGGGTTTGCCCCATGCTTATGCTGAGATGCCTGTAAGTGGGCCAATGCCCCTTCTATCCTTTCATGGTATCCCAAAAGCAAGAAAAAGTGGTCTGGGGAACCTGGCTGGGCAAGTACCCTGATCAGCCTACTCAGAAGATAACAACAAGATAAAGTTCAGGGTAAGAGCATCCCAGACGTCTTTGGCAGCCCAGACTGGTCTGTTTGTAACTTGACAGCTGCCATGAAGCCTGAGAACATCAATAAAAGCTGTATTTCCTTCACCTTTGTGTATCTTTTTTCCCTTTTGTAACCATGTCTGCCTGTTTTTTCAAAGACAGGAAAAGAAACTATCATTCACAGCTCATACCTGAACAACAGAACTAACTCTTTCATCCCGATGAAGAAAGATTACTAGACAGAATCAGAGAGTGTATCCAAAATCCTGTCTCTGAAAAAAGTGTTTTGATACAGTTTGATTGTTCTTTTTCCTTCATGCAGAAACTCTATTTTAGTTTCAGAAGACTCTTTATTTTATTTTGATTCTTTTCCCTTTGTGTACCTGAGTCAATAAATGTCCAGACTTGGGCATGGATTTCTCACTTTGTCATGGCAACAGAGTAGTCCTTATTCTTCAGACCCTAAGCCTTGTTTCATTATCTGATGTCATCTAGTAATGTAAATACCTTAATTTGGGCTTAATTATTATGTGAAAATCAATACAATATAGTTTTAGTAATAATTGTACATAACAAATCATCAACAACATTAATATAACTCCAGATTGTAGATTTGATATCCCTTGTTTCAGTAGAGCTGACCTCCAATGAAAGAAAAAGGTATCTTCATATCATCTTCATTTTTATATTTAAGTATAAGAAGTATGTCTAACAAAATATTGGCTTGAATTTTAAAAATTCAGTTGATTTCAGGTTCTTTGCTTTGAATTTCTTATCAATATTCTGAAATTTTAATGAGAAATGCATATGTTGCAGTATATATTTGCCGTCAGCTTCTATAGAGAGTAAGTAGCTTTTGTATTATCCCTGTCTTCTGAAAGAGTTTAGGCCAGTAAGTCAGGCCTGTGAGTCAGTTATAAATTTAGCAGCCACAGCCATGCCTTTTTCTGTCCCACCACTAAGTGTCTTTGTGGAGTTTCCCAGGCAGCAAGTCAAGGCTGTGTACTCCTGTGTGGTCCTGTTACAGACTGCCCCCATTCTCCTCATGTCTTCTGCATATGCACAGCTGTTTCTCTGCCTTTGATGACTTCTGTTCTCAGCCAGTGTACACTTTGTTCTCTAAAATCTTTTCCACTTTGTAAGAAGACTACTTCCAGTAAATGATCACATAGTACGATTTTGCCCCAGTTTCATATGTCCTTCTGTAACCTTTCTAGATGCCTTCAGTGCCTTCAGTGTTTGTATCTTCCTCACTGAGATTTTCTGCTACCTTGATTCTTTGTGCTTGGCACACATGCAGATATCTATTTAAAACTTCATTTTTAGCACAGGGATCTAGCCATCTGATTCCTATTAACAGTAATGGGAACTGCATGGCTAAGTTAATTACCATGTACTGTGCTGAGCATTTAGCACTTAGTATCTTCCCTTTGTTTTCCCTTTAAGGTGTTCTCTAGTCTTTCTGAAATTAATGCACTGATCTGGAGTAGTGGAGCTGGATTTGGGTCACTAAAAATACTGATTATATTGATGTGTATTTTTTGCTGTGTCCACTGACAGGAGTGAAAAACCTTTCCTGGTATTGCATGGCTTCAGCAACTGGCATATTGATGCTATTGCAGATTCATTCACAAAGAAACAGAAGAACAGAGGGAATTGAACCAAGGGTATCACCACAGGACTCTCTGAAAAAACCACAACACCTCAAGTTCAAATGCCCATTAAGCACCTAACTGAGAATACAAATGAGCCTGAGCTCAACTCTGATATAGATGACACAAACAATTTCCTTCTGACTGCTACTGTTTCGCTCACTGACAAGTGCAAATAAAGGTGGGAAGAAATGAATTCAAGAGGGTAAAGTCAAGTTTAGCAGTGATAGGAATAGCTGGCACAGGGCACAGACATTTGGGAAGATCAATACCACAGCACTAGTTAAGCTGTGTGTGGTCTTGACATCTCAACACATGCATTTTTGCTTGTGGAGGTGGTACTTTTTTGCCAAAAGTGTTTTTGTCTTTTTTGTATCACAGAGACATTGTCCTTTCCATTTAGATAAGGACCTACTTAGTATGACCTATATTTTCATTTTGTCGCTGTAAAGAGAACACAATTTCTGTCAGAACAGATAAAGGAGACAAAGAAAAAATATGCCACAACCTCTGTTTTATTTTAATTTCAATACTGAGATTTTTTTCTGTTTTTCTTTGCAAACTATTTTTTGCAAAGTAAAAAATGGACAAAAATGTAAAGATGCTTATCCTCTTTGTCAGAAATTATTTTATTTTATTTTATTTTATTTTATTTTATTTTATTTTATTTTTTATCTTTATTTATTTTCTTTTATTTTCATTTTATTTATTTGATTTTATTTTATTTTATATTTTATTTATTTATTTTTATTTTATTTTATTTTATTTTATTGTATTTATTTTAATTTATTTTATTTCTTATATTTGGCTCTGGTTCAAAGCTTCCCAGACATGTAGGTAAAACTGTTACGATGTTAAGATAACCTAATTAAAATGAAGAACTGTGAGTAAAATACGGTGTGGGTGAAGAGAGAGGGTAAAAACTCCTTCTGTCTCAGTGGAGCAGCTGACAGCTTCCTCAGCAGGAGCAGCAGCAATGAGAGAAGAGGGCTGTATGGATCAAACATAAGCATTATCTTTTCTTTACCTGCAGTTTGAGCAGCCTGCCCTTGGATTTTATATGCAAAACAGGCAATCTCTTACTCTGGCTTCTCATACATGTTCTGCTGTTCGTGCCTAAATGTGGCTTGTCAGAAGTTCATCACCAAAAAGAGTATCTAGCAGCACAGTTATTCACCTCCCCTAGATACATTTGTCTTCCAAACACTTCTGCTTATCCCTTCACCAGGAAATACAGAAATAACACAAAACTACTGGCCTCTTGCTGAGATTAATATTCTGTGGTTAGCATCCAACAGCATTACAACTTGTCTGTCTGGTTCTGTTGAGCTTCAGGTGTCTCTAAACAAGACACACACATAAAAGGTTGTAAAGGCCCTAATAATAATTACATTTAAAAGAGAAATAGTCAGAACAACTGATAATTTCACACTGGAGAGCTTTTCAGTGCTGCAGTTTAAAAGTGTTATGAATAGTGAGAAGCTTTAAAAGCAGTTCAATGAGAGATTTTGGATTTGGAAAACATATTTCATACTGAGATATTTAAGAAGATTCATCTACTTATTCTGCTGAAAAGAAGGCTATGGGATGGTTTTATCTGGGTCTGTGAGTACCTACCTGAGGAACAGATTTCTCAGTTCTTTAATCTATCAGTAAAAAAACATAATGAGATTCAGCAGTTGGAAGCTGAGGCAAGACAAATTTAGATTTGAAGCACGGAACTGGTTTTTAACACTGATGGTAGTTAAACATAGACATAACTTACCTAGGAATGTGATTGATTCTCCTCCATGTGGACTCTTTATTTTAGGATTGAGTATCCCTCTGAAACATACACCACAGTTCAAACAGAAATTTCTGAGAGGTTTCTGTGGTGATGTCTTGCTGAAAATAAAACATAATAATCTTTTGGCTTTCTGGTGGCTTTCCAATTTAAAATGTATGTTAAAATTTTTTAATGAGTATAAAAATATGAACTGAGTATTAACTGCTCCTAACAACTACCTGAGATTTCAGAAAATATAAAACTTTAGATCTGAAATGGAAAGAGTTTATTTTTAAAGGAGTGATGATTCACATGTTCATAACTGGGAAAATGTCAGCTCTTCACTCCCTATCAAAACAAGAAAAAAATAACAAAAATATTCATACTATAAGTCTTTAAAATATGGGTCAAGCAGTGGGTCATTAAGGTCCCATCCAAGTACAGGTTTGGGAACTCAATGCCAACCCTATGCAAACGCAGATAAAAATCCTTTCAGCATGGCTTATAGACAAAACTCCTGAAGTCCTAGTTCTAGTACCTAGATCACACCATTTTGGTGGTTTTTGTTTGTTTGGTTGGTTTGTTTTCTTTCTTCTAGCCACCTGGCCTATTGGCTATGTGTTTCCTGTCAAATCTCTGTGTCTTTGACAGCCTGGCCAGGTGTTCATTTACACTGTGACTGACGTGAGGATGAAAAGCCTTTTGACATAAGTCTCTACTGAAGCTTGACATCACCAAAAAAATCAATGCTGAAAAACTATATTGGTTTAATCACAGAATCATAGGATGGCTTGAGCTGAAAAGGATCTTAAAGTTCATCTAGTTCCATCCCCTATGCCCTAGGCAGGGACATCTTCCACTTGGTTGGGTTGCTCAGGGATGTATCCAACCTGACCTTGAACTGTCCCAGGGATGAGGCATCCACTACTTCACTGGGCAACCTGCTCCAGAGTCTCATCACCCTCTGAGTAAGGTATTTCTTGATATTTAATCTGAATCTCCTCTTTCAGTTCAAACCCACTCTCTCTTATTCAGTCACTATCTCCCCATGCCAGAAGTTGCTCCCCTTCTTTTCTAAAAACCCCCTTTAGGTACTGGAAGGCGCTGTAAGATCTCCCATGGGTATTTTCTTCTCCAAGCTGAAAAATCCCTAGTCTCAGCCTCTTTTCATGGGAGAGGTGCTCCACCCTGCTGATCAGCTTTGCAGCCCTCCTCTCACTACAACAAGTCCATGATTTTTCTACAGTGGGATCCCAGAGCTGGATGCAACCCTCCAGGTGGAGTCTCACATGAGCAGAGGTGAAGAACCACCTCTCTCAACCTGCTGCCTACATTTGTTGCAGTACAACCCAGGACTGGGTTGGCTTTTCTGGCTGAAAGTACACATTGTTGGCTCATGTCCGTGAGAACCCACAAGTCCTTCTCTGCAGGGCTTCTCTCTGTGAGTTCTCCTCTCACTTGGTACTCATGTCTGTGATTGCTTCGACCCACTGCAGCACTGTGCACTTGGAACTGTTTCTTCTCACATTTGTACAGGTCCCCTTGGGTCGCATCCCTTCCTTCTGTTGTGTCAGCTGCACCACTCAGCCCCTTGTCATCTGCAAACTTGCTGAGAGTGCTACTGATCTCATTGGCTAAGTAATTGAGAATGATACTGAAAAACCCAAGACAGGGACCTGAGCAACACCAGCCATCACTGGACTCTACCTGGACACAGAGCTGTTAAAATACAACTTTCTGGCTATGATCATATAGCCAATTCCTTATGCACAGAATAGTCCCTTCAAATCCATGTCTCTTAAATCATCACACCTATCTGTGCCTTAAGTCCTAAAAAGGTTACCTAGTCCTTGATTTTTTTCTGGACTAATGCAAGTTAGTTGTGAACAATCTTAATTTTAATTTGGCAGATTTAGATCCCCCAGAGGATTTTCTTTTCCTGAGGGAACCTATGTAAATAGCTAGAAGAACCTTGGGAAGTCTGCTTGCTTTGAAATTAAACCAAATAGACTTGTGACTCTCTCTGAAAGACTTTGCTTCTTTGGGTTAAGAAAATGACACAAGGGTTATATCTTTAAAATAGAATAAATGATATTGTTAGTTGCCATAGTTTTGAATGGAAGTGTGATACTCTGCAAGTTAGTTGTAGATGTTAAAATATTTTGTTCATCATTGGTCCATTTTTTGGCAAATCACTTCCACTTCTTATTCATCTTGCCATTGCTTTCTACAACCAATAACACAACTCCCTCCCATAAGACATTATGGGATCATTTAGGATGTTCTTTAATCAGTGACATGTTAAACATGGAGGGAAAAGGCAGCTACACATGAAGGAAGACTCTTCTTCAGTTTAACTTTTGTACAGCGTGGCAACATTAGGATGAGTAAAGCAAAGAAAGAAAGGAAATGGTGAAGAGCTGGTAAAGAGAGATGACAGAAGGTAAAGGTAATTTGAAAATTGTATTTTGTGGATGTAGTTAAAAGAAAATATTGTGGAAACACAAAGCATGTTTAGTATGAACTGAGCCTGTGTTTGGGCGATAGCTGAGAGATAAATATAATGTGGAATTTGGCACAGATACAGAGACGCCTGAGCAGCTTCTGGAATCACTTCTCTTTCAGTATCCGTCACATAAAACAGAGCTGTTTTAGGGGCATAAATAAACGTGACTCATAAATTTATCTGTTAGCCTAAAAAGTTGTACTAAACTAAATAAAATAAGGACAGAAACCTGTTACACACAGAGTGCAGCAGTATTACACAAGAAATGAAATATGGTTCATGTCCCCAGCTGGAAGAGCACTCCTGATTTATCTTCACAGGTTATTTGGGAACAGGTATGAGAGCTTAGAAGAGGCATCTGCTAAACAGGTATAAAACACTGCAAAGCTGAGTAATATAGCTGCATTTCTGAAACAAACGACCAAGACACATTTCCATTATATTTTCCATTGTCTCCCTTATTTGGTTTTGTTTCTCTATTTTTAAAGGAGGCAGAACCTAAAGCATTGAATAGGGTTATGGGAAAGTTCAGCTGTAGGCTCAGACTGTGTCCAGCTCTACAGACTTGAGTATGTTTGGTTTCTCTTTTCCTTTATTCTCATTTATACCCTGTCTTTACACATTTTGTTCTTACAAGTATTGGATAAATTGTACCAACAGCAACTGGAAGTAGGGCCAAAACTTAGGAATCCCACAGTCTTGTTGTTGGGCAATGGGAGAACTGTAATGCATAAATAGGCTGATTTATGTGGGTGTGATCCAGTATGAGAAGAGGTCAAGGCCTCTGGTTGTGCTCCCTCTCAGAAGTCACACCAGTGTGACAATGTGTAAATTGCTTGAGACCTCAGAGATGATCACTTTTAGAAGATGAAGGTCACAGGTCACTGTGGTGGTCATCCAGATGTGGTGGTCTTTGCAGCAGCTCAGAGAGTGCCTGGCCAGGACTGAGGGCTGCAGGAGGAGGCAGAGTGTTTTGCTCTGCTCCCACCCACCGTACCCTGCCCATTCCTACAAGTGAAAGAGCCTGCATTCCCGAGGGTGTGGAATGGTCCTATCTCTTGCTTGCATGAGATAATTGAAGGCCTTTCCCTGATAATTCCCCGACCTGCTCTGTTGTGCTTTGCATTGAATTCGAGCTTAAGCAAGATATGCTCAGTCTAACAGTGTGTGCTGAATTGTGTGTGAGAAACTGCTTAGACAATTGCCCAGGGAATTTTTTTTTTTTTTTTTTTTTCTGGTGTGTGTGTGTCTAGACATTACTACTTGAACACATTTTAGGTATCTAGGGTCATTGTTTCTTCTGTATAAGTCTATCGTGGAAACATGACTTCTTGGAAATTTCATTCCTTGATCTTTGAGGAGATTCCCTTCACTTACAGATGCCTTTAACAGTCTTTAACTCAAACCAGCATTTTAAATGTGCAGAAGCTTAAAATGGTTTGTACATCCAATGTACATCCATACAAAACATGGCTATGCACCCTGTTTTCATGGAAGAATTATATTAAGATCTGCTTTGTATATAGGCCAGTAACTTTTGCATCAGCCCTGTAAGGCCTCTGCCTAAATGTGAAATAGAAACTACATCTGAAAACCTCTATTGGTTCTAGTGAAAATTTGACTTGAAAAACAACTGTGGACTTTTGCCCAGGAGGAAAGCAAAAAGAACTCACCCTTGAATATTTTACAATTTGTAGGGAAAAGCTTTTTTTTTTTTTAATCTTTTCTTTGAAATAGCACCAAAACATAGTTAATTTTTTATTGATCTGACACTCAAAGTATATGATTTTGTCTTTTTACCTTTAACCCTTACTGTGATATTTATTATTGTTTTGCCAGTTATTATTTTGACTATTTTCTATTATTTTGCCTATTCCAATCAGAATCCTTTCTAACAGCAGTGTTTTCATAATGCATTAACTGATGCACGCAGCTGCATATTTCAGGATCTTCTGCATTATACCTTGTGTAAATTACCTACAAAAGTTTTTTGCAGGTATTTCAGTCAAAAAACCCTGGTCATCAGATGAGGGAGAGTGGCAATATCACTAATCAGCTTCTGACCATCTTCTCTTAGTAATTTGTGATGATAAGGGATTGAAAATGAAATTAAAATTATTTTGTAATTTCATTATCTTGGAAGTGATTTTATAGCCTACTGAGAATTAAGTGTTGAAGTACAGCACAGTATACAAAATAATTTCTCTTTTAATACAATTTTATGGCACTCAGATGAGCAGAAGCACAGATCAGGTCAGAATTAGCCTGTGTATTACTCAGCTTTCCAGGTCTTTAATTCAAAATGAAAATTAAACAATACTCTTTTTACCAGAGTAGTTCATCCAAAACCAGCTAAGACTATAATTTTTCATTTTGAAGGGCTCTGATTCAAACCCTTTCAAAGCAGTTTTTAAAATTGTTTAATCCCAAAATTGAAACCCCAGAATCCTCTGTAATAAAAGATGTGGAGCCCCTTTGCATTAATTACATTGCCTGCCTATTACAGCTAATATGCACTAGTCAAAAAGCTATGATGCTGCATTTAAAAGCATAATGCCTGAAATAAAATTCACATGGTATCCAAACCTAATGAATTTTTCAGGAGGTTCTGCTAGACTTTCAGGTATCTCTATACATAAAACATTAGCATTTTAGGATTGTTTTGATAATTCCACCAGTAAATCCTAATGAATAGTAGAAATTACATGTTTTGTTAACCAAGTTTCTGACCTCTTCAGCAGATGTTAGATCACACATAGATCACACAGCAGCAGACTTCACACTGGGATCACTACAGACGGCAAGAAACCAGTCAGAAAGGGACAGTTCAGCTGACATGTAAGCAGCAAAGAGCTGCCTAACTTATTACACAGGATTTTCTCCCAGGGTCTGTAATGAATCCAGAACAGAAATAAGATGAATTCTTTCCCTAGTTAATCTGTGAGCTTGCCTATGACTTCATTCCCAGCAGCTCACCTCACCTCCCCGTAGCCCCTTGCCAGTGACACAGCAGAGATCCCTGTGCCTGTGATGGCTTTGCCTCTGGTTCCTCCAGCATCATGACCCTCCAGTGCCCTCTAGGACACTATTGGCTTCTCTGCCTTTGGGCTACAGCCTGTGGCAGCAACTGGGCCAAAGTTTAGAAGCCAGCTTGAATTTGATGCATGTGGGCAGAGGCACCTAAGAAATAGCTGCCAACTGATTATGCTCTGCCTTCTCAGCTTGAAGAAACCACAGAAAGAGCCATAACTAATGTCCTGTCTCCTTAGTGTGTGCTGAATAGAGCTGAAAATTCAACTTGTTTGTTGCACACTAATTCCTTTGTTCTTCTGTGATTTTTCCCTGTTCCGTTTTTGTTTGCTTGATTTAGATACTCTTTTTAATTAATTTGAAATGAATAAAAGAAAGCATTCTTTTGAAACAAATGAAGATCTTTCATGATCCATAACATTTGCATTCTCTGCTGAATACAGCATTTTCAGTGTCAACCCCAGCAGTATCAGCTGCCTTTGAAGTCTTTGAAGTCTCCATAGTTCAGGCTAAAGGCATTCAAAAGAGAAAAAGTAGCAGGTTGGCAGAGGTAAGGGGGAGAAGAAGGTTTTTTCTTTGTCTACAGCCACTCTTTACACTGTGAATAGTAGAATGGGAACACTTAAATAAATAAAGCAACCCATTGATTTTTCCTTCAAAAGAAGCTTCAGCCTAAGCCAGGGTTACTTGAAATCCTTCTTAGTGTGACCTGATGAGTTGGAACCACAAGTGTCCATTTTAGGGGGTAAAGAGGAAAGGGAAGGGATTTTTCTATAGACCTTATTTCCAGTGTTTTAAAATATCCTAGATAGGAATCAGAGCAAATGTACATTTTAAGGGAAATCTTGAGCAGAAAGCTGCTATGAAAACAGATTGAGATTTGCCCATCTTGATACTGCAATTTTGTCTTCCTATTCAATTCCTCAAGGAAAAGAGGGGGGTTGTTAGCTCAAAAAGCCCCAGCTGCCCAAGGGGATAGATACTGAGCAGCCTTACTAGGGAGATGGACTTTTGGACTTTTTTCAGAACCATGGCTGAGGTGAGAGGTTTGATAGAACAGGCTTGCGAAAGGCAAAGAATGGAAGCTATGAGGAGTTCAGCTAATTCCACATATATTGCAACCAAAGGGTAGACACAGTAAAAGGAAAATAGAAGAGCAAACTCATTGTCTCTGGCCATATTTCCTCTGAAATCAGACACAGGGTGCATATTATATGGAACTTCTTCAACTAATAAACCCAGCAGAGAGGATTATCTCCTCAGATGTGACACAGTGCTAATGTGGTCACACTGTTTCTGGACCTTTCATACTCCAGGAGATGTGCATAACATACCAAGCTCATGAGCAATTTCCAACTTGTCAATGCCAAAGGTTTGACAGTTGTTAAAAAAAAACTTTGGGCAATACTCTTGAAATAAATTCTGAGAGACTGGAGACCTACTCATTTATTTAAAATATCAGCTTGACAGCTTGAGTCAGAGAAGGACTAGAAAGATTTTTAATATTGGCACTGTCTCATTTGGATCTGAAAAACTGATATTTTGCAAAAGTGAACTGAAAATCCAGTGGGGAGTAACATCAGATTGGGTCTGTCAAAATGTTTCATTTAGCTCAGTTCAAGATCTTTTGTGTGATGCTTCTCATTTGGAAACATAATTGCCTGTTAATTCTGTTTTCTCATAAAAGACATTTTGACCAAGAAAAGACACCTTTATGATTTTGAAAATCTCTAAATAGGATTTAGTGAAAATTCTGAAACTTTAAAAATTGTAATGAAAAATGGCAATTTCTGAGGAATTATGTCAGGAAATGTTTGGCTTAGCTTTACTGGTGCTTTCTAAGAATTCTTTTGTTTCTGGAAAAATTGCGATGTGCTCTAGGCAGAGTAAAATTGAAAGCAAGCTGTCAGCTAGAATGAAGACTGGAACCTTAAGTCCTTAGGGTCCTTAAGTCAGTGAAGGAACATGCCTTAAAAATAGAGTGTAGCCTGTGTTACTTATTGCCATGAGTAATTGCATTAATCAGGTAACAGGTAATATGATCCAAAAAAATGGCTGTTGGCTAGATCCTCAGGCAGAAGGAGATTTTGGTTACTAAGGGCAAAAATAAGAACAGATAAACTGTCTTCATGATGTCAAAAGGAGATCAGAAAATTTGCCTAACAAGTATATGGGAGTTTACTAAAATATGCTCAATCATATTTCTTTTCAGTGTTAGTGACATATAACAGGGAGCAGAGAAACTTTTATACACATTATCTCTGGACCAATATCCTATTAATAAGAAAAGACCAAAGCATCTCAGAAAGTAATTTTTCTCTACCTTGTGTTACAGTGTGTACTGTAACATATGTGCATATAAATATATGCAGTATTGCTGGATGTGTGTTACTACCTTGGAAGAAAATACAGCAATGAATAATAAAAGTTATGCTAGGTCTGTGCAATAAAACTGTTTTTCACCAAGGTTAAGAGTGCTGAACTTCATGCTTATAAAATGGAGTAGCTCAGTTTTCAAAACTGGAAATATAATGAATAACTGCAGTTAGGAAACCACATCCTTTTCTTTATCAAGGAAAATTAATCCTCCACAATGCTGCAGATTTAACTGTTTCAAAGGCATAATAGTGAGAAAATGGGGAAGAAACTCACAGACCCATGGGTGAATGATTCCATTTTGAGTTTTCTGCTGTGGCACACTCAGCTTCCAATGTTTATGATTTTTAACACTGGAAATTTGTTTTGGTCTACATGACTTTGAACAAAATTAGTCCACTGGCTGTGAGCAACCTGCTTAATGTGTTTTACTGTGTTATTCACTATCTGCCGCATGTGTTTTAATTTCCAACTTTTTGATTCATCCCCTAACTAATAGCTCAGCTTGAAGGACAAAAATTTCATGAGTGCAAGGTAATCCATGCAGAAATGGGTGAGGAGAGTTTCTTCCCTCAGGAAGGAGGTTTTTTTGTAACTTTGCAGAGCCACTGTTATTGCCGGAACCGACATTGCTACCCTTCCTCTGAAACATGAGTTCACACTGGTTTTAACAGGGACCTTCAGTTCTTTCACTACCTTGGCACGTTTACATGTAATGTCTACATTACATACTCCAGTACAGGTGCCAGAGGCTAGCAGAGGTAGCAGAAGCATGTTGTGGGAGGGGACTCCAGGAATTTGAAAGGCAGTAACATGAATATTTTCAATTTAAAATCTCAAGTAAAGAGAGGAAATTGGCTTCCTTTTAACAGTCTTGTTGAAAATATATATTCTGCTAATGCAACAGAAGACGATGTTTCAGGTAAGATTTGTGCATGAAACATTAGTTGTTTTAGCACCTCACCAGCATGACGTTTTTCTTTGTTTTCTTGCAGAGTTGTTTTTTGAAGTAATGAATCATCCATTATGCTCTCAAACAGAAACTAGCCTTTAGTCCAAATGAAACATGTGCAGCCTTTGTTCAGCCTGTCAATTGCAAAAGGCATTAGTGTCATGTAGAAAAATAATAATTACTTTCCTTCCTGCTCACATGATATTAAGAAGAATAAAATTTGGCAGGCCTGTTGGACAAACTGAATTTTTCTTGTTCCTCAAGTCTTTACATTTTACATTCTGCATGCTGCTGTGGTCTAAAGGAACTGAGATTTTTGATATCCACAGCATTTATATTTGTCATGCCATTTAATGGAGCTTGTGAGAACTATGAAATGAGTTCTTTTTCACAGATAGGACATGCTAGCATTGATTTGAAGGCCTGCTTGTTGAGGTTCACCTCAGTTTTGAAGTTACGACCTCTTAGTGTTGAGTTTATATCCTCTTAGTGAGCAAACTTAGCCTAACAGATGATATAAAGAGTCATGCCAAAGACATTGTATGTGCATCTGTTTTGATTATTAGGATCCGCATGACCACTCAGGAGTTGCACAAGCAACAGGGGTTTTCAGATTTTCAGCACCCAAGGTGACCAAAATGAAGCTGTCTTTCTTCAAACATCCTTTAAATTTAAAATGAACAAACAATCATTTGTTACCACGTAAAATTAATGTGCGTTTCCAGTGGTGCTCCAGGTGGAAGCGAGATTTTTTTAGAATAAAACCCTTGTTCCCAGGCAGTGCCCTCTAGGAGTCAACTATTGATGTCATTCTAACTTATGAAATCCACCAACATTTTCAATCTGAGTTTTGATCTAATTGTTGTAAAAACGTCCTATACACTAAAAGCTACTGATGACCTTCAAAAGTAGCTAACAAAGGCTTGTTCTCTGCTTTAGCAGATTCAGTATTTCAACTACTTTTCAAAAAGGTACATTGGATTCTTCATATGATTGTGGTTGATGAAGCGACTCTGAGGGATAGCTCTAGTCTCATTTGTCCATTTGTTAATACAATATTTTTCTTCAATAGCTAGACAATTTTTTAAAACCCCCAACCCCTATACATTTTCAGATTCCCTAGGGGTTTCTATTGCAATTTATGACCTTTTGTCCTCTTACATTTCAGTTTTGAGTGATTTTTCTCTTATAACTATTTTTATTGTACAAGAAGAATTGATTGTTATTATCTTAAAAATACAGCAGCTCTTGCCAACTGTTCGTGAAATCACACTTCTAAGACTTTAACTTTAATTGAAAGATTTCATATTTATTTAATTGTATAAGCTTATTCCTCCTATCCATATTGCTGGTGATACAATTGCTTCTGTGAACCACGTTTGGAAAGCCGAGTCTTTGTTCTCATTCTGTGGAGTTCCATAATAAATGTCACCAAGTTGCAGCTCATCCTTGTAGAAATATCTTTGAAGTTAGATAATGTTGGTCCAAGTTCTTCTGAATTGAATTAAGGTACGTTATAGTAGGCATTAATTTTGTCTGATATATGCAGCTTACCTCTGTTTTGGTATTTTCTGCCCTACAGAAAATTTTTATTCAATATGGCTCTTGACTATGACTTCCTCACCTCCAAATTTGCAGAGAATGTGAGTTATGGTTAGCAGAAGATTTTGCCTTTTTTTCCTTCTCTGAAATAACCTCCCCTCTTCTCATAGCAGCTCAGTGTGGTGGGATGGGGAACAGTACAACAAAATGCATCGCCTTCTTTGTGCAATGGCTTTAATCTAATATACCATATGGAGCTCCATGGTAAAGTTTAAAAATAAGATGGAAAACGGGTGGAAAGTAGATGTACAGCAAAGAAGGAAATGTGTTTTAGATCAGATCAAAAATAGAGGGAGAGTCATTATTTGCTCCAGGATCCATTTCAAAGCTGTACAGTAAAGAAGTTAGGACACCCTACTCATGAGTTCATGATGGATGATGAACAGCATGGTCTTTACAGACTGGCGCTGTGAAATCTGAGGCTTGGCACAGCCACAGAGGAAGCAGGAGGGTTGCAGGCATGTGTAGGAACAAGTCTGGAGAAGCAGTAGATTATGATTAAAGTTGTCAGAGTTCCCATCACAGCCCTTTCTTTACACATGCTGAGTCTGATGCAGGATCACTGATACGCACATCACTTCTTTCCATGTCTTATCAGACCTGGAGTTCATGCTGGGCAGAGGGGTAGCTGGCACAGTGAATGTGTAGGCTCACTGTATACAAAATCATTCCACCACTTTGCAATTTTCACCTATCAGCAGTTCAGACTTTTTTTTGATGTGAGATATTCCAGCTGCATTTTGAGAGATGACAAGACTTTTCAGAAGAGGAAAGGCAGGATTCTCACAGTAGGCTGGCTAGAAATGGAAATTCCTGCCTCCCATCTGGCACCCTTTGTTACAGATCTGGTCTGCTGCCTGGAGAGAGACCAGAGCTTTCCACAATGTGAGGAAGGCCAACAGAAGATGCATCACTGATTTAGTCTGAGGAAAGTCTTACATTCTCCATTTTGGGAGACACTGGTCAGTCTGAGGCTCCCATCAGGCATTCCTCTTTTCCTTACAACACAGATATATGCATACTTCTCCTATAGCTAGATGTCTATGGGAAGAATTGCAGTAATCCCAAGGACCAAATTGCCAGTGAGGAAGAGGAAATAACAAGGAAAAAAGATGATGTTCATGAAAGAAACAGAAGGTGGCTAGTTAATGGCAACAGCTTAAAATTAAGGAGGCATCATCATGGTCCAAACAGTCAACAGCAGGTGGTGACTGGGAACAGGGACCTGCTAAGCAAAGAAGCAATACTGCAAGTATTTGCAATATTTGCAAGTTCTAACTTGCAAAACAATTGATGTTTTAAGCAGAGTGTGAAGGATTTTTTTAAATTTTCTGGTGCCATCATCAGATCTCCATGTTCCTTCTAGCCAGGCATGCTCCATTTGTGTAGTTCTAGAAACTACTTTTATTGCTTTTGCACTATAGAGAAAAAGTAAACACTTTGACTGATCTGCAATCAGATGTTCCCCTTACACAGCTCAGCACAGAGACAACAATGAATGCAGCTCTGATGTTGATGCTAGATAAGAAGGCTTATCAAAAGGGGAGTGTCAAAGTGACAGAAGGGTAAACCCTCCATCTTTCTTTGTAGGATACACAAGGGTAAAACCTCCCTCTTTCTTTGTAAGATGTTCCCTAGCGGTGAACAAATCTTATATGTGGTGTAAATCAGAGTGTACTTAATCAAAGAGCATGCAAAGATTTGCAGAATTCAAGTATTTTTTGCTCTAAGCTCAAGTATGCATCTATATTT
This sequence comes from Certhia americana, assembly GCA_018697195.1. Taxonomy (NCBI): domain Eukaryota; kingdom Metazoa; phylum Chordata; class Aves; order Passeriformes; family Certhiidae; genus Certhia; species Certhia americana. The sequence goes on from CM031859.1 coordinate 35,476,576, forward strand.
TAATTTTCTTTTGTGCAAAAATTTGTAGCATAAGTGGTCCCTCAAATTTCATTGTACTGTTAGATAATCCTATAAGAACATTATAACATTATAACATAAAAGAACGAGCATTATGAATTTGGTTGTTTCTATATTTATTACTTTATGTCTATTTATTTGTCTAATGAGTTCAGACCTTGATCTGTCAACTGGTGAATTTCCCTGGTTACATAGGGTGGGGCTGGTTTATTGGTTTCAACACATGTTCTCTGTGTGCTGAAAACTTACAGAAAGAGTTGAAATGTGACCTAGAGACCGAGCAAGAGCAGGACTTCCTGGGTACAGAGTTTGTTGGACTTGTACACTTGGGAATTCTTGAGGAAGGAAAATGCCGGCTGTTAACTGCTTTCATTGAGCTAGGCTTGGCTTTCTGTTCCTTCTTTGTAAGCAAACAAAAGAGATCCTTGTTCAGGGCTGACCTGTGCTCCTGATTTCTCAACCAAAAGGTAATGAATTTGGAAGCTACTACCCTGTCCACCTCCACCAACCCAAGTGTGTTAACAAATATGGTCTTTTAAATCTAAAACCTTAATGTTTCCCTTGGTGATGAACATTCTGTGGGCTGAGAAGTGACAGCAACAGGGCTGAAAAAAATACCTGAAAAAAACCCCCAAGTCTTCCTGTCCCTGGGCACAACTTCACATCCCCAAGCATTTTAGGCATCTTTATGTTCCAGTTTCAGCAGGTTACGCCCAGGTTTGAGTCCAGTGTTTGAATAAAATTAACCTCCTGCAAAACTTCCTGGAAAGGATAGAGCTATGTTCATCAGAGATTGAATTTCACAGCCTGTCACAGAAGTGATCATTCTTTGCTGAGGCTTGTGTTGATTGAAAACCTTCAACCCTTTTCTCAGCAATATAGCACAGTAAATTTTGTGTTATTGTCATCTCATCCTTTTCCTCACTCTAATAACAACGGCCAGCTAACTGAGGACTTTTTCATTTCAGACTCCTATGTAATTCTGAAAGAAATTGGTGTTATTTAAAATTCCATCCCACCCAGCATGTGAAACTAATAGACCTGCTTAATTATGGGAAAGCTATATGTATGGGTATTAAGGAAAAAACCCTCAGAAAATGTTTTTTAAATGTTGATTGCTAATGAGATTTAATGATACCAAACAGAGTGTGCTGCTCGAAGAATTTCAGCATGATAGATGCTTTTAAATTCTACTGAAAGAAACACCAAAATAAGTTACAGTGCCACTTAGTAAGACACCCTTGAGTGAAAGCAATAGGCTTTCACTAGAGGAATGACTCTCACACAAGGGAGAATGACTTCAGAAAGTAGGCCAAATTACACACATTACATATATATTTCCTTCCAAACATATTTCTCTCCTCTCTTCTTTAACAGTCTAAATTTCTTTGGGAGTTCTGGCTAAATAGGGGTAAGCGTCACATTGCAGTTATCATCAGCTTCCTGCGGTCTAAGAAAAAGACATGTAAGGTTAAAATAAAAATGTGCTACCTCCTGTTGTTCCAAACACTTGACTGATCAGAATAAAATGTGGTGGATTAGGAGGGTCAAATTTAGTGATGAAGATTAAATGTCTTGCAAAAGCTCCAAACAAAGTTATGTTACTGGGAACCTTGGAGTGCCATGACATCCCTGGAGCCAGATATTAAACAAGGCTTCTGGAGGCATATTTCCATGAAATGGTTAATGCTCACAGATAAAGAGGGGAGATCAACCCATATGCTTCAGCAGAGGTTCTTCAAAGCTTCACAATCATGCAAATAAAATCCAAATATTGCTTCTAAAGGATAGCAGATGAGACCTTGTTGGAGTAATGTTTTTTTCCCAATGTGTGAAGAGAAGGAAGAGAAATAAGCCTGGACATCTGGGATAGTAGAACTCATCTCTGTACCTTTTGGAAAGCAGTAGCAGTCCTAAGTTTCCACAGTGGGGTCCTGAACAATGCTCAGAGGCCATGGAATTCTGCTGCTCACACCCCAATTCCCTTCCCTTCTTGGAGATCTGGTATGATCAAAACAAGCAGTGAGTTAATTTTACTGCCACTTAGAAATGTGGCAGCAAAATTAACTCACTGCCTGTTTTTTCTCTTCAAATGTTGTTTTGTTTTTTTTGGTTTTTTTGTAATTTGGCTACAAAGAGAAGCACAAGGGGAAAGCAGAGTGATTTGTAGCAAATACATCTCATTTTTTTTAGAGAAGCACTTACCTGGAATCAGTCATTGCTCTTCTTCTCTGGTGGCAGATTTCTATTTTGTGTATAGAGAAGAACCATAATTCACTAAGTTAAGTGTTTGTGTATTCTACATTACTTTGGAGATACAAAACATGAATAAATCTCTGACATGCATTTCTTTGCACAACTGTTATTTATGTATATGCAGAACCATTCTAATAGTGTGAGACTTAACAGTGCTTGATGAAAACTCTAGAACTTCCTGTTTATAACCAGAAAAAGTACTTCTTCTTTACTTTATTACTATCCAGTCTCATACTTCAAGTCAGATTTTAGAGTTTTTAGAAAACCTCAAAATCTTCAGTGTATGAAGGATTAATATAATGTCAAAACTTCTAAATGAATAGGAAACAAAAGAGCTTACTGTGATGCAGTGAACATCAATATAGTGTGAACCAAGGATCTCTGAATGTCTGGGAAAGATTCACAGTTACCTCAACAGAATTTGAATAGAATCATGCTTTGTATTGACTCTGAAGTGACTATTTCTTTCATGTGGTTTTCTTCTTCATTTCTTATTATTGCAGCCTCTATCTGTTACAAATTATAGCTTTTGTGGATGCATTCCTAAATACTACATTCTTAAAATTTCAATGTCACTTGAAAATAAAAATTTACATTTAAGAAGTTAATAGAATATGTTTTAATGACCTAGTGCACTGGTCATTAAAAAAGATCTTTTTTTTTTTTTTTTTTTTTTGTTGGCAGCAACCACCTCTACCTAGCTGAGCTGCCATAGTGTTTCATGGGAGTTTAAAGATCAGGTGTATCAGACACTGGTTTTCATATAAACTGAAGCTTCTTTAGACCATTCATTGACTTCTAGCATATCCTTGGAGAGTGAGTAAGTTTTCATTCTTTGTTCTATTTCAGGATGACAAAAAAAATTACTGAGATTTTCCATGGGATGAATCCCACTTTTGGATGGATGTGTCCTTGTTTGTGGAATCTGAGACACTTTGGCTTTGATCTCTGATCTTGCAAAGCATTGAAATAATAGTATTCTTTTAAAACAGAAGACACCAAAGAAACTCAACTCCCCTGTAAGACAGGGAATTTGCTGGTGTTCCTCAAGTCAGTGGAAGCTAAGAATAATCAATATTTTGTGAGAGTGGGTAAAAAGCAAAAAAGTTCACACAAAAGTCTCCTGTGAAATAATTATTTTCATTATAATTATTTTATATATATTATTATTGATTATATTATTTAATTATAATCAATTAATTAAGGTGCATAGAAAGTACAGTGGATAATAGAAATATAAAAATCCACACAAGCAATCCTAGCAAAAAAGTACAGAATACTCCTGGACACTTTATAAAAAAGCATACTTCTACCCATGATACAATTAATATTTAGTATAAGTTTGGGTACAGTAGTTCTGAAAATATATTACCTAACTGCTAACTGTCAAAGGAAAGCAAAAGAAAAGAAACAACCAAATGTGCTCCATTTGGTCTCATTACATGTCCTGCAATGCATCTTTATGGATAGATAGATAGATAGATAGATAGATAGATAGATAGATAGATAGAT
>CM031859.1:35480371-35881453 GCA_018697195.1 Certhia americana
GATAGATAGATAGATAGATAGATAGATAGATAGATAGATAGATAGATAGATAGATAGATAGAGAGCCTGTTGGTGGTTTCAGAACATCAGCTATAGGAAGCAAAGATCCTCCTTTATTCCCTATTCCCAGCTTTGGAAAGACAGCCAGGTAGGCCTACTTGTATTTCTATTTATCACTGCACAGAAATAATTCATCTGTTTTATTTACCTAAGAGCATGAGTTTTCAATTTTATGTAAACTATCAAGACAATCTCCTGTACCCTGTTGTTGCCTCTAATACATGGCTATGATATTTTGTATCTCTCATAGCTTCTAAGAGTATTTTGCAAAAAATCCCATAATGCTTTTTTCTCTCAGTGTTCTCTTCCTAAAAGAAAAGGCATGTGCTAATAGTAGCTTGCAATACATCCTTCTAATTCCCTAGAGAATTTTGCTGTGTCTTCCATTTTTTCTTTTCTAGTCACAGTTGCCTTGAAAGAAAAAAGAATAATAGCCCTTCCCAATGGCTAAAGCAGATATGAAATATAGCAGATAAAAGTTAATTCAAATCCTTTATGCAAGAGAAAAAGATGTACTTTCTGTCTTAGAGGTTGAAAAATTTGGGATTCCTGTCTGCTCTATTCAGCAGTGCTACCAGTTCTGTCTTGGTGTGTCCTTTATTCTGCACTGTTGAGTCCAGGCAGGGTCCAGGTTTCACCCTGGCTGTAATAATAATGGTAACAGCAACAATAAGAAAAAAAATATCAGTGGTCTCAATATTCCTGGAACCACTTTCCTGGGCTACTGAAATAGGCAGACCTTCAGTCAGTATACAGAAGCTAGTTGTCCTCTGTTTGCACAAGGTGCTGAGCACTAAACTTTGTTATTGAAACATAAATTGGAGTCAGAAAAGAAATACCTAAATAAAAAAAATGCTACCTGAAATATCTGTGTAGAAGCTGTTCTTGTAATGATTTTTCAAATACAGAATAAAAAAGTAAAACCAAGGTGCACATTATTTGAAGTGTCCTGTGACACAAAACCAAGAGCAGTGCAAAACTGCTCATGCTGGTTAGTGGAAAGAAAGAGGCATTCCTAGGGTTTGATCTATGGCATTTCTAAGTATGTAAACAAATAAATTAAGTTGAACAGATTGTGGATCATTCTGTTTACAAAAAGGACAATATCTATGTGAATAACTCATATGTAGACCCCTATGTGGTATGCTAAATTTGCACACATATCTCATGAAACCTAGCACACCAGGAGGGGTGCACAGTTAACATATTGTACATCACATTGCACCCTGTCTTGAATGATAACTTACTACCATTGGTATAAGATGAAAAAATTAATAACCAAACAAAACAATAAATCCATTGAAGTCAACTAAATGGATACAGTCCACCTGGTGTTTTATTCTAAAAATAGAAATGCTAATTGCATTTTTAGTGAAGAAAAATTTCGAAATAGTGAAAGATGTTGAAAAATAGAAGTTTTGCATTTTTTTTGGCTCTACTAATAGCAGTCATATAGCAATAGAGTTGATAATATCATCCCAGGTAAAGGACTTCCATTCATCAAAGTATTTCTGTATGGAATTATTTTAACTACAGGCTAAAATTTCCCATTAAATTTCCCATGTTTTTTTTCTTTGTTCCAGAGTCAAGATCAATAATATTTTTGAGAAGTATATGACATGCGTGCAAATTTTGATATAGAAGAGAACAATCCAGGAAGCTGGAAGTGTTTCTACATTGTTTTGAGGTCATCTGTTATTTAACCAAAGGGAGTTAGGAAAGCAAAGAAATGTGTGTTTAACCTGCAATGCAAATACACAAAGAAAATAAAATCAGATTATCACTACTGTTATATACATTAATGTACTCAAAGAAGGCATTTTATCACTGGAAAATAAGACACCAGTTTGAACTAAATTTTGCTGAAGACATATTAGAGATAGTTAGAGGGAGTTTAGAGTGAAGAGTATTGTCCCATCCATCCTTTAAAGTTTTTGATCTGATTTTATGTATGATAAGATGTAGGAGGGAAGAAACTTGAGCTTGAAAATTTGTTTATTTTTTCTTAAGAAAAGAGATGGCATGTGAATAAATGCCTTCCTCTCTTTATGTTGTGCATTTTTTTTTTCTGTCAATAGAATAGAATTTCCACTTCTCAGCTTGATGTCCCATAATCAGTTTTCATCAGGTGACAGATTCATGTTTTCCAGCTGTATGAAAGTGTCTGACATAAATACTTGTTGCTTCCATAGTCATATTCTTTCCAAAAAGGGTCTATCACAAGAAAACCTCAGGCACCAGAACTTCTTTTCTCCCTTCTTCTTTGCTGCTATTCTGTACCACTGCTCTGATGTCTCATTATACCTGCACAAGAAAGGCTATTATCCTTCACACATTTAGCTACTGATCTAAATGAAAGTACATTATCTAAATAGTTGAATCAAGAAGCATACAACTAAAACTCATTTCAGTTTGATCTGTATTTCTTGATGCTTTAACAGGTTAACAGCTTCCTGTGAAATTACTTTATTCAAGGGTTTTCACCATAATTTGGCCATAATGTGGTCTAGACCTAATGGTAATAAGAACTTGCAGAAAATCTGCAGTTCATTTTATATCTCAGTAGAAAAACGTGTCTTTTCTAAATAATTCAGAAATTGCATTCAGAAACAATATGCACATTATCAAGAATGGGTCTAATAGGGAATTTATCTAACACCACAGAGTGAATATTTCAAATACTTATCATAGCACATGAATATTAAATATCATCCTATTAGCATTAAGTGGTCAGTTAGTTAAGTCCCTGCATATTTACCTCAGTAATACTGGAAATAAAACACAAATTAAGTTTTTTCAGAGTGCTGCACATTTATTTCATGTTCTCAGAGGCTCTCAGTGGTACTGTAGCAGGATTCTGTCTATGCCAGCATATGTTATTATCATTGTGGAACTTTATATAGGAGATCATTTTGTCATTAATCCAGACTTCTGGAAAACTTCAGAGCAGGAAGAGCATGTCATGGTAAAAATCAAACAAGTATATCATCTTAAAGCAACAAAAGTGGATTCCAAGTATGTGTGCTGTATTTCCATTCTACGCCCTGTTCTCTGGTTGATATTAACATTTGTACGTGATGTAAGCTGAAAACAATTAAGAGGTTTTTGAAGGAAATTAATCATATTTTACACAGTGTTAGGATATTCTTTTTTTTCCTTTCATATTTAAAAAGTCATAGATAATTTAAACCTGTAACAGCTTCAGTGTTGTAAACAGTTTAAAACCAAGAAAGTTCATTGCAATGCTTTTACATGTATCCAAGGTACATTCTCATTTTCACCATAAGGATTCAGGAAATCTATCTAAATCTGATGTATTGAGATTGTCCAGGTGTTTTATCTTCTCAGAAGTCAGTAAAGGGGTTTTCTTCTGTTGAACCGCTCTTGTTACCCACTTTATTTCTGATGTTCCTAACTGTTTAACTCTGCAGTATATTAAGGAAAGATGGATTATTGTTAATAGCCTCCTCAATTAGCAGGCACCTCCTAATTCAGTCTGGCAGAGGAGATATTTTTGATCACAGATCCTTACCCTCACATAGACCTGAGCCACAGAAAAATGTGAAGCACAAGAAGGAAGAGAGACAAGTGCATGAGAAACTCAACCAGCAGACCTGACATGGTCATGAATTCTGGTTATATTCCATTAGCTCCTGAATGACAACTTGCTTTGCTGGCAGAACTGCAGCCTGAAGAATGGCCATCATATGCCTAAGCCTAGAGAAAAGATAATGACTGTAGCTGGAGCTTACAAAGTTCTTTGTGTCCATGATGTAGCAGGCTCTAGGGAACACCTGTCGGCTAGATGAATGCTTTGGAATAAAAATTGTTCAGCCAACACTTAAAAACATTTCTGAGTTGAAGGCAACCTTTTATGTGCCAGCTTTAACACCAAATTTTGTTTGAATTATTGATGGCAACTTCTCTGGTTGTGTGACTAGCTTTGTGGAATCTAGTCTATGTGGAAGGTATCCCTGTCTCAGGCTGGGGGATTGAACTAGATGATCTTTAAGGTCTCTTCCAATCCAAACGAATCTATGATTTTATGATTCTATTACTCTGCCTTACCAAGTGGGTGCACAGATAGTAAGAAGAGAATAATGGTGCCGGGTGTTATTGTATCTTTATAGACACAGGTGAGAAATCTAAACTGGAGAATTAACTTTTCTTACTCTCTGAAGTATGTGTTTTGTTGGAGACACCTGAACTTGCACTGAACAAGCTGGTGTGGCTCTCTAGCATAGCTCAGGCATGAGCTCAGGTCTGGGAAGCAGTGAAACCGTGTTATCTCAGCATACCACCCTGGGGAGAGCGTGTCTGGCTTTCTTGCTTCCAGTTTTGGAATGGGTTTGGTTGCTGTGAGCTTGGGAATCTCTGTGCCACAGATGTTTGCATGTCATGAAAAGAAAATCCAGCCTATTATACTGCATACATCAAATCTGACACACAGTTGCTGCCCTTTTTGTCATCCTAGTCAAAACTATAAAAATTGAAATTTACTTACTTCATGTCTTTATTCTTTCTTACTTGCCAGACTCACTGGTCTCATCTTTGAACTGTAGCATAATGCTCATGTCTGTGCTGCAGAGCTACACTTAGTATTTTGAACTGAGTGAAGAATCTTTCTTCACTTGGGATATCTGCGTCTCGCTTTTAAGCTGGGTGCTAGTTCATGTTGCTGTGCAGGAAAGTACTTTTAAGCGAAAAACTTAGGTTTTCTGCTTTTCCAGCTATCATTTTCAATCTTATAGGCTCAAAGTGTTCACTCATCTGCTACAGTCAAAGTTCTTTCTTTTCTTGTTTCTTTCCTTTTATTCTCCCTACCTCTCCATCACTTGTCTCTTTCTTACTGGACCTTTACCTCAAACTTTCATCTGTCTTCTTCTCATTGGTCTGTTCTTAATTTTATTTTATTTTCTACAGATCTTCAGTTTTAAAAAAACACACCTGTGACTCATTCCCCTCAAAATGTATTCAAAGAAATATCTTCATTCCTCATATTTCTTTAAGAGCCCTACAAGTGGGTTTTGTTTCTGAGATTTTGGATAGATATTTCACTTCCATGACAGTTATAGATATTTCAGGGTTCATATCACCACATCAGAAATACAGCCAGTCCAGACTCATAAATCAGTATTACTAAGGTGTATCTGAAGAACTGAAACACTTTTATTGCAAACATCAGTGATAATATGGGCCTCAGAATTGCCCTGGAATATGGATGAGTACAAACCATTTAGGAACAAATATTCTGGCTGATAACTGACAGCCAGCCAAAAGCAGCCCCTGATAAAGATAAATAACCTGTACTCAGGGAAATTTTTTGCATCATTAAACATGGTGAGCATATTAGCTAGCAGGGGGTGGAGCTGAGTCCCTAAAGAGATAAATCTAAATTATATGCGCTGCAGTGATCATAACAGTAATGCACCATCTTGGCTAACTAGCTGACATCAACAGGGAAGGGAATTTCAGATTTAAATGAACCAAACTAAAGGCATTGCAGTGTGCATACAGATTAATTGGAGCACATTCATGAACTTTTTAGCCCTTTTTTCTGGTCTGTTTTCATTGGTGCCAAAGCAAAAGGAGTTTGGACTATTCTTGTCATTTCTGCATAATTTTTTATTCTTACTTTCTTATGTCATTTGATTAATTACTCCTTTACTTGCCTTCCGTTAATCACCTTTTACTACAGTTGTATCAACTCTTGCCAAAAACTTATAGATAGACAGGAGAACTTTAGCAACATTTTTCTGTAAATAGGAAAGTACACTTAACAATTATACACCTAATATTTCAAAATGAGATGACTCTGAAAGCAAAGAAAGCATTTGGTTACCCAGACACATATAAACAATCGAATTAAGCTTTGCTAGAAGAACATAATTTGGATGAAATATTTCCCTCAAAATTAATGTGGTCTATTTTTAAAACAATATCAAGTGTATTTTTGCAGGATAAGGACTGTCTTACTAAAAGAAAATTGCCTACTTTCAAATATTTGCTATTTTTGTTTTCCATGAAAACTTTGGGTTCAAGCTGCTAGGAGGTGCATGAAGTAAAAAGATGAATATTAATTGGTTGAAACTGATTTGGTATAACTTGCAGTTTCATATCATTAATTTGGTCCATTTATTTCGTGTTGACTTGTCAAGTAAGGAAGTAAACCAGATGTGACAATCACAGTTTTAGTCAAAAACAAATATGCATTTTCATGAATAATTGCTCTCAGGTATGTTATTGTCCTGACAGTAATCAAATCTGTTCAAGACACTCATAGATAAATTAGTGGTTATCCTAGTTCTATCCAAAAATCCACTTGCAAATGTCTAAGTGTATTTGATAACATAGCCTGAAAGAAGCATGAGAGTACAAAAACGTGACATGCAAAGGACACTGCGGTCGCTTCATTCCTCATCTGCTCTCTGCTCCGGGTCTATGATTGCAGCAAAGAACTCCTGTGTGTGCTCCTTAGGCCTGTGGTAACCTAAATATCCATCAGATTGTCCAGGCTGTTGTTTCCCCCTGGGGAAAGGATGATAAAAGGCAGGAATTGCTTACACTGATGGTAGCAAGGAATTTTTCACCTAGCTCCCTGTGAGGCTTGTGTTCTAGCTAGGAGGGCTGCATCTGACTGTCGTAACTCTCTGGCCTGGGTACATGGTTTAAATGGGCTGCAGCGAATCAAGGAATTTCAAAAGGTTTACTAGTGGCCAAAAGGGGCTTGTCCCTTAGAGGAACAAATGAAAAATGGCAACTGGTGTTTTGCAATGCTGTTGCACCCTGGGGAGATACAACTTCTCAGAGTGACTGCTCAGTAGCTCACAGTATTTAGTGAAATAGGAGACATATCAAGGGAGATGATTGAGTACACTTGCTAGATAAGTTCCCTCTGTAAAGTAAAAAAACAGAAAAAATACAACTTGACTGTGTGGTGAAATCAGCTAAGCTGATTTGCAGTACTGGGCATTCAACAATACAGATTGAGGGCGGGAAATCTCTTGACTCCATAAGAAGCTCCAGCTTCAAATCCTGATTTTGCAGAGCACCTCAGCATGTATTTTAGACTTGGTATTGCTTAAAGCTGAACTTGAATGCTTTGCTATCCTGGGGCTCTAATGAGGAGGTAGATAGCACAAACTTTCTTAGGAGCTTACCAGAGCTTTTGTATTCAGGAGATTAGCCAGGAAATGATAGAGAATAACTCCTACTCTGATTCTCAACTGTAAATAAACATAAACCTTAGGATGACTGCATTGCTCCAGGTCTACCTGTCAGTGCTGCAGGGTATGATCCTGAGATCCTGCATGCAAAATAATGTGTTTGCGAAGCAGCTGCAAGACAGGGATTTTATACCAAATTTTTCTCTCAGGAACCGTTCTGACTGGGTTCAGCTGGTTTTCATGCTGATTCACAGAGTCACAAGTGAAAGACCTTGTTTAGGTAGTTGTGGCAGAAAAAAACTCAATAAAAATGATGTTTTCATAGTGTTCTCAGTTCTCAGTCACAATTTAGCTGAAAACTTATAACCACTTATGTATTACTTGCATGAATGATCCAGTCTAATCTCTCAAAAAAATGACTATTGCCACTGCTCTTGAGAAACTTCTCGATTTAGGACAAGAAATGTTGACCATGTTCCCTAAGCACTGGTTTGCCATAATCAGGCATCAATCTATTTTGAAAAGCTGCAACTTCTTAATTTAAAAATTTTATCTCCAAATGTGATGCTGCAATCAGATTTGGTCAAAACTTGCAAGCTGGAAAAATGTTTTCTCAGATCAGTCCTTCCTATTATCTGTTGCTCTCAGAGTAACTGGTTCAGCAAGATGCTCTATTTGAAATATAGCTGGTCCTATGGTTTGAATGGGACTTTGATTTCTGCTCCTTTATTCATGTGTTTAAAGTTACAGACTTGCTTAAGGGTTATATTGAATTGAAGGCTTCTTGTCTTTCTCCTGCTTTTAAAAGGCTGCTTTTAGTATTTTCCTTTTCTGTGGTTTTTTTGGGTTTTATTTCTGTCTTCATATTATTTTTTTTCTTCATGTCTGAAATTCTGGCTTCTCTCTTCTACTCTTCTACTCTCTTATTTTAATTTCACTTAGAAATTCCTAATGGAGTAAAATACTGAGTAAATGAAGTTGAATCTACTTTAAATTTGAAAGCTGAACATTTTCTCTCTGATTAAATGTTAGGTTTTGTGACTTGGAAATCTTTTCAGTGTACAGAGAAAGTCAAAATCTCTTGAAGTGAATAAGAAATTTTTTACTTCAGTGGGTTGATGTTTCAGGAGTACTCTGATATTTCTCCTCAGTTCTGGTAAGAGTCCAGTAATTTTAACAATGACATTTAACTTCCCAGGGAAAAAACCCAAACCAAACCCAAAACCAGGATAGTGCAAAATGTTGTATTCCTTGTGTTCTCTATTCCCATAATTTTATAATAGTCATGTTCAAGTAAGGTCCAGGGAAGAAAGATTAGTCCTGCCACCCATTTACTGAAGGCAAAAAATTCTTTGATATATTTCTCTCAAGCTGTGAGTTAAAAAGCTTTGTGAAAATAGAGTAGAAAAAACTCCAAACAGCCTTGCGATAAAACTGTGAGTAAGCAGTTCCATGCAGACTGTCATTTTCTTTCCTAATTGCAAATGCCTTCTAACACCTTTCCATCACTTTATTCAGCATTTTAAATAACCGACAGTAAATGTGAGTAAATCACATTGACCTTTAAGGTCCATATATAGATCAAAATAAACACACAGAGATTAAACACGTTGTTGCTTTTACTGCAATGATATGCAAACAATTATAGATGGGGTCAATCCAGGGCACCATTGATATTGCTTGCCAACCAATTTATTTGTGAAACCTCTAACCCCCTTTAATATATTTCTTCAAAGAGGAAGACCTAAGAGACTCTTAGGTATGACTGATGGAAAATTGACTGGTTTGTTTTTTGACTAGTAAAAGATTTTGCATAATTTTTTATGATTTATTTCTTACTTAAATGAAAGATAAATGTATAGCAATTTAAAATCTGCTTGGTGGTGATTTTCTGAGATATTTAAAAACATATATATTTTATGTTTTTAAATACCTCAGAAAAAATATTCAGACAGAAAAATAACATACTACAAAGTGTGATAGAGTTTCATAATTTTTATCCACTTTTCTATTGGTCACAGAAGTATATGTATGTCTATTCTTTCAGGAAATATTTTAGGACTTTTTTTTTCTTGAAAATGTTGTAATGTAATTTTAACCAAAAGATTGTTCAGGCATGTGATAAAGTGATTATTAATAAAATACATTAATGTGGTGATTAACTTATATTGCTCTCATTATTATAACAATTAGAATGTTACATTTGAATTATCAATACATGATTCAGAGAGGGGAAAACAACTTTAGAGCTGAATACAAAACAGAGAGTGTAAATCATGACAAAACATTAATCTACCAGGGTTTAAAGCCAATTATTTTTTAGTGCTCTCTATCCTCAGTAGATCCTCAAGAGAAATACACACAATTCTAAATTAAAAAATGTACTCATTAGGATTCAAAAAATGAATTTAAATCTTTTAATGTCAAGTATTTATAATGATTTCTAAATTTAATTAGTGAGCAGCATGCTTGCTATCAATATATTTCTGTATATGATTACATTTTCAAGGAATGATAAAAACTAAGGCCAGCTAAGGTGAATATATTGTTTGACATCCTGGAGAAGGCAAAAAAGTACAAAGATATCTTTTCTTGGTACCCAACCATTTTCAGTTCTAGTTCTTGACCTTTAAGCATTATTGATATGAAAGCAGAATCACAAACAGAACTCTGTTTTCATTTGTCTGCTCTCCTCTAATATCTTGTTATGTAATTTACTTAAATTTTGCAACAAGTTGGACAGGATGCTTTTACTGAGATAAGCATGATTCTACTGTTGGTGCAGTCTTTTTTTGTTTGTTTGTTTGTGTGGGTTTTTTTTTGTTTGTTTGTTTGTTTTGGCTTGGGATTTTTTTTTTGGTCGTTTTGTTTTGTTTTGTTTTGTTTTATTTTGTTTTGTTTTAACATGCGTTTTCCTTTATGAGTCCATTTATCATGATGTAATTGTGGTAGGCAGGTGCTGATCCCTTTTAAATGTTGGCAATAAGTACCAAAGCTCAGAACAGTCCACAGAAACAGGCTGGAGTGTGTGAGATGATAAAGGGGTAGGAAAAAGCACTTGCAGTCAGGAAAAGGAAACCATGATCCTGCACTGCCAACCACACATTAATAACTGGCAATTACTAATAAATTCAGCAGGCTCCAAAGGCTTCACAGAAGCTGAATGACACAATATAAAAGAGACTGCATTTATTCTGGCTGGGAGATGAGTTCATTTGTCCAAACAGCTCTTTGTAGCCTGTCTGAATGGTACCAGAACCCTAGTTTTGCATATATTAAACTGGAATGGCTGTTTATCATTAAGGTGCTTTTCTCTAGGCATGCACAACATTCATAGTTGTACAGACTAAGGAAACAAGAAAGGCAGCAGGTTACCCTGAAGGAATTTTTGACCATGGAGCTCATGGCAGCTTCTTCTGTCTGCAACAGTTCGTGGATGGTGCAAGTGTTAACTAGAGCTGCCTACTTGGCATGCCCTGAGGGCTTGGACATTTTTCTGCAGATGTTGGCACACAGTGATGTTGTTTGTGTGTATATGCACACACACATACCTGCTCCTTTAGCCCTGGGCTTTGCTCCAGGTATATCAGACTGCAACTGAGGTAGGACAGTGATGTGAGTGACCTGGGAAAGGTGGAGTAGTTCCACTGCTGAGGAATGGACTTCTGAAGGTCTCTTCAGTGAACGTGAAACTCGGATGAGGTGTCAGATGCCACATCTTATTCGATTTAGGCTGTCCAGCTTTTCTACTTACTGCCTTAGACATGAAAACCTGATAGTGACGTAGTAGCTGGAGACATTTTCTGCAGCAGAGGCAGGTTCAATGTCACTTTACTGATGACTAGAAGCTCAGCATCTAGTCAAAACTCATTTTTGCCAGCTCTTCTTGGTAGTCCAGGTTGAGGAAGAAAGCAGTTCCTTCCATTTATTTTAAACTTTACATTTGTGTGAGATGAATGATTGTTTGATCTCCCACCTCTCTTTGTTGACTACAGAGGCAGTGGAAAAGACCACCTTAAAAGACCTATTTGTCTTTCAGATGGCTAAAATTATGTGCAGGAAGCCTCAAGGACTAAATGGGTTGTTTCATCTTTACTTGAAATTACCAGATTTCTTTCTATGAAGTAGATACTTGCTGTAGCAGCCAATATTTACATTACCTTTGTTGCACATCTACCACATGGGTCATGGATGTTCTTCCCAAATCTCTTTCATAGTTCATACCATAAATATTCCCTGCAGCTCTAGGCTTCTGACTACGTGTCAGATTAAATTGGGGTGAAGATGCAATTAGTGTCAGGAGATCTGAGTTCAGAATTTTATGCCATAGTGAGCTCAACTGTGGATTAAATTGTGGAAAACAAGCTGTATGTTTTGAGCGGTATTATTACCTAATTACACTTACCTAATTACATTTTAATTAGGATGAGTAGCCAAGGGTTCAGTATTCCCAATAAGAAGAGACTTCTGTCCGAAGGCTTTGACAGTTCTTTGGAAGATGTGCAGGAAAATTATCAATTTCAATCTGTTTCAGTTTTAATAGCCCATTCCTGCCATTTTGTGTATAGATAGACTAAAGAACTAGTCAATTTTTAAGTGTGCTGTAGATTTTGTAAGTATGGATTGCATTTTTAGTTTCCTTTTTTCACAAAGTGATTTTGCTGTGGGAATGTGTTCATAGACTGACATTTCACAGAATTTTTACAATGATTAGCACAGAAATGAAACATGGACTGCTTTGCCACTGCATATATTCCAGAAAGGATTGCAGCAAAGTCTGTGACTTTGACCTATTCAATGTTTTCAATTTGGTGTGTTAGCTGTTTTCAATCTCCTCCATTTCTAATTTTGGTACTTTGTGAGGAAGATGTAAAATAGTCCATCAATATATGTAACAGTGAGAAGGTCAAAAATGCTTATACTAGTGAAGAGAAAAATAGCCATGTTGGAAATTTGGTCACCTGTAAGTGTGTTTACAGTCTAAAAGATGGTAGTGAAAATTTTTATACTTATTGTCTTCCTATTTCTTTGTCTTCAAATTTATTTAATTTATTCTGCTAAGAAGTTGTCTCTTTTCTAATTGAAGTATAAGTGTTTCTCATGTTAGACTGTTGTTTTAACTGTTCTGCATTCCAAAGCTATTATTTTATCTATTTCAACAGAGACCAGTAAACTCTTTTATTATATTTGAATGTTTCCCTAGTCACTGCTAAATGTATACATACACAATAATTTGCCTGGGAATGCTTACATGCTTAGGATGTAGTATGTGTATGAACTGAATATTTCAGAGTTGTCCCTCAGTTAAAAGTTATTTTAATCACATTCAAGTCAGGACTAACTTATTTCTAACTTTGTATATATACCCCAGATTGCTCTTTTTAATGGGAATAAAATATAATTAATCATATTCTTTAGATAAGCAGATATAATGGCTCAGAAGACACAAAGTTTATGCATCTGTTGGATAAAGCACTTCCATGTTTATACAATAACTTTCCAAAGAGGAAATGTGCTTTAATCACTCATGTTTTTTATTTCTCTGCCTGATGTTCCCAGAAGCAAGTACTTTTGGGCATCACATAAAAGCATTTACAGATCCCAGTCAGTTCTGCTGCAGCATCATTCCCAGCCATACTTTGCCTTCTTTTTCACAGAGAACAAATCAAACTGTGATGTCTGAATTCTCATGAGAAAGAGTGTAGTGAGAGACAAATGTGAGTCCAATAAGAGACCAAATAAAAGTTACAAATATAATCTGGTTATCACTCTGTAACTGTGACTTTTCAGACTTTCCTGGATACTCTGTTTTGAATCGTTCTCTCAACATGCAGATGCACTTAATCCAGGATCCCGATATTTAAAACAAACCAAATCAAACCAAACCAAACCAATCAAACAACCAACCAACCAAATAAACAAACTGTTCATGGGATTCTGTTACAGAGGTACTAGTAAAGCATAATGACAAAGTACAGTACAAGGTGTGATTCAGTCAGTTCTACTGGCTTGGTTACATAAACCTAAATACTACAGAAAAAAATAAAAAGGTTCCATTTGTTACAGAGGGACAGAAAGAATTGTTCATGTTTTTCTCCAGAAAACTGCATTGAAGGATTTTTAACATTCATAGTATCAAGGGACTTCAATGATAGAAGCTCTTTGCACATTTGCTCATTCTAGTTTGTTTCATCTTGTTCAGCTGCTCTCTCACTGTTACATATTAAACATATATTTTGAAAGAATTTGTGCCAGAACATGCTTGTGATGATGTAAAGGCCATAACCTTTTCAGTACTTCTTCACAGGATATTTTCCTTTATTTCCATCCTCAGTATCTGAAATTTAATTTTTCTGTTTTAAGAGGAGAAATTTCTGTATGCACACTCTGATATCTTCCTTTGTTTCCTGGTCCTCTTGTAATAGACTTTTGGCATCTCTGTTTTTGACAATCTGACTTTGTAGCAGACCCTCAATGGATTACCTAGGACAAGAAAGCTTAAAATGATTGCAGAAAGGGTAAGGTTGTCAGTTTAGTATTGGCTGCCACTCAATAATATTCCAAAGGATATCCACGCAAGTTCTTATGTAGAAATTTGCATATCAGAAAAACAAAATATTTTCTTATGTAATTTATTGGTCATCATACTTCTTAAATTCAATTTCTGCAAAATTTTGTTTTGTTTTGTTTTGTTTTTCTGATGGCTATTGTTTGTGCATCTTTATATTGAGTCTTCAAAGGATCCATTTTAACTTTGTTTGGCACATACATTCACCTCTGTGATTCAATTAAAGTATATATAAGAAATCTGCATTCTGAACATACAGATTTTTCTTCAGACTTCGAGGCTGTCTTGACTAGCTGCCTCATTTCCTGACAGTCCTCCTAGCCCAATATTACTGAACCTTTCATATTACTCAATACATCTCTTCTCACAGATGTGTTTAATTATATCACAAGAGTTTTGACTTTTTTTTTTTTTGGCTGAACTGTTGTTCCTTCCAGATGCAAGTCAAACCAGATGTTCTACTTAAAATCCCTATCTCAAATTGTAGTTGTTTTCTATTCTGCTGAAAACTGGTGTAAGACAAGAGCTGAGTGCAAAAAATTTGGGGTCTTGGTTAGAGGTGGTGCCCTCTGCACAGTCTCTGGCATGAAGCTTCTTCCTGCTAGGAAGCAGGAGCTGTGGAAGGGCAGTTGCTTCAATAGGGGGAAGGATGAAATAAATCACAGAAAGAAATCACAGAATATTCTGAACTGGAAGGAATGCACAAGGATCATTGAGTCCAACTCTTCAGTGAATGGACCATATGGGGATCAAACCCTCAAACCTGGGATTATTAGCACCATGTTCCAACCAACTGAGCTAATCTCACTACTGTGCTCACTGATCACTGCTTTACTTTCTTCAAAAAGAAAGTTTTAAATAGACTGAATGCTGGCTAATTGCCAGCTAGGACTCATACTCATAAAAATAAGCTGGTCTTAAATTAGAAAAAGTGTTTTAAAATACAGGCATGAAAATTCTAGTCCTCTATGTGCTGACCATACTCCTGATACTTTCTTCAAATTCCTTTTCTAGCATTTGATTCTCATGGGAAGTTTTATGGAGTGTGCTATAAGGGGTACTTCTAAATCCTCACAAAGAAGACTAGTTAAATGGAGGTGTGGAAAAGAGGAACAGGTTGTGGAGATTGGAGAGTATTGCAGAGTATTGGAAATCCCAGGATTTGTTACAATCTAAGACATTTCTGGAAAAAAATCCATGGATTCTAATCTTGATAATTTTTATTATGTGAACATTTCAACAAGCATAAAGAATTGTTTTTCAATTTAAAAGAGTTTAATGATAGCTAGTGACACAGTACTCTGACATTTAACCTGTGAATTAAAGATTACGTAATAAAAGTGAGGGGGGAACTGTTTGTTACAAATGTACTGAATTCAGCTTGCAACATGGTTGAAAACCTTGGGAATAGTAGGAGAAGGTATGTGTGATTCCCAGTTTAAGAGAGCAAGTTTAAGTGGTCTGGCAATCAAGCTCAAGTTAAGCCACCAGACAGCCTTTCTATTTAGTACATGAATTGATGATCTTAGGTTCAATGAATTAAAAGAAGTGCAATGCTCACTCACTGTTTCCACAAAGGAAGGAAATTTGGTGGCTTTATTTGCTTCTGAATTTGGATCAGTAATTTTTAGTATGGCAGAGAGGATTTTAGACAATGGTGGACAAATTACAAACAGCAAAGTTGCTATCATCTAAGGGTTTATCAGGTTGTACACTTGCTTGCTTGCACATTTATGAGTGTTTCCTGGGCTCAGAAACTAATAATGTTGCTTTAGCAGTTTTCAAAGACACACTCTAACTCAGCACATTTTACCTTGTTACTGCTTCCCTTTCCAAAGTGCTCATTGTCACCTGTAACACCTTCCTTAACAAGACTGCATTTTAGGCTACACACTGGTCACTACCTGCCACATTGGTACTCTGAAGGAATAAACAATTTTCCAGAGAGGTGCAAATATGGTTTCCTTGGAAACATTTTGCATAAACAAATCTGAATTTACATCTGAGTAATTCCCAAGCCTTTCTTGAACCATTGAAGGAATGAAAAAACATTGGTTGCACCTAGGCATAACCACATTTTCACAACTGTGAAACAGAAGGCATGAAAAACAGATATATTGATGCTTTCTGAAGGCTGACCTGGAACAGGGACTAGACAGAGCAAAAGGATAAAGTAGGTATTTATTAAAAGGACTCAATGCGTACACCTGGACCACACAAGAGTCCAGCTAGGCCACACTCAAGATGCACCCAAAATGGTCACAAAATGTAGAACCAATCATGTGGTCTCACATTTTTATAAGTTCTGGTCCATTAACATATTGAAGTCCGTTATCTAACCATAGCTTCAGGTTATGAAGATCTGTCCTCCTTGTGTTTTCTTCTGACTTGACCGTTGTTTTCGTTCTTGGGCCTGAAAGTTGCATCAGTTGTCCTTGGTACCAAGGTAGAAAAGGAATTTTTTTGTCTACCTGGTCTGTGAAGAGAGATTAGTAAGACTTAATATGAAACACTGAACTACCCAGTAAAACAGCACAGAATCTAAAAATTATAAAAGCTAAAACTTAAGGCATCAATATCACCTCTAGTTAAAAATGAAGTTAACTAGAGCACAGGGAGTATCTCAGTGTCTAAGGAGTGCCTTCAGTACTCTGGGATGTGTCTGGCAGAGTGGTCTTACAAAACCATTATCCATTTTCTTTAAGAGGAGTAATTCTAAGATTTTATGCAGACTCATGCCAAAACCAAGTGTTGGTGATACCCCGTGAAATAAGAGGCCACCTGTGTATTCTATGTGGGCTTGTGCTGCTTCTGGTTGCAAGGTTGCCTTTCCAGCTGTCTTTATTGTGGGATATTTCCAACAGATATGTCAACAGTCATAATAAACTGTGGAGTAATGCCATTATATTTAGCATTGGGAAAATGTGAAGACAGTACAGGTGCAATTTCCATTTGTGACCTAAGACAAGACTTACATGTGTTCAATTGGAACAAAGAACAACCTGTGCAGAACTTTTCAGGAAGATATGTTTCAGAGGCAATATATTTGCAAAAGGTTAATCTAGGATTTTAAAAAATGAATGGGTGACTGAGACCACTGTTATCTTAGAAAGTCTTAAGAAGCAGACTCTGTGTAATTTGATTTTTTAGATGGAAAAATTTTGAGATAACAAGAGAAAAGAACTAAAGTAAATGAGAACTATATAATGGAAAAAAAGAAAAAAAGCTAGACTGACAAAAGCTTTGAGAAATATACTGATGAATGGAGAAAGTGAAAAGACTGAAATCTTGTCTGTTAAACATCTCTTTGTAGGAGGAACAATATCATAGAGAAAGAAAAGGTTGTTTGAAATCTCTGCTTTAACTTCAGGTGATATTGATACAAACAGTCTATTTCATATCCTTTAAAACCACGTCAATTAGGTACAACAGAACTGTTTGCAGTACAGCAACTTGTCAAAAATCAGTCAGAAAATCTTTGTTGTATTTACTATTTACTAACTGGATCAAACGTAGAATTTAAATCTGAGCTTTCTGATCAAAACTTTTTCTTAAGAGTTCACAAATAAAGAACGGGACTTCATTAAATAATAAATATTAAAAATGACAACACACAGAGATGTGCCAGTGTACTGACGGAGAATGGTTTTCAGCCTGTGCGGAAATGGATGCTTTTAAAACTACAAGAAATTTTGATGAGAAGTTTGCCTTTGATTGGCTGGGTTGTGCCGAATAGATATACGTTTTGTTTTTTTTTTCCAGTGCAGTCCTACAAAATTTAATTACCAGAAAAGACAGGTTATTTATATATTTTATCAGTGGAACTGTTGTACTTTTAAGTTCACATAATGCCATCACAGACAAGAAACTTGTGAAACGCATGGCTTTCCCCAGAAACTTCATCACTGTGCAAATTTTTATTGTTGGTTTGTTAGGATGCATGCATCCAAAGAAACTTTTGACCTACTTCAGAACTATAGATAGAAGCCTCCACTAAAAAACGACACTTTAGACTGTATTACTAAAACACGCTTGTTCAGATGGTGCTGAAAAGTAACTTAAACTGTGCCACTCCCTTTTTGAATCTAAAAGTGTAGGTTTTTTTTCTTCATTTTATATTTTTGCAGGAGACATGTCTTTGTTATAAAGGTCCAAGAGTTATAACACCGAAAGAGTTAAATACATAAAAATTTGGAGCATTAATCACAGTAAGAGAAAAGAGGCAGACCTCCTTTTCAATACAAGAATAATGTATTTCCTTCTTTAATACAAGAATAATGTATTGCTCTCATGACAATATATTCTTCAATTATGATTTTGATTATCACAGGACTGACTTCACTTATAACTGCAACTGTCGCTTGCAGTTCATGCTGAAATAAATATAGCATTCATCTTCTCTGAACTGAACCTAACCTAAAGTCAACAGGGTTATGCTTCTGTATTTACAGAATTGAGGGTCAGTTTATATTTCCATTATGCCCTTTATTTTTAAAGGTCTTAACTTGGATTTTTATTTTTTGTTGTGTTTATTTTAGGCTTTCTAAACTTAAAATATTAACTGCATGAAAACCACATGTATATGTAAAATAAAATATGCATGCCAAAGAAAAATTGTGATTCAGCTTTGAAATATATGGGTTTCAGTGCCTGCAAGGTTAAAAAAAAAAAGTCACAAACCTCCCATGAGGAATAGCCCAAAATGGATTTCGTCCAGAGGTAACGTATAGTCCCAGAGCTGATTCCTGGGAACCAGATAATTTTGACAGAACTTCAAGAAAGTAAGAGGGATTGGAGGCTTAAAAGTAAAATTCAAGCATGTTCTTGTATGCAGTCCTGAGCACAGATACACAAACTCAGCTCCGCACAGGATAACAGTCTGAGTTGCAAGTATGCCAAACCAGAGCACCCAAAGTCAATTTTTTAAAGCACAGAACTGAGAGCACTGGAGTTATCAAAATAATAATCTCCACTCATATGCCATAATCTCAACTCATTTCTTCCATACTAGTTCATTCCTTAACTAAGGCCCTGGTGTATCAGAACAAAGACAGATATTGCAGCTGAAGCTGGTGCATAACTAGCAATCCAAATATTATAAGGCAAGATCTTATTGCAAAGTTTTGAAGTATATTGCACTGGATATCATTTGAAAGTAAGAATTGCCTTGCCATTCTTGCTGCAGAACCAACACAGAACAGCTGAATGCCAGGAGTGCCTGAGGAGACTTAGACAAATCAAAACACTTCTGGTGCATCCTGGTAAAATATCTCTAAATTTGTACTGGATACAGTTCTATACCATGGCCATCATATTGGATCATTTCTAAGGTAATGATATAACCTATATTTTGAATCCAGTTAATCCAACTGATATGATTAGAGAGAATATTTCCATGTTATGTTAGAAGATAGATGGTATATGCAGTCAGGATGAGCTCTAAAAACATTACCTGTGATATAATCATTGCAAAAGAGATGTTAATTTGGTTACATCAATGTTCCAGTCTTCTGAATCCGTGCCTATATTGTCTTAGAACGAATTTTTAAATAAATTTAGAAAGATGGATATCTGCTTTTCATCTTTCTCTCTTTCTTTCTTTTTCTTTTTTTTTTTTTAAATCTGCTCCTTAACATTATTTTAATTTTCCTTAGTAATTTTTCCTGAAAACAGGCCCACAAACACTGCTCTATCACTCTACTCCTCAGCTGGACATGGGAGACAAAATACAATGAAAGGCTCATTTCTAAAGATAGGGACAGGGAGACATCGCTTAGCATTTACCAACATAGGTAAAACAGATGTGACTTGGGGAAAATGAATTTAATTTATTACCAATCAAATCAGAGTAGGGAAATGAGAAACAAACCCAAATCTCACAAGCATTTTCCCTACACCTCTCTTTTCCCAGGCTCAGCTTCACTTCTGATTGCTCTGCCTCTTCCCTGCCAGCAGAATGGGGAGGTGAGGAATGAGATCTACAGTCAGTTCATCCCACCTTGTCTCTGCCACTCTGTCTGCCTCCAGGGGAGGTCTCCTCAGGTTCTTCCCCTGCTCCAGTGTGGGGTCACTCCCACAGGAGACAGTCCTTCACAGCTTCTGTGAGATGAGTCTTCTCCACAGGGTGCAGTCCTGCAGGAACAGGCTGCTCCAGCGTGGGACCCCTGTAGGGTCATAAGTTCTGCCAAATCTGCTCCAGTGTGGACTCCTCTTCCCAAGTGTCTGCACGCCCTGGCAGGATCCTGATCCAGCACAGGCTTCCCCTGGGGTCATGGCCTCCTTTGACCATCCACTCACTCTGGCATGGGGTCGTCTATGAGCTGCAGGTGGAAATCAGCTTCACTGGATCTGCAGGGGCAGCAAGGGAATCTCAGCTCCAGTACCTGGAATGCCTCCTCCTACTCCTTCTGCACTGACCTTGATATATGCAGAATAGTTCCTCTCACATACTATTGCTCTCTTCTCTGGCTGCAAATTGCTCCTGTGCAGTACCTTTTCCCCCTTCTCAAATCTATTGTCCCAGAGGCACTACCACCTCTGCTGATTGGCCCAGCCTTGCCCAGTGGCATGTCCATCTTGGAGCCTCCTGGCTTTGGCTCTGTTGGACATGGAGACTGCTCTTCTGGCAGCTTCTCACAGAAGCCACCCCTGCGTCCCCCTGCTACCAAAGCCTTGGCACACAAACTCGGTGCAGCAGTGTGGAGGTCTGTGTGCTGAAATGCCTGAGAGCAGATGTTGGCCAGTCTTGGGCTGGAGACCTGTAACGATGATTAAGAGCACCTACTGAATCAGTGTCATTTTGATTGTCATGCTGCTGGTGGTTTTATATGCAGGGATACACCACAGGCTATTTGTAAGTCTAAGGTCTGAATTATTGCTTTGGTCAGAACAACACAAATATTTTCTAATCCCTTAATTTGTTGCTGAAGGGAAACTAGAGTCTGTGTTGCCTCCTGTGGGTCATCTTTTCTTTGTATTAGATGATGGAAATGAAGCGAGGCCAATTCCAGTGACGCTCCAAGCTTTTCAATGAACAGTACTGGAGGTCCAACAACCTAAATGGGAATGTATCGGTTAAAAAAACCCAAACCATAAAATAAAGGAATTATGTTTAGAAGGGTAGAGACAGGAAATTACTTGTGAGAAATGTATAACGCTGAGTGATTTCTTTTCTAAATGTATGACGCCAATTTAGTGTTTAAAGCTGCTCAATGGCTGGAATACAAACTTCTTGTGAAATATATTAGGTGTTTAGAGTCACTTAGTGGTTAGTAAAAAACCCTCCTAATGAAACAATGTATTAATTGCTCAGGGCCACTCAAAGCAAACACACATAAAATATTTAGATGTCTGGAGATGCTCAGCAGCTTGATAACCAAGTTTTAATAAAGTCTATTCAGTGTTTAGAGTTGATCAGCAGCTAGGAAAACAACCTGTGCTCAGCAGTAGAAATGAAGGGCTAATAAAATAAAGAGCTGCTCAGTGGCTGCAGCAAGGTTTTTAAAGCTATGCTGAAATTAGGGAGACTAAATTAAGCAATACCAGTAGAGGCACTGGTCGTTCCACAGGATTAATGGCTGTCTGGGATGATTTGATAGCCTGTGGCTACATTTCAGATCATTAATCCCAGCTGGTCATTAGTCCCCAGGAAATGCCAAGCACTGAGGTCATTATTACTATTATAGCCAGCTTTAAAAAAAAAATTAAAAAATCAAAGCTAACAAACCCAAGAATTCATCAGAAGTGTTATATGCATTATGGTATATGAATGTACGTAGTGCCTACAGATATCTTAGGAAGAGATGTCCATACTCATATTAACATATATTTTCTCTAGAACAGTGCTAACACCTTAGAGTCAGTAAGATTATTGGGAAATCTAATTACATTCCCATTTGGTACATGAATTGAAATCAGAGTTTTGGTGCTCTGCACCTCTTAGTTGATGCTGTCTAGCATCCTGAAAGACAAAAAGGTGCACCTCTGTTGGGATACTTAGTGTGGCATCATTTGGATTAAGCAGAAGCTGCATTTAGGAACATTCCCAGTGTCCTGTGTTCTTCACATACTGACCTACTTTCTTTTTCCTTTTTATGAACAGCAGAGTGATAGCTTTGCATACTGTTATAGTTTGCATTTTTATAGAAGCATGTACCCAGAAGGATACTAAGAAATTCTCAGAGACCCTACAAAGATTGCTGGGCTTGCTGCTGAAATACGGTTTCCCTTGAAAGAACAGTAACTCCTTCTGGGACAGCAATATTACACAGTAATGTTTTAACAGGAGGAAGTGAAGATAAAATTTAATTGAAAGTACAGGGGAAATTCAGGCAGGTAGTACATAAATACCTGCTGGATTTTGGCCATGATTAACTTCCACAAGTAATTTTTCCACTTATTTTGTCTGTCCAGTTATGAACACACCTACCTTGACATGAATTTAGCATTCACCTTAATTTTCTCAGTTCACTAATTTAAGAAGTAGTAAGTAGCAGCCATGCTCCGCATTCCAGAGCTAAAAACCATACTTGAATCCTGCTTCTGATACATAGAGAAGAATTTTACATCTCAGGACTGGGATATGGCTTTGAAAATGATCAGGAAACACAATGATATTTTAAATGCTATGACGTAGGCTATGGATTATACTCTGGAAGCATTTACCCTTTTCAATTAACCTAAGTTAAGCACCTAAAGCAGAAATTATAGAAGTACCTCATAAACAGCTTAAAACACCAGTAAGGCAAGACAGATAAGAAAACAGCAGATACCTCTTTCACAGGAGGAGGAAATCTGTATTGGATTTGCTTTGTTGTGATTGGTAGCACCTGTTCTGAATTGTCCAAGATGGCCTGCAGACCAAGGAATGGAAGAGTATCTTCCAGCTCTCATAATCAGATATCCAAAAGGCATCTCATCATACCTGTGAGAAATTACTTCTTGTGTTTCTAGCTGATCGGCAGATTAAGCTTTTTTATTCCTCTTTACCAAGGCGATCAAAGTGGAATCACATCTCCCAGCCTTGTCTAGACTTTTATAATCACCTTTAACTCTTCAGGTTAAAATATCAAAATAAGAAGTCTGAGAAACTGAGTACAAATTTATGTGCTGATTTCAGGCCTTAAGTTTGATTGTTGAGTTCTCTTGCTGTTACCGCACAAGGATTTTTGCAGATAAATTTATTTGTCTGCAATTTATATGCAATAGAGGCCTGAGAGCACCAGTGCAGTTAACTAGCTGTTCACGTCACTGTGTGAATAGGAAAGAGGACTCTCATATTACTGACATCAGAAAAACCCCATTCTCTGAGATTACAAAATCTTATTCATATCCCATAAGAATTGTAGCTTTCTTTAAAATGCTGTCCTGGGGTTGAACTGGCAAGGAAACCTGGTCTGACTGTGTGTGAGTTTTTTTCACACTGCCTACCACAATGGTCTAGTGAGTTAGATCTATTAAGATACAGTCCAGATATTCTTCCAGGTGCTTTCAGGCAGTCCTTGTCCTGTGACAACAGCTAGGGTGTGTATATCACAAGCCACTAGCATCTTGTATCTTGTTCTGGGATGACCATGGTACTGAGATCAATTGCTTTTGCTTGCTCTCTTATTTATTTATTTATATTAACTGAATGCCATTTTAAAAGTTTTCAGCATGCTGTTGTATCTTGCTTTTTCTTGGTCTGCAGCTGGACATTGCATCCGAATTTATGATCCATTCTGTGGATGTTAAATTCTTAGTCTTTATGCACCTAAACCTCATTTTGTTCAACTCCATTTCTTTAACAGTGTCATGGTGAGCTTTTTTGTCTCTTACGGTCTCCAGTGGTGACCAGTTTCTCATCTCTTACCATCTCCTGCCTGCTCCTCTACATCACATCCTGTGTCTCCACTTTTTAAGATGCCTGCTGTTGTACCAAGTTTCTTCTCCTTTTCAGTACATTGCTATATTAGAGTAATAAATACCTAATTCACCACAGCATAATTACTTGATAGTACTTGCTAGCACTGGTCATTAAAGACACTGCACTTATGATGAACACGTGGTTTGTTAAAACAGTTGACAGCAGTTAAAGGAGGGTTCACACAAATGAATCCTGACAAACCTTGAGACCTTGAAAACTCAGTGAAAACTGTGGCTAGTACAAACTAGCAAAGGCAACACCAGGACAGTGTTCCTGACCCACAGGATTCTTCCTCTCACCTCCCACAGAGAGGAAGAGGAATCTATTTTTTGCCTCCATTTTCTGTTTACAGAAAACTTTGTGTAAATAGTGCCTTATGACAAAATCTTTGTAAACCCTTAAGCAGCTGACCTTCTGCATCTTGCATCTACAAAGCTGAATAATTCTGTCCTGAACTGCACACGAGATTGCAATGACACAAAACATTAACGTTAACTGCTGATGAACCTATTTCATTACTTTTAATAACATTATATCTGTGTTGTCTGCTCAATGCAGTGATAACTTAGTGAAGGAGAATTAATTTTACATATTATCCACATAAGCAATAATGAGGGAAATCAGTTTCCTCTAGAGTTGAGGAAAGAAGTTTAATTAAATTTGGGTATGGGCCAATTGTTTTCAGGTTGGTCAGTTGCTTTCTGGCTGACAGTGGGACCTTGGGGCTCAATGATAGGTGCAAAATCATGTAAATCTATGACTGAAAATGCCCATGCCTGAAGCAAAGCCTTCAGGATATTATAATAAGTGTGAAAAGGGAGCAGCTTGAAATTAACTGCACAGAAGATTTTTTGTAAGGTTATTTTTATTAATCTTATGCTCTGGAAGGGATTTGAGTAGCTGTGAACACACACATACCTAGCAAAACATGGGGTAGTACTGTTAGTCAACTGGTGAAAGCACTGCATAATACATTCTGTAAAATCTCTGGGATACTCTGGTGTTGTGCGTAATGAGAAGCAATGCATAGTATCCTGATTTAGGGGAAATTTGGGAAGAAACCACTGAGTGGGGTCCCTCTAGAAAGCGAATCCAATCCTTCCCCAGCTGGTTTGGGAAAAAAGATTTCCTTGGAGGAAAATGGAAAAACATTTTTTATTTAATAAGCAAGGACTTCCTAGCACAACAAATGAACAATACTAAACAGCAAAGCCTCTCGTTGCTCTGCAGAGATGCTGAACTCAGAAAGTCTCTCCCATGGGCTGTAGCTCGGCTCACTCCATTGCTGTCAGTCCCTCCATGCTGGGAAATACCAAGCCCAGGCCAGGCCACGGGTCTGAGGTCCTGGGGCTCTGCTGGGTTTGAGTCCAGAGCAGGTTCAAACTGTTCCAAGGAAAAGGAAGGAAAACCACAGTCCGGAGAAATTTTCTGCTTCAGCTAGCCAAAAACTAACCAAAAGCAAAGGAGTCCCGCCATCCACACTGCAGACAACACAGGCTGTGTGTGAAGGGAAGATGAAAACTCTGATCTTTATGTTTCGAAAACAACCACCTCAGACATTCCACTGCTACTCCTTTACTCTCAGAACCAGTTTTAAAGGTGCAAACTTATTTCTGAGCTAAACAGATGAATGGGGATACAATTTAGCATCAACCCAGGCAGGCGCATGGTAAAGTAAATCTCTGACTCTTGAGTAAAGATGTCTCTTGTTGTGTGTACTCAGACTAGAATGACTAGCAGCTTTGAGATCACGTTGCAAATGAAGTCTCTTTCACCACACCCCCTATGTTCATGGGGAGCAGGTTCAGTGGGACTAAGGCATATGGTGATTATGTCCTGGGGTTGACCCTCCTGGTACAAAATCTATTTGAACACCAAATAATTGAAACACTGGTGTTGCTAGTTTCTTAATGATTCAAACTTCTTGATAAATAACTTTTAAAATATTTTTGAATTAGTGTGTTCTGAAAAAGGAGATGAAAAGGCTAACATACTAATTAAATATTGAATTAACAGGAGGGGATAATTGGAGAAAAATCCAGGTTCTCATACTTTCAATTTAAAATGCATGATAATCAAACTGGCCTCTAAAATCAAACTGATCTCTAATAGGACAATTTACTGAAAGACCCAAGCTTCAGCTAAAAACTTCTTCATATTACTTGCTCTACCAAATTAGAAGAATTTTGGACAAAGGTCTTGAGGTTACTTCTATGTAAAGAAACAGAAAAAGCACACAGCATTATACCTTCAACTGCATAACAAAGCTTTGGGCTCAATCCTTCCTTCTCTTAAAGGAACAAGGGTTAGGCACTGACTTAAGTGGCTGCAGGATCAAGCCGCAAATCATCTATGTGACCTTTACATAGACGTGAGGTTTTCCCAGTTCAGGGTAAACTCAGAATCTGCCTGGGAGTTTTTTTGTTCCTCAAAGACAAAGGACAATTCACAGTCTAAATGCTGAATATTGCCAAGGGGCTGCTGTAGGCTCCAGGAACCTGGTAAAGGCAGGAATGGAGGAGTGAACTCATGGAGGAATGAGCAGATTTGTTAAAACTGTACTAAGCTGTTACTTTTTATTAAATTCAATTTGTGAAAGGTGTAGTACAAATTGCTCTATCAGATGCTTCTAAATGGCATCATTTTGTATGAGAAAGGATAAAGAAAGGTTAAAGCAATGTATTTAACTTCCAATATGCATCTGAAATATGTCGTCCCAGAGAGCTGGGACTGACACATTCACCAACGCAGAAATGCATGTGCTGTGCCTCCTGTGACTTTCCTCCTCCCCATGTTCCTGGGGCAAATATGAACTCTGGAAGTGCTTATGAATCCTTGGCAACATATATTGGCAAGAAAGAGCCAAAATTGCTATACTGAGTCATCATATCCAACTACCAGCAGTAACATTATGAATAGTAAATTGCCATGTTGCAAGACAGCAGGTAGCAGAGGAAGCTCCTAGCAGGGAGAGATGGATCAGAGATACAGTAGATTACACCCCACCAGAGGGGATCATGAATGAAGCCCCAAAGGAACACGAGCAATCTGATAAAGTTAGAACAGAGATATTAGTAGCATGGAAAGAGGCTTTTCCAGTGGAATCCTGCACTCCAATGCAGAGCACGTCAGGTGAGACTCTATATTGTGCCTCTAGGAGATGAAGCACAGACCTTAACGCCAAAAGTCAAGAGGGAAAATAATGAGTCTACATTACCTCTGAATCCTCATAATTCTGGGCTGCTCCTCCAGAGCTGGCCTGAATTGCTGCGGCCACACACCTAACACATCCATTGTATTGCAGTCTGGATCTGTCCCCTCCTAGCCCCAGACTGCACAAGAGCTCGGAAGACAAATTATACAAATGTGTTACACAAGCAAATTCATCTTGACACAGATATATGCTGTGAAAAATATTAGTCTGAATGCTTAGAGCTGAGCAAAGCAATAAACAAATATAAAGTCACAAAAAAATCACAAAAGCCTTAATGAGGTTTTGAGGTTTTAAAGGTTTGTGGGGGTTTTCTTGGTGTTTTTTTTTGGTTTTTTTTTTTTTTTTTTTTTTTTTTTTGTGTTGGGTTTTTGTTTTGTTTGTTTTTGGCATGACTGGTTGCTGAAGCCTTTTAAGTATTTCTAAATACAAAACCTTTCCCTAAAATCTTTATGTAGTTGGTATATGCATTTGTTTGACAGGTTTCCCCCATGTAAATACTGGTATGTAGCAAAACTCTAGACCAGTGAATTTTATTTATGAAGGAGTCAAATCTGTATTGTAAATTGTCTTGTGGCTGTCTCAGATACATGTACTGTTATTATCTTTGCAAATTGTCAATGGAGTGATACCTCACTATGTACAGGTTTTGGGTTTTTTTAATAAAAACAAATAATCTAGGAAACAGGTTTCTGTCGTACAATCTTGTTAAAAAATTAGCATTTCAAGTGTAGCCATCATCTTTCACACTTTCCAAGTGGCTTGAATCCCATCCCTGTAACATTTTTTCTGATTAGCCTGCTGTCCTGTTTAATCAATAGAGCTACAAAGCCAGCTATCTCTCACTCTATGGTTATCTTTCATTGTACAGTACATAATGCCTCTAGTCCTGCTGATAACAAAGAGCACACAGAGGGAATGTGGCACTGCAATGTTTGTTATCTTCCACTCAACTATACATACCTCCTTTTTCTCTCTTGACTCTTATCAATGCAAAAAAATTCTGAAAACAAATTACTCCTGGTGTTAACACTGCACACACCAGTTGGGACCGAGATTTTTTGCCTATCTTATGCCCGTGGTTTGCCAGCACTACAAAAGCCTGCCAGTTTGATACATCACCTCGTCAACCTCTAAGGAGGCAGTGCAAAGTACTACCACCAGCAGCCAGCCTTACATAGATGGAGGGCAAACTGGATGCACAGAGACTGTACTGCAGGGAGATTGACCCAAAAGTTGTTTGTGGTTGACCCCAGACCTGAAAAAAAGAGAAAGTAATCCAGTTCTATGCTTTTTCCATTTCCTATAAAATATGAAAGCTGATATGCTTAGGTTTCTCTCCGGCAATAAGAAAACAGCTAAATTGAACCTTTGCTTCAGTTAAAGAACAATCTAGCAGTTTCCCTTCTCAAAGGTCTGCCGCTCACAAACAGTGAAAGTGCCTTGCTTAGAAAAGGATCCCAACATCTTTCCTGACAAAAAAATACCCTGAAAGATGTGGTTCTGTTTGCTCTGATCTTAAGAATTTTAACCAAAACACATTTTGATGGTGCCTCCAATATAAGAGGGAGAATCTGATGTTCTGCAGTTAAACAGAATCATAACCATGTATTCAGATAATATTTGAGAGAGACTGAGCAATTTTTCCCTTTGCTCTCAATTGTTATGCACTGGTTGAGCCTTAAAAAAAAAGTCTTAAAATAATTATTATTGTTTTCCACAATATTTTCCTGTTTTCTTTATTTCAAAAGAAAATACTAGAATAGCCCATAAAAAAGTCCAAAATTGGAAGCTCCTTAAAAAGAAAGTAAATAAAAGTATTTCTGTTTCCTTAGGGTACAAGTGTATTGCTTTATATGTGTTCTGTATATGTATGGGACAGAATTCTTGTTAACTGAGAAAGTT
This sequence comes from Certhia americana, assembly GCA_018697195.1. Taxonomy (NCBI): domain Eukaryota; kingdom Metazoa; phylum Chordata; class Aves; order Passeriformes; family Certhiidae; genus Certhia; species Certhia americana. Next base: position 35,509,186 of record CM031859.1, read on the forward strand.
TTGAAGAAAAACATCTTGTGCGTGTGTGTAACTATGTAGCATATCTATCGTTAGAAGTATACATGGGAGATCATATTACGTGTTTTCAACATGAATTTTATTAGAAGAAGGAAAACTTTATAAATGCAGAAAACATGCAGAAAAATAATTTTGCTTCAACATTTTATTTGATGACACTCAAATAATCCCCAAAACATGGGTATGCTTGTGTGGGAATCACTTAAAAATTTATAATTTTTAACTCTGTTCTGAACTTTTAGGTCAGAGATGATCCTACGGTTGTGTTTTATGTCTTGCGTGATAGCACAACCTTTGATAATGTGTCTCAGCAGCAGAATTCAAAGCTTTGCATAGTATTTATGACATGTTCATAACCCTATTTCTTTTAGCTCTAGGCAAACATTACATATCTTCATTCAGATTTTAAAATAAATTTACTTCAAGCACGTTGATATAATGGCTGAGTTTGCTTTCTGCAAATATTCATCAAATGAGAAGGACTAGTGTGAAAAACTCCAGATAAGCAAATTTACTGTCTAATAATCAAATATCTTTTTGAAGCTGGTGTTGGATTTTGTTCTGGATTCTGCATTTTTGAGTTCCTTTATGTAGTCTGCTGATTAACTAAAAAAAAAAAAAAAAAAAAAATGTAGTCCAAAAGCAACATAATATTACTTGATATGCTTAACCAGCCAACACAAATATCTGAACACTCTTTGTGAACTGAGCATTCTGTGAAGTAAAATATTTCTTGGGAATAGTTTTTTCACATGATTACTCTTGCAAAAACCATCCATTGGATAATTTTAATTTGATTTTTGATTAATTTAAGATTAATTATTTTTTATTGCAATTTGAACCCTAATCTACAGTACTAGGTAATTTTGCTCTCAAAATATATATGCTATAATACAGGCAGCTCAAGTGTCAGTGACTTATAATTGAAATTTTCCCAATTGGAAAACTCTGTGTATAGCTGGTTGTAACAGTGCCAAAATTAAGTCATTAAGTTTAAAATTTTCTACACTGGATGCTTGTATATGGGCGCTGTGAAGTAGTGTGTGTGTCTCTCCATTTCTGTGAATAAGTCAGCAAATATTTGCAAAATTGTAAATGATCCTGAAATTAGAGATTCATCATCAAATTAATTTAATAAATAATGCAAACTCTACTAGACTGTGATTTTGCTAAAACATATAAGAATAAAACCAGTTGGCAGTCCATTCATCAAAGTCCCTTTTGGAAATGTGCACTTAGATAGATAGTACAAAGTCTGAATACTTTCATTAATATGTGTCCCTTTTATCTCTTTGTCAATCATACACACCTTAAAATATTTTTAGTAAATATAGTAAAAGAAAGAAAAGCAAAACAAAAAAGTGAAGACGCTTAAGTATTTTGGAAGTAGATTCTTAGCCGGTGAAAATATTTGTAGATCCTCATTCTCTAAATAAAATCAAGTTATTTTAGCTAAATGGTGTGAGTGATTCAGGTACAGTATGTACGTGCTGTAGTTTATTCCAGAGTTTATCACAGACAGCATCCCAAATGAGTGCCAATAAAAACTTTATAACACATATGCAGTTAAACTATGTTACAAATTTAACATAAAAATTATTTCAGAAATGGTTCAGGAGGTTTTATGATTTTTTTAATTGATACTGTTATTACACTTCCTTCTATATTAAAGCTAAATTAACTTGCTATTATGAGGCAACTACATAGGTCTCAGAATGATTACTGATACAGTTCTGAATCTCTAAATGATCTTAAGCAACTTGTCTATAAATCACTGTGTTCCACTCTTGAGGTCTAGGATATGCCAGCAAATCTCAGCTAGAAACATTTGCCAGTTCAGATGGAAAGAGCTTTTTTCCAGTTATCTTCCCTTGAAAGGAACATTCTTCTGCATTATTGAGAATAAGGAAAACATCAAACATCTCTTTGCTTTGGAAATGAGTATTGCCCATCTTCCTCCTTGACGCAGTTATTTGAGAGGAATTTGTGCATTTTTTGGTGAACAAAAAAACTTTTCTTTTTTTTTGGTGACAGAATGTTAAAAATAGCAGACACTTGAGAACTGCTCAGAGGTTAAGAGTGCTGGAATGAATCTTGACAGAGATAGATTAGTAGGCAGAACACAGGTGAGTCAGTCAAAGGTGCATGATAAATGTAATTTATCACATGGATCTGCAATTTACTACATGAATATCAACTCCACCTTTGTGTGAGTCTCTTGTCTAATGTGGTAAACCTGTTCCCTGTATTCTCATAACAAATGTGACTAGTTAATACCAGGTCTCATGACCAAGTAATTACACTGTTTTCCCCTTAATTATTAACCAGAGAAAACCAACATCAATTTAAGGATTCTTAAATTAGTAAGAGATTAATTTAAATGAAAGAAAAAATTGATCTAGAATCTGTGTCTTCCGTGTAAGTGCTCTAAACAAAAATAGTGGATCCAGAAACAGACTTATGACATATAGTGGTGTGTGACACTGCAATATGTGTAAGTTATGAGTGTTCTTAAGAGAATGAATCAAGAAAACAGTGATAAAACTTGTGAGTTTGTGCATCTCTGTGCGTGTGTGTGCGCACATGGAAGTCAGAGGAGGCTTTTTGCTGCATCCTTTCATGAAGCCAGGATGCTGAATGGCACATTCTACCTCTACGGTTGACCTGAAAATTGCCAGACTGTCTGTGTTATCTTGTAGTACTGGTATCACCACTTAAAGCTGTATTTAAAAACTAATATCTTGAAAGAAATATATCAAGAATACATAGTTATACCCTTAGGCATGTGTTACCTAATAATATGATAAAATATATACCAAATACCACTGTTAGAACTGAATGCTAAATGCTAGATGGACAAAAGGTTCCTTGCTGCAGTCTGGATCTAAATATCTAAAGGTGGCAAATATTGTGTTAATTTAAAATCTCAGCATTCTGCTGGCCATGAATACTATGGCACATGGAATTCAACCAGTAGACAGATTAGTTGATCCCTGCTGAAAGTGCCTAATTTAGAATCACAAAACCATAAAATAGTTTGGGTTGGAGGAGGGCCTTTAAAGGTTGTCCAGTCCAACTCCTCAACTCCCTAAATAACAGCCTGCCTGCTATTCAAGGAAGCAGGAACATGAAAATTAAGCACCGAAATTGTGTTATGGTCTGTCTGAACAGTCCATAAAAGAAATGAGAGAGAAATCATCACCAGTGGGGAGTGAGGGAGGTGTGGGGCAGAAAGACAGAAGTTGTCCTGTTCCTTGGGTCATGCCTGAATCAGTAGATCAAAAGGGTCTTCACTTCCAAATCATCCCAGCTTTCTATGATGTGGTAGTGTGATATTAGTGGTAAATTAGAGACAGTTTTTTAAGTTTCCTCCAGTGTTTGAGGAGAAACTGAGGAGCCAAATCTTCCATTTCTGAAAGGGACATCATGGAAGAACAAAAAAGGCAAAACCAAAGAAAATGCAAGGAGACAAGGCACTATTACAAGGAGTAATGGAGGAATAACAAAAGGCTGTGATGAAAAAGCACAAATGGGAAGAAGAGTGATCAGGTGAGGAATTATTAAAAACAAAAAAAAAAGAAAAAAAAGAAAGAGACAGAACAGAAAGGCACATTAGAATAATAATGCAAACATAGTTTGGCTTTGGGGTTGACATTTGTAAAATTCCCTCTTTGGGGAAAGTGTGTTTTCAAATGTAATTATTTTGCAACCTCAAGAACCATTTATATTTTTGCTGCTAGCAATAAATACTTTTGCTTCCTGACAATACAGTTAGAACTTTTGTTTATATTTATATGCAAATAGTGTTTATTTTATAATAGTACTTAATACTAAGGTTGCCATCTCAGTTCAAGCTTATTGTCTAATTTTCCTCCAGTTACATCTTTTACATTAAAAATATGCTCATACACTTCACCCTGGACTGTGGCATATTAATAGTATGACATGCTACCATAGCAGTACCTATCTGTGGGTATCAAAAGATCTTGCTTGCAACACTAAAAGAAGATGCATTTCTCAATCTCTTATAAATAATAAGCCATGGAACAGAAAAAAAGAAGAACCGTTTCATGGATTTACTGGTATCCAAGAAACAGATTAGTAAAAGAATAAACTAGGCTTGTATTCAAGCATTATCTTTTCTTGCTGCAGTCGATATTGTTCCAAATCTTGTAATGGAAACATTTTCTGTTTTGAAGCCATGCTAACAGAATGGAAGAAACAATCCAAACACTTAGGCAAACCTCAATCACACTTTTCCCAGTATACTGCTTCTATTTCAGAGCTAGGCAAAGGAACAAAAGTATATGAAATGAATGTAAAAGACACACACAGGGAGGACTGACTTCTTTCCCTGTAAATGGTTGTAAACAGACTTTAGCCTACACAGACTGCCACTGCTACCAAAGGACATCCCTGAAATCATGAAATAACTAATGCCAGAGGTGGCAGCAAACTGGGATTCAATAGCCATTGAAGTGCTTTATACAAAGTTGAACACTTCAAAGGAGGGGAATTTTCATTCCAAAATATCTTTTTGCCTGGTACCTGGGTCACTGCAGTGGGAATGTTATACATAAATTCAAATCTCTTCAGCTGAGAAGGGACAAAGAACTGAAATCTGCCACCTCTCCTCAAGAACAGCCTGCCAGGCTTCTGGGTGAAGAGAAATGATTGTTTCTGATTGCAGAAGTAATTTCATTTGAACGAAATACTTTAGTGACTGTTTCTGAGAAAGGGTCCATGGGGTACAAACCCGAGGAAAGAGGCACAGCTGCATTCTGACAGAAGCATTTCCAGTATTTTTAGAAAAGGCTCTTGCCTGCAGATACAGTCCCCTGAGAAACAAGTTCAGGGCAGTGGCTGAATCAGTGTTCCTGTCCAGATGAGAATTTTCCTTTAAGAGCTTGATCTATAAGAAATTACAGCTTTTAGAGGTGCTGTGACGCCACCTCCAAACTCACTGTTTATAAGAGCTCTCACAGGAAGGTGCCTTTTCTCTTCATTTTATAGGTGCTTAAGTCCCCAAGTGTCAGAAGTCCCCAGACAATCATTAGTGTCAAAACCAGGCACACTTGACAATACACAAATCCAGAACTAATCCAGGGACCTGAAGTATGTTAAGGTAAAAAGTGAAGTTAGAAATATATCCAAAATTAAATGAAGAAGGTATATCCAAATTTAGGTTGCAGCTGGATAAGTTTTCAAGGATGGCAATTTAAAGTATAAAGGTTTAAATTTCTTTTTTTTCCTATAAATCTGATTCCTGAATGGTTGTCTCTCGTGCCATGAATTGTGTAGAATTGCCAGTCTTATGGCTGAGGCTTCTGATAGCAAAGTACCAATGACTGTTATAATGCAGCAATTCTTTTATGCACCTAACTCTAGGTGCCTTACCTTGAGCAGTAATGTTTAACAATTTTGGCACAAGATCTGATGAATACACTGGCCCCTTCTGAGACACAGGTGCTTTGAGTCTAAATTCCCAGAATATTAACAGCAAAGCTTTATTTTATGTTATTTCTCCTCGCTGTTTAATCACTTATCCTGGGCCACTCAGTGTTTAATTTTATTGGTGATGAGGACTGATAAGGAAGAAGAAGAGGGGTATCTTCTTTGGACTTGCTAGTAAGAGGTTTATCTCTTTGTAAGACTAACAAAAAAAGTTTGGAAGACATTTGTGCTTGAAGGGTCTTAAGATCAGACTGAGAGACTTATATGTGTTTTCAATTTATATATGCAAATATATAAAGCAATAGGCTTGTGCATGCTTTGCTTTGACATGTTACTGCTTTCCTGGTATTTTTCATTAAGCTTGATGCCAAAAAGCTCCTCAGTTGCAGATTACTGGAGGCTGGGAGAGTAACCTAGGTGAGCATCTCACTATGCTTGTCCTCCTCTTATGCTTTTTACAAAGCACTTAGGGAATTGAGTACTCTTGGAGACAGAATGCTAAATTAGACTGACCTTGTCTCTGACTAGGTACAGCTGTTCTCACGTTTCTTAAAAATGCTGACATTTAGCATTTGAAAGTCATTTTTATAAGGCAGTATTACACTATTTCCTTATATAAAACGTTAGATCAATATTAAAGTTGTTCCATGCATGATGTAATGGAAACTTCTATTCTACTGCAGAATGTTTCATAGAAGAGACTGCAGCCTGTGATACTGGAAATCCAGGGGGAACCATCTATATTTTCACTTGGATAGTTCATGAGCCCATACCATTTAAAAGATCGGTGCCTTGGGAATAAGTCTTCAAGTAATTTGTGTGGGACACCAGAAAACCAGAAGCACGGTCAGCTTGAGGATACCCAGGAAAGAAGGCTTGAAGGTCTGGAGGAGGGAGCCTGGGTGAGCTCAGTCCTCTTGCACTTCCCACATGCTACTGTCTTGGTTTTTATCCATGTGAAAACCACTGGTAACGAGATAAAAATAAGCAAAAACCCACCTATTATTTTAAGGTTATCATTCATTTATAAAGAAATAGTTAAAAAGATCAGAATTATTTATGCAAGTGGCAATGGCTTTAAAAATCAGAATTACCAACTGACAACATTTGATGAACTATGTCTTTGTGAAATAGCTTTGCTTCTTTCAATATGGATTGCCATATATTAAGAGAATGTCTGTTTTAGGAATTGATAGAAATACATTTTTAACTTTGCCTATTCAAACAAAATTTCAATATTTCATACACCATGAAAAAGGTTTCTTAATTATAGCAGTTTTTCATTAACCCACATGGTTCCTGTCTGTACATGAAGAAGGCATTCATCAGGTGGTGCAGCCTATTTAATATATCTCAGCTGTAACATCTGTATGTGCAGGTTCAGTAATAATTTTCTGCACCTACCTTTATATTTTTTAAATATTTATTTATTTAGGAGATTCAAACGAACACACAGAACAAAACCACCTACAGGCTGTTCCTTAGGTCTTCCAGACATTTATGCAGGTGTGGAACTTTATATATTTGAAATAGCTGATGACATTTTTTCAGCCTATTGTTTTAATGAGGAATGGCGTTTTAAAAAAGTAAAATTAACACAGAAAGTCTGCAATATTTTCAAAGCATAAATAAATTCAATACCTGAAAGAGAATATTATTATATTTACTTGTTTTGTGTTCACTTGGCAAGATTTTGGTAGTGGGGGGGGCAATGGGGGTAGCTTCTGTGAGAAACTGCCAGAAGCTCTCTCTATGTCCAGCAGACCCAATGCCAGCTGGCTCCAAGATGAACCCAACTGCTGGCCAAGGCCAAATTGATCAGTGATGGTAGTAGGGTCTCTGGAATAACAGAGTTAAACAAGGGGAGGGAAGAAAACCTGCACAACAACCTGTAAGACGAGAGAGAAGTGAGAACATGTGAGAGAAACAGATCTGCAGACACCAAGGTCGGTGAAGGAGGAGGTGCTCCAGGTGGTAGAGCTGAGATTCCACTGCAGCCCCTGATGAAGACAATGGAGATCCACAGTGCGGCAAATATCAACCAGACTGAGAATTCCACACTGAAATAGGTAGATGGCCAAAGGAGGCTGTGACTGTGTGGGAACCCTGTCCTGGATTCTGGCAGAATCTGCAACTCATTGGAAAGAGAAGTCCACACTGGAGCAGGGTTGCTGGCAGGACTTGTGACCCCACAGGGGACACACACTAGAGCAGCCTATTCCTGAAGGACTGCACCATGGGAAGTGGTCTCCTGGGAGGTACTGACACTGGATCAGTTTGTGAAAGGTCTGCAGCCCCTGGGAAAGACTCATGTTGGTCAAGTTTATGGAGGACTGTCTCCTGTGCGAGGGTCCCCATGTTGGAGAAGGTGAAGAATGAGAGGAGTCCTTGCCCTGAGGAGGAAGATGTGACAGAAAGAAGTTGCAATGAACCCATGAAACAAACTAATTATCTGCCTTCAGGATAGAGAAATCCCATCTCTTGTTGGTGACTTTTATTTCTTACTGTTTTCTTCAAATTCTGTGAGCTAGCATAGAAAGGAAGATTGGTTTTCTGATTCCTGGGCAAGCTGTCCCTCACATGACCTACCAGCTCTCTGAGGAAAGCTTTCATTTGATGGGTACAATTCTACCTTATACTACTTGTTTTCTCTCCCATGCAAAATTCATCTTTCTAGTCCCCTTTACCCTGCAGAGGTGCAACATACATTGGAAATTTTATTTTCTCCTAGTTTACAATGGGTCCTGATCCTGCTCCTCTTTGTCAGGAGATAAATGTGTTGGGATTACAATAGCAGAGTAGAGAGAAAATGAAGTTTTAAAGGTCTCAAAATCCTTAAACTAGCAGCCCAAGGGTTTTTTTGTTTAAGCATGGAGGGGATGTAAGACAGGCTACTTAAGGCAGCAGGTTTCATAGAAGCAGTAAGCTCCCCATTACTTAGTAAAAACAGGCACAGCATGCAAGTAGTTAAGCAGCAGCAAACACAGTAAGTAGTATGAACATAACTGAATGCCACTAACAAAGCAACACAGAAAGCATAACTCAAATCTTGCAAAGACAAGGAGAGAAAATAGCAAACCTCTTGGAGTGCTTTGTGAGACTATTGGCAGCATACAGTGTCATTGCTGATGGTTCATATATGCCTGCATGCCAGCAATTGGGTTTCCTGGTCCTGTGTCCCTCTTCTGCATGGTCAGAGCATCCCTCTTATGCTGGGTCCGTGCAGGCAATAAGCTGTTTGTGTCCAAGTATCTGTAGCACAGCCTTGCATCCAAGCCCAAACATCTCCTGGAGCTGCTTGTCTTTTTAGATCCGTTCTGCTGGATTTGTACATAAACCTTTATTCAGCTGAAAGCTGAGGGAATTTATTTCTGATTGCAAGAGAGCCAGAGGGGGCGGGGGGCAAACACACTTGCACAGATAAGTGATGTGACCAGTGCAGGGAGACAGCTGAGAAGCTATCAACATACTCAGCTGAACTGTTAGACCTCTGCAACATCAAACATGATCTTTAATTCATGATCTTTAACTCAGGATGTGGGTATGAAACCTGCTTTTTAAAAATTTCACTGCATAACTTAAATTTTTAAAATGGAGTCTAACTTAATGGTCAATGGAAAACATATCTGCAGTGTTCAGATTTTGATTTCTTATTCCTGTTTACTGTTAGCTGGAAAGACACGAAATCTGTGATGGTACTCCTTGCAATGCTGTCAGTTATTTGAAAAAATACAATGGCAGTTAAAGAATATCCATATTACTTTCACTGCAAAATAGGCTTGCTCTGGGGGCTGCAGAGCATCCTTCAGGTGTAAGGTGCACGTGTGTGAAGCCTTGGCTCTTCTTCCTATCTATTTCAGTTTAATAAAAGATGTTACATCTCCCTGAGTCTCTGACTCTCTTCTATCCTTAGATCGTAATTACAAAAAATTACGTTCTACAGAGGCAAAAAAGAGGAATTTTAAAATTCCTTGAAAAGAAAAAATGAATTCAGGAAGGGCTATTTTTAACATGCTAGGCACAGATTTTTTCCACTAGAGATAATTAATCTGAAACTTTGCCCACAAAAAAAATGTCCAGAATTAACCCCCTCCCACCAAATACAAGAAGCTTGTAACAGATGGGAAAAGTCATGAGACTGAATGATTAGTACTTCAGATTAAATGTCTTTTTCATAGAACAGCAAGCAGCATATCTACTTCATGACAGTTGTTACTATATTAAAGTACGCAAAGCAGAATACAATTTTATTGAAAAAAAAAAAAAGAAATATACTTTTTCTCCTTATGAAAAGAAAGTTGTCAAAAGGAGGAAAAAAAGGAAACTCCCGTGAAGACAGATCCTGATGAGATGTATGATCTTTTTTGTTCTGGAGAGGGGAGGGGAGAAAGAGAATAGAAGAGAGGAAACAGAAAAAGCAGCCCCAGGATAACAAGCTTTGTGTGAAGCAGAAAATCATACCCTTTGAGGGTCATTTTCTTTGAGTTGCTGCCTCGGGGAGAACGGAGACAGAGATTAAACATTGGAGGGAAAGTCCACATTTGCTTATGAAGCATTACTCTGCCGTGAAATGCTTTGGAAGTAGAGAGTCATTTTTGGTCTTTTGAGGGAGGTGCAGATCCCAGTAAACTGGATCAAATTGTGCCCTTTACCTCCAGCCCACTGGCCCAGTATGGTGAGGGACTGCTCATCAGCTGGGATGCAGGAAAAACACAGGATGCTGAGCATCACCGGGAAGCTTAGCGCCGGGGCTGTGCCATCGAGTCTGCCCGGGAGAAACACAGCTTCCAAACAGGGACCTGTCCTTCCAGCTGTCCTTTCTGGGGGTGATTGCCAGCCCCCAGCCGTGTGTGGGAGCACAGCCTGCCCACCCAGGAGCGGTTTTTACAAGGGACGGGAGGCTGATCCCACTAGGTGGAGCCTGAACCCTTCAGTCCCGCACTGGCGCTCCTTCCCCCGCTCCTGCACAGAAGGGTTTTCGCCTCTCTCAGTCCAAGCAGGAGGCAGCTAGATAGAAATCTGAAGACATTTGTAGGGAGTAGGAAGGTCATGAGATGTTTTTTCTGGGGCTTTAAAAAAATTTATTTATTTGTTTATTTATTTATTTATTTATTAATTTTACAGTAATGCCTAGACAATGAAACAATCACATCCATCCATATGCTCCCTGATGCAGCTTGTACCAGTATAGCTGTGTTTTAAATCAGGTTACACTTAAATTAGTGCTATTTCCTTAAGGAAAAAAAAATATAAAGGAAAAATTTGCAGAGACAATGACATTGCTTGAACTGTTGAGCCGCTGGGCATAAGGAACACTTTTTTAAAGAGAAAAAAGTTGCAGAACTTCCACTGGATCAAACTGCCCCAATGTTGTGTAAGTGGAATTGTATATCCTTGATGTGGGATTGGGGGAAAAAATAGAAAAATGTAGATGGAAGGCAACTTCATGGGCCTGCAAATGCAGGTTCAAATAACCATGGTTTGAATAATCAGGCTGCAGCTCATACTTATGCCAAAGTTGGTAGGTCAGACCAAGCACTTTGGCTGACTCTGAATGGATTAGCTGTCAGTTGCTGGAAACCCTGCCCAACAGTTTCATTTCCATGGCCTTTTTGGAAGAGGCACTTTCTTTGCTTTGCACAGGAGTTCTTCTCCCCATTGTGTTCTGAGTCAGGAGTGGCAGGACTGGCTGGACAATGGTGATTGTGTAGCATAGTAGCCTTTCAGGTTTCAACCTTTTCTTCTTCATAGGGTCAAAGATAAACCTCTTAGATGCTTTGAAAAGCATGACCCCTGTCTCTGGAAATAACTGAGGTGTCCAGCCCACATTAAAGAAACCTTTCCTTCAAAAACATTGTCAAAACTGAGATTTTTTAAAAAAGCTTTTGGCTCTGATGAAAGCCGAATGATGAAATCAGTATGTATTTGATGGGAAGTGTTCCAGCCAGCTCTAATAAGGAGCACTACTCAGTATTTTAATGACAACCTTCAATAGCAAAACTCTATTTTGGCTCCTTTATGTTCCAACCACTGTACTACCGGGGCAATCTCCCAGTCTTTAATGTTTTTTTTCCTCACAGTATACCTGGAAAATGCTATTGTCCTGACTTTACAGATGAGAAATGGAAGCACAGGAAGGTGAGGCAACTTACTGAAGATCGTACAGTCAAGTTTGCAACGGCGAAAAAAAATCATTCCCCTTGTCCTAAATCATAAGCTAGCACTGCAAGTTAGTGTTATTTTTCTCTTATATGACTCCGATCAACTCTGTCTAGAATTTGAGAGTATGCATAACCTGATAGATCATTCGGCCCCTACATAAGAAATGTAAGACAAAGATCCTTTGTAGATGAGTATATGGAGTCCTCTATCAGTTGTTGAGGTGCCATGAAATTCTTGTTGCATATTTACAGAGAACTGAAAAAAACCCACCCCTCTTATCCTTGTGTTTCTGTCTTCCTGCTCCCTATTTCCACACTGTATTTTTGGGGCTTACCTACTGCAGATGCTATCTACAAACTCCCCCTTCAATTTTATGTGAAGTTTTTATCAGGCAGGAAAGTCTCTCCAAAAAGGATAAAAATGTCAGAGACAGCCACACAATATTTGGTTCACTAGAGAAAAATATCAGTTCCTTACAGGGAATAGAGGAAGCACCAACTATACTTAAGTAGAAAACAAAAGCATAATTGCTCATGCTGTTTGAAATCCATGAATGCCTTATTTGGAGCTCTCACCTGAGATGGAAACCCATCAGCATTTTCTAAGTGAGTGTTCTGATATCTTCCAGTAGTTCTGAGTTTTAAAGCAGTGACAGGATTTCAAAGGGAGAAAGATAAATACAATTTTCTGTTGAGAAATACAGTCCATATTCAGAAGACATTGAGGATGCAGGAAATGAGTGACAACAGGCCAGATGTAAATTGTCAGGTATGATTTTGTTCTTCAAATAAAATGTAAAAAAGATGGTGCGGTGTTATGCGTGCTCACAATTTTTTTTGCTTATATGAACCCGTCTTCAATATTGCGAGCTGAATTAATGACATTTTCCAGTTTCTTATCTATTCTTTTTTCAGCAAGTGACACAGGATGATCAGTGTACAGTTTTGTGGTTTCATTTTGCTTTCACTTTCTTTGTCCTCTGTTTTGCTTGAGTATGTATGTCTGTGTATGATTACTTGCATAAAGAATTCCGTGAGGGGTGATGCGTTGGTTTTGTCTCAAAGGACTATAATTCTTCTAATCTAGGTGAAGAACTGGCACCTAACTGTGCTACATCACTTCATTATAAATAGTCCCAGCACTGCAGTACAAAACTGCCTTTATACAAAGCCCTAGCCATGGAGAAGAGGAAGGCTCTGGGGTAGCTAGTGTCTGTCTACTGCCTTAAACAAAGAGGATGAAGGGTGATAGACCTGTGGGGTGTTTTGAAGGAAGTAGAGTATTGCTTTTGGCACTCACTGAAATCCTCAGATGTATCTGACCTCTTCAGGTGTCCACAAAGTCATGGGTCACCACGGTCAGACTGATAGGGTCAGAGTCTGATAACATGGGATACAATCTGTCAGGCAACTTCTTACGGACTGTAGTACATAAGGATCTCAAAATAGTTCCAGCTGTGAGCTGCTTTATGGTCTGTCAAGATCAGTGATCCAGCTTTGACCTGGGCTAGAGACACACTGCAGTCCCTTCCAGCCTGAGTTTTTCCATTACTCTGTGATGATCCAGTGATCCTAGATTCATAAAGGAAGGAAATTCCTTGTGGGCTTCCATTCTCTCCTGTCTTCTCCATGACCCAAATAGCTGCTGGCTTTGTGCAGTCATGAGCGCTGGGAGATCATGTTAGTTACTGATTTAAAGGAGATATTCCTTGAAATTATCTATATATTGCTGGAATCCTAGTTAATGTCTTGCTGTCTTTTCACATAGGTTTAGATAAAATTTGAATAATTTGAAGAAAAGGGTTTGGAGACAAGGATTTTTGAAATGGAACTGTAACTTCTGCAAGGGTCTTGAGACTTAGAATAGTGGTTTTATTCAGGGGTCTAGAGAGTGGGTTTTTTTGCATGTTAGTACTGTGGTGGTGCTTTGACACATTGCTTAGAGGTAGACTTGTCAGTACCAGGTTAATGGTGGACTCAGTGACTTTAAAGATCTTTTCTGACCTTAATGATTCTATGATTCCATGGGTTTGCACAAGTGGGTGCTAGTTTAGGCATATGAAAGCATACGATAAACAAGACTTAAACACAAATGTAATTACTTTATCTAGTTTTATTACAGAAAATCTTTGCCTCTTCCTATTTCCTAGACCTTAATAGCATTTTATTTTAATTTCAGTATCTGACAGTAGTGAGGAAACCAAAACTAATCCAGGGCCTAAGAATATCTTTCATCACTTCTTGCTTCTTGTCAAAAAAACAATTCCCTGCCATGGGAAGATTGTGCCAGGAATTTCCCTACAGGCCTAAATTTCCACCACCTTGGAACTTGAAAATGTTGAACTTGCAGTTTGGAGTGAGAATTTTCTTTCCAGAGAGTATAAAAGTCATCTTGAAGTGGTTTTGCACTGTTTTTTTTTTGTTTGTTTGTTTTGTTGTTGTTGTTTTGTTTCTTGTTTTTTGTTTTGTTTTGTTTTGTTTTGTTGCTGTTTTGTTTCTTGTTTTTTGTTCTGTTTTATTTTGTTTTCCCTGTACATATATAGCACACACCTTTCTCCTCACTCCTCCTTCCTGCTGTAATTGCCTCTAAAATGGTTTTGATGCACTTCCTTGGTGTGTGAGTGGCTGTTCAGGAGGTGTATAAGGCTCAGAAGGGGGTAACTGTTGCCAAATAATGTTTATAAATATTCCAGTCAATAAAGCTTATACCCTCTGGCATCTTATTTGTGTGCCTGCACAACTTTGGGGTGTGAGATTTTATTTATGAAAACAGGACTATCAGGAAAACTAAGTGACTTGTTACAGAAATATTTGTACAAAAAACATCCTCTCAGGATAATCTTTTAAAAGCCTTTTCTATTTTGGTGCTGTAATGTTCACTGAACATAGTTTGAGATTTTGCAAATCATATCACGGTAGGAAAATGGGATTCTTATTTTTTTTTATGCAGTGTCGGTTGCCCATTTCTGGAACAGAAATTGTCCTGTGTGATTCACAGGGGCATAAATAATGAGTTCTTGTTCACCAGTTTGTGAATAAACCTCTGGCTAAAATTTAGTCATTAAACACTATGAAAATATCACAGCATATCTACAGATAATTTACTGCTAAAGTTTTCAGATAATTAATTTGTAAAAATAAATTTGATTAGCTTTGATCTGGGTGTTAACTACCAATCATTAAAAAATCAGTGTTTTATTTTGTTGTGGATTATTTTTGAATATTGTGAATATCATAATCTATAATCCACTCCTTAGCCAGATCAATTATCTGCTATCACTAATCCATTACCTAGCCAGAAGATATCCATGCTTTGGAACATAGATCATTTATGTGAGTTTCTCTTGAAAAAACCATTAAAAATTTGTAAAGTCAAGCTATAATACTTTTATGTAAGTTGTGACAGATTTTCTACCTGGAGAATGCCTTTTTAGTGAATTCTTGGAAAGTATTTCTTATTAGAAATTCTTGTGGCTGTACATAAGTAGAACTATGGTAACCCTTTTCAAATGGTAGTAAAAATTCCAGAGAGAAATTTAAGCTTAGAAACAGTCAGAACCAAATTTTTCCTTGAAATTATATTTCATTAAATGGTATGTGTCCTATAATGACAAATGTCTGTATCTGATGAAAACAAAATGTGTTCATGGAGTACAAATCACAGTATCAAATCCATAAATTAAAATTATTTTTTTGTTGAAAAGATTATTTCTAGATTCCTTAACAAAATAATGCAAAAAGTAGGGAAAAGTCACAGCCAAACCAAATCAAACCAAACCAAACCAAACCAAACCAAACCAAGCAAGCCATCTTTAAAAGCTGATTTTCCAGGGACAGGAAAAGAATTTTTTTTCCTATTAAGCTTCTTGGAAGGACTATAAATTTATTTCAAGTCCTCATTTTGCAGAGACTCTTGCTGTTTTTTTAGATATACCCTCTACAATTGAGAAGCGCTGTGTTTCTTAAGAAAGCCTTTGAAAATTTCTCAGAAAAGATTTCCTAATAGCTTTGCTATTTGGCACAAAGCAATTCAGGACTGTAGGTGTGAAACAAACAAACAAGTTACGTTTCAGTGTTTACCTGGAGTTTTGGGAAGCATGTAAATTTATGGCCGTGTAAGATTATCTTCATGCTTTCACCACCTTTTTGCAGCTCCATAATTCAAGTTTGATGTTGCAATAATGGCAGGCCACAGAGTGACAGCTACTAATGGCTCCCAGTCTGTGGCACTTGCTGCTGTATGGGGGAGGTCAGGAAGAATTCCTAACTCAAAAAGCCATTTCTTGTCATATTTTCTGTCAGTCATCAAGGGCATGTCTTTCATGGACATCAATTGAGTAATACACAGGACTCAAGTGCCACTGTGCTGTGAGCAGGTTTTTGAAGGGATGAAGGGGAAGGTTTTCACCATGAGGATGCAGGCCTGGATGCAGGATGAAGGAGAAAGCCTGCCTTCTGCTGTGTCACAGCCTTGGTCTAATGGGACATTTTGCCTTCCTACAAAAGGTCCAGGCAGCCCCATTACTCAGAGAGACCTTGGAACCAGCACTTCCCATGCTTTAAGTCCTCTGTGTCTTTATCTGCTGCTGAAGCTCTACCCTCCCAGCTGAAGTGTGAGAAGACAGTGTCTCAGGCCCTCTTGAGAGGGAAGGGGCAGGAGGAACACAAAGAGATGACTGGGTTCCAGTTCTTGTCCCTTCTTTGGCTCCCAGGCAGGAGGAGAGCAGACCACACTCTCACACACATCATTCCAGCAGAGCAGGAAGTGAAGGACTGTTGACAGGATAGTCCCTTCCTACCAGCCAAGAGGGTCATGAACTCGACTCTCATACAAAAAGTTTTATTAAAGAAAAGTTGGGGAAAAGGCTTCCTAGAATTTGGCCTGAAAATAAGAAAATAGCATTATTGCTGGAGCATGAGCAAGTATGATATCCTGGAAAACATTCATAAACATGATATATTTTTAATCAGTGTTTTAGTTTCCAGTAAAGCTTTCATGACCCAGGTCTTTATGATCATACAATTGTGTAAATGCTGTTGAAGCCAGGAGTGTCATTTGAACAGAATAAATTAACTAGATAAATGCCCACTGATAGTCTAGTGAATATTCAGCTGCATTTGATGCATTGGGCATTTTTCAGATTTGCTGGACATCTTACTTGAAGTGAGACGTCCCTATGCTGAATATTACGTCTTCTGACAAATTTTCTGCAAATTCCAGGGACATTTTGAAGCCTATTGATTTCCACCCCCCTCCCCCCCCCCCCCCCCCCCCCCCCCCCCCGGACTCCTGAAATCTATTCAAGACTCACCAAAATCCATCTAGGACCCCCCTGACCCACCCTAGACTCCTCCAAAGCTGCCCAAGATGCTTCAACCACAAATTCCAATATTTATAAGAAAGTTCAGGGAGATAATGCTGGGGGAGAATCCCTGGGAATTAGGGGGTTGCAGGGTGGGATTTGGGGTCCTGGTGGAAATGGGGAGGGGGACCCTGTTTTTGTCCTCCTTCATCTTAAGGACTCCCCAAAAGCTCCCCCTAAACACAAATTCTGATGGAAAAGGAAGAAGGGTTAACATGGGGGAGGGATTTTGGGGGGGTCCCCAGGAATTTGGGGTGGGATTTGGGGGTTCCAGGGGGCTTGGGGGGGATGGGAACCCCATTTTTGTCCCCCTTGACCTTGAGGAACCCGGCTATGCTGGAGAAATATTTCTGATTAGCCTCTACCACTTCTCTGCTGCCTGTGGGTTCACAATTTTGAACCCCTGCAGGTGGCTGAAGTCCATGATTGAGGTCCTGCTCGAGCTGTGATCCCAAATTAAGGATTTGCCCCTGTAGATGAAGCTCTGCTTCCGCAGGGTCCTCTGCAGGGTTTTGCTGGTCTGGGCCTTGGTGGCCTTGTTGACCTGAGTGTGGCACATGCTGGCCTTGCCCAGGTGATGGTCCAGGTTGAACCTGAGGTCCTCCTGGTAGGCGCCCTCCTCGATCTCCCCAAAGCTCATCCTGCTGACTGGTTTGAGGATCACTCTCAGCCCCAAGAGTTCCTTCATCTTCTGGTACCACTGGCCCCCTGTATCTTCCTCTGCCTGTCCAGCGGCGCTGGCAGCAGCCTCACCTTCTTCACCAGGACAGGGGGTTCCTGCCACTTGTAGAACTTGTGCTCAGTCTTCTTCTTCAGCTTCCCCACCTTCCCAGCCTGGCTCTCATGAAAGCTGTCCGCCCTCACCTCCAGTGTGCAGGGACTGGACACGTCACTGTGGTAGATGAAGCCAGTGTGGGGCAGGAAGGAGGTGGAGGAGGAGGTGGACAGTATACAGTGCTGGGCCCCAGCAGGAGGATGTTGCTGGCCAGCAGCTTGGACAGTGGTGGAAATGATGGAGACAGGGCTCAAACCCTTTTTCTAGGCTGTACTAGATCTAAATTGAATTTTTTTTTCTTCAGCTTATTTATTTATTTCATTTGGAAGATATCCCTTCTAAAATAAAGCTAAATCAGGCAGTGGTGAGGTCAGAAAGCTGTTTAGCTCCAACATCAATCAGGTCAAGTGTGTAGCAATCTAAATTCAGTTTGTTAGGTAAAATATTGGTGATTTTGGTGTTCCCACACTCACAGTAACAAAGGGCAATTCCTACAGAAGGAATGGAAAATGAGATAAACTTCTGCAATGATGATTTATATTTTGCGTGAGTTTGAACCGTCATTTATTGCACTGACTCCTGTGGAATGGCTAGCTGCCAGGTCCAGTTGTCAAGTGTCTGTCTTTCATTTAGTCTCTTTGTTATAATGTCAAGATGTCTCTTGTGTAGATAGGCTGAGAGGGAGAGATTTCTAGCACGGGCACAGCATGGCACTGGGTAACGCTATTTTCATCCCCAGCTGGGATCTCTGCATGGGAAGGGGCCAGGCTGCACCAGCTGAATGCCATGAGCACAGCTTCAGTGGTGTCTGTCTGCATCGTGCTGTTCCATGATGGATATGAGGTCAACAAGTGCTGCTGAAATTTCTTAAATCATGCTGATTCTTGTAAAGACAGTTATAAAACTCATGTTGACTTCAAGAGAAATGTATTCAGACCACAGGTCAGGGTCACAAAAGGGCCTGTGACAGAGCTGGAACAGAAAGTCTCAGAATTCTGCTATTTGCTTAATAAAAAAAATCCATCATCCCTTTATGAATTGAAGATCCTCTCTTTCTAACACTTTTTTTTTTAACTTTTTAATTTTTCCTGAAGTATTCAAGTTGGCTTATTTATTTAAAGTTATTTAAACTTACCTGAGTAGTTTGCACACTTGCCCATAGAAAAGAAAAATTTCTACCTTCAGGTGATCGACATTATAAACTGCATCTGTAAGAAGGGCCTTTTAGGCAGCAGGGGAAAGTAGGAGTGGATGTTGCTCATTCCTATAGAAAAACAGAGTGAAATTGTAGTTTTTATTATGCTTCATTTTCAGCCCTTACCTTTCTATGGCCTCTGCTTCCTCACTTCTATAAACTGGGCCATTATTACCCTAAACCCTTATACTGACCTTTTAACCAGTACTGCTTTACTATCCAGCCTGCACAACAGTTTGTAAACATTCTTGGGGCACTCAGAGGACAAATGACTATGTGTTTGGAAATACATTATAAAACATTTTATTTCCTATAGCTTAATGGAAATTTAGGATGGTGTCCTAAGAAGAATTTGTTTGATAGTCTGTGAAGTCCTTTCACCACAGAGGTAATATGTTGAGCATCAGCCTGGAGTGTACTTTGTGTTGCAGGAGGTTTTATTTGCTAAGCAGTGAAGAATATAAGAGCAGGTTGGGGCAGATGTGAAACAAATGCATTCTTCACACAAGTGTATTGGATGTGTCCACTGGTGTGAAACCGTGGTTTGATGTGACTGTGCTTTTGGAGGGCAGGTCTGATAGTGTGCTGACAGGCTAAATGCAGGCACTGGTGTCAGCCAGGGCTGAAGCTGTTCAGGAAGCATGAGGCTCCCAATTCAGAAGAGTGATTCTGGAATGTGCAGGAAACATTCTGCCTCATGAGAGGTTGAAGCAGAGAACAAAATCATGAAGCTACAAAGACAATAACCTCTTGTTTTCTCCAGTGAGCCACCATCCTTTGTGTGTGCTGCAGATTTTTTTTACAGATGGCAATAAACTTACATTCCGGCACCCTTTTAAACCATCCTAACTGTATCACTGTTGTTTAGCTATTGTACTTGGACCACGTCAGGAATTTTATTAAATGACTTGTCACTAGAAAAATGCTGATTCTTTGATACAAAGTGTTTTGTGAAAGACTGTCAATGCTGTGAGCCACTGCCAAGACACAGAAAGCCTTTAATAGAAATTCACCTGCTGGGCAGATTCCTTGTTACTTCATCTACTGCACTGCTAAGAGAAGAAGATCCATACAGAAAACTATTATCTTGAATGCTTATTCTTGCTGTTTTGAGATACTTTTGCTAGAAGAGAGAATTAGCTTGAAGGGCACATATACATAAACAAGTATTTTTTTTAACCTAACATTTTAGCATTGCAAAAGATAACGTTTAGTTTAGTTTAGTATGCATGAGCATTAGCAGCTTTCAATGACATATAAAACACAGCAGTGAAAAACGGCATTTGTAAAGTATTACCTAAAAGTTTAATTGGTAAATTCAATGCTAATATTTGCCTATACACACATAAATGACATGGCATTAGTAACGTTCTTGTCCAACTCCCTGTCTCTGAGTGTTTCTGAACACTTTATTGCTATGTCTGTCCAAGTTTATTACTTTTCTACCTTTCTCCATATGAGGAAGATTTCCTTGCTTGATGGCAATATTGGGGTACCTGAATTGTGACAGCTTTCTCCATTAAGGATTTTTGTGTTTCACATTCTTCTTAGTGAGAACTTGAGCTACTTTATTTACTTTTCAAAAACTTTAAATATTCTAAACCTGAACATTCTGGCTGTTGTTCACAGCTGAAATAGCTGTACAGTCACACATGCATGATTTAACCTCTAGGGCTCTGCCATGATTTGTATCTATTATACTGTATTAAGCAACTGCTTTTAAACTTGAAATTGCACAGTAATTAATTTACCATATCTTAAAAACCCCTTTGTTCTTGTGTTTTCAAGACTCTCTGTGTCTTTGTGTGTCTGTGTTTCTATGTGAAACACATGCTTATCCTTTGTTAAGAATATGTGCTTGAGCTGTCATATGAAGTCAAACTTGCAGGGACCTGGATGCTTTGGAAAAAACAGCAATAATTCAGCAAGGAACTGAGCATCCCCTGAAACATGAGAGCTCAGATGTCTCCTGTTATCAGCTTATCAAGATCAGAGAAATCTGTTGTCCTCACTAATTTATCCAGGTTTGTATTGCAGTAAGTTCATTTGCAGCAACAAAGTCAACCCCTTCTGAAGATTTTCTTGCTCATTTCTAATGTACCTGTATAGAAAGACGCATCAGAATTTATATTTTACATGCTTTTCTTTAATAAAGGCTTTAAAAGGGACACTTAAAACAGCTTGTTATAGCACAGTTCCTTTTAGTCTGGAAACATTTACATTGTGTTGAGGGTTTCATTTACTTGAAAAAAACCAGTCTGCAGTCTTGGTAGGTGTACTTTCATGACTTTAGTGCCCATGAGGTAACTAAGTGAGAGCCAGAGCAGGAACAGGGGCAGGAACATGTGGCAGAAAGAGTTATAAAGCAGGAAATATCTACAGATGTTTGGGACAATTTGCCTGACTCGTGGACTGCTAGCCTGTGGTCCACTAAACCAGTATTTCTAATACTCTCTGTACTAGAAATATCCAGCCTTCTCCTACTGCTTAGAATCATGACAAGACACACAAACCCTTTTCTGTCTATAAGTCTGTTTATGCCACTAAGATTAATACAGGTCTTGGGAGGCTGCTTAAATGTAAGTGCAGAAAATCATGACCGTTTTAAAGATGAATTTTAATTAAAAAGAACCCAAACCCAGGATTATAGTGGTTTTTCAGGTCCTTCTAATTTTTGTACACTTTTTGGGTAGACTTGATTGAAAAAAAGGACACACAGTTTTTTCATATTTTTGCAAAGAAATTTCCTTTGGGTGTTTCTGGCAGAAAACCATTGGACTTGAATCTTTCCCCAGCTTTATGCTTTTTACTTGGAATTCAATATGTATTACTCCATGCTATTCTCTATTGCTTTGCTACAAGATTTGTTTGGAGGAAAAAGCAGTTTTTTAATTGGTCTATTTATCAGTGCTAGCGGAAGTAAATTTAACAAATGATCTTGTGGACTCACATCTCAATATTAAGTACTTTCCTTCCCTTTGGTTCTGCAGTATCAGTTGAGAAAGTCTACATGGCATGTACAGAACTATGCAAGTTCTGTAATATGTGCAGCCAAAAGAGGACAAAGAAGCTGTTCTAGTTCTGCAGGAATGCATCCCAGACTCCTTCATTTGTTCTTGCTCTAAGTATGCGAATACATTTTGTTATGTGAGAAGTCCTTTTCTTTTCTTTCTGTTGGCATTATGAAGTATTGCAAAGCAGCTAAAATCATCAGAAGGACTTAAAGGTGCTCATGGCCAAGTCCCACACTGCATCATGTAGTCAATTCTAGCAGCAAGTTAGAGCTGGGGTAATAAATCAAGTCTACTAATTTTCTACCAGAAACACCCGAAGGAAATTTCTTTGCAAAAATATCCAAAATCAGGGTTTCCTTTTTTCAATCAACTCTGCTCAAAAAAATATATAAAATTTGGAAGGACATGAAAAACTACTTTAGAGTGTTTAAAGAAATTAAAATTTACCTATAAAATAATGTTTTTCAGTACTTATATTTAAACATTCTCCCAAGACCTTAACCAGCTCTTGTATGAGATCAGAACCTGATGCTCAAACATATCCTCCTGAAAGTCTGAGGACTGGAATGCAAGACCCTATCCTTCATTTGATGCTGATTGTGTGAATGGTCCTTAACATCCTGTTTTGGATCCTGTTCTGCTTTCCCAATATCTAACAGGGTTTTTTTCTCCATAGCTGTGGCCCAAAATGTGGATTTAAATTTTGGCACACACTCTTGTGTGTCCATGGACTACGCAGGCACCTTCTTCTTCTCCCTCCTTTCTGGGCTGCAATAGATATATTATAGATTTTATATTATAGATTATTATAGATTATTGCAGTATCTGCAATAATGTTCACAATGAAAGGCTGATGAGAGATATTTCTGGAAGGAATATAGGTGTGTAAGCACTTGCTTCTTCTGCTGCTGTATGTGGAAGGGTAGTGGCTGCTGCTTTGTGGAGGGTGATGAGGAAGGGAATTGCACACAGATATTCAGGTAAGGAATCAACCAGTTCAGTGCTTGATTCAGGATTCCAGTTTAGCTTGATCATACAGGATGAGGCAAAAACACTTGGGTTGAAATTTATTTTTGCCTTTTGTATTGGTAAAGTCACAGATACCTTGTTTTAGACAAAGGTGTTGTAACTGTTTGCTAGAAATTGACTTCGAGAAAAAGGGGACATGCCTTGGAACATTCTGGGGTGATTCTGGCAGTTAAGTTTTTGTGCATTATGGGAAGTTCTCCTTTTGCCCTTGGAGACAAATACATGAAATAAAGACCACAATGGATTCTTTTCTAGTCCCTGTAACAAAATAATGCATGCATAAGAATCTGATATTTTCAAGAAGATTTAATACTACTAACTTTATTTCTTTAAGCATTTAACACACCACCCACATGCCCCCACACCCCTCATCTCTAGTATATGTCCCTTTTGCATATAACAAAGAACGGATAAAAAGTGTGATATACAGACAATTTGGCTCTCCCTCTGTCCCCATCTGGGGACTCACCAAGTAAGAGTTTATTCTCTGATAGTTTCACTTTCCACTTCTGTGGAACATGGATATCTGTTCACGCATGCATAAGCAAATATTATTTTTTCTGCCAGGTATAGGTCAGTCCTTTTACCCTTTTTTTTTTTTTTCTATATTGACATGCATTTTTTTCTAGTAATGGGAGCTTAACTTTTCTTGGAATGGGATCTCAAATAAATGTGGATACTGTGTCTTTTTTGATACTTGCCAGCCCTTCTAATAACAGAAATCAGCTGCTGCCATCCTAATGGCTATCAACAGAGCCATTAAGTAAGATGAGACTTAACATGAAGTTAGGAAAACTTTGAATTTAGAAAAAAACATCACTCTCTTTTCTACAGGTTTATTTTTTTACTTAGAGATTACTGGTTAAAGAACAACATTTGAAAAAAATACTTCAGGTTAAAGAAGTCTGGATCATGTTTTAAAACTGTGTATTTCTCTAGTTACTGTTATTTAAAGATCAGAAGATATTATTTTCCTGTTAAATTGCCACAATAACAGAAATGACATAGAAGAAAATATGCAACCACTGGTAATAAGACTGCTTCTCTGTTACAGAGTTTTGGGATACTAAGTTTGCAATGTCACAGAAAACCATAGATGGTTAAGAAACACAGTTACAAGTGGTCAAGTGTTTGAATTTAACTTTGCTTTTTACAATTTATAGATGTAAATAAGAAAAGTGTCTCTGCTAATACAGATTTCTTGCATAGGCAGTGCTGAGATTTGAAAAATGTTTTCATGTTAATATATAAGGAGGTGATAAAGACTAGCACCTCTGTGAAAGGTAAAGTTGATCATGTTTACAATATAATCTAAATTTTAGCACATTTTCAAAAGGGAAAACAAGACTTTTATAATGATTTGGCATTCCCTGAAACTCACCGAAACCAGTAAGTCTTTTTCTGGTTATGTCAATCAAATAAACCCAAAACTAGGCCAATGGTGACTACTTTTGATATTTCATAATTTTTTTGTGTGTAACAGATGCATTAATTAAATGTATGGATACTTCCCCTCCATCTCCTACATCCTTTTGAAAAGATTAGAGAGGGTCAGAAAATAAAATGTAACCTATAAACTAATTTATGTACAATAAATTAAATTAAGACCAAGCTAAGAAGAAAGGGAAACCAGGTGAGAATGACAAAGTTCCCAAATGTCAGCAGGACAAATTCTCCCAGTCCTTTTATGAGTAGTGGTTGTGGTGTGAGATTTTCTTCTTTCCACAGAAGCCCAATGAATGTTCATGAATTATTTCATGAGGAATGGGGAGCATTTGCATATAGATAGGAGTTACATCTGGCATGAACTCAGTCACAAAACCTGGCTGTGAAATATCCTGTTAGATCACTGAATTTGTGTACCTCCAGAGGCAGGACTCCTCTTTGACCAGGTCTGCCCTGTTGCATCTCAGACCATGATCCCTGTGTACGTAATTCCTTGACTTTTATGAGAGAGAAGAAAGCTGACAGGCTAAAGGAAAGCAATGGTGATTGTCAACATATTTTCCTGTCTTGATTACAGAGATGGTAGAAAATAGAATGTGTCTAAATGTATTTTTAGGACATATCTGAGTTGCTTTTAGTAAAATAAGCTAAATGTTTAATGTAAAATAAGCTAAACAGCTTCCTGTTTGCAATAAGAACAGAAGCTGTGCTGCTGAAAACCAGATTCTGCATTCGATTTCTTTTATATTTTCATCTGCTAGCTTTAATTTGTGTGTGATTGAATGTGACAGCAGTGGTTTTAAGGAGAAAGAATGAGTATATAACAAGGAGAATAAAGACTCAGAGAGAGTCTCCCTTTATAAAAAATAACAACTGGACTTGTATAAAATCCGTGATTTTTTCCATTTATGCTGTGAAGTCTGTAACCTTTTCTCTTTGGGAGGACAAGTCTTGAGAAACTTCATATAAATGAAATGTAATTTACTAAAAAAAGTATATAATTCAGAAGTGGATTGCCATCAAAAAAAGCTTCTCAAAGATTCCAGAGCAGCATAATTTCACAGGACACCTCCATACCCACCTGGTGTCTCTGAAAGCTTTCATTAGCCCCAGGTAAGTAATTTTTTCCCCAGTCTCTTGGTAAAACTATTGCCTGCCATTCTCTTGTCTTGTGTACCCCCCAGAAATACCTTAATTTGTAAAAATCCTGATGTGACAATATATATACCTGTAGCGTATGCTAACTGCTCTTATCGACTACTCTTCCAGAACCCAGGTGCACGTAGCTTATAACATTTATTTTCAGTAGGATTTCTTTTCTGTTTGTTTGGTTGGCGGGGGTGGATGTTGTTTTTTCGGTTTTTTGGGTTTTTTTTGCTTTAACTGAGGTAATTGCTTGTGACTGATTAGCACTTTATAACAATAGAATAATGTTATATATTGTGTCCAATATCCAGTTTTTTTTTTCTTAATCATCATTGTTGCCTTTGCTCCCTTTTATGTCCAGAGCAGTTTTAATTCAGCTGAATTTGCTTTTCCCCTTTTGTTACTGATAGCCTGCTTTCAGTGTGCTGACTGTAAAAAATTCTTTTGGAAAACTGCCTGGTTTCTCTCTAGAGCCTGATATAAAGTCTTCAAAGTAAGATTAAGAGCCCTTTGTTCATTTATTTATTTACAAACAGTGTCTTGAAGAAAAGGGGAATTTGGGTTTTTTATTCCATAGACCCTGAATTTCGAGTTCAAATCTAAAGATGCAGGTTCATTGCATCAGTTCAATGGAAACAGAATATTCCAATTAGTTCTAGAGGGATAATCTGCTAGAGAGTGCATGAATCAGCAAAGCTGTAGTCAGTGCTTATCATTGCTGGTCTTATTGACAGGTTACTGATTTTATATTTCATGATGAAATGCACAATAGTCTAGAAAGGTGAGGATGGTCTGCAGATTATTAGACATCCCAAGGGTTGGAAGTGCTGTGAAAAAAATAGCCTGGGGCAAGTGTAGGAAATAACTTTGAGCGAGTCTTGCAAGTGTACCACTCACCTACAGTCAAACTCAACAAATATATGTTCTGAAAGTCTTCACATTTTTGATCTGAAACTCATTATAATTAATAAAATCTTTTCTGATAGCTAAAGAAAGACAGATTTGAAGTTATGCTAGTCTGAGGTAGAATGAAGTCTTATTTTTTGTTCAGATCTCCAAAACATGGCTGAGGAGGGTTTGCAAGGCCATCCACAGTTACCAGGTGTTTAGATTTTTCATTTAGAAGTCTTAGAATTGTCTGTCAATGTGAATAAGTAATGCCTTGATACATTTGAGGCAAGGAAAAAAGTATTCCCCAGGGACAGTACCTCATGAATGCTGTTAGGATCTGATTATTAAGAAATACCACTACCCAAATAAAGATGCAAACGGGACCAAAGTCAATAGTACAGAATTTATTTAACATTAAATGTGAGGTAGAGAGGTATAAATAGGATAGAAGAGAGAGAGAGATTAAACAAAGGTATCACCATGTGGATTCCTGCAGTGTTCTGCTGGTCCTTCTTCAGTCTGGTCTGCTTCGTGGTGGGTTCCCCTGGAAATACCACTTTTTTGAATCCAAGTACTGTGAATCCACAAGGTCTATATGCTGTTTCTATAATTTGGGTTGGCATGTGTATAACTGGTTGTTCCCTTTCTCACAGAGTGCCGTGGTGGGAATTTTTGTCCTGTTAGGTGTCTAGATCTGCCTCACCAGGTCTGGCATCTTCCTGTTGCTATCTGCACTTTTCCTACAGTCTACACAGTGGAATTTAGTGCAGGGTGCTAATTCCAAACCTTCCCCTCCATTTAGGTCTGGTTTTGTTTGCCATCTGTGCTTAAGCTCCTGTTGTGGTGGCTTACCTTGTGGGATCTTCCTTCTTTGACAGTGTTTGAGACAGGTAATTGTGCTTCTTCAAGTCCTCACAGATGCCACTCATATTTTGGGGCATGTCAGGTCAGGATTCAATTAGTTTTGCTGATAGTCAGCAACTGCATTAGGGCATCTGAACATGATCACAGAAGCATAAATACAACTTTTATCCCCTCACTGTTAGTTATATTCTGATTAAAAGACCAAGACTTGAGTGATATTTATTATCTTCTTTTATTTTTTTTTTTTTTTTTGTAGACTCCAAAATACATAATATCAAAAATACACTCTGGTTTAAAAGATTAAACCAAACAATCTTAGTTTTAAGTTATTGGTATTTTTTTCATTTGTGTCTCAACTATAACAAAAGAACTGTATGGTATGGGAATAGATTGCCATAATGGAGAGGCTTACATCTTTCAAAGCAGCCCTTTAAATCGTCTAGAATTGCTGGCAAAAAAGAAATACACAAATAATATATGGGCCTAATCCAGTGGCTGCAGAAATCATCAGGCATGCTGGAAGCACACTTTTGACCGGGCAAGCAAGCTGTGCCCAGGGAAACTATAAAACCAAATAAGCAAAGAGTTTGGAAATGCTTCTGAGAATTGCAAGGAAGAAACATGAAATGCAGCATATTAAAAGTGAAGGTAGAAGTAGTCCAAATTTACTGGTTTTATTTGTAAAGTTAAGGTAGAAAATAAACATCAATCCATCAAGGATGGAGAGTGCAGTTCTGAGCCTCAAGATTGGCTTGTTAGTGAGCTGTTTTATAAATTTTTTTTTTAAGGAGATGATTTTTTGAAAATTAAAAAAAAGCAAACAAACGTAACTAACTGTTGAATTGAAAATGCATAAACAGAAAAGCATTTAAGAGATCATAGATAAGATCACATTTCCTTTAGTCAGTTTTACAAGATGTCAGGCATCCCAATTTTTATGTCATTCAAAATATGAGCAAATTGGAGCAAAGGTAATCAACAAAACTCAAGTGGAATAATTTTGAAGTAATTGAAAGGATAATTCTTCTTGGGCGCTAAACCTCAGTTTTGACTCCTAAACATAGATGAAGTTTTGAGTTTTCAGTCTAAGATTGACTAAAATTTTGCAGTACCTTGAAGACCCTGACAAGTGAAAAAAAGAAAGAGTTCTCAGTCCTGCTTAAATCAACACTATGTGGGTCATTTGTGTGTTAAATATATTACCTTAATCTTAACTGACAAAATGAAACTGTTCCATTTGTTTTATTTATACTGTGATATTTATCAAAAAGGTGATAAAGATAAGGTTATAAAACTTGAATAGCAGTACATGTTTTACACTAAGTGTTATTAATTCCCTGAGAAGTTATGCTATCTTTATTTATTGTAATGTCTGAGAGAGAATGATTTTACAATTATTTTGGCTATCACACTTAATTGAAATGAGAATGTGTAAATTTTCTGTAAAACAGATGGTGGTACTATAATATAGTTGCAATTTAGGCTGTGTTAATTCCTCTTTATAAGCCTGAATCTCCACCTCATTACCTAACATTAATGAATTCATGCCACAAAAGGTTCAGCTAAGGGAAACAATAAAGAAATAAATGCACAAACTAAAAGAGCAATGAAATTATCATCTGAAGAAAAAACTTACATGATTCACCATGTCAGTAAAGGTACAGGAATAATTGGTTATATGGATCACTGCTCCTGCTGTGTTGTATAAGAAATCACTGGATCAGTCTCATACACACACATCCCTGGAGGGAGCGTGACTAGGGGAACAATTGCTTTTCTGCAACAAAAAACCTTGAGAACATTTGTTTCCATCCAGTGGCAGTTTCATAAACAGAGTCATGTCTTCAAAACAAATGGATTAAAATCTTTCATTTTAGACTATTCAGCTATTCTGTTACTGGATCAAATCTATGCACTTTTAATTGTAGCAACACTGCCTATGGTTATGATGGACACTAAACCTCAAAAACATTGTGAATACAAAAAAAAAAAAAAGGGTGAGAAAGACTATAAGTGGGTGGGACGGATCTTGGAGATGACTGTCCTTTCATTTTCAGTGATGATAATAATCTAGTTCAGACATCAGGCTACATACTGATGTTAGAAGGATAAATGCAGACTTGGTCTTAACTTAGATGCTACGTATGATGGCTGTAAATATGAACTGACAACCCAAACCCTTTGGAATGTGTCTGGGTTTGCATGTGGGAATGTGATGCTTTAGCTCCTAAAGAAAACTATAGCTGTCAGTGAGCCTTCAAGAGCAGTTCATTGTCAGTGCACAATATTGACAAATTTTCCTTCCTTCACCAGAGCCATTACCTTCTTCCTCACAGGACACTCTCAGACCACTGGGATGACAGAGGCCTCTTTGGTCTTCTAAAGTTACAAAATTTGCATGGAGAATGCTTGACTATAAATTGCTCTTAAAAATCTCAGGTCTTTTAGAAACTGGAGTTGAAAAGATGGTTCCATGTGCCTGCAAACAGAAAAAGAAATAGCTAAGAACAAGCAGAAGAGGTTAGTTTTCACCAAAAGTCAATGCAAGGTGCGTACTCCGTTTCACAACTCTCCCATGATGTGAAGGAAACAGTTTTTGTTTAAAAGTAATGTGAGAAAGGAGGCTGAGTGCTTTTCTTACAATAGCCGTCTATTCAAAACAGCAGAACGCAGTGAAATCATTAATACTCATGAATTTTTTGAAAGACTGGTGATTGACTCAGTAGTAACTTGTGAGCTACATGTGTGTTTGTGCTAAACTTCTACTACCAGAGGTGTAAAACAGCATTAAAATAATTAGCTGAGACTGTGCTTTAAACTTTTGTTACACTTTTCTCTGCCCATGTCCCAGTGAGAACCCCATTCTAGTGAAATGTAAAAATATAAATCAACTAAACACAATTTGACTTTAACACCAGGGTCTATAAATACCTATAGATTCAAAAAGTCATGAAAGGATTGTTTAAAATACAAATTACACAGGTACTGGCTATTTTGACATAAATTTAAAAATAGTTCTAATGTTGTCATGATGAGCAGTACAGAGTAGCCTAAAGGATTTTCTATCTTCCTTTGTACTTTGATTTATATTGTGCAAAATATTCTAATGCAAGCATTGTGCACCATCAAAGTGATAGTAAAGATAGTAAAAGCTATTTCTGTATTTAAAACCTGGCAATTAGTTCAACAAATGATTTTTGTTTTAACAAGCACACGATAAAAAAAGGAGTAATGAAAGAAGTTCATGAGATGGAAGCTATAAGCTAGAGTGAATGATCATTCAAGACTGTCAACATTTTATGTAGTGCATTTCTCTTTTGTTGCTATTTATGTTCCAATTCAGAAATAAAGGGGGTTTCTCTCTTCAGCCGCCTGCCAGACTGGAGCAGAACATACAGATTGTTGTGTTGCTCTGTGTTAGAGCTGCACAGAAAACCTAAGAGTTGATTTTTATAATATCCATTTTAATGTAGAAGTAAAGTCACCCCTTTTTCCTTCCCATTCATTCAGATCTGTGTCAGTTATTTCATACAAAGAACAGGAAGCATTTTAAATTCAGTGTTGTCGTGCACAGATATCTGAGGTACTACAGTAATCCCATGATCTTATAAGGTAAGCAGACTACCCTGCCATATAACAATGTGATTTTAGAGAGAAGTGACTGCCTTTTAGTTCCACAATTGCAACCATTTCTGATTTACATTCAGCTCTTGTACACACTTACTGCAGAAGCACTACATAATTTAGTGTAGGGAAGAAAACACCGGGCTAGGTATACGGTAAAAATCTGGTTGGTATGAGTTATTTTTTCTCTGCTTAGAAGAGGATAGGGAGGCAAAGGGAATGAGATAGGAACATGCTCATGTCTTACCATTGGCTTTATTTTTTCTCATCATGGATATGTTCCTTCCTTATGACCCCTGGAAAATGGTATTAGCATTAGATGGTAAGTGAAAAGACCTCTCTAAAAATATAACACTTTAACAAATTGTTTAGCAATGACTGCATGCAGCCATCAGGAAAAAACACTGACGAGGATGACAGAATTTCAATACTGAATGTGAAAGTATTAAAATAATCTGAGGATTGACTGGAATAGAAAAGCCTGATTAAATTTTCTTGATAGCTTCTGAAGCAGAAAAGAAACCAGACGTCTCTCTGTCTATATTTATTACTGGAACCTCTGTTCATTCTTCTTGGCTACTGTAATAGAGGGGGGATATTATCTCCTCTTGGGAAACAAGAGGCTCAGCAGGAAAGATATTGTCACTGTTCAGCCATTGAGTCTAAATTTCTGTTTTTAAGAGTGTTCTCAACCCTTGCCCAAAACCAGAAATAAACCTGCCAAGTATTTTCTTCCTCTTTGCAGGGATTAGAAAGTACTGAAATACCACAAAAGAGGTAGTTTTTTATGTTTTAAAGTTTAGGCCAAGCAGTGTTGAGGACATCAAAGGGTCTCTAAACCTATTCCTTAAAGAAAGGGGAAGCATTCAGATAAACATCCACATAATATTTTTATTTTCATTAGAATGATCTTTTTAAGGTTCACTCATTTCTACTTTCCATCAAACACAGTTTAACAACTGTCGGAGTCTGGAAATATGATGAATTTCTCTTTGCATGTTTGAGAGATTTTAGAATCTCTGAAACAGTGTTTTTAACCTTTGTTCATGGAAAAAGGGCTTTTAAGCTCTGAAATAAAGCAGAGTATTTAGGAGTGTGTATTAAATAGTAGAATAGTGCATAGTTTTATCACAGGGTGAGAATTTTAGATATATGTGGATTTTAGGATGGTAAGCAAGTGATGACAAGATGGAGGAAGCACATGGCTTTTGGGTTTCTTCCTTCTTCTTCCTTGCCTCCATCTTCTGCAGTGAGGTGGCACATTATAGTTGGCTTAGAAGAGAATCTAACCTTCTAACATAGATAATAGTTATTGGTGAAGAATTATAAATACTGATTACATAGTTTGTAGTATAAAGATAATCGCCACCTTTGGGGCTGGGTCATTTCCCCGTGAGCTGACCTGCTGAACAGATCTCTGTGGGTCAGAGAAGAAATTGTGCTGATAAGAGAAAAATAAACAGCCTTGAAGAAGCAGAGGAGACGGCTCTCGGTTTTTTCCTTCTATCTCGATGCTGGGCAAAACTCTTGGGAAGAACAACATCGTATAAAAAAACCGAGAAACAACCATCCCAGATTTTGTCTGTATGTTTGCTGTGTTTTCCTTTCACTATTATGGTTTCACCAAATCTTTGACAATAGCCAAAACTATTAATGAATAGAGGATGGATGAGGCAGTAAATCTTAAATTGCAGATTTAAAAAGTTTTTCTTAAAGGTGGCGTAAAAAAAAATGGGAAAAGCTATAAATCTAGGAAACTGCTAGGGTATCTTCCAAAATACCTAATTTTCTATGGAATAAAACTTAATAAAAGTCTAAGGCACACAGAGTAAGAGTCCATTCTTGTACCTTTAGGCATGTACACTGTAGATTACTAAATTGAGGCTATTCCCTGCATCTACTGCATATTAGAGTTCTACTTTACTTGTAATTTTTGCCAGTTTAAAAGAAACAGCCTTTATCAGCCTTATGTGTTAAAACCAATCCTAGTCTAAACAAGTGACAAGTTAACACATGTCTGAACAAGTGTAAATGTGCTCATTACATAATAAAAAGAACTTGCACTGGCTGAGACTTGCACTCTAAACATCTGCATTTAATGACATTAATCTTTCTTGTGATACCTATTTGCCATGGACTTGTTGCAACTTTCAAATCTCTCAGGGCTCTGTCAGCAGCTTAAATCAGGTGGCATTTTATTATCACTAGAGTGGAAACAAAACTCACATCTATGTTAGCATTTTTGTCATTATGGCTATACCAGTTAGGGCATATGATGTTTAGTGACATTTTTATGCTCACAAAACTAGCAACATAAGCAACTCTACCCATAGCTTCAACTTTTATGCATGTAGTCTGCATAAACTGCATGAGCAAAATATCAGTTTTACAGTTAAGAGATGCATCTCTACTAGAAGGAATTTCCAATTCATTGAGAGGCCCCTTTTAATGGAGACAAGAGGTAAGAAAGGGACATGATAGTGCTTTCTGTAAAATGTATTTTGTTATGATTATTTTGTCCTGGAGTTGAACACCTTAAAATATTCTGTCCAATGTTGTTTGTTTCTCTAAGCTGAAGGAAAACAGAAAAAAATAAGAGATACTGACAAGTCTGTGAAGGAATGTGAATGAAATACATAAAGAAGATTAACCTTCTGGAAAGGTATTCAATTTATTAACTGCTTCTTAAAAACAAAGCATCTAAGATTGAAAAACAGTGAAATAACACTATGCTTCTGGGAAAAAAAAAAGGCAGAAAGCTTTCTGATTGTCTCTCATAATGCCATGTTAGTCTCATGGTTTTGCATGTTTCCTTAATTTAATTAGGGTACAATTGAATTTATGGGGTGGCAGGATTTTAAATTTTTTAAATGTAAAAGTACACCAAATCCTGAATAAAGTGGATACAGTCAGCTCTTTTCAGCTGCTATTTGTATTATCATAAGATGATGCTAAATGT
Source organism: Certhia americana (assembly GCA_018697195.1). NCBI lineage: Eukaryota > Metazoa > Chordata > Aves > Passeriformes > Certhiidae > Certhia > Certhia americana. Next base: position 35,543,125 of record CM031859.1, read on the forward strand.
GCTGGGACTATTCTCTAACACAGAGGCTGGTTGCACAGAGCTTTTTGTGCAAGGCCACCCTCTTACTCTACAAAACAAATGGCTGCACAAAACCTGCCTGTTGGATGTGATCTCCAATGCTGAATTTGTTTCTTTATTTGTGTATACAATGCTTGCTGGCCAGACCCAGCACCGTGTTCAAAGGGTAGAGACATTTGGGTGCCAGTATCCAGCATGGAACTTGTTGCTTTTTGCCATATGATATTTTTCAAATATATATTACTGTCATGAGAAGAATTTGACATGAAGGGATGCTTCTGGACAAAAAGATCTTGGAGTCAGCAATAATGATAACTCTTTCATACTCTTACAGACAGTAGCATTTAAACAACTAAGGAAATCTATGTGCCAAAATGGACAATATATATCTGATTTTCATCATAGTTTCAAGTGTGCAGTTCAGGTTTTTTTTTTTCTCAAAACATTGAATGTTCAGGAAGCTAGGGTTTCACTGGATGCAAACCCCAGAGTGTAGTATGAAGTCACACAATAATACGATACAGAAGAAAGTTAGCTAAACAAATGTGTTAAAGCAATTGCAGGTGAATGCTGTTTGATCTGCACTTTGCACTTTGATCAGAACTTTGCCAACACACCAAGGCAATGTTACGCCTTTCATATGTCGTGGAAATGCCATGGAAAATTTTAGCAGTTAAAATGTTGAGAATTTTCAGTTTCATGTCTCAAAACCAAAGAGAATCAATTACACTTCCTACAAATGAAACAGTAACTATATTTTTCCTATTGACAAGATAATGTCTTGTCCCTTCTCCTACAATACCCCTGAGTTTTCTCTGGAAACCTGACTGGTTCTTTTGAACCCTGCATGATGTCATAATGGGATTTCCTTTGGTAATATCTTCTGATGAAAAAAGAGTTAAGTATTTCTGAAATAGTTTGTGTATATACTCCTGTGTTAAGGACAGTATATTAGGGTGCTGACCATATGGGTTTTTCAGGTGAAAACACCTTATGACAGTGGACTAAATACAGCTTGTGAAAATCAGATATAGTTTTGGGTATCTCTGTGGACAGCTGACATTTGAGCACTGGGAAAAAAAATTGCAGAGGCAGAAGAACAAATCTTGCATATACACTGCAGGGGCTCATTAAGACAAAAGGGAAATGAAAGAGGTGATGAACAAACAGGTTTCATACTAAAAAATGAGGAAGAAGAAGGAAAAATTAATTGCTTAAAGTGATCACCCAAATTCAAAATGGAAGACCTGAGATGGAAGGGAGCTGTGGTTCAAACAACATGTCATGATTTAGAGAAGAAAAATCACTGATAAACTTGAAGAATGTGGAGAAGCTCTGGGAAAGGAAAAGAATGAGAAAGTCAAGGATAGTACAGATATGCACATTTCTTATTCTACCAAATAGAGATTAAAAGAGCTACAGACTTTCTGGTGTGCATCACACCTGTCAAAGTGCATGAAAATGGTAAAAAACAGACAGGACAATAAATTCCCTCACTGGGCTTTGAGAAGGTACAGGTGAATTTCTTGGGGATATGGGAAATGGAAATGAATAAGATTGGATTTAGCACCTACACACCCCAAAGCACAAGCTACTGCTGAAAATCTTCCTGTTCCCAAGAAATTAAGGGCAGGTGTGAATCTGCATTTGGCTCCTCTCACAACAGTATCTATCAGGGAGAGGTCAATGACGTGTAACTACCTGCTGGCCACTTATTCCTCCATCCAACGAGGCTGAGCTTTTCCTATAAACTCACAGCTCGGAGGGGTACAGTTGATTGGCTTTCCTTCTGTTCCGTTCCTCTTCTTTGATTTACAGCAGTCTCCCACACTTTTTTCATAGGTCCTTTTCTAACTTCACTGATAAGGGATTTTTCTGTGTCCAATTAGCAAGGCTAGTGTATCAGGCTGGAACTAGATAATTAAAAGAATGAAAAGATACAGAGTGACCTTGGTTCACAAACCTCCATGGGCAATTTATAAAACTTTAAAGATTTCAAGAAAATGTATTAATGTTATTATTTTATATCTTGTTCATCAGAAACAGGTCAGTTGTTCTTGTATAACTTCAAGGTCTGCCTAAAATAAAAAAAAAAGGTGATTTTTTTTTTTTTTTTTTTTTTTTTTTTTTTCCTTCCAAACTGTCTTTTGACAATTATACATATCTAGGACAAAACTGCACTTTTCAAGTTTCCAAATGAGAGATTGACTTTACTGCATTTTATTTAAAAGCATATTATTTCTTATGAAGGGAGAATATGAGTGGCACAATTTTCATGGTTAATCCAGAGCAGTAGAAACCACACGAAGCAGGAAACTCCATGTTTCATTTTACCTTGCCTACCTCTCACATATTTTGTTTAGAAGGAGAAAGGGAGAGATATAGAAGCTGGGTAAAGTCCTTATTTTGCTCTTCCATTTGTGCTATTTAAATAATGATGGATTTGTGCTTTTAGCAAAGAACAAAGGTGCCAAAAAGTGATGGGGGAGGTGCAGCTCATAGGTTGGAAATTCATCTTACATAGCTGGACTCACCTAAATAAGAGGGAGACTTAATTCAGATATTTGCACTTCAATGATGGCTGAAAGAGGGAGGTGGCAGAGCTATCCGAGGGCTCATAATAAAAAGAGATGTAAGGCAAAGACATTCTAGAGGTGCCCTTCTCTCTGCCTGGCTGTCCCTCTTTTGGGTGTAACTGTAGCCCAGATGTCTAGCTTAGACTAGATGTTTAATTTTTATTTAACTGCCCAAAGTTAGGGGAAATAAAATCCATTAGAAAACTAGGCTGGTATAACCCTGTGTTTATGTAAAAGTTTAAAGAGATATTTTGATTAATAGAGTGTTGTCAAATTGTTTTATAGGCAAGAATTTAAGCTTTTCTGACTAACCTAAGAGAAATAAGAATAATCTCTTGTTATCAGATGTATAGGTCAACAGATGCCAAAGACGGAAGGAAAATAGTTTTTACTGAAGGTGCATTCTTGGCTTTTAGATGACTTAAGTTTCCACTGGTATTGGATTATTTAGTCTCTGCTTTTGTGTCAATTTGATTCCAAGTATTATATTAGGCTGTATTTTCTGGGGCAATATATTTTTATTTCCTTTGTGTATGTGTCTCTCCTACGTGGACACAAATTTTCATGTGTGTGTGTGCATGCATTCACAGGATGAAATCTGCTCAAAAAATTAAATCTAGCTATATGGACTGAACAGGAAGAAGAGTCTCTTCCTAAAAAACAACAAAAATATTCAGTCTGTGGGTCTTTAGTCATTTACCACATTTTTCATATGAAGGTGTTGCCATCTCGGTTGCAGAGAAATGGAGTATATCCACTTCCAGATAAAAAACTCAACTCACAAATTAAATATTTTTATTCTCCTAATTCCTTAAGACCCTGAAGATGGGGTGCTATAATGTTATTCCAAAAATCAGCATTAAAATATTCTTGGCTCTATTTCAATGTCCCCATGTCTATATATCTAGAGATTGAGGCCAAAAGATTTTTCAAATAGCTTTTCTCAAAATATTTCAACAGACAACCCTGTCATCATTAAAATGGCAAGTTTGACTGCCCAGAAATAAGGAGAATTTTCAGTTATGTGTCTCACCTCTGGGGTGATGTTTTCTCCATGTCTGATGTGCTTTTTCACATTTTTTTACTTCTAAGACACAATGCAAGGCTTGGACAGCCCTGGTTTTTAGTGTATGCTGGCATAGCATGCATTCCGGATTTTTAGCACCAAGTATTACTCTACTACTAGACAAAAGTAACACCTGATTTCTTACAAACAATGAAGTAGTTGATTTCTTAAAAATGATGAAGTATCAATGTTTTACTGGTAGGCATGGTTTAAAGCTCCACTTAAAAAATAATGACACACATAAAGAATGCGCTCTTAAAACCACTGCTGCACCTAAATCTTCCCTATAGCCTTCAAATTTTCTTCCCTTTAGGTTAGTACTTTTTCTTTTACTGTTACTCTCTTTCTGTGCAGTATTTGCTGGTTTTGAAATAAACCCTCAAATTTACAGTCTGTCTATTGTTGGCACTAAATTATTAAACCCTTTCACAATTAAGTCATTTCAGTGCCTTGAGAATTTATTAGCTAGGAATTAACTCTTTGTTCACACATTTGCTATCTATGCTATAGACCCCAGAGATTTTCTTTATAGATCTTGTTATTCCATAATGTTAATTGGTGCCAGTGGAGGATACCTAAATGCCAAGCTATTTTCAGTTGATCTACAGCTATTTCACTAATGAACTTGTACCATGAGCAGAATAAAGCTAGAGCTCCAACAGAAATGGATGTATTTGGATTTCTCACAAATGCTTCTGGTGAATTGGCAAAAAGGTGCACTTACTCGTAAAATGCATGAACAAATTTCAGCTGGCCAATCAACATCTGTTATAGAGATAAATGTGAGCCAAAATTTCTTGTTCTAACACTCAACATTTGGCCTAGAAAGAATGATTATTTAAACTTTTCATGGCTAGATCCCAAATACAGTCTCAGAGCCAGCTAAAGCAGCTACCAGAAAGGCAGGCGATATTCCATATCCGGCTGGAAGGATACTTGTTAGACTTGGTTTATTTTTAAACCTTTAAGGGTCTTTCAGTTCCTTGGCTTTTTTAAATCTAAATTTTCATTTGCATTATAGTAGTACTTTAAAGAGTTAATAAATTCAGTTGTTGCTATTACAGATTGTATTTAACTGAATATGCAAGTAACCAGATACTTTGTTTACTTTTGGGTATAGGTCTTTGTAGAAGCTATGCATATGAAAAGTTTGATAATAAAAAATTCTGACATAAAGTAGGGTTTGAATGAATAAAAACATTTCCAGGTAGATATTGTTTTAAACAATCATACTAAAAATATTAACATTTCAGAAGAAAAGCTCAAAGCTGATAAAATCTTTTTCAATATTTTTCCTTTTGTAACATTTTAAAAACTTCATAATTTCATGACAAAGGCATTTTCTGGGGATACAAATTCACTGTTCTGAGCTGCTCCCCTATAAATTTTTTTCATTTCCTGAGCCTCTCATATTGGAACAATAGATTGGATGCTGAGCTGCTTTTTCCTGAATAAACCAAGAAAGAAAAACCTTTCCTCTGGGAGAAACTGCACTGCCGGCAGTACTCTGTCCTGCAAACTGCATTAAATTATCTTTGAAGGTTATCACTAATATTCTGCTGAATATCAAGAGGTGTCAGTGTTGAGCAGCAAAAAACTTCCCCTTCACTCAGTGAATTGCCCTTGTGAGGTTTAATTTTAGCTTTTTTCCTTGCAGGTGTGGAACATGGTCTCCGACCCAATGGACTATTAAGGCTGAAACAACGTCACTTACTTCAGAAAGCACCCATAGAACACAATAAAAAAAATTATCCTTGTCACAGAGGTCAAAGGGTAAAAGATATCTGAGGTCTTTCTCAATTCTAACTTCAACATAGAGATATTCTAATTGAGTCAGGCAAACGCATACATATCACCTTTGAAGAATTCTGAAATTGTCTGTTTTAGAAAAAGAATGATTTGAAGGAATACAAGGGAAATGGATATTATAATCCAGCCTCAGGCATGATAGAAGCTCTGACCAAGATTGGGGTTAGATCCTGACCATCATGTCATTTTGGTGCAATTTTGTCTTTGCAGACAGGTTTTTTTGAATCTTAGCTAATGCTACCCAGGCATCATATATTTTGAGACGTCCTTTCTCATTTTTAAGGACAAGGAAACTTCTCCCTTGTTCATCATTTTTCTAACTCTTAGGTCCTAGAAGCTCTGTTTTGCACTCATGTTACCATCTTAAATTTTCTACACAGAAGCAGATGACAGAAAAAAAGGGAATTTGATTCATAAAGTACATTCTTTCCTCATTCCCTAACTTGAAAAAGGAGAAACCTCTGCCTTCAGGTTTCACATAGGAAAAATTCACCAAAACAGGAACCCTGGGATCTCAGGGCCAAAACCATTTTCAAATGCAGATGGAAGGTGTCATGGTGTCAGCCAGCCTGAATGGATGTTCCTTTGACTATTGACATCTCACTGCAAATTCCAATTCCAAGTTGCTGAACACTTGCTTGTACTTCTCTTTGTTTACCTTGGACTTAAAGTTTTTAAAGCTTTCATGTTACAGATAGCATCTCTTTCATCTGCCATGGCGTAAATATAAAGTTTCTCATTCTAAAATTCAAATCCATGTTCCTTTTTGAAGGGTTTCATTGAAGACTCTTTGCTTGAGGTTATTCTATACCAAATAGCACATGCAGAAGCTTAAACAGGATAGCATCATTATTATTAATATATTAAAATCAGCTTTGGAGTTTTCCATTCTTACTCCCTTTAGATTGACATGAAAACAAAATGAAGTATATTTATTTGAAAGTATATTGATGTAAGAAAATTTTATCTTGATGGAGTATCTTCAAAGGGAAGGAAATCTTCCTCATGGAAAAAAAAAAGTAAAAAGTTTTTGTCGTTTAATATAGTTATGAGAAAGGACAGAGGTCAAAAGTTTTTCCCTATTTGTATACAGTTATGGAGCCGCAAGTCTCTCACTAAATTTGATGCTTATAGAAGAAAGTCTGTGATGAAAGTACAGTTTTCTTTCAAATGTTTGTCTTCTTTTTGACAGGGTACTTTGTTTTCAGCTGAAGAACTAAATAAGCCTAGAAATACTCTAAAAACTTTCAGCCATAGATAAAGGCAAACAGTTAAGAAAAGCTTAGTTCTATTGAACTAAGGTCTGGTCAAAGCATAAGATGAATACACTTAGAGCTAAAAAGTAACAGTGAGAGAGCATTTTGGCCAGAGGTCAGGGGTTTTCATAGCACACTGACCCTGGAACCTGGAAAAACACTTGAAGAGGGAGCAGGGGGGAAAACAGCCAGTGTTTATGGTGTTATTCCATTTTATGCAGGGGCACCAAGTCAGATTGTTTATATAAAACGTTTCAGTTCTGGTTTAGTTCTACTGAGTTTTAGCCTCTGGACTTCTCTATTTGTAAAAGGCAAATGACAAGGGATTTTCAGGATGTTTTTCTCTCCGCTACCCCACTTATTAAATATGTCTCTCTTTTGTCACTGATGAGAGATGCCTTATGAACTCAACCCCATGAGTATGAAGGGGCTCCCCAGACACTTTTACCGACAGTTTTGTGTTAGAACTTTACTGTGAGTCACTTGGATGGCCCTTGAACCAGCTCCACTGTCTGTGTAAATTTGTTTCTGTGGTCCCCTTTTGGGAGGTAAGACATTTCAGCTAAAACTTCAATAGGAGTTTCTCTTTTGAGTGTTTATGTTGATGTGGCTGACCTGCTTCTCAAGAAAGGCAGCCCCAGCTCTCAGTCCAGCAAGCCCAGACGGCCTGACAGCTTTAACCAACTCCTCTGAGATGTCTATCTGGGGATGGGCCCATGTGTTTTTATCTTATAGCAAAGGAAGGAAGCTTTTTCCAAGTTTGTTCAGGTTTTCTTGAGGAATGGAGAACTTCTCACACTGCAAAACTTGTGAACTTCACTAGAGACAGACAAAGTTTAGTAAAACCACTAATTAGAACCCAGGACCATTTCCTATCCCATTACATATATTTTTGTTTAGCCCTGAGTTTCCATGGGATCCAGGACCCTAGGAAGATTAGAGAGCCACATTACTGAAGAGAGATTACCTCCTTTTGGTTCATTTTATTAATAGACTAGGGTTTATGCACTGATCCTGCTTCTCCCACTGGAGTCTACGTTAATAATAAACCAAGCGCAATTAATATATGTGCAAGGATGTTTGGAAGTACTTAAGTTTCATCTTGCATTAAGTGTCAAGTCCTCTGAAATCACTGTTGTTAAGGAGACTGTTGCACCATGCAGGAGCTGATCAAAGGGGTAATCCTGAAAAATAAGGAATCATGTAAGTCCAGATGTTCATAAGAATTTAGTGAATATAGAACTCATGAACACAGATCATGCTGAAATAATGTCAGTTGAAACCGGACTGAAGTAGTGGATATGAATATGAGTATTTAATTTGAGAAACTCGTTGAAATTTTTTGGGGGGAGTTTAATATTTCGAGAAAAAAGGCCTTAGGAGATTCTGCATGTAAAAACAGGTTAAGCAGTAAGTACAATTAAAACAATTGGATGTATGGATTAATGTCTGTATTTCACAGTGTTCTGCTCTCCCAATCCTCAAGGTGATACTGGAAACTGAAGAGGGAGGAGGAAAAAGAACCAAAAAAAGTGGTTTGCAAGGAAGACTGCAAAGTTTGCAAGGTTTGCCTGAAGACTCCAATCAGTTTTAATTATAAAATAGATGTCAGTGAGGCAACTTACAGTGTTTATTGATAGCTTAGAAATATTGGTAAAACAAACAAACAAAAAACCAACAACAAAAAGATCACAACCTGACATCAAAAGGGTCTACAATAGAAGAAGACATAATTTGTGAAAACTGAAGCCAAATATGCAAAAGAAAAAATATTGAAGCATGTTCATAGGACTGATATTGAGCAATACAAGATACGGTTGAAGGAAAAATTAGGTTCTCCATGGCCTTATCTCAAGAATGAATGTCTTTCCACAAAGCGTGTTTCAGCCAAACAGAACTCAGTAAGGGCAAAAGCAAGGGTATATGTTTTAAATTTAGTGACCTATGATCTACAAGAAATCCATTTGCATTTCTCTCTTAGTTACTTACTGTTACTATTTCTCAAAAATTCTTTTCCTAAGCAAAGGAACAAAACCCCAAAAATAACTACTTCAAAAATATGAAGTATGATGCTTTTTAATAGTTAAATTAGGTTACGGTATGGCAATATGTACTGCTGGTAGCACCAAGATACAAGAAGCACAGATATTGTGTTTATTAAAGGTTGTAAAATGGGGGAGATACCTTACATATCCTCAAAAATTATGCTCTTTCATCAAAATAGCACATGAACATCAGTCAAACACAGTAATGAGAAAGTTCTTTATCATAGAATGAAAAAGAAATGATACCTTGAAAATATTCCTGATGTGAACATTGATGCTGGCATGGACACAAAAAAAAATTTTTCTTCCTTGAGTGAAAAAAAATTGGATCTATCTCTGAGAATATCTACTACAATCCCTTCATTTTGATTTCTTTTTGAAAGTTCAGTCAAAAGTTTGAATGTTCTTTCTGCTTTTGTTTTTTTTTTTATTTTTTCTAGCCCAGTAATTTTTTTTATTTGTTTTCCTTCTAATTAGGACAGAAATTTTTCTCCTTCCTTCCACAATTCTTTGAAAGAACTAAGAAAAGGCCTGTTTATTTCTGTTGTGCTAATCCGTTTTTCATATGGTTGTGCACAATGCCTAAAATGATGAGAGCATCTGCATGTGGTCTCTGAATATATTTATTTTGACAAGCTCTCAGGAGACAAAACATGGAAATTACCATATTCTACTTTCTTATCTGTGATGAGTTTCCAATTCCAATCTTCTTTTGTATCCAGCATGAGTTCTTCATTTCCAATGGTAAAAGTTCAGTGGCTATATTTATTTATTTTGTAATGAACCAAAAGTTCAGTTCTTGCTTCCCTAGGGTTCACGTTTGTGGGAAGGGTATAATCACACAACTGTAGTCTTGGTGGTGTCCCAAGGGCACCTTGTGTGAAGACTTGAGAACCTTTTCCTGCCTGGCTGTGTTACTTTAGACACAGGAATATGAATGAAATACAATTTTAGCTGAAAGTGAATTTCTCTGCTTTTCACTTAATGGGAATAAAGGAGGAGAGAAAATGTTTTGTTTTAAATTATGTTCTTGTGGGGAAGAGAAAAAAAAAGCATAAAAGCAAAGGGCCCTAATGGACTGTATCTTTTCCTACCTTGTACAGAAGCTAAGGGCCTTGAAAATTACTGTCTTGTATATAGAGGTTTACAGTAAGTCAAATTCCAGCAGGCATTTCCAACAGGCTGAGTGCGTGCATGTACTGATATAGAGTTGTTTTGACAGAATTTATGAAGTTTTAACGTGTAAATTTTTCATTTACTACAGTTCTCAAATGCCAGGAGAATCTACTTGTTGAGGTTGTACCAAATGTCTTCAAGAACTAGTGTAGAAAACCCGCTGGAGTAGCTTTCAAGATTTTTCCTCCCTTAAAGACAGCTAACAGTTACTGTATGTAGCCGAAAAAACCTCATAGGAAAGCTGTCCAATTCCCAGGAGAAAAAATAGCATTGGCTGAATAGAAATTATGTTTTAATATTTTCTTTAGTATCAGCTGTCAAAGACAGCTGATTCAAAGACAGCTCTGATTCAAATGTGGGATGAACTGTCACACAACTCTATTGCAACATGCATTTAACAATCCAGGCTCTGAGCTGGTGAGTGGGGAACGGAGTTAAACTCTGGATTAGCATTGTAGCACTAAGTGCATACACTTGAAAGATAATAGAAAAAGTCTTTGATTTACAGTAAAAAAGGATCTGGGTGTTATCTGGTTGGTGCAATCTGCTTGCTAGTTAGTGTAGAGAGAATGGTTATGCAGGAATTAGGGCTTCTTGCCCCCAAAAGGCAGTGGAATTAATATCTGAAGTGTATCTACACCAATGCATGGGCAATAAACTGGAAACCACTGTGCAACAGCAGAACTATGACACAGTTACCATCACAGAAACATGGTGGGACGGACTTGCACAACTGGAATGTTCCAATGGATGGCTATGAACTCTTCAGAAGGGATAGGCAAGGAGGAATAATACTGTATATTAGGGAAAATTTTGATTGTACAGAGCTTAATGATGCCAATAGCATCAAGTATAGGTGATGATTCCCCTTTCCCTCCACTCCCCCACAAGCTGCTACCTCAGATTTAGGGAGTTTTGGGAGAGGGGATCGACAGGATAGGGAGAAGAGATTCAAAAGAGGCCCCTTACCTCAGGATGTATTCCAAAGCTTTATTCTCAATGGAGGGATCCCAGGAAGCAAGGAGGGAGCACATGGAGGAAGAGGGGTTTTTATCCCTTTTGGGGTCGGGGTCAGATTACCTGGCCGAAGGCCATAGGTCAGCATCAAGGGGCAGGTAAATCAGGCCAGGTTACAGTCTCTGGGGGAGGGGTTTTGGGGAGAGAACATTCCCAAAAGGGATGCAACATCTAGGTAAGAATCAGGGGAAAGGCCAGCAAAGAAGATGTCATGGTGGGAGTGCTATAGACAACCCAACCAGGATGAAAAAGCAGATGAAATATTCTATAAGCAGCTGGGAAAAGTCTTACAATTACTAAGTTTGTTTTCATGAGAAACTTCAACTTAACAGATTGAAATGCAACACAACAGTGAGGAAACAGTCTGGGAGATTCCTGGAGTGTGTATAACTTTCTAATATAGATGGTAAGTGACCCAGATAGGGAAAGTGCCCTGCTGGACCCATTGATTTTGAACTAAGAAGATCAGGTGAGTGATGTGATGCTTGGAAGCCTGGGCAGAGAAACCAGAAAGTGGTAAAAGTAGTGTTGGAAGAGAAGTATTTCTCTTCATGTTTTAAGGGATCCAAACCCTCTGACAAACACTATTTTTAACCTTAGTCCATGGAAACAGACTTCCTAGGCTCTGGGATGTAGCAGAACTTTCAAGAATATAAATTAGATAGTAGCATAATGTGCAGTTTATGACAGGATGAGAATTTTAAATTTCTGGGTTTGTTAACATGGTAAGTAGATGAAGACAAGATGGAGGATCCTTGTCATTTATAGGCTTCTTCCTGCTCCTTCATCTACTCCATATTCTGCAGTGTTGAGGACACAGAACGATTGGTTAGAATTTGCCGCAGTGTAATATCATGTGAATAAAAAATATAGTTAGTTATTGGAAGAAAAAGAGAAATAATATATGTTCTTGGTGATAATTGGGTGAATAATCTTTAAGAGAGAGACTTGAATCTGTGTGTTCGGGCTTTTTGGTGTCTTTTCTCCTGCACGCCAGGCTGGTGTAAATCCTGGTGTGCTGAAACTGCTGATAAGAAAATCATAAACAACCTGAAGAATGAGAACAACCAAGAGTCCAGCTTGTCTTTTTCTTAACAAGGACTTTCTAAAAGGCCTCCCCTATGGGTAAGAGACAATTGAGAGTGGGAGAACTCCCACAGAGTAGTAGCAAAACAGTCACTTTGGACTTCCAGAGAGGAGACTGGCCTGTTTAGAAGACTGGTTGGGAGAATCCCTTGGGAGGCAGTACTGAAGCACAAAAAGGAGTCCAGGAAGGCTGGATATTCTTCAAGAAAGAAATCTTACAGGCGTAGGAGCAGGCTGAAAGATAGGGTGCTGTGGAAGAAGACTAGCCAGGCTGAACTGAGTGCTTTGGCTGGAACTCAGGAAATGAAGGAGAATTTATGAGTTTTGAAAGAAGGAGCAGCAGCTCAGCAGGACTACAAGGATGTTGTTAGGTTATTCAGGGGGATATTAAAAGAACTAAAGTCCAAACAGAACTCAAAAGACAATAGAAATGGATCTAGAAATACATCAGGAATAAAAGGAGATTCGCCACTCTTTATTGGATGCAGGCAGAAACATAGTGACAAAAGATACGGAAAAGTATTTCTTTGTCTCAGTCTTTAATAGTAAGTCCATCTGTTCTTTAGGTATGCAGCTCCTCAGCTGGGAGATGGGGACAGGGAGCAGAATGAAGCCCCATAATCCAATGGAAATGATCTGGTGATCTGTTGCTCTCAGAGCAACACACAGGTGTATGGGATGAGATGGTGTCCACCTAAGGGAACAGACAGAGTTGGCAGAGGTGCTCACTGAGCACCAGGAGACTGGTTGGGAGAATCATTCATTTACCAAAAGTCTTATCTCACCAAGGAGGTTCCAGTGGGCTGGAGGTTTGCAAGTGTGACACCCATCTATAAGAAGTGCTGGAAAAAAGATCTGTGGAACTACACACCTGCCAGCCTGACCTTGGTGCTGGAGAATGTCATGGAGCAGATCATCTGGGGTGACATCATGCAGCATCCACGGGACAACCAGGGAATTGGACCCAGCCAGAAGGGGTTTAGGAAAGAAAAGTCCTGCTTAACTAACCTGATCTCAACCCAGTACGTGGATGAAGAAAAGGCTGTGGCTGGTGTCTACTAGTACTTTAGTAAGGACTTTGGCACCATTTCCCACAGCATTCTCCTGGAGAAAGATCATTGCTTAGGTGGGTGCATTGCTCATTGGTTAAAATCTGTCAGGATGGCTGGGCCTAGAGTGCTGTTGAATGGAGGCAAATTCAGTTTGCAGCTGGAAACAAATGGTGTCCTGGAGGTCTCAATACTAGAGTCAGTCTTGTTTAATAACTTTATCAATGATCGGGATGAGGAGATTCAATGTACCTTCAGTAAGTTTGCATATGAGAACAAGGGTGGAAGTTTTGATCTGCTGGAGGCTAGGAAGGCTTTACTGAGGGCTGGATCAATGAGCTGAGGCCAATTGTTTGAGGTTCAACAAAGCAAAATGCTAGATCCTGCACTTGGCTCACAGCAACTCCATGCAGTGCTATAGGCATCGGGAAGAGTGGCTAGAAAGATCCCTGATGGGAAAAGACTAGGGTCAGCATCCGGCTGGACATGATCCAGGAGCATGCCCAGGTGGCCAAGAAGTCCAGGGGCATCCTGGATTGTATCAGCAATAGTGTGGCCAGCAGGACCAGGGAAGTGATTGTTGCCCTGTACTTGGCACTGCTAAGCCTGCATATCAAATCCTCTGTTCAGTTCTGGACCCCCCCATCACAAGAGAAGGACATTGAGGCATTGGAGCATGTCCAGAGAAGGACAAAGAAGGTATTGAAGGGTTTGGTGCACAAGTCTCATGAGGAGCTGGTGTTGGTTAGTCTGGAGAAAAGGAGGCTGAGAGCAGGCCTATTGTTCTGTACAACTACCTGAAATGAAAAATTTCTTCACCAAGTGTGGTCAGGCATTGGAACAGACTGTCCAGGGAAGTGGTGGAACCATCCTCCCTGCAGGTATTCAAAGGACACATAGATGTGTCACGTAGGGGCATGGTTTAGATGTGGACTCAGAAGTACTCAATGAGCTTAAGAATCTTTTACGTCCTAAATGATTCTATAATCCTCTACAGATGAATTGCAAATGTGCTTGGTCCTTACAGTGGATTTTATATGAGCAAAGTGGAAATATGCAACCCCATGCATGCAGGTTCATCTGGCTGTTGGGAGAGGGAATAGAATCAGATCTGAAAAAGTCTCATTTATGAAGAAATGTAAGCTTCCATCCTTATGAAAGCTCATACATCTAAATAATACTTTTATCAATCTAACCTTCTTTTTGTTTGGTTTTGGTTTTGGTTTTGGTTTTGGTTTTGGTTTTGGTTTTGGTTTGTTTGTTGTTGTTGTTGTTGTTGTTTTTCTAGAGATTGTTCAAATTCTACCATCAAAAGCTATTTTTCCTAGGTGTAATCCTGGTATGACTCTGGTGAAATAAAAGGATGTATACTATTCTTACTGATATCAAACACCGAATTCTGACATTCTCTTACTGTGTGACACCTAGTTCCTCTGGCTGATTGTATGGACTGGGTGATTCTTTCTTTCCATGACACTGTTTTTAAGGCTGCACTTCATCCCTGTGTATGAAAATGGACAGGAAACAGGAATGCATCCGGAAAAAGCAACAATAAAGTAACATATCTGCAGCCAAATGTTTCACATTCTTAACATTTCCTTATCATGTGCAAATACTTCAGGACTACTTTAAATATATACCCAGTTGAGTAGAAAGACCAACAATTGATAATAACACAGAATATTGCCCTGGAGCTCCTGAAGTTCTTTATCAGGAATGAAAATGTTGTCCTTTTGTTACAGAGAAAAATCCAAACTTTTGAGTGAGCAAATGATCTGCCCTGGAGCATATACAAGACAATAGTAAGACAGAAATACTATTAAAAACAGTTTCCTGGGATATGCTGATACTCCCTGCTTCCTCTTCTTATTCTGAGATATTAACCAACTATCTATCTGCTTTTTGTGGGAAAATGAGACAATAAAGCAGAGGATATATCTTTACATGTGATCACTGAAAAAATACACACTTGAAATTTTTGAAAGACTAAACTTGACACTGACACAAACCAAACAGTTTCAGAAAACCCATATTTGGAGTC
The DNA here is from genome assembly GCA_018697195.1 of Certhia americana. NCBI lineage: Eukaryota > Metazoa > Chordata > Aves > Passeriformes > Certhiidae > Certhia > Certhia americana. Next base: position 35,558,264 of record CM031859.1, read on the forward strand.
TAACTCCTAAAATGACTGGTGACCTTTTCTTTCTCTTTTGGTGAATTAAATGGGACTTACCAAATGTAAGGAAAGTCATGAATATACAAAAGAGAATAAAAAGTAGAGAGGACTGAAATGTAACAGAATTTTGTTGAACCAGAAGAAAAATCACTGGGACATGTAAGAATATTTATAGAATAAATAGCTGTAAAGAATAACAAATATACTTACAATTCCAGGCTTGATTGAACTGGAACCCTAAGCTGGTGGAGGGAAGCTCAGACTGTATTAAGCAGAATCACTTACACTCCTTGGATCACCTTTTCATTACCCAAGTGCCACCTCACAAAAATATTTTCATTTTATTTACTAGTTTTCAAAAAAATCCCAGCATCAATTGTAGAAGCTACTATGTGATAAACAGTTTAGTTTGACTACAGTATTCATTTGTTTTGGTCTGTGCTTGAAAAATATTATCTCAGGAAAACTGCCTTAGTGTAACCCATTGCTACAGTGTGTGCTTCATGGATCCCTAAGGCTCTTCAGTGCAATAAAACGTGGAAAGGAACATTTACTGCTCACAAAGAATTATTAAATTTCAAGGTGTGTCACCAGCTGCATAGCCACTGCATTTTCTTTTCTCTTTTTTTTTTTTTTTTTTTTTTTTTTTTAACTGAAGCACAAGATGCTAAGTTCCTATATGTTATTGGGTAGTAAAATTTCATCTTTGAAAGAAAACAATATGAGTGGTTTTGAGTTATATAGAATGGTAAGATAAAAAGAGAAACCCACCCTGCCATACCTACAGAAGTGTTTTTTTTCAACTGCTCTGTTCTCTGTGGAAAAAAAATTCCTTTGAGCTGAGACCTTGTAGGCTGTTTCAGCTTGAGGTGGATTATTTCAGTGCTCAGAAGGCAAAGGAGCTCGAAAATGAGTTTATAATGGAAAAGTTCGTAGATCCTTAACTTCATCAGTGCACATAGACACTTCCATAGGAAGTAAAGAGATATTTGAAAGATTTTTTGCAAAGCAGGTTTTGTCCTTTTGAAAGCGAAGAAGCAGCAGAGCTTTTTTTCATTTCAGCTTCCCCTGATGGTTCACATCTAACTAGCTAATTAATTAAATCTACCTGGTTGCTCATTAAACAGTTGGAGAAATGGCTTTGAAATAGAAATTGGTTCATAAAGATACAAGAAAAACATAGTAGTTGAGTTGTAAAGTATCAGTGAAATTCTGGGCAGGTAAGACACAGTCCTCTGGTATATTTCTTCACGTGAACAGGTCTTCTGTGACCTACAAACAGAGTTGTACTCACTACACAAATGATTACTGATTACGAAATTCACAAGTTATGAGCCATTACACAGCAGACAGAAAAATTAACTTCATTATTTAGAATAATTTTGGGTTTTTTAACAACTAGGACGTGATTTTTGAAATAATGAGATCAGATCCAATCAAGTGGTTGTTAATGAATACTTTATCAAAGAAGTCTAGGGATTTCCTCACAATCATGGCTGTGGGTTGACAGTGTAGAATTGACTGAAAGGCAGTGCTCAAAGGGGTTTCTACTCCAATAAGTGGGGTTAGATTTGGTTGTTCAATCCCCTGTGCTGTTCCTAGGGTTCAATTCTAGGGCCTAGAATTCTAGTTCTGGTCGATGTACTTATCAATTATCTGGATGCAGGAGTTGAATTCTACATTAGCAAGTTTACTGATACGAACTGGGAGATGATGAGGGAAAAGAGGCCTTTGCAGAAGGATCTAGATAGACTGGAGCACTGGACTGTGGTTAATGGGATGAAATGTAACAGGTCCAAATGCTGGATTCTGCGCTTAGAATGGAATAATGCTGGGCACAACTGGGAGAAGGGATCCTGCAAAGAGATCTGGGGATGCTGGCCCACAGCAGGCTCAGTGTGAGTGAGCACTGAGCCCTGGCAGCCCAGAGGGCAATCCCCATTCTGGGGTGCATCAAATACAGCAACACCAGCTGGTCAAAAGAGGTGGTGAATACACTGCATTCAGCATTAGTGCAGCCTCACCTGAGTGCTGTGTGCAGTTCTGGGCCCCACAAGTTAAAAAGGATGTGAAGGTCCTTGAATGTGTCCAGAGGAGGGCAACAAAGGTGGTGCAAGGGCTGGAAGCAATGGCCTGTAAAGAGTGGCTAAAGGACTTTGGGCTTATCTAGTTTCAAAAGAAAGAGTCTGAGGGGAAAAATAATTTCTCTGTGCAGTTTTCTGAGGAGGAGAAACAGAATGGAAGTTAATGATCTCTTATCCCTGGCACCCAGTCATAGGAAGCATGGGAATGGTCCAAAGTTGTGCCAGGGAAGGTTCATGCTAAATATTAGAAATAATTTCTTCACCAAGAGGATACAAACACTGGAAGAGGCTTCCTGGAGAGGTGGTCAGTGACCTTGAAGCTGTCAGTGTTAAATAGACATTCAGACAATGCCCTTAATAATTTGTGTTAATTTTTTGGTCAGTTTTTAATCAGCAGTGCAGTTGTACTAGATAATCATTGCAAGTTCCTTCCAAATGAAATATTCTATTCTATTCTAGTCTATTCTATTAATCTTTGTCTTACCAATGGATTATATCACAAAGTTTTTTCTCTTAGGAGGAGGAGGGAGCAGTAAGCATAAGTCTGAAAGCATGGTCAACTTGATGAATATGACACAACTGAACCTATGTACAAACATGCTTTCAAAGATTATTTTTGTACACAAATTTGTGGAGCAAGTCTTAGAAAAAATCTTTGATCTTTTAGCCCCATTCTAATTTTTACAATCTGTTGTATTAAGAGGGAGTGAGGAAGACATAATATAATTTTACTTGCTTTCATCAGTTCTGAATACCTGCCTTTTAGATGGCTCAAATGGAAGATTATGTACTTCTCTAGATTCACGTATCAGGTATCTCTAAGAGTTGCAAAACAGATATGCATTTTAAGCAAGGTTAGCTATGAAACATATATGAGAGTGTCTTCATGCATGAATTACAATATTATTAAGAAGAGTCTTGTTACAGTCATATAATATAGAGTGCTGCTTTGGCTAGTAGTCAAGAATTCCTGGAGAATGCAGTTACAGCTTTCTCCTAGTGCTTCTAGTTATCAGCAAAAACCAGCTGGAGAGTTATTTTCTTGAGCTTTTTTTTTCTGAGCTGAAAAAGTTTTCATATAATGTTTAACTAGAAAGAAGATCAGATGATTTTAAATGAACCAGACTTGTGGTGCCTTTCATTGCTCCTTCAAAACTCTCCTATGTAGCTCTGCTGGTTCTGAAACTAAATTAACCCTGGCATCCTGGTTCCAGGGATGGCTGCCACTCAGCTTGCTCTGGTTATAGTAACTGTTATGTTCAGATGCCTAGGCTGAGATTGTTAAGGGTATTTAAAAGCTTTTCCAGTGGATGCGGCAACATTTAGTTGACTTCTTGATGAGGACTCGGCATTGCCAGTGTAAATATCTTATGCTAGAATACGTAGACATATACTTCTGCATGGCTGAAGATATGCAAGAAAGAGGATACAGTGCCAAATCAGAATCAAAATTTAAAGAAAACAAGGAAAAAATTAGAAGCTATTGTGCTAATATAGTGCCTTTTACCCTTCATGAATGATTTAATTATTTCAGTAAAAAGGTCATCTTTTCACATTTGGTCAGCACATCAAAGGTATAATATGCTGGCATTTTTTTGTTGGTAAAATACTTTAAATCTAAAAAATGTTCTTAAAGTCCAGATTCTTAGAAGTACATGAGTAAGGTAAATCTCTTAGATGTCTCAGACTGCAACCTGAACAATAGTTAAACTTTAAAATTGTATTTGGGGAGAGGTATTCCTCTAGTGACTTTCCAAAGCATCTTGGCTGATACTGTAAAACATGCACTTCCCTGAATGCTGAAGACGGGCATATGAGACGGAGAGAATGCTGTAAAAAACCTCTGTACCGACTACTGCTGCTTTTGCAAAGCTGCAGGCAGTGACAATTGAGTAGAAAGCTAGATAAAATGACAGGAGTCTTATTACTGTAAATGGGGAGGTGTCCGTCTGTTTAGCAGAGCACTTGGGTGCATATCTCCGGATTATGTCCCTTAGGAAAGGTGTGCTCTATAGAGCTGCTTTTGGAGCCCTTTCCCAGGCTATAAGTGCCTGCCCACTAACAGTATTCACCCTTCCCCACGCTTCACAGGCTGTTGGTGGTGCTGTTGACTGGCTTTTATGCAGGATGTCTGCATCTGGAACATTTACTTGGGAGGCAGGAGACCCAGTTTTACTGTTGGCCTCAGCTTGAGATGACGCTCTTAAAAAATGAGTCTTGGCTCTCCCGGTCAGTCAGTTGTCGAAGGCTGAGCAAAGACATGACTAAATTTTATTAAAATGTCTGAGCCATAGTTCATAAAAGTCAGAAATGAAAACAGATGATCGTGAGGCTGGGTTAAAACTGCTAGGTGTCATTGATCTGAAAAATGAAATGATAGTACAGGTTGTTATATATTCTCATACATTAGCTTTTTGGGATAATACTTTCATCTTCAACCACAGTAAAACTTTGACCCCCCCCCTCCTCTCTCACTGGTTGGCCACATTTGTAATCTTTCCAGCTGCCACAACCTCCAAATGTTTTTTGGAGTATGAACTTTTCAAGTGCATCTCCCACTAACAACTCCTTCTCTTGACTGGCAGCAGCTGAGGATGTGCTTTTGCCCTCATTTGACATATCTGTCAAGGGAAAACTGGAGTGGGAGCAAAACTGGTCCATGCTGTCTCTAGCTCTGCTCCTGTTGGTACTTTGCACTCCAGAGCATTTTTCTGCTACACTTGGGAACTCACTGTCACTTCACCTTTATATATTAACTCCAGAGTTATGTTTTCAACCAGTTCAGCAGGCTAAACTTAGTAATCAGATCAATGACAAACTTAAGGTTTTGCTATACCTAGTAAGCATTAAAAGGAGAGTAAGGATTACCCCACTGAGTTAGACCTGGAGAACATCTCCTTTGCAAAAAAAAAAAAAAAGAAAAGTGTTTTAAGCAACAATAGTGTTGCAGATAACTGTGGAAAATGCACTGAAACAGCAACTTCCCTTTTAAATTTAGAAGACATAACACCTCATATCTAGAAGATAACCCCTTCTTATTTAATTCATGTTCCTCCATGGGATCTGTGAGTGATGAGAAGTACTCTAGCTCTTCCCTTAAGAAGTGAAATCAAAGACCTAAATATGTCCTGAATATGATGTTGAAGTGTGGAAAACACACAAAGGAGTAAAAATGAAACCAACTGCAACTTTCACAAAGGAAAATAGCCAATTAAAACTATGTCATAAGATAAAAATATTTCCTTGTGTTGTGTAAGTTGTGGCATTATTTCAAATAAATAGATGTATAATAGGTAACTTTATGCATGTTTACATTTTCTTGCTTTAAAAGAGAAAAAACATATAAAAATGAGTCATATTGATTACTAAACATGTATTTGCTTTGAGGGCAAAAGGAATATAACAGGGTTTAAAGTTAAGGTTGTGTTCTCCTGAATTATGAAATAAAAATCCATATCTTTAAGTACTGTTTAGAAAAACATAAAAAGCTGAACTGACAGCAAAATATTTATGATTATCTTTGCTTTTCCTTTCTGCAGAAGGGCATAATTTGCAACAATATAGATCTTCTGATATTTATTTTATAACTGACACAAGAAAAAATCTGGCAAAGATGTTCTCATTCAAGCTACTGAATTAAAGATGGTCACAGCTTTTAATCACATTCACATGGAAGTCTACATGGATGTAAATTAAAGGAACAGTAGTAAAAAGGCGTGAGTTTATCACCTTTATTCTATCTGCTCTCACAAATAACTAACGTGCAACACAAAATACACATTTTCTTGAAATACTCTGGTCCCTCTATTTATAAGCTTGTTTCTTTAACACAACATAGATATCTTTCATCTCTTCTCTTAAGAAAGCAGGAAACAACTTCAAAAGTGCAACCCATACTCTGACATCCCTTCAATGTTTCAGAGTTTCATTGAAATCCTCATTAAGATAGCAAATGCCATTGTAAATAGAACTAAATCATGGATTGTCTTTACTGTAAGAAATCTAAAGGAAGAAACTGGTGTCCTAGTTGGTGAAAAACATCTGCAAAACTTGGAATTATGATGAAAAAAGCCTCATTATTCCTGAAACCCTTTCTCAAGTCACCTTCCAGATCAAGTGCTGAATTCTCCATCCAGAGAGCACCTAAACAGGTGGGGAGATGCAAATGTTGCAGCTGGCCAGCCGTAGCATTTATATTTGTTTCCTATCCCTTTCCACTTTGCTTTTTTTTACCTCTTTTTTTTTTTTTTTTTTTTTTTTCCCCCCCAATGTATTGGCTTTTTAGGGACTATGCTTTCCCCATCCCCCGCACCGCCCCACCCCCAGGCATCAGTTTTATTAACAGAACTGTGCAGGTTTGAAAAACAGGGCCCTTACACCATTTCTATAAACTGCATGGGAATTCCTTGGGGGGGGTCTGCTAAGTAATGACTCGGCTAGATCTTGCTTAGCTAATGAATTCTTTCCAGCTTACAGACCAACTCATCTATCTCGGTGTTTCCTTATTAGTTTAAGGCTGTGCATAAGAAGCCATCAAGCATACTGAGAGCTGCTGAGGGCTGCAGGTTCCAAGCTGTTCTGCTGAGATCTCATATCAGAGCACACCCCAAGAAGGGTTTGAATCACTCTGATAACCAAAAATACTGGAGGGAGGAGTTGCATACATTTGTCTGGAATCTGTTCCTTCTTTGTTGTAAACCACATTTGGGGATTCTTCCCCTTTTGTAGGATAGACCACAATGCAATACATTCAGTATTTGTACTATTTGTGCCTCATTTTTTTCTTACAAATTATTTTCCCTTTCCTTTAAAGGCTTTGTAATAAGGTAGGCCGATCATTAGAATGCAGTTAGAGTGACGGATGATCTCAAACCCTTTATTTCAACAGAAGCATTTTCATTGGCTCTAATTATTAGTTCAAACACTAATGCATGGGGGTGTGTGGGGGGAACGATGAAAAGCAAAGCTATTCGCAGATTTCACTTTAATATGCTGTAGATTTTTATGGATTTTACTACTCCTCTCTATAAATTTTTTTACCACTTTGAAAACCTTCACAGGCTTCACTTCAAATATATTTATGATGGCCCTTCTTCTGACCCCAAGCAGGTTAATCTGGTGATGCATATTATATAATGTGATTACTGAAGGTAAAATCAGGCTAATAAGGTACAATGTGCGCAGTTCTTTCATGGCTTTGATGTGTATCTTTCAATTTTCAATTTGCCTATAAAAAGCAATAAAAACCTCCTCAGCTCCAGCAGTACTTGTACTTCTGGTTTCACATTGCTGTGTTATTCTAGTCTGACATGTACTGTACCTGTCTTGTTTCTCACATTCGTGTTCCTTTGGTCTTTTCAAAGTTATGAATACTTGAGACACTCCTACAAATTACTGTGCTGATTAAAAGTCCTTGATCATATCATCTTTTAGCTTATAAATGCACTGTCAAACAATAGAATCAGGAATATGGGGCTGCTGCAGTTATTTCATATTAATGCTCCAAGTTCAAACAAAGCGTCAAGATGACTAAGTACAAGGGATTTTCAAAATGCTTTAATGTTGCCTCATTTCAAATCACTTCATAAGCAGCATGGTAATGAGCTCAATAAATTCTACTGGAAAAAAAAAATGCTACCAAAAAAAAAAAAGTAGGTTGCTATTTTATAATTAGCCCTCTGGGCTTGTGCAAAGGAGTCTTTCTTCCTGTTTGAAATCCACTTTGTTTGTGCTGTGATGTGGAGATGGCTAAATGAGTATGAAATATTGTAATTAAGTACATCACAAGTTGTTTATCTTATCAGCAGTGTTTTTCTTTAAAGGATGGCTTGCTGACCACTGGTGTATCATTACAATTTTTCTCTGCATTGTCAATTTAATGCACAGAGGTTTACCAAACACTTGCAGAAGGCTGCAAACAAACAAAATGGAAGCCATGTAGGTGTGTTTTTATTTTCTGGGGTTTTTTGTTTGGGGTTTTTTTTTGTTTGTTTGGGGTTTTCTTTTAGTTTTTTTTTTGAAGGAGAAAGTATGTTTCTTTCTAATCTGAACTGTTTAATCACAGATAAAGCAAAACTTCCTCTAGATCTGATGAAAGAATTGTCCATGGAGGTGTTGTGGCTGTGTGATTTGCACATCCTGCTGAACAGCCCTGCCTTTGTTCATGACAGAAGCAGATAATCAGTTTGGCTGTTGGAAAGCAAATCGGTTTACTATTCGATGGTCAGCTGAACTACTGGACTCACCCTTGCTCTCTGCTGCTATTCTAAAGGCTTCCTAGCATGATAATCTTCTGACCTCCTGAATTTCTTACATTAACTCAGCCAGGAAGGATTGGCATAGCACATGACAGTGTTTCATGCAAGGATCTCTTGAAAAGTTTCTCCAAGGGGCCAGATCCTGCCACTGTGATTGCGTCTAGCGGTTAAGATTGCTTGTGTGGTTTTCATGGACTCTACACAACTTAGTTCTTCTAAGTATGGGCAGTTTGACAGTGCATATGTCCTGTAACAAGAGGTATTCACAGTGTTTTTCTGTATTTACTCACTGCTGTCCTGATTTCACTGACATCTTGTTTGCAATGGGTAATAAAATACAATGGCAAGCACCTCAAGCTTTTGCAGAGTAGCTTCCCACCCCATTATGAGTCTCATAGGATTCACCAGCATGGCTCTGCACTTGGGCTAATTCGTGCTTCTGAAAGGCAAATTCCTGTCTCTGCCCACTGCTGAACTAAGCCATTTACTCAGGGTTGTGTGATTTAGGGTTGGGTCTCTGGCAAGGCTGTCCTGAAGTATTGGGAAATCCTTCTTAATGAGATTAATAATTTGTGAAGCATGGCTTACTGCTGCAGGAGCTGTGCTCCCAGTTCACAATTATATCACATTTATCCATATGTCTACTCATTTTATTCTTCATATTAATTTCAACAAATTTGCTAACTAAAGAATTCAGACTGGTATGAAGATTCACACATTCATCCTTATGGCATTTTTTATTTCTTTGGTAACAAGTCAGTTTTAATTTTAACTTGCAAGAAGAATTTATAATTTGCCAATACAGTATTCTTTTAGAACTTGGCTTCATAGTGCTGAGTCTCAGAAATTTGTTACTGTTTATTTTACCACTCCCCTAAAACTTTTCCCATTGACATTTAAGTTCAAGATAGTATCCCCCAAGTATAGATTACCCTCCAATATGAAGACAAGTACTAGAATTTATTTAGTATTTCTGCTACAACTTTGTCTTCCTTGGGGATTCTTTGCACCCTGACCACCTCTGTCATCTTACTGACAAGCTTTCTGTTTTAAACATGTTTAACGAAAACATTTATTATTAGTTTTATGCCTCTGCCTATAGTTTCCCACTATTTTACCTTGACTTTTGTGTGAAGGTTTTAGATTTAACTTTCTTAATCTTATGCTCTTTTTTTTTTCTATTCCTTATTTACACTTTTGTTTTCCACAGGCTATATTTTAACTTATATTGTCTTCTTTGTTCATCTCATTTTTTCTGTCAGCGTCTTTTATCCTCTTTTAAAAAATATTTTTTTTGTAAGCAGTGTACGATTACTCTAAGTATCAAATCCAGTGGCTTTAAGCAGTCCTCACCCGCACAAAGTATTTAGCATTTTTACATTCCTTTAAATCCTCTTAATATATTTATTTGTTTTGATAAACTCACATTGTCTAAAGACAGGTGTTACCAAAAAGCATAAATTCCTTTGTTTCTCATTCTTACAAAGATACAGAATTTGAGTAACTAATGTTTATTCATGAAGTATTGTCCTTAATTTATATCATCATATAGGTTCTGCACAGTGTTTAGGTTAAATCAGTAACTTCCTTTTGTCTCCCCTTCCAGCAATTCAGACTTCTTTGGTGACCCAGGCTTTAGCACTACTCATTCAATAAATGAATTGAAGGAATTAAATTTTCGGTTAGGCTTTCCTGATGATGAACATACGTTCTACCTATTTTAACACGTGATAAAATTTATTCTTTACTTGCCATTTTTAATGGACTTTTTCACCTGATATGTTCATTACAGCTGTTTTATGGACCACTGTTCCTTCCAAACCATGCCTGTGCCTCTGGCAACTGTCCATTAAGTGATTAGGGGCACATAAAATTCACTTCACTCTACTCTGCTGACCTCTTAGTGACACATGTTGTGGGAAAAGGCCCATCCATATGGGAGGTGATCCAATTCCTGTGCCCCAAGACATGAGATCAAGATGCATCTCCTTGCCAAGAAGAGAGTAAACTATAGCTGAAGTAATAAACACTACCATTTGTCTAAACTTTTGTTAAAGCCCTGCATGACAGAAATTTCACAAACTGCCTTAGGTAATATATTTCTACAATGAACTATCCTTGTTTCTTTTATTTGTCATTAGCTTTTCATAACAATAAATGTGTGCAATTAAGCTTGCTCTGAGCAAGACACCTCAAGAGAAGTTCGGAAGCCTAAACAGGTCTCTAGTAACATTTTGGTATATCAGATCACCCTCACAATCTAGCACACATGAAGGGAGAAACCATAAGTTCAGACACAGAGCTAATACAGTGTGGCATGGCAACAAGTTCTCCTTTTCTAAAAAAAAAATTTTAATTTAATAGTACAACTGCAACTTGATTTGATTCCTTTGTGTAGTGTGGTTGGTAGACAGAAACTAGATCTCATAAGCTTTTTGTATTTTTGTACCTAAATGTGGGCATACCATTATTCAGAACCATGCATAACTAACTTAGCTGCCTCACCAAAATTCCCCAAAATACATGCTTCTGTTTGCCAGTTGCTGTGATGTTACAGACCGGTATCCTTAGCGAGCATATATTTCTGTTATTTTTTCCCCTGGTACGTTAATCCTTTTAAATACGAAAAGTTTTAGATTATGAATATGAAATAGCTTATGGCTATGTAGTTTTGGATTCATCCCACCTTCACATTTTCACAGTTTGATTGCTGAGTTGATGACAGTTTATTTACGTAAATATTTATACACGAGCAGCTTAATCTCTTTCTATTTTAAGGAAAAATAACATAGAAAATAAGCTACTCTGCTATTGCTTACCATGGTGTTTGTCCCTGGTTTGCTGTGTGAAACCATGAAATGCAGGACCTATGTCCAGTGTATGCATATGTTTTATTTTCAATTTCTTTGTAGTCTGCAAGTGATTTTAAAGCTGATTCATTGAAGTTTGGCTTTAAGCCTCTCTATAGAGATAGTGGAATCCCATTTCTAATTGAAGTAAGAGGTCCATGAGGACTTAAATTGCAGCTAGTGACATTTAGGACAGGTAAAAGAAGCAAAGGTAGTTGATTGTAGAAATATATTACCCAAAGCAGGTTGTGGAATTTCTGTCATGCAGGGCTTTAACAAAAGTTTAGACAAATGGTAGTGTTTAGTACTTCAGGTATAGTTTACTCTTCTTGGGAACAGGGTATATTAAATCACTCTTTGTTTTCTTTGTCAGTGTTATTTTCTTTTGGTCTGTAGGAAAGAAATTGTTTATTTACTTTCCCTAAGTGGGGATTGTAATTTAGTTTAGAAATAAGTAACAAAATGCAGAGATTTTAGATGAAGAAATCAGTAAAATGTGAAACAAGCTGTAACATTACCTTATCAGTTTGATTATACATGGAGCAAATGTTACTTCAAAATTTAGGCCCGGGATGATGGCTTTGAAATTTTAGCACTCACCACAGGAGATAGAAGATTCTCTAATTAGTATTAAAATTCTTTACGAGAATGCACACTATGGACATGTCTAACAGCACATTAGGTGGCTCTTCCACAAATAGCCAGTATGATTTTTCTCAAAATCCGTGATACTGTATAAGGCAGATTCTGCTACCCTTATTATCATAGATAAAACATGCATGTGCTCCATGCCATAAATACTATACCCACAAAATAACTCGTTGTTAAAACAAGCGAAGTCATATATGGATATATGCTGTATATATGCTATAGAACCTTACTCTAATTCTTTTGAAGAAACAGGTAACTCAAATCTGTCATTTATAGATGGCTAAATTTGAATTTATGTACCTGAAAATTAAACCTGATTTCCTGCTGCAAAAAACCCAGACAATCTGGGGCTTGCTCCATTATATAGAGCTGAAGTATAGTTATATCACCTAAACATCTGCCCTACGGTTATTCATGCTATCAAAGTGATTCTGGAAGTTCAAGTCCCATTTTGGACAATAACAATTCTACTGAGAAAGTGAAATTCCTAAGAAATATGGTTTTCTTGAGAAAATTGTGTCTCTAATGTTGGAAGTTGTAGTCAATGTATCAAGAGTAAGAGCGAAAACATAACTATGAAGGGAAAAAAGATACCTCACTGTTTAATGACAATTCACAGCTAGCACAGTCTCTAAACTATTACATAATTAATAGCATATGCATTGATACAGGCATTGACATCATTTAGCTACAGTGGTCAACACATACCAAGGTTACGTAATTCTGTTCTGCAGATGGCAAAGGTATGGATATTGCTGGGATATATCCAAGCAGAATGATCTTTCCTAAAGATATCCTCAGTATTTTCCCTGTGGCAATAAAAATGGTAAAAGAAATATCTGAGAGGAATAGTAATAGCTTCTGAGCTACTGTTGCCAAGTATGAACCCGGAGAGAAATGAATCTAGTATGAAATGCACATTAAGAGCCATACCAGCAATAAGATACAATTTTAAAAAAACAGATACCTTTACTCCTTATTCTTTTAAAGTCTTTCCCTTGCCAATCACTATTACTTTGGTTTCATTTAGGTTGAACTTCAGCTAATTCACACCATCCATGTAATTTTATCACATCTGTCAAGCACTGTAAAGCACAGAAATCTGTGTATAGGAGTTTAATGAAAAGCAGATGAAAACTTTATATTTGTAATATTATTAATATTTCCATCAGAATAGCTCTTTTCTTTCCCCCCTCTCCAGCCCTTTTTATTTTGATAGGCCTGTCTGTCTGCCTGCCTACCTGCCCTTCACAGTTCTCTACCCATTCTCAGGGGAAGGTCCTGTATAAGCATGGTAACCATATATTTAACAATGCAGATGATAGAGTGGCAATCTCCAAAACTACACATCCCAGTATATTATGGGCTATGGAACAAGTGCTCATTAGTGGAGGGACCACAGAGAAAGAAGAACCCCTCAGTCACTTCAGTAGGGCTTTACTGTCTCTCATGTAACTCCATAGCTAATGGTGTCAGTGTTTGTTGAAAAATGTAAAAAATTCAGTTAAACTCTTTATTTGCTTTTCAAGAATGACGCTATGAACTATAGGTTATGGTTCACTTCTCCTTGACCTTTCTAAAGAAGGAACAGAAATTCCAGCATAAAATGGAAGAATCCTCTCTTAACTTGTCCATTTTGTGACTTCACTTCCAAAACACATGCCTATTACCACAAAAAAAAAGGGGCCCTTTTGACTTGTTTACAGAAGTTTGATTGTACACAGATTTAGGTGGGACTATTCAAAACTTTAACTTTTGCTTCTATGTAAGCTCAGCTGAGTGGAAAGATGTTTTAGTTTCTCTCCACAGGATCAGCTACTATTTTCTGGTATTTTTGTGAATGATTTTTCTGCTCTAAACAATAAAGATAAGATGTTTTGATCCAAATGCATCCTGAGTGTAAGGGCAAAAATTTCTCTTAATGGTTATCTCTGACTCAGGGGTGAATTTCTGAAACTGAATAAAAATTTTAACAGTGACAGATGAATTGCAGAAAATGCTGGATTTGAACATCTTTACCCTGAAAGGTTTATGTTATTTTTACACATCACAAGAAGCTCATTTGAGATGAAAATGTAGCCAAATAGATGGATGAACTAAGCAGGGGAGGTGTCACCTAATTCTTTCTGAGAGAACTCTCAATCTTCCTGTCAACCTAATCTTCTGAGAAGAATTCTTTCCCCTAGAATAATTATAATCAATAATCTTATATGCTAGTGCTATAACTTCTGCACCATTGTTTACCTGTCTGCCTTTGGGATTGGAACCATATTGCGCTTAGACTGCTGAAATTTTGTAAAATGTCATTATTTGACAGTTTAGCCATCTGCCCTCATCCAGATGCTACCATTCTCTAGACTGATCTGCCACTGAATGAATGCAAAAAGCACGGCAGTCTCTGGAACCCATTTACTGTGAAGCAGCGTGTGCTGGTGTTTGCTGGCTCAGCCATTTCCTCCAAAATGTTGTGCATATTCATTGCTCTTCTGAATATTTTGTCTAAAGTGCTATTGGGAGCACTCCTTTTTTTTTTTTTTTTTTTTTTTATTTAAATATCATGTCAGAGTTAGCAATTTTTTTTTGGTAGAAATGCTGCAGTCCCATCTCCCTCGGGAATGCCGCCATTTGGATTCTGTCCCAAACTTTCAGTGTTTGTTGTACAGAAGATCAAGAGAAGATGTAAAGGAGATGGGTACTTTCTGCAGTATTTTGGAGCTTTTTTACTTTCTTAAATATCCTCAGATTTTATCTAGTTGTAGATTTATCTCAGATTTATCTAGCTGGTATTCTAGAGAATACCAGCAGTTCCTCCAGGACATTTTCTCACATAAAGAGGATGCTACATTATATCCTTGAAACATTTTTGGTTTTTACCTATCTTTCTTCTAATATACTTTGTGATCCTAAGTAATTTCATTTCCAGGGGAAAAAAATATAGATCTGTTCATAAACATTTTATTTTAAAAAAGGCAAACTTAATAAAAAAAGTCACCTAGATTTTTGATCAACCTCCCTAAAGAAAAATGAATCCTTTTGGGATGGATGAGGCATGCAGCTTTGAGATGCAGCAGATCTTTCAACATAGAGGAAAACATCATTGTACAGGGGATAAAGGAGAGAAGAATTTACTTATTTCCTCTGTTCAGACTCAGAGTTTCTTAATACACAGTAGCAGTCTGCAGGCTGCTGGAGGGTCACAGAGGGTATGAATAGAAGGTGTACTTAGGATTTAGACTTATATGTCAATAAGTAATTGCTTTAGAGATATGACTTGCAGGAAAAACTAATAGTCTTAGGAAAAAATACCCTTCTCCTTTAATCATGATCATAGAGGAAAGAATAAATCTCATTTTTGTGTACTGTTCTTAACTGGTGTTATTATTCCTCACCGGGGGAGAGGCTTGAATTGCTGGAAAGGCTGATAGGATCATCTCTGTGCCCAGGTACTTAAGTAGACCTATGCACTGTAGTGCATGAGTGCCTCTCAAGTACTCAGAAATAAAAAATAATAGCTCATGTGTTTTTTCTGCTATCTGAGACTTTAAAAGAGATAACGGGTATTATAAAAGGAGTTGTATGTGTTTGCGCCTAATGTGTGCAAAACCTGTTGTATCCTTTCCTCAAGAAATCAATGAATTTTTGTTTGCTTTCAATGAGGAAAAAAAGCATGGAGGAGTCATCAAGATATATGGAGAAAAATGAGGAAATTATAGTTGTGGCAAAATAAAAATTAAAATACATTTTACTAGCAGCAAAATTAATTGATTAATTGAGATAATTTAATCAGAGAGTGAGAATTCACATGGTCAGTTTTAGTTAGTGGACAAGATTGTGTTTATCCTAGCAATAGAAGATGATAAAAATAAGTTATACATATCAAACAGAAGCAATCGCCAGAGGAAAAGGTACACTGAATATGGCCTTTAACAAAATAAATCAAAAATAAATTAACTTTTTCAACCTTTCTAGGAAAACATTGTGCTAACCTTATGGTGCACTAAAAAAGATAAGTTTTAGTCGCAGACACCTCAGCTGGCATGTTGCTCACATTGAAACAAGAGGTGGACTTGCTCTGTTTCTGCTGGTGATTCTTAGAGAACTAGAGTATAATTATTTTTCCTAATCTCTATTTTGGTATTTTTATTAATATTTATTAGTAATAATTGCTTTCTTATTCACTAATTTATATTCACCTTGAGAGAAATTTCAAAAGCAGAAAACAAAAAAAATCTGGTATATGGGATGGGCACAGAGGGAAACACAGGGAGTAGTTGTCCTCTTATCTCTTCTTGTCTCCTCATGCTTCTTTCTGTCATCTCATACCATTATTATTTGCATAAACATCATGACAACTGTGTTGTATGCTGCATAATGTTCATTCCTGTGTTAGAGGCTATCTCTCAGACTGTGGGATTGAAAGGAAAAAGAATTAAAACCTGAAAAATGAATTATCATTCTGAAACTTGTATCAATAAGTACATGTTTGACACTAATGTTAAAATGTTAAAACTGACCTACAGGTCTTTTTGTTGAGTGCAGAAATGTTAGTATATGCAAGTCATATGTGCCAGCTCAGCAGTAGGTTTGGGTGAGCTTGAAAAAGTGGAAACTACATCTTAATAACGACAAAAGAAAAAATGCAACTGCTACAGACTCACAGAGAAAGTCTTCTTACCAAAGGTACACCACGCACTACTAGTGTTATAGATTACTACTAAATTAGAAGAAGTCTGAAATCTTTAATCAGCAAGAATGAGGCTCTTCCTTTGGAATCTTTTCATTGGCTGACAAACCCAGTGAAGGGTTGACAGCTGAGGTCTGTAGGTTCTCTGTTGACTGTGTCCTCTGTCCAAGGATAACAGTTATACCAGTATACTTTTCTCCACAGCAGGGTTAAGTTTCCACTGGATAGTCTCTTGCACTAAGAACTAAAGGTTCAAAGTCACTTATTGGCTTAAATTACTTCTACTGCACTGAGTTACTTGTTTGGCTATAATGGCTCTTGGGCTAATGCACTTTTTTCCATATAGGACTTTGCTGTCCCTTTACCTCTGTAGGTGAAGTATTTGTTTTAAAGAAATGACTTCATGTTTTGCATAGCAAGTGGCAGAGGTGCAACAGAAAGACAAGAATCAAGATGAGAAAGCTGAAGATGCTGCTCTGCATTGTGTATGATAGTTCTGATGCCTTCACTTTTTTATAGAGTGAACATCAACACTAGGTCAGGAAACCTTACTTTTGTGTTCCCATCTTTTCTCTGCCCATCATCACCCACCATCCTGTTCACTGCTTCCTACACAGTGTCAGCAGTGTCATCAGAAGGCTTCCCACAGTCATCTGTGGGTTTATTCTTATCATTCTGACTTATTTACTTCATTGTATCTACTTGATCTGGTGGGTGTTTGGGGTTTTTTTTGTGACCTCTTTGTGTACTCATTCATATCTTAAACCTTTTTTGTATCCTGCACTAAAGTAGTTTAAATTTTTTGTTAGGGCTTAAAATCATAGAGTATGCTGAGTTGGAAGCATGATGACTCAGAGCATCATGACTCTGATGACTCTGATGATTCTGATGACTCATCAAAATAATCAAGTCCAACTCCTGGTCATCCATAGGACATCCCAAGAGTCACACCATGTGTTTGAGAGAAATGTCCAAATGGTTCTTCAACTCTGTCAGGCTTGGTGCTGTGGCCACTTCCCTAGGCACCCTGTGCCCAACCATGCTCTGGGTGAAAATCATTTTCTAATATCCAACCTAAACCTCTTCTGACACAACTTCATGCCATTTTCTCAAGTCCTGTCACTGGTCATGAGAGTGAAGAGATTGGTACCTGGCCCTCCACTTCTCTACGTGAGGATGTTGAAGAGCACAATGAAGTTTCTCCTCAGTCTCCTTTTCTCCAGGCTGAAGAGACCAAGTGGCCTCAGCCTCTCCTCTTAAACTTCCCCTCCAGACCCTTCACCATCTTTGCTGCCCTCCTTTGGACACTCCAATAATTTAATGTCTTTCTTATGTTGTGGCACCCAAAACTTCCCCCAGCACTGGAGGTGAGGCCTCCCCAGTGCAGAGCAGAGCAGGACAATCCCCTCCCTTGCCCAGCTGGTGATGCTGTGCCTGATGCCCCCCCGGACAGGGCTGGCCCTCCTGGCTGCCAGTGCACTGCTGGCTCATGTTCAACTTGCCATCAACCAGAATCCCCAGTGCTGCTCTGCAACCTTGGAGACTTGGTTGTCTCTGTCCTTGGGTGACCTTCAGATCCCAGGTATTGACCACAGAATTACCACTAATTCTAGGCTGTCCCTTGGCACTGCAGAGTTTTGATGTCAGATTTGACACTTCTCAGCTGAAGTATCTCTATCTTGAACAAAACTTTAAATTTAGACTGGGGACCTGGGATGAACAGATAATGGATTAATATAACAAAGGAATAGTTTCGAACACTTCAGGGAAAACAAAACCATAGAAACCAAAGCTCACTTTAAAACTCATTGGTAATAAACTGGTGGCCCCATTTACTGAGGAATTCAATATCTAATGAGAACTTAGTTCTACAATTAATACTAAAGAGATACAGAGCTCAAAGGATTGAGTCAGCTGTTTCTCTCTCTGTGTTCCGTGGGGAATACATGCCTTTCTATAGCAAACTGGTTTTATTGAAGAATAGGGGAAAGTTTTATCAACATTTTCTTTAATTTTTATTTTATTGTTTTTATAAAATTTTTCTTTAATTTTATTTTTCTCCAGGAAAAGGAGAAAAGGAAATATTCCAAAGGAATAAGACATATTCACTTGGTTGTGGAGTTTCAAATAAATAAGTAGAGATACATAGATAAAACTGGTTGCAAGAAATTCAGAAGTGATATTTAAAATACCATGCAATTTTCCATCTTCAATGCCTGTTCTTTGTCTAGAAAATGTCAACATTTTCAGGAAAAAAAGCAGAATCCCTTAAAGTTATTTCCTCACCTTCCATATTTTCAGCTTTGATAACGACTAGACCAACAACCATCAGCTTCTTTCCTTTGAGCCAGTTGCAACATCCCTGCTGGGGATCTGTACACAGCTAACAACAGCTAGAGGCTCTGAACTAGTCAGAGGCTTCTGTGAAAACTTCTCTTTTTTCCCTGACAAATTCCTCTTCCCTACATTATGAAAGGTAGTATGGGCCTGATACTTCAGCCCTGTGTTTCTTCAGTCAGAGATGTTTCTTCTAGGTGTTCTCTATTCAATTTATTCCCCCTTTTATCCTTCCTGAATGATGAGAAAAAGTAAATCTCTTGAACTAAAGAAACCTGGGAGTCGCTGTTTTGGACTATTAGATGTGGTAGGAATCTTTTGCAGTCCTTAAACTGCACAAACCTGGGGTTTTTCAGCCTAGTTTCTAAAATCACTCTACACTACATGATTTAGCACAATACTAATCTTGCAAATATTCTTTTTTAGTCAAAAAATATGCTTGAAAGCTGATTGTTTTGGTCTCTGGTCTTTGCAGATATCCTTAAACAGCATGATTCTCTCCTGTTCTGGGGAAGATCATACTGCATGACAATAAAGGTCCTGTTCATGATCTGTGTGCCTTGGCAAATGCAATTGACCTTCTTTGAGAGGTGCAAATTGCATTCTGTCTCACCTAGGGTCAGGCTAAACTGTTCAAACTTAAACAAAACCCCTTTCCTCCTTTTAATTTGTAAGGTGGACTTTAGCCCCGACCCTACTTTGGGACGGATGTACTGCCAAAGGGAAAAATAGAACGTTAATGCTTTTTAGTGTATTTTTCAACCAATCACAATGGCCTGTTTAAGTACATTTTCTGTCCTTAGTTGGGAAGGAGGGCAAGACATTGTTATACACTGTCATTTGGCAGTCTGCCAGCTGTTCGGTACATTTCAATTCAATTTCTGCTTTCTCTTACTTTCTGAATAAACTCTTTTTAACCAAGTCTTGCTTGAACACATTGTAGCTGGCCCTAGGTGGCACTTTTAAACCCTAAGGACTACTTTAAGGAGATTGATACATGAAAAGACATTCCAAGTCACTCCAGAAATGTACTAGCAAGTTAAGGAGTCGTGAAACATGCCTAGTTGGAATGGTGATTTGGTCTGAAAACATTTTAATCTGTGTTTTAGGTCAGGACTCTTCTGATTTCAAGGGGTGATGGGTAAGAAAATAAAGAACTATGCTGCCTTTCTTGAACCACTTAAGAAAAAAAATGTGGACAGTCTTTCAACACTTGCAAGGTGAAGTCATTGCAAATGAGTCTACCTTATTTGGCTGGCATTTCTTGTTAATTTGGCTGCTGCTGCTGATTTTGTCACTGTTACTTTTTCCAATTGCTTTTTCTGATCTTTACATGAACACAGTGTTGCTATGTTTTTTGTATTATACCTCTCCAACAATGGAAAAGGGTGCCATAGCCTTTTGGCAATACTTTCTCAATAAAACCCTAAATTATGCTGTTAGAAGATTGGAGGGGTATTTTGTTGTCTGGTTTTTTGTTTGTTTATTTTCCCACTCTGCCTGAACATTTCTGTTCTCTACTAAACCACAAAGTAAAAAAGATGTCTTTGTAAAATGCAAGATTAACCTGGAACATTTTTTAGCAGTTCCAGAAGGACCTAGAATTTGGATAGATAGGCATGGTATTCAAAATTATGAAAGCAGAATTAAGTTTAAGGGTTAATATATCAGATCTTCTATGAAAGCAACATGGATGTTGAAATAAAGATATAAAAATTTTTGCTAACCAAATCCATGTCTTCTTCACTGGGCAGATTACTTTAACATGCCTCCAGTATTCTCCAATTACCATATTAAATCCTTTTCATTAAGTGATATCTTGGAGTGTAATTTGTGGAAATGAAAATTTGGTCCACATAAAAATAACTAGTATTACTAAAGTAAACAGTAGGTCTGAACATGAATATGTATTTTACTTTGTGCTCATGATTTTTATAGTATCCACACAGATGCACACATTTTTCATATTCAGAGATGCAGTAGATATTTGTATGGATACTCTAAGAATGTGAAATACCACCACATAGTAACTGAATCCAAATTTCAGAAAATGATGCATATGTTATTTAGTACTTTGGTAGAATGTCTTCTGATAATGATATCCTAACCTTTATTGCTCAAAGAAGTCACTTTGTGCCAATATTGTTCTGCAATTGTTGGGGTTTTCTAAGAAATACTCTAGATATTCTTAATATGTTAAAATGAATTAGAAATTATTTGCTTTTTAATTCCATTTTGTGGTTTCTGCTTATAGAGTTTTCTTTCTAAAGGACCTGTGTTATGTCCAGTGCTGTTAGTCTTCTAATATTTTCCAACAGGACAAAAAATCTTCAGAGTTTGAAAAGGCAAATAAGCATTGCAAAGTGTTCATTCAAAGCTGTGTGTTTGTGTGCCAATTTACTGTCTGTGTTTATAATGAAAAATACAATCAGATTTTTAAATTTATGGAGCTACAAAGCAGAACTAACAACAAATTAAATTAAGCCCATTCCTATAGTTTAAGATCAGTTGTAGATAGAAAAACTCTTTTACTTTGGGACCTCAGACCTCTCCCAAATGGAAATGAGGTAAAAGGCAGGAACACTGGCAAATATTAAAAATTGGCTTGATTTCTGAGTAGACTTAGCCAGTTTTTTCATACCTGAAAAAATATCCTGGGTTCAAAAACCCCAAGTGAGATATTATATAGGACAGGGGGGCGTTAATAACAGTTATTCATAATCTACTCAAAATGAAATCCCAGGCTGGGCAAGGTTCAGCAGTGTACTGAGCACTTAACTACAAATCCATCAGAGAAAATAATCAGGTCTGTTTTGAAGGGGAATGTCAAGATCTAATTTTCTGATGGTATTATGCCTGCTTACAAGAGTGTAGTCACAAGCGCAGTGCATAAACCTTCCGTTTCCTTGAATAAGGCAAATATCTTGACAGGAGATGTCCATTCTCCACTTGGAAGTAATTTTATAAATTCTGGGAACACTAATTTATTACAGCAGTTTAGTTAAGAAAATGTCACCTTCATCTTGCAAGCATAGGTATTCTTCATGTATACATGCCTCATCAGTTTTTATGGATATTATATAGCTTATAATACTTATGAATACAGAAGATACTGAATGCTTTACATATCTAGTCTACCGTACTTCCTTCTCACTCTAAGTACAGTCCTTAAAAACATCTGGATTTCTAAAGGATCAGTGTTACTCATAAGTTAGTATCCATGTTCAAAAGTGATTTAAGTGGCAAAAACTATTTATGCAAAGGCAATTTTATGAATAGCAGAACTTAGTTTGCTGATGTGTTGGTTCCCATTCAAGCCATGGTCTATATAAGATGCAGGAAGAGATAAGTGCCTACGTACCTCTTTTTCACAAATTTCTGTGCACTGAAAAGTGGCTTTGGGAGACCATTGCCTTGGCCAGTGCAACTTGTGAAGACCGTTGATGTTAATGAGGAGCTCCCTGGTAACATGGGACCATGAGCCCTTTTTCATGGGTGCAGGCTGAACAGACTGATTTCCCTGAAATATTGGTATTTCTTCAGGTGTCCCTCATTCTTGTTCCAAAAATGTTCATGCCTGAGATCTGTGATGTACTGGTTTTGAGCAATCCACTTGTTGCAGACATATATGCCTTAAATCCTTCTTAAACACCTGTACCTGTCAGAATTAATTTCACTCAACTTGACCATTTAAATTTTTTTTTGTAAGCCTAAACTGATAACCTTAGGTCTCCTTTTTTAGGAGTATTTTTTTTTTTTAGTTCCATTAAACAGGCATAGGAAGAAGTCAATTCCTTTTGCGCACTAGACACACCTCATTGATTGAAGTGACTGGCTGAGGTTCTGCAGACGAACTTACACACATCAAAAGTTAAGAATGTCCTGTAGGAACTTTAGTCTCCTAGATGTCCATTGGATTTGGATTCTGATGGTGAAGTCTTAAGCCATCAAAAATGACCTCTGAAGTAAAAAACCCTATTGACATTTCTGACTCCAGATTTTGGGTCTAGGAGCCCCGTGACGCACCTGCAGCATAGATCAAGGTACAGATCCTGTTACTGTAACTTTCTCATTTTCTTGGCAGCAGTACATTGGCAACAGCCTGAAATTTACTGTGGGCTGCAAAATCCTTCTGCAAAGCTGGGCTAAATATTACATGTTAGTCTGCCCTGAACGCTGTACTGCTTTAGCAAGGCCAGCTAGCTTGAGGAAATAGTCAACAATCCCCTTACAGGCTGCCTTTTCCACACTCCTGTAGTAGAAATATCTTGTTCGAGTGTTGTGGTATTTCATATTTCATCAGTTTATTCGAAGTGCTACAGAACTTGTGGATAGAAGGGAAAAGAAGCACTGTATTTTCTTCCCAAAAAAGCTTAGCTTTGTGAAGGTTGGAAATCTATGTGCATCATTTGACACCCAGGGTCTTATACCTCAAAGGGTGCAGCAACCCTTCTGATTTTAGGTCACTGAGAAGAGATCTGTAATGGACTTTTAAAATTGCCTGAAGTCCTGAGGCAGCTTTGATTTTCCAGTGTTTTGAATTTGATGTAGACACTGTACTAATTGCTCTGATCCTCTGTGAAAGGTAACACTCACGTATCCATGTCAGTATTTCTGGATCATTAGGTGACATTGACACTTCTAGCCTTAGGATATCACTAAAATTAGAGACCTTTAACTTTACCTCAGTTCTTTTTGCCTTGAGTACACCAAGGTATTTACTCAAGAAGACCCTGCTGGGAGGTTCCTAAGATCTTTGCCCCCTTCCTTTGGCAGCTCTTTCTGCAGTCTGTGATTGGCATGTGCCTTTCTGTCTCCTATTTTGGGTCTTCATTAATACTTATGCATTTGCTTGGGACTGTTTCAAGCTTCTCTACTCTCTAGTGTTTTGCTTATTGGGATTCTCTGATCCCAAGAGTATCCTGAAACCCTTAGTTCCCAGTAGATGTACATGCTTGCTTTGTAGGCAGCTTGAACTCCTGGTTTTCACCCTCCGTTTAGGACATGTGGAAAACTATTCTAAGATGTGCTTTTGACTGCTCTGCCTGCTCAGCACTTGTCAGGTGACATTGCAATAGGAATAGGTGAAAGCTTCTGTACACACCATCTCTGTGGCATATATATCCCAAATCACAAGGTGCGTGCAGTATGGGTTTAACTCTCTAGAGTCCCAGCCAAAACTTGAGGATGATCTGGCAGGGGGATAAGAGAAGCAAATGATAAAATTTCTCCTCATGTTGTCTGAAGGTATTGGCCAATATAGCAGAAATTTTCCTTGTGAAACATGAACTTGAAAAATTGGTAAAGTGTAAATAACTTTTTTAGTATTTTTGTTACATTAAAACATTTTTATTTGTAACCTAATGTCTCTGGCTTTACCTGTTCCAGTTTTTAAAATGTTAAAAGTTGATTTTTTTTTTTTTTCTAACTCAAAAAAGCTGAAGTTTCATTGACTTGTACTACTGACCCTGAGACATTCAAAACACTACTCTGGGAAAAAGAAACATAGAAGTGAATACCACTTGCAGATTTCCACTGCAGTTGTATTACTTTAATCCAAAATTTAGGCAGTTGTTGAATCTGCAGGTCCTTCATCATTATGCTGACAGAAAATCCTCTTCCATCCATTACATTTGACCAGGAAGTTTCAACATTTTCTTTCAGACATGGAATGAACTTCACAGCACAGGACACTACAGTTTGCCACTGTTATGAATAGATTACTGCCGAGTGCTCTTTATGGCAAATTATAACAATTTGCAGCAGCAATTTGCTGTCATGCTATAGTGGCATAACAGGGACAGTAGAGAGGTGTGCAACTCTCACAGTCTAGAACTGTTTGTCCAACAAGAAGCAAGAAGGTGTGATAGAGGTGTATCAAGGGATTATTTTCAAAATACCTGTTAAGAGAATTGTGACTAAGACTGTGTAGACACAGGAGGACCAGATACCTGTCATGTCTGCTAAAAATATTCTTGTTATTGCCAAGTTGCACAATGGTTTAATTCCCCAAGGAAGTCTGGGTGACATATTTGCTACCCAAGTGAATAAAGTGACAAATACTACCAGGGCTAATAATAAATGAATTTGCCTTTTGGACGGTAATCGTTCATGCCAGCTCATATGCTAGTGCTTAAGGCAAACTATTTAAAACACACTTCACCTAGTTTGAACCTGGCAACTGCATAGAAGCAAGAAAAATGAATCCTAAGCTTTTCTTTGTGACATATGTCTCTCTTTCACTCGTCTAGATTCCATTTAACAGGCCTTGTACTCAGAAATAAGAGGAATTTTATGCAATAGATCAGCTTTCTAAACAATAATTTATCCAAAAGAGATAAAATGGTAGCATGTATATGTATGTGCTATTTTAAAAAGGAAATTTTAATGATTTATATATGTGTGTGTTTGCATGTGTCTGTGCAGTTGTCTAGTATTTCTTTATATTTTAATATAGTCATATTTGTAATAGTACTTTATGATCAATTACTTTTCTATACACCGTAATAACTCCTAAAACAAATTATTTTTTGCAATCCACTGAATTTTACAGACAAATCAGAGCCAGGTTTTGTTAAATTAACGCCACTGAGTGGATTGAAACATCTAAAAGATATCTGCTTGGGGTCCTGAGGTAACAGAAATTAGTGACTCTTCAGTGGAGCCCCACCTGAATTTTATCAGCTAAAGTTTTGGTAAGGGATTCAAAATTAAGACAGTTTTTGTGCTTTGAAAAACAAAATAACATGACAGAACTGAAGTGCCTTATTTGTTAAGTCATAAGGTCAATGACTGGTAAATAGAATAGGTTACTCTCAAGAGGTTATAGAGTGACCTGATGTCTGTGAGGAGCATTCTAAGTCTCAACTTTTGTTTGAAAAATGGAACTGACTAAGCAGTAGTTACATCAAAAGAAGAATAATTTTGGTAGTATATAGCAGTCAAAGGCAGAAGTGGTGTTTTTTTCTGTAATATTTTGGGACTTAAAGGTATAATGAAAGCTTTGTGAGATTTTTAAAGCCTAAAGCAAATTTGAAAATTGCATTGGGTTATGAAATGACTGTACTGAATATACTGACTTATTCAGTCTGGTCAGATGAGTTACACTGAATTTTTTTGTATGCCAGGCTTTGGTTTGTATGCAGTATCTTGACTGTGCATCATCTTCAATGAACAGAGAACCCTGGATATTTATCACTAAGCAGGTACTTGATAATCAGGAAAAAAAAAAATCTGGAAGTGGAAACATGGAAACAAATAAATCTTACTATCTTCTTAGAATTTTAAATAGTTAATTTCTTTAACAGTGTTTGTCTTAATTCTCTTGCCTGATTCTTCTTTGTTTCCATTCATTCTTTTACTATTCATTTTATTCAAGTTTCCTCTTCGCTGTTCATTGTGCAGCCAGATCTTTCTTTCGCATACTCTTGTTTCCTCAAGTGTTTATTTTGCTTACAAAGCTTTTATTCCACTCCACACCATTCTTGAAAAGCATTCCCCACTAGATGATGCTGCTACTGATAATCAGAGGCAAAAATCATCTATAAAGTATCTGCTCACCCTGTCATAACAGGCATTCAAATATGATACTATGAGTATGAGGACTCAACCATCCCCCCAAAAAGAGAGATGGATGAAAAAGAGAACAAGAAATGTTTTATTTTCTTAGCCAGTGAACATTAAGAATTCGTCTTAAGACTGACGATAATTTCCCAGTTGCTGATTGTGTGGAAAGCCCCCCCAAAAATTGGAACAAGAAAGAAATCATGTTTCCTGCAGAATACCAAGCTTTTATATGACAATGTGAATCGAGCACTCAGGGTGCTAAGAGAATACAAATTAAAGTTCACTCAGCCATTATGCTGTCTATCTCATACCAAAAGGTCTAGAGAGTCTTAAAGAAAATTACTAAATTACTTTTTTATTTCTAGTTTCTGGGGAAATACTTTACAATTGAAATAAAGTCTTGATGTTCCACCAAAGTACTTATGCAAAGTAAGGCTGAATAAGCTCTTCCCTGTAATAGTTCACAAACTTGGAAACAGCTGCTCCTTACAGAATTGCAAAGGACATTGAGAGTCCACAGAGCATGAACAGCCTAACTGTCCAACAACACCTAACATCAGGCCTCCTATCACTCCCTTCTGACTGTTTACAGAAGACAGGCTCATTATTTCCCGTGCTTCTAATTTTCTGAAATGAACAATGTGAATATTCCCTTCTCCTTGCTTTATACTCTTCACCTGATTTTGTAAAAATCATGATAAAAAAATGAATTAATTAGAAGCACAGTCTTTGGATGATTGCATATAGCATTTCATATGCAAAATAAATCGCTTTGTGAATTGTAACATATACTATTAGGCACTTCTATTTCAGGTGCACATTGTACAGGACAGAGTGTACAAGACTGCATTTAGAAATATTTTCCCTGTAAGAATGTATATATCTACTGCTCCAAACAGAAAATAAATATAAATTGCATTGCATTGTTTTATCCATCTCATAAATTATGTGTTAGTTACTGATTGCTCATTCTGTTCCTTAATCGTGCTTTATTTTAAAAGTATGAAATCGGTAAAGTGGCAGGCTTAAGATAAGGAGGACTACTAAGTGAAGCCTGTAAGACATGATCCACTAGTTTGAAACTGCCTTGAGTTAGACTATTTCCTATCAATAGAGTACCAAACAGTTTACTGACTCAGTGAGAAATGTAATATGTGCTTAGATCTTGTTTCACAGGAAATGATAGAAATGATTATAAAGCAGACTTTCTCAAGTCCTGGTAGAATCTCAGAAACTCTTATTATAGGAAATTCCAACTTCAGAGCATCCCCAGCTCTGATGCATTATGTTTCTGAGCTCCTATGATTGCTTTTGTCAAACTGTTAAATATGAAATAACAAAATGCCGTGTAGCCATATTTGTAATGAATAACATGGACAAAGCAGTCATGAGCATCTGCCGGTTTATAAAAGTTCTTTTTGATGTATCTATAATTTTTTTCTATTTTTGCCTGTTGAACTGTTTGTAACCAACAGAGTGGAAAATAAATTTCTGAGAGCTTAGATTCAGAAAAAGAATCTGTAAGGCTCCTATAAAGTTTATGAACTTGAAAACAGCATTATTTTAAAAAATGTTCTAGACTCATTGAAGATGATGAAATTCCGAGGTTTGTTTGCCAGAGAGTAAACTATGTTGAGAAACTCATTTTCATTTAGATGCTTGGCTTGGTCTCTGAGTAGGTGGCATACAAAAATTATACAAATATATCACTGTTCCTGATTTAGAGTAGAATTTGCTTCTTAGTCAAGTCAGTATGCTTGCAGCAGCAATCTTCCTTCGTACACTTTCTGCATGAAAAATGGTTTGTTCTGATCTGTTGTTCTTCAATTTCCATTTATAACTGCCACTGTATCATCTTTATAAGGAAATTCTCAGATAGAATTCTTTGTGTTATTTAAAGATTTTATACTTGTCAGTTTTAATCTTTTCCACTTTTCTGTTTCATGGTATGAGGAAGAATATATTAATTTTTTTGTGTGTGTGTGTGTGATTTTTTTCCTTCTAATTAAAGGATTTGTAAACTTTCAGTCTCAAAGTTTTCTTGGTAAAGGCTACAACTAGTTTCACTCACAGGTACCTATCGTTACTGTCAATATCTTTGACACAAACTTGGTTGCAAAGGAAAATATCTAAATCTCTTTACAAAACAAAGAGAAAAGGAAAATATCTAAATATCTTTGTAAAACAAAGAATAGCATTTCTTAAAATTTTTAAGAAAAAAATGTCATTTTCTTTTTCCTGAAGCTAGTTCATTAAATCAAAAAAAATATAGAAAAGAATGTTGTCCTTGTCAGACTCCCAAAGTACCTTTTTGTCCACATTGTGAGTTGCAGATCAAAACCTTTGCTGTTAAATAAAAGCAGCAGTTTTTTTCTAGTTGTCTAGGCTAGAAATTTCTAGGAAGCAATTTATCTCAACTATGTTAACACAATCAGATGAATCTCCTTTTGGAATTACCCCTCTCCTTTCTGCAGATTGGTGAGGGAAAAAAGGCTAATCCAGTCACCTAGATTTTCAGTTGTATGAACTAAGTGAAAATAACTCCTACTCAATATGATCTGTGAGGAGAGGGAAGAAGAAAAAAAATCATCCTGAGGAATGTGGCTCCTTTAATAATTCTGTTGAAGATGTCATTGTTCCTATGATCCATGATTATCACAGGCTTTCTCCATGAACAAGAAATAAACTAAGAAAGGTTATTCAACAAGAATAATGCAATTATACAAAGGACACTGTGCACTAATAAAAAGAGGTGTTATTCTACATGTACAAATATTTTTCATTTATCCAAGACAGTGATAATGAAAAAGAGATTTGCAGTTAAGCGAAAATGTCATTTACATCCACATTAAATCTCCCTCATATTTCCACAGCAATGTAAAGAATCATAGTGCAAATGAGAAGCAGGCTCCCAAGAGTTTTTCATCTGATGATTGTGAAGTGATTTATACTGCACTGCTACTACTGCTATTAACAATGAGAAGACAGAATGAACTGCGGAAGATTGAAAGTTTTTAAACCAGGACATTAGTACTGAGAGATGGGCACCTGAAAACTCAGGTGAGTGTTTGCATGACAACCTGTAAGTAGCAGAAGATATCAGTGCTTATGTGGCATTAGAAGGCCAAATTTATACCTGCCAGCACTCCTCAACAACTCTGTATCAGACTGATCAACTATGGAAAAAAGACAGGAAAATCTTTCCTAATAAATTAGAGGCAGATGGAAGTCATACAGGTATTTCTACAATTTTTCTTAAACTATTCAAATCTTTGAAAATGTATATTTTACACATGAGATTTGAGGCACTGTTGATGTTACATGTTAAGTTGTGTAAAGATTGTGTTGAATTAAGTATTTTGTCTGAAATTTTCCATACCATGAAGCTTGGAGCAAAGAGAGATATAATGTGACAGTTATATAAAGGAAGAGGATGGGGTAGACACAAAGGCATGAGACAAAGCCTGGCCAAGAAAATTTTGTGTAGGGACAGAGATTTTAACCAAGATACCCAGATGCTGGGAGTTCTGTATCTTTGAGTGATACAGGCTTTTCACTTCTCTATCATTAAGTGCCTGGTCTAAATCCACGAGTACCTTTATAGAGAGAACTACAAAATTACCTTGTACCTGTATAAAAACCCCATAGGCTTACACTTGTTTTATTTCTAACGCTTTAAAATCCACTACCTGAGAAACCTTAATATTAGATGTATGAGTGCAAAGCAGAACTGATAAAAAAAACCAATATAATTTTAAGATGATTTCATCGATGATTTCGTGTCATAGCTGCTGCTATAGAAATGGGGGGGTCTCTTTGGGCTGAAAGATTCTGTCATTCTTAACAATAAGAATGGTATTCTTAACAATAGTTATCCCTAACAATAGCTTTCCTTAGAAGGAAGACAGGAAGGCAGGAAGGCAGGAATGAAGGAAAGAAACTTTATTGAATTTTTTTTTTCTGTACATTTTTTGTTGTTGTTTAGTTTTTGTAGGTTTTGTTTCTTGGTTTGCTTGCTTGTTTTTTTTTTTTTTTTTTGTTTATTAGTTTTTGAGTTGTGTATCTTAAAATTTTTCCAGGCATCCAAGAAGCTATACAACGAATAGCTAACAGCTATTCTGTTTGAAAACAGAACTACACCTCCACCAAAATGTTTAGGAAAGAGATGGAGTTCTTGGAAGTCAGACACAATAGACTTTTAATCTGTAAAAAAAATAAAACCAAAGAAATTTGATGATCATACAACTTTAATAATGCAGAGATAAGACAAGTCTAAAGTGTCTCAAAAATGGATCTTTTTTCTGGACCTTCATATTATAACAAATATAATCAATCTGAAAGCTTGAAGCACATTAAACAACATATAGTTGTGCATACTCTTCCAAGCAGGAGGTAGCTGCTTGCAAGATTTTAAGGACATAGACTAATTTTCTGAGCTTGGTTTAAAGGAAGAAAGAGAGTTTCTCAGAGCATGAACATTGGGCCTGCCCAGTAATTATGGAATATTTGTGTAGTTTTCTCTATCTTCCTCTATAGGAGGTTGTATGTGTTGTATAAATAACCAAGTAGCACAGACAGATACCTCATTTTCCCATATACCACATGGTATAATAAAAAGAGACCTTCATAATCAATCTGTTCCACTAACTTAAAGAATATTTAATTTTGAGTGTAAAATGGAAAAGCTCTTGCTGGGTAGCTTGACAATATTTCACAGAAGACAGAACACTGCATTGGAGTCTGGGCAACTTTCCTCACTCAAGGAAGGACAACATTGCTTTGTGCTGAAGCAAGGAGAGCAGAAATATAAACATGAGCTCTCTATGCCTAAGATCAATGCTCTAATTTTGTCTCAAGTGAGAAGGCTTCCCTGGTTATTATGGTATATATCTGTGTAAAAAAATGGCTGGGATAAAATGAAAGGAAGCTGAGAAGTTTTATTCACATCCTAACAGAGGTTATAAAGGTATGGAAATTATTAGGGTAAAATAATATTGCTACATGCTGGATGGAATGTGATTGGCATCCTTGAAACCTGTTCCATGGTGATTCCTCCCACCCACAGTCTGCAGCCACAGCACCTGCTGGGGGGGAGGGTTGGAATGGGGAGTAGAGTGGAGACACTGCAGCCAGGTTCTGGAAATCCTTGCAGTGAGGGGATCTTGGTGATACTTTGCAGCTGAGAAACTGCATAACACCTGTCAGACAGATGAGAGAGGGGAATATGTCCTGCTGCTGAGCCAACAACTGTGGGGAAATCATGCTACTTGGATTAGCTTGGTTCATTACAGCCTAACTGTAATGACAAACTACACCTCCATCCAAAGGTTACCCAACTACAAGGTATGGCCACCCCTCACCAGGCATGTGCTCTATTTTGAGTGTATCTTTAAAAACTAAGTGAAAGATTTTTTCACCAGTCTGTAACACAGGTATTTATGAATAGAGTCACTCAAGATCCACCTAAATATGAAGAAATACTGTAAAATTAAGTTGAGAGTGAGGGAAAAGTTAGGGAAGGCTCTGTTGTAACTGCATGTATCTGTTGACAGGCTGAACCTGTCTCCTTCCCCATAGGGATGCCTGTTGGGTAAGAACCACACTCTATCCACTCTTAAAAGTAAAAATACTTTTATTAGGCATTAGAACTTGTCTGTGCATGTCTTTGAATCTGTTTTTCCAGTCAGATACTATCACTGATTATCCTCAAACCTTCATCTGTCACAATTTTCTATTAATAAAGGGTGTTATTCCATGAACTGTAAGTGCGAGTCCTTCATGGGCACTGGCAGTGGCTGGCAGCAGGCAACATGCTCAAATAAAGGGAAGACCCATTGAGGGGTCTCCCTTATGCTGTTGGTGTATTTCCCTGAATAAGTCAGTTGAACCACACACCAATCCAGCAGGACTGCCCATGGGAGGGTTCCCCTAATGGTATGCTCAGAGACTGGTTGGGTCCAAGAGTCTTGGCTTTCCTTGGTTGCTGGCTGATAAATTTAATACTACAGATTGAGTCAATCTTCCATGACACAGTCTGTCTTTCCTCTTTTAACAGAAAAGAAGAATGATTCTCTTAATACCAGCATGAGGATCATATCAGAATTTACTGAAGTGCAGAGATTACTTTCTTGCCAGAGAACCTGAGTACAATCAGATCCCTACTTATAGATATAATCCCCATCTCTTTTTAATGAATATTTTCCTTTTTTCCCCCCCTGCAACCTCCTTTCGTTAGTTTCCAAATTCCACAATGGTTATGTGTGGGGCACCCTCTTGTCTGCAACAGTAAAATCCCCAATGATAAACCCTTATGCTCTGCACTCCAATGCATTAAATATCTCGAGGCATGTAGTCATAAATTGTTCACCCAAGATTACAAGCAAAGTTGACAGTAGAGTGGAAAACTCACTGAACCTAATCATTAGCCTAACATTCTTTTCTTGTTATACGAATAAAAAGCAAATTTATTACGTTAAATGTTCTACTAAAATGTTCAGAACCCATTAAGTGCTATTTTCAAATAGCAGAATACAGGCTCTTATATTACAAAACAAATACATTTTAGTAATTTTCTCTTGCAAGAAAGCGTTCTGGTCTACTCTAGTCTCTATACCCAATTAGTGATCTGATCTGCATCTACTGAAGCAAATGACAATGTTTTGATTTGAGGCCAGCAGTCCACAATCAAGCTAAAAAAAGCTGTATTGTGCCCTGAGTGTTAAGTAAGAACAAATATTCCCCTGTTTCTTTCTCACTGAAAAATTCCTGTTCTCTGGTTGGTTGCCATGGTTCTCTTTCCTTGGCAAAGCTGTCAGCTTGTTACTAAACAGAAACAAAGGGATGATTACCTATTTCTCCCATCTCTAGCCACTGATAGCTCAATTAAGGTATAGACTGAACATCTTACTATTAGGAGGTATGCTGAAGTGAGAATGTATATTTCAAAATCGAACTTTTGAATTCTTTTCTGTGACTACCCTATAATCTTTCTGTATAAGTAATATGTGGAAAAGTTTCTTTACTGTATTTAATAATTTAAAAAAAACAAAAAACAAACCAAAACCAAAATTCCCCACCCACAAAATTAAATGGGAACTCTCTCTAAGGATCTGCAGAGTTCTCAAAAGCAGAGTTGAAGTACTCCCATGCAGAGATTCAGTACTGTAAACAGGCTTTGTGGAATTGGTTTTGAGTATACATTAGGCAAATTACACATGCAGTAAACATAATGCCATAAAATCTGGTATAAAAAAAATAACAAGTCTGAACTAATGTTTACATACTCAGACATTTTATTTCATAGAATCCATTGCCAGGTGCTGAATTGAAAGGCAAAATATAGCCCACATAAATGTGACTTCCACAAATAATCTGAATATAATCATTGCTATTGCAAGGGCTAACAGATTCACTTAACTTGGCTAGGTTTTAGAAATTAGTTGTGATTAGTTATTTTCAGTAAAATTGGAACTCTGAGTTATTTTATGTTTCCTACTCCAATTAGATGAGGTTTGCTCTGTTCAAATTTCACTGCGATTCTTGTGGAATTATATATGACATCTGAATTTATACTGGAACAGTTCATCATGATTAATGTCATTACAACAAATGCTAAAGGGATTAATAAGGATTTCCTACTTGTTATGAAGTGTAGAAGCCCTAGGGGCTTTGCCATTGAAGAACACTGGGGTGGCCTCATCTTGTCAAATCTTTTGGATCAGAGATATTAAATAAAAACATCTGTAAACTGCTACAAGATTTATATTCCTCCTTTCTGGTATAAATGACATTACTAACTCTACTGTACTTTTGGGGCTCATTTAATTTAGTGCTTTCTTCAGAAAGTACTTCATAAAAGAAATTATTGAATTAATTATGATATTTCTAGTACATTATGAATTTATAAGCTCGTCACCACCTATAAACTCTTCTCCCAGTTGCCTTGTAGAGGCAAAACCAAAACCTTCTATGTGTCATTAAAGTGAAAATTCCAGTAGTCCTAATGCTCTGGCCTTGTCATGTAGCACTCTGCAGACATGTCAAAAGTTAAATTTGCTGCCATTTGATTTGTTCCTTTCTTCCAGTTGTCTCTTATAAATGGTGACTAAATATCCGAGACCCAAATCTCTCACACCTAATATTGTCTGGTTTTGACATTGCAGCTATTTGAGATAAAGACTACGGAAATATTATACTCATTGAAAGAAACTGTATAATGCTAAGCTTTGTAAGTAGTTATAATTCTTATACTGGCAGAGGTTCAAAGTGACATCATAATTGTATATGTAACTGTTTAGGAAATACCTAAACCACAGAGAAAAAATGCCCTTAGAATTTGATAAGATTTCTGAGAAAATCTATAAACCCTTTTTGAGAGAATAATATACTCATTCATGTGTGTACATGGGGAAGACTGGACATTAGGCTAAACATTTAAATTATTCTTATGTGTTTTAGGAGAGTTCCTCTTTGAAAAAGTGCAGTCTTATTCTGGCAGTCTCCTCTACACAGTTGTGAATGGAACATGACTGCAAAGGGTCCTCTTTGCAGGTAAGAAGGACTCCTGAGTCTTTCTGTCCAGTGAATAGTCATGAAGAAATGAGTACCACCTGTCTTAATCTCAGAATGAGTGTTATCCTAGCCACCTTTTGTTTTGTAGCTAATTTAATTTCTTGTTTAAATTCCCTCTGATGCATGAACAGGTAAGTATCTTCAGAGGACAGTAACTATTATAAACTTTAAAGTTTGTTAAGTAAAAAACTCCTTGGACACGTTTTTCTGTCTTCACTGATGACAGAGAGAACCTAGAGGACTTTCCTAAGCTACAGACTTAAGGTGGTATTCAGTGACCAGAAGATATACAAGTACTGACACAAGAACTTCCCCAGGATATATGATGCTTGCACGACTGGAGATCAGGGATATTCTAGGACATTTAATCATTAATCCTTTTGCAGCTGAATGCCATCCTTAAATTTTAGATGCCTACGTTGTGATGGCATGAATCCAATCCTGGCTTATAAATTATATGCAAAAGAATTATTAGCACTTTCAAACAGTTTAAAAGATTTTTCTTATTTCCAGCCTTTATGACCTGCTTCAGGCACTTGTACAATGACACAACTAATTCTGATGAGGGATATTTCCAGAGTTCTTTGGTTTTTTTCATCAGTAGTCTTGCTAAGAACCTTGAAATAGGAGTCTTCCATTTAAAAGCTAGTATTCAGTATGAGTATAAAAATTGCATGGGAGAAAGTTTTTAAATTACAATGGGAAAACTTGAACATCCAACCACATAAGGACAATATGGATCAAAACATGTTCTCTCCTACCGTGGAAAAGAGCTCAATTAACTTTCTCAAGATTTCCTGTGCTTAATTTCTGTGTTTCTGTTGACCTACACCTAGCCACTCCAAGATCTAAATCAAGTTTTATGTTTTTAAGATAAATTTATAGTAAAGACAGCGGCAATGCATTTACCATATAGAAATAGCAGCTTGTAGTACCCTATCAATCCCAGTGTGATATTACAGTTTGTATAGCAGCTCTACATAGGACAGATGTAAATGGTAAATCTAGTGGCCTAAACTATTCATTCTTCCTAGGAAAGTACACTTGAGATGACACAATAAATCCCTTCAAAGTCCTGGAAGCCAAGAAATGAGAATTATGACATATGAAGAACAAATATGGCCTTTACAGTATTGTAAATGCATCATAAATTATATGGATTTTAGTATGTGGTTGTATAAGGCTATAAAAAGTATTTTATCCTACAGGTGTGAATGATGTCTGACATTTTGTTGCCTCACTATTTGTGTGTAAATAAAATAACTCTCACAAGTGAAATCATATTTTTAAGACCTAATGTCCCATTCAGTACATCACAGAAGCTTTTGAATAGTGTTAAAATTCAAAATAAAGAAATGAAGCCAGCTGTCTGATTTGTGCACTGATCAACACAAGGGCTGACAGTGTATGAGTTACAGTAAGAGCTGGAAGTCTGCATCAAATCATATAGAGGGTAAGAAGGGCAAGAAAGGTCATACAAGGAAGGAGGATCAACTAGATTAGGAACATAGCCGAAGAGTTGTTCAGGGGGATCTGTAAAAAATTTCCAAAACAACCCATAAAAACACAGGGTACTGGCCCAATTCAGTCTCAAGGATAGTGGGAAGTACTAGTTGATTTAGTACCCTCTAGAGTGGGAATATAACATTAAGCATTGGCAGCTAGTTCAGCTATCAAGAGACTGGATTCTCTGCTCTTGAATAGCAGAAAATGGGCATTGTGAAAGAAGGGAGGAACCTAAGCAGGCAGGAATATGGTCAGTGGTACAGGCGGTTACACGGTGACTCAGATGTCACAACACATAATTCTACTCTGCTTGTGTGAACTTGTGAAAAAATGTTGGGGGTTGGGTTGATTTCTTATAGAATTTTTTCCCAGAAGTTGCTAAGAAGCTAATGGCTGGGTGCTTTTCGGTACTTATGGGTGCTCAGGAACAAACAAAGGAAGCAGCTAAAGCAGAGACATTGATTCCACTTCGCTGGGGGCAGTTTTTCTGCTCTGGAGGGGACAGCCAGGGCTGCTCGTCTCGGCGAGGCGGAGAGCTCTGACTTTTCCCTTCACCTCGGACTCCGTCGGACCACCGGTCTCTTCGTGTGTCCCCCGGGATTTTGGGAACCCGTTTCCTCCCTGCCCTGCACCCACGGTTTCTTCAGTTCTGCTCGAGGTCTCCCCACGCTGTTTCTACAGCCCCTGCCAGCCGGGACACTTTTCCAACAGCTCCAGCCACTGTGGACCCTGGGAATCATCTCACGCTCCTAGAGCTGCCGCTAGCCTATTTGCTTGTGACGGTACTGAGGGGGGTGGGGGGTGTTACCAGAGGAAGAACTGTGACTGACTTGTTGTTTTGGTTTTTTTTTTTTTTCCTCCTCTAGTTCTGTTTGTTGTCAATATTGTAATTATTGTTAATTTACCTTGTTAGACTAACTAGTAAAGAACTGTTATTCCTACCCTCCTTATCGTTGCCTAAGACCCTTTTTTTTTCAATTTTGGAATTATAACAAACCCCAAGGGAAGTTTCCCTTTTCTTTGGTCCCTGTCTTTCTAAACCAAGACAAAAAAGTTTGCTTCAATGTTTGGAATCTGCATGTTGACATATTCTAACACATAGTTTCTGTTACATGAGAAATTTACCATCATCAGAAAAACAGAAATGCCACATTAAGCATTAATGTGGAGTCTTATTTTCCAAAATTGCAAATCTACTACTGCAACTATCATGTGTGCAACTAGTTTATCAACCTTCCTGGTTCTGATCTCATGCAGTATGGCGTCAAGAAACTACACAAATAGTTTACTTGA
Organism: Certhia americana; assembly: GCA_018697195.1. NCBI lineage: Eukaryota > Metazoa > Chordata > Aves > Passeriformes > Certhiidae > Certhia > Certhia americana. The sequence continues at coordinate 35,596,065 of CM031859.1, forward strand.
TAATCTAAAGTATATTCAGTCAGTGAAGGCAATATTTAATTTAAAATATATTCTGCATATTGTGGTAGCAATTTTATCATCTTCTTAATATTACAAATTACCTTCACCGTTCAAATCTGTAATCTCTGAGGGACAAACCACCCTTCCTGGGTCAATGGAAGTATCAGCCAGTTGTTGCTTCCAGCAGCAGAAATAATGTGTACAGCAGCATACTGGAATAATGATTAGTGTGGCACCCATACCTGTGGATGCCCAGGCAGAGTCTAGAGACAAACTGACACTGAGGAACTAAAATATGAGAGAGAGTAGAGTAGTTTTATGCAAGTATGCATAAAACACAATTTTAAAATATTTTTTTTCCCCTTTAATTGTTAAATAAAAGCTTGGTGATACAAAGAAATAAAAAAGAAATGACATGGACTGAAAATGAGTTTTCCTAAATAAGTGAACCATTTAATTCCAGTGGATGAGCATCTTTCCAGAAAAATGTGCAGTTTCTGGAAGATAGTTTAATAGCAACTTGATATTTTTCCTCCCTTGAAAAGTGTGTTGGGTGTTTCTATAAGTGTTCATTTGGTTCCAAAACAGACACCACACCAGCAGCACAAATATTAATCCTGTTCAGTGTTCAGTGACTTTGAGCAGTGAATACATTCACATCTGTGGTTCAAGTTTTGTTCATGGAGACAGGTCAGAAAATGCTTATTGAGCTATTAGCACTTACTCCAAGTTCATATTAGTTCAAGAAGATGGATATTGCCCTGAGGGGCTTTATTCTCCTAAAACACCATTGAGAGCAAAAGCAAATGAGGAGGAAGAATAGCATAAGAGAAGATGCTGAATGGTCATAACATTCAGGTTGGAGAGAGGAAGAGGAAAGGAACTGAAGCAGAAAATTAAATGGTCTGATACTGACTTTGAATAACAGCTATGGGTCACCCTGAATCTTACTGTACTGGAAATGCACACATGCTCACACCCCCAGCTGTGATCAGTTTTGTTAAGGTGCCAGCCATTTTCTCTGCATCTGTCTTTCCTTACATTAATTCACATCCTTAGGTTAGCAAGAAACATCTAACCACTTGAAAGACTATTCCATAATAAAATTACCTTCTAGATGTTTTGGAAAATTTTGATATTTCCTTCTCCTTTCATTAACTCCTGCAAAGTTGGTCCTCTGGTGAGTTTTTCACTCATCAGAATCTAATTATTATTGCCTTCCATTCAGGTTTGGCTGCCTGGGTCTAGCTATCAGAGGCAGTCTCATGGGAAATCAGACTTGCTGAGATATTTGTTAGTGCTGCCAGTTATCTCTCTAGTGGGAGGCACTTTTTTTTGCTTTCATTAACTCTTTTTCTCTTTTCCTGCTGACCACTTTTTCAAACCCACAATCGCTATATATCCACAGTGAGCTGAGGCAGCAAAATACACAAGCCATGGATTTTGAATTATAAAAATTATAGCTGGAAGAGATCAATTAGATTATCCTACTAGCACTGCAAGATTATATCACACTCTATAGGTTTCTACTGTTTTATTCCACCTAATTTTAGAACCTTGAGGGATAGGACTTTACACTTCCTTTAGAAGATTTTTCCACAGTTTAATATAGCTTACTGTTGTTAGGAGGATGTCTTATTTTCTTTTTCATCTACATATCCTTCTGCATAATGAGTTTCCATGACCCTTAAGTTACCTTATTTTGGAAATATTTGAAATAAAACATTCTTTCTTGATGGTGTCTTGACTATATGAGTTTTGTTGTTCAGAATAAAATAACAGACAATTGCTATGGAACATATAAAACATATAAAAAGCCTTCTCTTCTCTCACACATGTTCCTGTTGAAACAGTACTTTTCCACTTAAACTACCCTTATCAAAGAAAATGTGAGGATTCTTGAATCTAGATAATTATTTTTAAAAAAGCCAAGTTAGATTATTTCTGTCTAAAATGTCCTTTCCCAGAGAATACAAGCTCACTATATTCAGCAGTTTCTTTCTTTGTCTTTTCCTCACCTCTTACTGTTAACATTTCTGCTGCATCCCTGATCTGTCCTTGACAAAATCACCACTTATGTTCCTCAGCCAACTTAAATGTCTTCTTCACCTTCATCCTTTTCACCGTCTGCTCTCATTGACAGTGATTTCCAGTCTAGAATGTCTTTCACTTCAGCTTTGTCATCCTGGTGTCTGAGGTCTTTTGTTACGCTGCAACTAGCACTAATAATTACATCTTCTCCTTTCCCATATTTCACTGCATTTCATTAAAACTCCCTGTTTCATTCCTAACAAAATCACACAGATTCATCTATTGATAATGTCTTTCTGGCTCTTCTACTCCACATCCAGTTCCCTTCATGAACATTTGTATTTCACAGCTCTCATGCACTTTCAATTCTTCTCCATATCACCACTTTGTTTTCCTTGTTCTCTAATGCTAGGTAGTCAGTACTGCGTACTTTTTCTCACATAATGACCTTGGACTATTCTGCTCTCTCTTCATTTTTGCTTGCAGAGGCCTGTGTCCCAAAAGTCTTCTCTTAATTACTGCAACTGTAGCTCTCTATGCTCCTAGAGCTCTGTTGTTTTTTTTCTTTTTTCAAGGTTTCTACAGTACTAATACACCTTGCCTTAGAAAATTATCATGTACATGTATTAATCGTAAACTCCTTGTGTAGCTCCCTGCTCTTGCCCATGAGGTCCTGTCCAAAGCTCATCGTGTACTTCCAGATTTTATTTGAATTTCATCCTTGGAAGGACCATCATCATTCTTACTCTTGCTTTCTTTATTGATCACTCTACACACACACACACTTCAGAAAAAATTTCATAGAATCATCATAGAATGTCTTGGGTTGGAAGGGGCCTCAAAGATCAGTTCTACTCTTCTTGCCAAGGACATCTTTACTAAACTTTGTTGATTATAAACCCGTCTGATCTGGCCTTGAACATTGCAAGGGATGGGACATCCACAGCTTCCCTGGGCAACCTGTTCCAGTGCCTCACCACCCTCACAGTAAAGAATTTCCTCCTAATATCTAATCTAAAGCTACTCTCTCTCCTTCAGTTTAAAGGCACCCCTCCTTGATCTGCCACTCCATGCCCCTGTAAAAAGTCTCTCTCCATCTTTCTTGTAGGCTACTGTCAGGTACTGGAAGGATGTAGATAGGTCACCCTGAAGCACTTTTTATTCTCCACTCCTTCTCAGCAGAGGTGATCTTAATCTGTTCATCCCCCAGCCTGTGTTGACCCCAGGGATAGCCCTGACCCAGTTGCAGCACCTTCCATTTTGTCTTGTTAAACTGTGTGATATTCCCGTGGACCCACTCCTTGAACTTTTCCAGGTCCCTCTGGATGGTCCCTTCTGTCCTTCAGGTGTGTCAACAGCACCACTCAGTTCTCCTTTGTTTAACCAGGGTTTTGGTTAATCTTTCCTACGAAATTTGCCATGCCCAATGTCCTACTTACACCTGGTTTCAGTTCACAAATACAGGCATAGGTGTCACCATGCCTTTAGCATTAACACCTGCCATTAGCAGGGCATCAACATTACAGAAAGACCAAATAGAAGAGCCTGAGAAGAGTTTGTTAAGAACAACAGTCAGTCAGGTAGATGCTACTCAGAAAAGCAATTTGAGAAAATATTTGAATGAAGTGAAAAGAGAAAATGCTTCATTCTTGAAAAATGCACATGAAATGTAAAATTTCTGCTACGTAAATGTCACTACTAGTATTTTGCATGTAATTAAATGTAAAAGAAAGAAGGAAAGTCCTTTGATACATGTTTCTATATCAAACCTCTAAAAAGAATAATTTCTTGCAACTTTATTTCTCATGTGGATATTTTAAAAGCAAAAACAGGCCTCAACTTGGTAAATCAAGAAAACATTAAGAATGTTCCTATCTTCTACTGAAGAGTTTGACTGAAACATGCTTAAGAGTTTCATTAAATCACTATTACATTTTTTCATATAAAATACTGCAAGTTTTACCTTTTTTTTCAAAACACTAAACCAGTAAAACCAAGAAAAAACTAATGAATACTTCATCAGCTGTTTTCATATTTTTGAATTTTTGTCTTAGAAACAATTTTTGTCTTAGAAAAATATTTTCCTGAGAGAAAGAAATGGTTTTAATCAAAAACACTTTCAGCTATGTCAAAACGAGATATCTTTCTATCCAGGGGAACCAGAAAGTACATTGTACTGAATTTAATATCATGAAAACACTGCTACAGTTTATGTTACTTAAATATAATTCTCAGAAATATTATCATTTAATTTTAATTTTTTATTCACATGGGACAGATAAGGAACTGGAAAGAATACAAATGAGAATGGTTTCAGAAACAGGCATGCTTTGTCATTTGTCACTGCCAAAATCCATCAGTAACATGGTATCATGAGAGGGAACTGTTGAAAGACTAAGAATTTTACTGGAACTTTTAAACATGATATTAAAGCAAGATTTGAAGCAATGCCCCTAAAGAAAAGTAATGCTTACTTTTTTAGCTGCTGTGAAGCAAGAAATGTAGACAGGAAGCCACCATTTATCTTCTTTTTGTTCCCAGGGGCTCCTTATGCTAACCTGTCTGACTTTTTAAGATTTCCAGCTTGCTCGACAATATTACAGGCTTGGGAACATTTCACTGGACTGAGGAGCAGGACAGTAGGAGCTCCTTTCTACTCTCCTCCCTGACCTGTGGCAGGAACAGAAATTGCTGCTGATTCCCTCCTGCCCATTCCCAGAGCAGGGGTAAGTCCTCACAGGCCAGAAAATAAGCTAATAATTGGTAGAAAGGAAATAGAAAAGGAAAAAAAGAATGGGGCAGAAGAGGATTTTAATATCAGCAGTTTTTCAAAGGCAGACAATATAGTTAGTTATCCAACCACCCTCCTCCTCCTGTTTTTAAAATACTCAGTCATGAAGGCAGAATCTAATAGAGTCTTTGAACTAATTCAGTTTCTGTAATTTAACATGGCTCATTGACTTGTGCCTGTGGGATTCCTTAGTGGTCTCTCATCTGAGTGCTAAACTGGCCCTTGAGTACTTAACTTCAAGACAAGATCAGGTACACTCAGACGGGATGACTGAATTTGCAACAATCCCATGTCTTTTTCCCATTAAAATTGGTTGTGAAAAGGCTAAAGATTCACAGTATCATGAGGACAGAGGTTCTTCATCAGCAGGATAATGAGCACATTTCCAAGAGCTCTGGAAAATATCGTGCTTCATAGTTGATTGGTTAAGCATTAAAATGCCCTGGAGAGATAGCTGATTAAATGTTATTTTCCTTAAATCATGAAAATGCGATCATGAGAAGGCATAAGAAAATGAAGTATCCAACACCACAGCAAGAATCCATGTCAGAACTCAGGACATCTTCACCTTTGTTACTAAGGCTGTGGGTCAGGTCCTACTTGGCTAATTAGCATTTTCCAGTTCCAGAGGGCATGAAGTTTAGTTAAAAATGACCAATTATTTGGATATATGAGATTATGATATGTCCAGATACACTGTAGAGTGTGAAAACTCTGGAGAAGCTGAATACCTTCAGGCAAAACAAAAGTCATACAAGGTATGAGCTGGTATTGTTATTATTATTGTACATAATTGCATCCATCCTGCATTCTTCTCAGTTTCTCAGCAGAAAATATTACTTATGGTGAAACAAAATTATTTGATTTGTCTTTTTGTTCACTATATTTTGTCGCTTTCCAACTTTAAAGTTTCAAGTAGCAGACAAGCTTGTCATTTATCCCAACTGGTCTGCCTCTCCTTTACAATTTTGTGCTGCCATGTGTGCAGTCAATGGCACCATAATTATGTTCCATAACAAGAAGAAGGGCCAACTGCACCCTGACTTGCTTGATCAGTTGATGCATTTAATGGCAGCTGGGCAGAGCAGTGGTGTTTTCAGATATGCCCTCTTAAGTTACCTTCTTTCACCGGCACACTAAAAATATTATGCAAATTATCAAATAATTTCAGTGCTGCTCGACAATTTGCATTATGAGATTAATGATCAAACCAGAGTACCTTTTTTCCTATAGCAGGGGAGGATCAATCAAGGCCAAAATACTTTAAAAGAGCAGGCAAAATAAAGCATAGAGAAAGGTAACCATGTCTTTGCTGTTATCAACAGCAAGGAAGCTTGGTAGCTGGCCAAACAATTCAGTTTCAATGTCAATATTTTTCAGCTTGTATAAACCAATTTGTTGAAGGCTTCAAACTTCCTTTATTCAGCTGTAATGGGAAATTCATTGACTGCTGGCCATTTTGAAAAGTTGGTGCAGACCAATTAGAAAATATTCCCTGCATCCCACAAAAAGGCTGATGTAATCAGAACTGGAAGTCTTTGCACAGCTGAGTGAGAAAACAGCCTTATGATGGTTCAGATTTGGGAGACTGTTTGATCACAAGGCCCAGAGGATTTGATTCCTTGACTGCAAATATTTCACTTATGGAATCTCAATCCTTTAAATAAATAGCAGGCACACAACTGGGAAATGCTTTAGAAGTTGTATTCCACCAAGAGCAACTCAGTTTCCTTTTAGCTCTCTTCAACAGAATCTTTATTTCTGGGGTGTTGTAGCTTTTTGGTTGCTCTCCTTAGTCCAGATTCAAAGTGTGTGACAAACTAAGGAAGTTTTGCTGCTGATTTAAATAATTACTGGACTGAATTTTGTTGCTTTTGTTGTGACAGTGTTTTTTTTTGTAAAATACAATATTATCAATGAATTTTCTTCCCTTCGTTCCCTTTCTGTTTTCTTTTTCTCTTTCACTTCCTTTTTAGTTTATTCCTTTTTTCGCGTTTTTCTCCTTTTCCCCCTTTTTCCTCTCTTTCCCTGTTTTCCCCCCTTTCTCCCTTTTTCCCCCTTTTTCCCTTCCCTCCTTCCCTTCCCTTCCCTTCCATCCCTTCCCTCCTTCCTTCCCTTCCCTTCCCTTCCCCTCCTTCCCTTCCCTTCCCTCCCTTCCCTTTCCTTCCCTTTCTCTTTCCATTCCCTTCCCTTCCCTTGCCCTCCCTACCCTTCCCTTCCCTTTCCCTTCCCTTCCCTTCCCTTCCCTTTCCCTTCCCTTCCCTGCCTGACTTCCCTTAAACTTTCCCTGACTTCCCTGACTTCCCTGAACTTCCTTCCCTAACTCCCTGAACTTCCCGGAACTTCCCGGAACTTCCCTGGAACTTCCTGAACTGTCCCGAACTTCCCTGAACGGTCCCTCCCTGAACTTCCCGGAACTTCCCGGACTTCCCCTGAACGGCCCTGAAATTCCCTGCCATGACTGTCCCTGACTTCCCCTGACTTCCCTTCCCTGACCTTCCCTGAACTTCCCTGAACTCCCTTCCCGAACTCCTTCCCTTCCCTGTCCCTTTCCTTCCCTTCCCTTCCCTTCCCTGTCCCTTCCTTCCCTTCCCTTCCCTTCCTTTTTTTTTTTTTTTAAGATCATAGATATTGTCTTTCAGTTATTTACTCAATCAGGCTTTTCTCATTATCCAGAAAAATATAACAAGGAATCTGTCCTCACAAGGTATTAACTCAGATCAACACCAGCAGAATGAAATGAACACCAGGATGAAGCAGGGATGAAATGAACTCAGTAACTCCTGTGTCAATAGATATTTGTTCTTCCAGAGCTTTTGTTTAACTCTCAGTCTGGAACCTTTTGTACTGATTGCATAAGCTTCTAAACAACTAAACTAAATGTTTCTCAACATCTTTGATATAACTGATGTCTTTTTTTACCTTTACTCATTATTTTTTTAGCATATTCATTAATCAGCATTCATTATTTATTCTCACTGTGGGAAGCTGCTTCTTATAGTTTGCTTTCAACACCCTCTCAGTTTGAGTTTTTTATTTCTGAGACTTTATCTACCAGGCTTTAGCTAACACAGAGTCATGGAAATTGTTAATCACTCTCACTTCTAATATAATCTCATTTCTATTCTGCATTAACAATATTTTCTCCATTACAGCAAAGACTGCTATGCTAAAGTGCTATGTTTGCAATCCTGTCAGAATTGTCTCTTTATATGGGGAACTTTCTTTTTTTTTTTCCTGAAAAAAAATTTGTCCATTGCTCCACTATTTGTAAGTGTCCCTAGAGGTACTCTACAGAAGACTCTTAGGATTTATATTTTTTTGAGGATATCTCTGTTTTTTGGAAGAGGATTAAGTGACCTGCCATTTGATATGATGTTCATAATATTAAGCTCTATATTTAATGGATCTTGCTAAAGCTGGAGAAAGGATGGTGCCAAAGGAAACAGACAGTTCTTTGTGAAGGAGTCTGAAATAAGAGGCAGCTGTTTGAGATGAGGGGCAGATATCCATGGCTGGTAGGGATGGAAAGCACTGAGGGTTATCAGTATCAAATTGCAAAATCAATATCCTCTTACACCAGCTTCATGGGAATGACACCAAATTGTTCTTGATTTCTTAGCATAGTTTAAATATCACTCAGTTGAAATGTCATGGGAGGTACATGACAGATATAGACTGTGCTGAACAGAGTCTGGTCTTGTGTTTGGTCTCCTTGGTGACAGCAATAAAGCCATTCTTCTGTAAGTGAGGAGGGTGAAAAAGACAAAAAGAAGTGGGCGAGATGAAGGAATGAAAGACTGGATTGGGCTACTCAAGACCATCTGCATGCATACACAAAATACACATTTGTTCAGGGAATTAGACAGCTGGAGACAGCCAAACAGTCATTGTCATCTTCTTTGCTTTGCCAAATTCCTACGGAACCTGGTAGGATGAAGTGCTAAAGGTGAGAGAAAAACTAATAGTGCTTCATGTTTATACACACATGCCCACACCCCCACACACACCCCTTCAGCATGCCAGAACAGCCCTAGAAACCCTATATCTCTGAGATTTTTCCTGTCCATGTCCAAGTTCTGCCACAGACTGCCTTTTTTAGGCATTGAAGATAAAATTAAGTTTTACCAAGGCTTTGAGAAGTCTTTAGTGACTTCTGGTTTCTGTGTATTTCCTTTTAGAGACTAAATTTGAATGGAAAGTGAGAAGGAAAACTAAGATTAACTCGATGAGGAAAAGTGGGACAGAGAATAAGCAGGTCGGTGAAGAAGATCAATGGAAAATTGAGGTAGATTTGTCAAGAAGTCTATAATGCTAATCAAGGCACACAGACCAATTTTTTTTTGTATGATGATTTACTGATTTTATTTTATTTGCAAGTACTTAGCTAATTCCTGGTGTCTGTATTGCAGGAATGATGAGTACTCTATGTAAGGATGATACAAACAGGGGTGTGTACAGAGCCTATAAATGTGAAGCAATGTTAAGTCCTTGAAAAAAATAATTTGCCTAGTGACATAAATTGGCCACTTCATATCTGTGGGTACTGTGGACTTTAATCTCTCCAAGCATTGCATCTCAGCTGCAAATAGAGGAAGTGCTTTGAAAGGGTGCTGTGAAAATGAATGCATTATAGAGATGAGTTACACAGAAAAGCCCGCGAGAAAATTAATAACTCTGTCTTCTGAGCAGTGTTATAATTGTGTGCAATAAATAAGGCCTAGAGCTGCACAGTGAAGAATAAGGAGAAAACAAAATACTGAACTGCTGCTCATTAAATGAGCACTGTTTCATCTGCACGCTGAATGAAGTAGAGGTCCTCTGGGAAAAAAATGTGACTATGTAATTAAAAAATATACCATCATGTATTCACATGAGGAAGACAGATTAAGGCAACTCAAATTCTGATATTTTCATATTTTGAGTGCTTTCTATGCAGATTGTTTTGCAGACCTTGAAAACCAAAACTTTAGACTGGTTTTATGTCATCAGATATTCTCTGCAGGGACTCTTTCATCAATCCAGCCAAACCTGGCAAATTTTCAAGAACTTTAAAGGAGACGTTAAGTTAGAGGTTAGCTACGTAAACATAAGTTAGGATAGTGGTACTTACAGGTAGGTGTCTAAATTCCTGGTACAGTTGGTGGAGGCCTAGTCTCAATTCAATTGTCTGCACAGCTGTTCAGTGCCTTTTGGTATAAACTTATACACACCCAGCCTGGTTTCCTCCTGCCACTAAAGAATCATCTCTCCTAGGTCCTGCGTCCAATACTCCTAACCCACATGGTGATCAAGTGCTTCTCAAATAGTGGTGGACTCCTGACCACAGATTTGTCATCTGAGGAACTTCTTTGTTAAACTTCGGTTAACAAAGTCCAGGGAGAGGATTGGTGTCCCCAGATGCAAATTTGTCAGCTGTATCATTCCCTAGGCTCAGCTGACTAGTTAGACATTGAATAAAAGGTCTCCATTGAATAAAATTGGAGCTGAGAGATATGATATTTCCTTAGATACCAAAATATGAATATCTAAATTTGATGAATATCTAAAAGATGTCTTTTTATGACACTGAAACCTGTGTTAGGTACCTTAAAAAATGTTATGTTCTTTTATTGTACCTCCCTGTGGGAATGACAGGGTGAATTCAATCATTATCCATTGTAAATCAGCAAATCCCTTGTCAGTTAACATGTAGACATTAGCTGATCATTTGGGATACACATAGCAGCTGATCAACTGTAGTGGATATTCTCTCTTGTCCAGATAGAAGATAAAACATAGGTAGTGCACATGAGAGGAAACAGGGAAAGGAGTTCTGAGGCACAAGAAACAAAAAAAGATAATTGTCTGTTGATATGAGAAGCATCTGGAAGAAATGCACTAGGGGTGTTAGCATAGGATGTGGTCTTGCCATAAGGAATGGATGATGCATGAAATGTATGACAGATCAGTAGGAAATATGGTTTGATTGATTCCTTGGTTCATGGCAATACATTTTGTAACATATTTAATTTTGGATAATAGTTAAGTCATTTATTTTCTTTAAAGAATCATATGAATTTCTTTAGCTTTAAATGTTACTTTCTCTTTTGGAGGGGTACTGCCAGTTGCTCACTTTGACTCAGATGACAGGCAGGTAGGAATACAGCAGACATATTACTCCTATTAAGGAATGACTTTTTGACAAGAGCTCATGCCTAAGTCTGCCACTCTAGTCCCCTTCTACTTTTTAACATTGAGACAATTTATCTTAGCTTGAATCCAGGAGGCTTTGGGTAGATCTCATAAAGGCTTCTGGTAAGGTAAATCTCCTAAATAAATAATGTGCAGGAGTGAATGAATTAATACTTTCAGGTATTATCTAAGGAAGATTAAATTGTTTTCAGCTCTGCACCAGATTTCTTTGGAGTCTCTGTACATGTCCATTGCCCATAAGCATATTCAGTTTCTCAGATTAAATTATTAGTTGGCTGAAGTTACCTGTTGAGTCCTCAAAATATCAGAAGAAGGATTTAAAATTAAACCACACAGATAAAACGTCCTGAATACTGTCCATGAGGCATTTATGGGATATTTGGTCATTTATATATATATAGATTCTGACATTTTCTAGAGGTCACACTTCCTTTACTGTCAAAGATAGGAGGAAATTCCTCTTTTTGATATTTACTTCCCCCACTCTCCTCATTATATCCACAAGATAACTTACAGATTCATTTTAGCGTTTCTCCATCATTACACCCTGCTCTTCCATTACATTTGTTTTTGACACTGCATTTTCCAAGTTTGACTGCTCGGCAGTCAGTGTGTTTATGCCACCCATACCCCATCTGTCTTTCTTCTATATTTTATTTGTCACTCATTGTGTCCTGCCTCACTTCTCCCACACACTTTACAAGGTTCTCTTTTTATGGATGTTCTTGTTGCTTGTAACATTTTGTACTCCTGGCCGTCCCATTTTCCTTCCTGACTCGCCAGTGCCTGAGACCTCCATGTGTGTCTGGTCTATTCTTTGATGGTAGAAACCTGAGAAAACAAAGTAGAGTTTCAAGTGATGCAGCAATTAATCAGTTGTGGAGTTTCAAGTGATGCAGCAATTAATCAGTTGTGGAGTATGATTAGCATAAACCTCCCATGAAAAGAACCTTGAGCAACATTTACTCACTTTTATCTACTTCTGTCATTCTAAACCAGGACTTCAGCTCAGCTAGTTCCTGAGCCTGGTATGGAATCAAAACTATGCTACCAGGGATAATCCTTTTGAGAGGAAATTTAGATAATTGATTCTGTTTTTCAGTCAATTGGTCCCTTTCCATCTTACATTACATCCCTGCTTGGGTTGTCAATGAATTCCTAGCTGCAGCAGCAGCAGCAGTCATTTTAGGTAGCACATCCCACTGTGGGCTGTGTATGAAATTTATGCCTTTAATTTTTGTATACAAAGCCTCACTATTGTGGCTGTAGGCATTTTATAAACCTCAGAATGAATAACGAAGATATTCACAGCCCACACCCCCACACTCCATTATAGATATGCTACAATCAGCTGGGAGTCATGGCATTTATCAACTGCTGAAGAATAATGCAGTTTATCACTTTTTAATGAATTATTTTCTGTACTGCTCATTTCCGGAACAGATAAATACGGTCAAGGACATCCTGTATCAGGAGAAAGTTACAGTGAAATTTCTTCTAAGTTTAATGACATTTAGCTAAATCCTTCCTCACAGCTTACAGTTTGTTTATGTTGTACTGTGGTGTAGAGGCTGGTGCAGAAAGATGATACAAAGAACAGGTGAGGCATGCTATTCTTACACCCACCATAGAAGACAGAATTAAAAAAAAAAAAAAAAAAAAAAAGCTAAGGGTTTCAGCTCCCTGGAGGGGAGTTGTAGAGTAGAACACTGTCATTTAGGTAGTTATCAAGACAAGAAAACTTTGAACTTTCAGCTTGAAGATATTTGTGCTGCCACTGATAGATAGAAACAATATTATTTTGTGATGTCTAGATGCTTTTAATTCAGACAGGGTTTTTGAGAAAGTCTTCTCAAGTCCACCAAACAAATATAAATTTGGAAAAACGAGCCAGACCTTTCTGGGATATAACACTTTCTTATTACTGCTGTTCTGGAGTTTGAAAGAAATGCCAAGACATCTCAGGTCTTGTAAAAGAAAACCCCCTAAAAACAACCAACCAACCAAAAGAACAACACCCCCTCCCCCCAAAAAAAAACCCCAAAACAAAAAACAAGGCAAACCAACAAGCATACTAAATAAAATGTAGGTATCAGAAACCTCAAAAAAACCCCAAACAAACAAACAAACAAAACAAAACAAAAACCAAAAAACAAAAAAAAACCCAAAAAACAAAAAAAACACCCTCTTAGTGAAATGATTTTTTAAAATATATATTCAACACAGTGTTTCATCTTTGGTAAAATGAGGTGTTGCAACAAAAATTTGGAATAACTCTGATAAACTTTCAGAAGAATTTTATTAACATTTGAAACAATAACCTTTTCAGATGTATCAGCACTGGCATTCCTACAGATTTGATGAATGACTGCTCCACATTATTATCTAGATATTATTCAATATATCACGTCTGGTTTATCACTATAACTGTTTGCATTATGTCAGAATTTTATTAGCAGGAAGTTAGGAATATTCTACATACCTCTTTTCAGTGATGCCACTCAATCTGGCTTGGATTTTTTTCTTTAATTGTTGTTTAATGAAGGTGCATTTTAAGAGTTTGTAATTATTTAAATTATTATTTATTGATATTGTCCATGTTCAGACTTTGAATTTTAGGTGCCTTATCTATGCTTACATACTTCCCTTTCTTCTCTTTATTTGAAACTTTTTGATTTGGGCCATGATTCTGTAATGCTTTATTCTAGACATGTAAGTGGAAAGCACTGAAGCCATTCAGATTTCCAGAAATTTACTGAATAGGTATCAAGATCAATGCTAAAGACAAAATCTTCTTAAAATGTAGTTGACTTGAATTTTTTATATGGTCTTAATAAATCATATATAGAAGAGAAGTAAATATTCTTCCATCTAATATATTTTCTTCTTCTAATAGGTTAAAATATGGTTGCACTACTTATTAAAAAAAAAAAAAATCTAAACTACTAAATGCACCAAAACAGTAGAATTAATACTGAAAATGTTATTAATAATTTAAAAAGTTTAAGGCAAAATGTTACCAGTAAACATATACTTGTGAGTTTTCTGTTGTATGTTATCGCTCACATTTTATGTATTTTCAGACAAGTATGAATAGGATAATATTTAGATATAGTTAAGAGTTACATAGGAAGATGAATGAAAATAGTTTGTCATTTGCAAATAAAATACTCAGCATGAATCTATAAAATCTGTGGAATTAACAGCAATGAGTGAAGTTTTATGGAGGAGTTGGAGACAATTGAATATTGGCAGGTTTTGAATATCTAATTCCCTTATGCATATTTTGATACTTGTGTAGTGTCAAAAGGTGTGTTATTCTTTTCCAAGGTCAAAAATATTCTAAGACATTTTATAAGAAATTCAAATTCATCTGCTTTAGTTTAAATATAACTGCTTTCTTTTAAAAATGTATTTTTCTTCTAAAGGGAAGTGAAAAACCACATTTGATGAAGATCTTATAAAATGTGCTTCAGCCTAAAGAAATTTCTTCTTTCCAGTTATCAACTCTTTTACCAGGGGGTATATGATGGAGACTTGAAACTCGACTCTGGTGATATTTGTATGGATAGCAACACTGTAACAAGGCTCCCATGGCTGCAAATTGTATCCTTATAAGAGTACTTCAGGATTTGAAAATATTTAAGTAATCACAGTTTTAGAGTTATCATCTGGTAATGCCTGGGAATTGGTGACCCAAGGGACTAATTCCAAACATTACTAGAAAATGACATTGCTCATGTCAGTGTGGAAGTGTCTTGGTGAATATAAACCATAATATAAAAACATTTGCAAGCAATTTGGCCATCTGCTGTTTCCTGTCGATACTGTTTAAGAATAAGCTCATAGCTTCACAAAACAAGTCAATGTGCCAGCACCTGAGGTAAAAGTCTTTGAGGTCTCAAGAGCATATAGTCTTTTTTTTATTCCCCCCATCTCAGAACTGCACATTGTCTCAAGATGTTAATAGAGAAAGGCTAGAGCTTAAACCTACATATGGAAACTGCTCTTCTCAACTCCCAGTCTTCCTGGAACAGAGAATTAGAAAAGCGTCCCTCTTGTCCCCATCAGCTGTGCTTGTTGTTCAGATGGAAGAGAGATACCCCAGAGGGTGGCCAAGGCAAGAAAAGAGACATACCCAGAGGTAGAGTACTGTTACTGTACCAAACCTATTGAAGTGGGTCTTGTATGGTAATAGCATGCAGTGGTTTATTGTCATTATGCATTTCCTTGCTGTGTCTATTTTACATAAGTCTGTTTACACTTGGTTTTGCAAGGCTGATAGATCCAGGCACATTTGTCCCTTTGGATTTTGCCTGCATGAAAATCAGCTTCAAGACATTGCCCCACTTAGCCAGATGAAAAATGTGTCCTCACTAAGCCCCTCCTTTGCTGTGGTCTATCCTGACTGCAAAATTATTTTTGAGGTTGTGAGTGGCTGAAAGCAAATTAGGTTGGTTTTTTTTCCACCTCAGATAGTTACTTGGGAAAAATCTTGTAATATGTTCCTTTGCTGGAAGAGTCACTTTAATCACTTCTTTTTTTTTACACTGGCTTGAAAAGTTGCTAAAATGAAGCATGATACTGGGTAAAATTAATATGTGGAAAGTTCCACAAAAGTTATTCGCACAATAGTTCTTAGCAATTTGTGCTTTTACATGTAATTCTTGTTCATACTTTTCAGGTTGATGTTGATTTCTGTCTCTTAACAAACTTGAATTCCTATCACACTTTGGTTTTGTTTTATTTTTTTTAAAAACTCTTATTAACTCAGTAGTTAGCATTACAGTGTATTCATTCATTTCAGCTCAGTTTGCTTGGTCACTGGCTGTGACTATAGACTATCTTGCATAAGAAACCCTAAACATGTGAAAATAACATACCATGGCTTTTTTTTTTTTTTTTCACCTTTTTATTCCATGCCATATTTAGAAGCTCATTCATAGACCATTGGGAGGTTCATTCATGGCCCACTGGGAAAGGTTAGGACTATAATTAGACCTTTTTTTTCTCAGGCATTTCAGCAATAGAGTGCATGAAGGTTACTAACAGTTTTCTTTTAATTGATCCCTGGTGATTTTACTGTAAAGCTGTTAACTTGTGCACTGGGGACCCACAACCCACGGGCTTCTTGCACTGACATTTGCAGCAATGATTAGAATGTCATTGCTTTCCAATATTTCATTGTCATTCAGGGAGCACTTGAAATACCTTTTAACTCATATTGCAATGGAACACACATTTACCACCACACACACATATACACAAACACACATACAGGCTTTTCCATTTCAGCACCACAGGCCTTTGAAATTGGATTTGGTTTTGAACATCCACTTCAGTATTGCCTTTCTTTTCTGCACAGTGTCACTTTCTTGTCTCTCATACTAATGGAAACAAAGCTAAACCACTCACTCTGCACATAATAGTGGACCCCAAGGGCTAAATGTCTGTCAGTATGGAAAAGACCGAAAACAAAGAAATTGTAACTGTTTGTGTGAGTGCAAGAACTAATGTTCATCCATGTCAATTCTCTCAGGTCTTTGAACATGAAATCATTCATTCAGTTTCAACTCCGATCACATCACTTAGCAGAGATCAGTACTCAAAATTCTAACAGGTTCCAAGACCAGTGTACGTAATATGCTGGAGGGCTTAGGAAAGTGTTTTAAAAAAGAGGGGGGTTCTGGTAGTTGAAGTCTATTGTCTTTCACTGAATTCTACAGCTGTGATTGAAAATGTCACTTTTCAGCTCATATATTTCAGACTTTCCTGTCTGGAGAAAGATTAAATAAAAATATATATGTCATTTATGCCATTTGAAGGTTTTGGTTTTTGTTTTGTTTTTGTTTTTTTGGTTTTTTTTTTCTTTCTTTTGGGGGGGAGTTGGAGGGGGGGAGTAGACCCACTGATTTCAATATGAGAAATAAATAGAAATTCTCACTCAATAGGAGTGGCAGAATTCAGGCCTCAGTCACTCTTGATGTTCTCTTGTTCTTCAAATTCAACTGAGGCTGAACAAAATAAGTTTTCTTTTTTTAAAAAAAAACTAAAAAAAATTTCAAAACATAAAAGTAACATTGAACTAACATGCTTTATGTGAAAGTTTTTTTATGCAGTATTTTAAAACAATGCCCAAGTTAAATAAAAATAACTTGCACTTTCTTTAAAAGAACTAGGAAAAAGCCTTACTCTTCACCTGTAAACTCCATAAGAAAAGGAGATTTTTTCACAAACTAAAACCTGAAAAATTATTTCTAAATATCTCTGAGGAGTACATTAGTTTGATTCATAAATTGTTTTCATCAGGATGTTTTAAGACTTTCATTCCAATGAATTTCCTAGGTACGAATTCTTTAAATTCAGCATAGAAAAGTCTATGTAGAAATGTACAGTACAAGGTGAAGTTTGTTTATTTGTCTGTTTTTATTTCAGTAAAACAAAGAGGAGAGGAGACAAGATTAGTGTTCCATGTGTCTCTGAAAGGACCAGGAGGGAAATAAACAGCACAATCATAATAAATATGGGAGGTAAATGACACCTCCTACAGTGCCAGTTGACTGGCACATGTGGTATTGAGTGACAGTGCAAGGACAAAACTTTTAAATGCTTCCACACCAATCTGGAATCCTAAGAAGAAGATGAGGAAATGAGTGCTTGGCATCAAATGGCAATAATAATTTAAATATCTCAGGGACCTTGTGGGACTCTGTAGGAGATGCTAGTGCTAATTTTCCAGGCATGACAGACTGAGATGTACAGACACAGTACACGAAAGATAGTACAAGGTGTTGCAGCATAAAATATAGTGGGAATAGAGGAAATTACTGGCAGATGTAAATCTCATACTCCAACAGTAAAAATGTAGTGCTCTTCTTGTACTGTAACATGGTAGAGATCAAGATGCGTTAACATTACAAGAGCTGCAGCTTTAGCATAGGTGCTGATAGTCAGTGATTTAAACTACCAGCATATTGACTGGATCAGAGCCTCATCAGGAGCAGATGAATGCAATAAATCACTGCTTCCTGGAAAATCTTGATTCAGACCCCACAAGAAAAGGTGAAGTTCTGTGTCCTGGGACACAGGACCTAATTAAGAATAAATGGGAGAGCTGCTCCTCAGAAGTGATCATTAAGGAATTTGTGTATTGTCTTAGGAGACAGTGGACCAAATAAATCTAGCATACAAATATTGGCATGATTCTTGAATATTTAAGATATAGAACAACGTAAAAATGAGGGAATTAATAAAAACAAAACAACATAAAGCTTCTGAAAAGGAAGATATCTGCAAACAGTCTAGAAGCTGCTCCAAAATGGTAATAAAATCTAATAAAAATTTTTTGGATATTGGAGAATATGAGGGATTTGAGACATAGAAACTGGTCAAGGCTGTACTTTAATTAATCTTCTGCAGTCACTGCTGGTGAAGTAATACTGGGCTCATGGACCACACTGATGCAGCAAAGCACTTCTTATTCCAGTTCCCACTGGTTCTCTGAATATAGCTCTCCCAATAAATTAATAAGTACCAGAGTCTGGTACCTAAGTTGTAGGACTAAAATATCCATACTGCTAAGCTACAGGCTACTGAGATTAAACTTGGCCCAGGGTTGTTCTCGTTAAGCAAGTTGTACACAGCCAGCTTTTCTTGGGAAGCTGTAAGTGTTTAACTGTATGCATGTGAGCTGTTACCACGCCAGCTGGATGGGCTGTTACATTTTATGTAGCATTTTAGACACAAGGACTATATTGCAAAGGCAGCTGATGGTGTCAGGTGAGGCCTGATCCTTAGAGAGAGCTGTAGCATATAGACCAGAGAGATGTGTTAGTTCACGTATCTGCTAGATCACCATGCCTAGAAAAAAATAAAATTTAAAATTAAAAATTAAGAAGTTGCAAAGCTTTACACTTGAGCTACTTAAAAAAAAAAAAAAAAAAAAAAAAAAGAGTAATGAAAACCCAATTTTTATTATTTTATATGATGAACTGTGAAATCCCAGGATACTTCATTAATATCCTGGTTCTACTAAGTTTTGTTCATTTTTCCAGTCTATATTTAGGGAAGTGAAGTAAGTCCATGATCAACTCAGTTTTTATATCCAGAAATCTTTTCAGCTCATCCTAAAGTAAACACTCATTTGGTCAGCTGAATTGAGTAGGTCTTTGTGTACACACCAATTTCTGGTGTCATCTGAAAATGTCTGTGGATCTCTAGGATGTCATTGCAGGGTTGTAACAGGCAAGACAGGACCTGTGGCACATCTGTGCCCTTCCTGAGGAACAATCAGAAAGTGGATCAAATAGGACACTGGCAGTGCAATTGCCCTAGTTACGAGATGCGAGTGAGCAATTGATTTGTACTCTAGATGTCTACATTAAGTAAGTGAATATAGCCCTAGGGGTGTCTGCTTCTGTAATGGGATGGAGAGAGATAGTAGACAGTTCAACATTTATTAAAGGTCATCCCATCTTAAGGTGAATTTGTCTCTGATAATGCCTGTTTCTCTGGGGACTACAAGGTCTTATATCACAAGCTGATGTTCCTTTGCTTCTTTCCAAACTAAAGATGAGATCACTTTTATGAGGATAATGTTTATTTTCAAAGTGCAATTGGAAGGAAAATTCCAGCATACGCAAAGCACTGAGGCCCTAATTAGTCACACTGACTAAGCTCCATTTCCTGAAGAGAGCAAAGGTGCATGCCTGGTAATTTCAGCATGTTCTCTCCATCTAACTAACCCAGTACATATATATTCAAGTTAAATTCAATGTGGATAATCAGAACTGAATGCTTTTGGTATTCAGTATCAGCAAAAATGATTTTTTTCCCCTCAACTGATTTCCTTTTCTGTTAGACTTATTTAAAAAAAAAATAATACCAGACCAAAATCTCTCAGAGAACTATAAAAAACTGAAGTTATACTCAATGAACATTTAAGCACTACTTGTTATAGACAGGGAAGTGATGTGCAGTGAATCAAGTTAATTTAAGATTACAGTTTCATTTTTTGATAATATTAGAACTGTGTGAGGTATCCATAAATACATATTTGGTCTCTGATTTTTTTCAGATTTCTTCCTTATCTTTTTAAACTCTATTTATTCTTTCGACCATGTGGAAGATTATTCAAGAATTAAGTCTCTTTCTTTATGTGAGACAAGTATTCAGGCTTTCCTCTGTAGAAATTCCTAAATAATTAATCTTTAAGTTTCATAATAAATATGTTTTTGAAATTCATTTTATGTGGGCATGTGTATAAAGTAAAGATTCAGAAAAATGGAAAATCACCACATGAAATATGATAATTTCTTTCTAGGTAATTTATTTTAACAACTTGGCTAGCAATGATATTTTGAAAGCTTTCAAAACACATATTTCTTATCAAGAAGGTCAGTCAAACACCTCCAGAACTGTTATTATCACACATTAAAACACATTTGAAATCTTTAGTCTGTATAACATTATGTGTGATGGACAGAACAGAATGTAAAGAAGTTTACACTAATTTGCTGCAGATATTGATTATGTCAGTGCCAATATCTATGGAAATTAGAGCGTACTACTGTCCTACAAGGTTAGAGAGTACTATGGCTAATTCTTGCCCTTACACCAAAAGAAACAGGTTAAATGTGTCAATATCAATAAATACTACCTCAGAACCTAAAATCAGTTGCTCATATCCAAACTATTGTGGGCTTTGGATGATGCTAACATATGAACAGTGCCTGTTGAGAGAAAGTTCCTTCCGACCAGCCAGAAGTATTCCAGAGACTGTCCAAGAAATTTAACTGTAGAGATAAGTCATGGTGCCTGGGACTGTCCTGGCTCTTCTTGATGTTGTTTTCTCAGCAAACTTTAAACATGATGTCTTTGTTTCCATCACTAATTATTGTTTTCTCCTCCCTTCTTTTTTTTCCTTCCTTCCTTCCTGACGTGAGTGCTGATCAACACTCAGAAAGGTAAGTGGGGAAATTTTGCTGTGGCGCTGGGGACCTCAGTTTTAGCAGCACGGACATTCTAACAGGCTACTGCTGTGCTGCTTGCTCTGTGGTGACCACAGTCTGCCGTGCAGGTCTCAGCCTTTTGGACCTGGCTGCAGGTGGCAGTGGGTGCCCTGGTTCCTGGTGGACACAGAGCTGGCCACACAGCTGGAAGTGTCCTGGGCAGATCAAATTCTTTTCATGCACCCTACTCAGCAGTCAGTAGGTGGCTACACCTTTCTGTGGTTATCACCTCGGGCTGGTTTATAAACACAGTAAGGATGGCAGAAGTACTATAGCCCATTAAAAATCCCTTGAGCATCTCCTCAGATCGTTTGCTTTCATGTTGAAACCTCCATGGGTGTTCCCTATCATGAACAATTCTCACATGTGCAGCTGTAACAAGTGCATGAGACATTAAAGCCATCCTAATATATCGTGGCAATAGGACTACAATGCTTAGGTACTGCATTAATAAGTATTTGATGGAATTTTTTTTTTTTTTTTTTTTGCACAGCAGGTACTTTTCTAACTCAAATAATTCCATTGATTTAATTTTTTCCCAAGATCCTTAAAGATAGAAGTGCACACTACTGACTAAAGATGCGAAACATTTCATTAAAGTCATCCCTGGATCCCCAATCTCTAACACAAAAAAAAAAGAATTTGTTTTTTTCTTGGTCAACACAAGAAGTACCTGGCTTGTGTTTGATTGATTCTTCTGTGTAAATTAGAGGGAAGAAAGCTACATTTATCTTTGCAGATTTTTAATGTTTTATTGACAGTTAGATGAAAAAATAGCTGGAGATTTTTCTGCCCAGTGAAAAAAATAATTCCGAATTTATATGAATCTAAAAAGAATTAAAAAAATAATCTTGATTGTAAGACACAGGATGCTTTTTTTATTATATACATTATTATACTTTATATACATTAATATACTTGTAATAGAAAAAGATATTAACCCTACAGATAATTGAAATGCTCAAACTGATTTAAACTGTGTCTCTTTTAGCAGAAAAGAGATTGAGCAAAATATGTATCTAGGAACAATGAAAGCATTAGGGTGCCCTACTGTGTTCTGCTTCTCTTAGAAGCTGTGAAACTGTTTTGCCAATCAGGCTAAAAGGTCAAGGCTTTTGATAGTGATTGTCACCAGAAGAACACACAATCTACCATATTTTCATATGCATGAGAAATAAAAATTGTAAAGAAATTTTTATATCAAAATTTTAGGCAAACCCATATCAGATTTCAGGAAAAGAGGGATTTGCAGACCTGCTACGTAGCTCTGTTTCCATCGGATTCCACTGCCTGGAACTGCAGACAGGTATGCGCATAACCAGTTTAGTTGCACTGTTGTTCCTGACAGTGTGGGCTACATTATCCCTCAAATATGTAAAGGGTAACTGGATGAAATAGCAGAGTTTACCAGACTAGCTGACTTAACAGTTCCTTCTGCATTTAATCTCTATGGATCCCAGCTATCTTAAGGACATATTTGCATTTAGATACAAACTTCAACTACAGACAGTTATGAACTGTTTTCATTTGTACTAACAGAAATATTCAGAAGTGAAACATCAGAAGCTAAAAATGACAGTGGTGGTGCTCAAGGGAGGAAGCCTTGCCCAGAGGGAGGTACATTGCTTCAGATATGAGATGGGGAGTTCACATAGGTAGATTCCAGCAGTACTTTGGTCTCTGATACTTAGGGACCTCAACACCTTATGTGGTACTATGACATAAGCAGCTCTCTAAAAAAATTAGATCATGCTCTACTTTTCACCTTTTTAATTGCTGTGGGATGTTGCTAAACTGAACATAAAAATGTTAAGGAGGATGTGATTATCTATTTTTTGTGCAATTCTCCATAAAAGTGTTTCAAGGAAAAAGCATGGAGAAGTTACGCAGCTGAGACAACTGTGCTCATATGGTGAAATGATTTTGAGATCATTGTTCTTATGAAATGTTTTAACTGATTTATGTTAAACTGTAATCTGGGATTGGAGGGTGGTTGAGATTCTTATAAAATTCTTGATTTCTGGCTTCCATGCCCATGCAGCCGGAGTAGTTCATATTCTTCATTATATCAGTCAAGTTTTGTTCATTTGTAGTCCTCCCGTAGTCTCTTGTCCTTAGTTTGGAAGCACAATTCCTTGATTAGAAAAGTTTACTCCTTGATTCATAAATGCTAAACAGCACTAATGCTTGTTGTATTAAATTTCACATATAAAAGAAGGCCCTGTAGTTGTGAGGAATAAGTAGGGGTACAGCTAGTCAGAATAATTATGTAGTGCTGGAGGCAATATTTGCTGCTTGTTTGTATACATTTAGCTCGAAAGCCCTTATCAAAAACTACCTTACTGAAACTGGAAATGTTAGGGGATTCTTTTGGGTTATCTCACACAGTTTCTTCATATCGCCTTAGGTTGTTTAATTCACGTCCATAAAGGGCAAGTAAACTGTGTAAGGAAAAGATTACAGTGCCCCTGCTAGTTCTAAACTGTATGTTTTTGATTTATTCAGTCCTCTTACTTTTATTTGAGGTGGAAATCTCATCCAAAGGCCACTGACTCTGTATTCCAGATGTTGCCGTATCAGCCTAACTTCCATTTCTCATATCTGCCTTCTCCTATCTGTCAAGTTTATGAAAAATTAGAGCTCTCATACAATCAAAATGTCATCCTCCCCACCTTCCCCAGCAAGCTTTGCTTTTGATTATGGGTAAGCAGTCATGTGTAAAACCTCATATTGGACATCATCAACAGGACTGCCTATGGACTGTGGAATCTGCTACATGATATTTTTAGATCAGGTTTTTATTGAGAAACTTCATGTACTAGAAGAAGAATGGTTTTGTTGTGGTTTTTTTTTAACTCAGGTGGTGGACCTCTTCTGGAAGGCTTGAACACTTAGTCAAAAGACAATGTTTTGGCTGAGAAATTTTTACTGTGACTTAGAGATCTGAATCCATCTTGAATCAGTTGTGATTGAGAGTTACTAATGCCTGGTTGTCTTTCATAATGATTCCAAATAATCAAATGGATTATGTGTTTGTACTTCAATGACAGAAAAATATTTAGCTCTGTTACCTGACCAAAAAACTCACTTCTTGTTCTGATCAGAAAGAGTAGCACTGACAGAATGTCTGAGTCTGTTTAAATGTTTTTTTTTTTATTTTTCTTTAACACCAGGACTACACATCTATTGGTGCTGACAGAACATGTACACTACTTGACACCCTCCAGCTACAACCTCTGAAACACTTGCCAAGACCTTGTAGCAGACTAAGACCTGAAGTAAAAAGCCAAAAGTCATAACAGATAAGTTGACAGTAAAAGAAGAGAGAAGGGATAATACTTATTTTATCATAAAACTCACAGACAACCTGAGAAAGTGAATGTAGTCCCAGCTGTAGACACACCAAAAACAGCAAGAGAAATGTTAAAATGTATAGTTTTATAGTATGCAGCTATGGAATTCATGGGCACAAGTTAACAAGAAAGCCAAGGCTGATAGCAAGAGGACAAAAATCAGATTTCCAGACATTCTGAGATGTTTGTTTTTCATGAGTGGTTCAAAAGGGATGAAAACAGCTGGACTTGGTTAGCTGAAGGGTTCTCCAACAGAGAAGAATCTCACATAAATCACAGCTATTGCACAGGAACTTGATTGGAGGACTTAGAAACTTTGGAATCTATAACCAAATCTATATGGCTGAAAAATTTCTGATGCTGGAATTAGGCCGCCATTCAAGAAAACACAGCTCAATAAGTAAAATACAATTATTTCTGATTAGCTTTACCTGGAAAACTCAATGCAATAGAGATTCTGTTTCTTGCACAGTAAACAATGTCAATAATAAGATTGATAAGGCTTTTTGTTTTTATTGTTTTCATGTTTTCAGGACTTAACAATTTGGTATCTACATCTTGAAATTTAAAAATTAGGAACTTTCTCCACTTTCACATTTTGTAAACTGCAAAGATATATTTTTGGAATAGATAAAGGTAATAGCAAACCGTTTCAATATAAAATGTCATGACAGTAGCTGGCTGCAACTAGAAAATTACATTTATATAATTGGAAGCTTTCACCAGTACAATGTCCCATGAGTTGAATTTACCAAATTCTTCAGACCACAGCCCAAAGTCTAAAGAATAAATCTTTAATTAACAGTAGAAAAAACCCCATGTCACTTAATATAGCACAATATTGTACTCTAAGGAAATTGAAAACTCTAGCTGTATGTGGCTTGTCTGTCAACACTAGTGTGATAAAACTTGTTTGAGGCTCTTCGGGCTCACTGTTCCCTTTCACCTATCTACATTCCAGATTAATCCATCTTTTATAATTTCAGAAATTCTCTGTCTTAGTTTTTCCATGGTATCATTTACTAAAATGTTTAATTGCTGACCTTCCAATCTATCCAGTTTTAAGAAAGTCTCTGTAAAACTGGCCAGTCCTCCAACCTTACCCTGTCAATTTGATAATTTTAACCAGTTAGTCTTAATGGTTATACAATACTTTCTGAGAGAAAATAACCCAAATTCATATGACTCCATGCCCATTTCATCTCAATTTAAGTGTAGTCTACTAAGCATTACAAGAAATAAGGGCAGGAAAATCTTTTCTTTACATTTACATTTTTCACCATGTCATTTTATCCAAGTAATTTGACTGTAGTTTCAGTGCCTTTTATACAATGAGTTCAAAACACTGACTGATTGTTAAGAACTGGCTTTCCCAGAACAAGGTATGTTCTGCCACAGTCTCTGATGCTAGACAGCTCAGTTTCAGCACTCTGAATTAAACTGGAAGTGAAATGGGCTCTATAAATTCAAGTTTGGGCTGAAACAAAACGCTTTGATTGAGATAATGATAGCAGTCTGATCTGGGTAGAGATTCTTCATTTAATGTTTATTTATCCCTCTATTGACTAATAAAACATCCTAATATTGTAATGATCTTAAATCCAGAGTTGGTCTGTAATACAAGTAGTTGAAAAAGATGAATGAAAACAATTAACATGAGAACACTAAAAGAACCAAAATATAAGTTCCACATTAATTTTCAGTAATAAAAAACAGTAGTCAGTGTTATATACTTCATCTTTTAGTGTCTTGGGATTATTTTATGTCATATTTTGGTAATGAACAAAACCAGACTACAGAGTATACATATACTCACAGCCTACAGAATTAGACCATTAGATCATAAGCAGGCAGAGTGATCATAGACCTAGACCTAAATAAAAATGCTATTTATGTACCCTTAGTTGGTGAAATAATGTCTTTGGCTGGACAATGACCACAGGAGAGATTAACTTGGTAACATCTCATCAGCACTTCTAGATAGACATCCCTAAAAGAAAACTTTGTTCAGTGTTTTCCAGAATGAGAAGACAATTGATCATGTTTGACTCGTAGTTATTATGTCCCTTGAATAAAGGTATTTTATGTACCAGAAATCAGCAATGATTGCCATAACCCATTTCATAGTTAATGGAGAAAAACCATAGATTCTTTATGATAGACTTCATGGTGGATGATCCGTCATGCTAGAAGAGTTGATCATAAACAGTAATTCCAAGGAAAAACTTTCTGAAATTCTTTCACTGGGCATTTAAGTTAATAGAGTGTCTCAAGATGTTGCTAAAGGAGTAGGAGCTGACTCAAGACTTCTTTGCCATGTAGTGAGGAAGACATAATTAAATCTTACTTCAGTGGCAGAACAACTTTCATAGACTAAGGAAAAGAAAAACTGAGCGGGAACCAGCTTGTTCCAGGAGATGGCTAGAGTTGTTAATGACAGCTGACATGTTCCTTTTTTCCTACTGCATCTATCCCCGAGTTTTAACCCCAAGCACTCATCTGTTTCTCTTCCTGCAGTTGAAGTAAGTCGCTCCCTGCTAAAAGCTCAGATTTCCTTCCTGTTCTTCTTTGCATGCTGTAGAGAGGAAAATGTGGCAAGGCCGTGGAAAAGGAGCAGATTCCAGAAAGAAGAGTAGGTGGCAATTCCTGAAGGTTTTTAAGTTGCTAGAAAAGAAGGCTCCCCTAACCTGATTAAAAGGGACATTGGACTCTGTGTCCAATGACGCTTCAAAATGTGTAAATTTCAGAATACCTGATTTTTTCCTATTACTGCGCTTCTGAAATAGTAGAACATTTTTGTTTTGATTGTTTCCAAGGTACCATGAAATTGACCTGGGAAAGTATTAAAAAAATGTGCCCATACTATCAAGCAGTATGAATTTCAATCCATAATTCATCCTTTGGTACTACATACTTCAGGTGGCATTTGTCTAAATGAAACAGAAATAACTGTATCTCATATGCAGTTCATTTACTTATTGTGTGTGCTGGAAATCACATATTAACTATCAGTTTTCTTCATCCTCCAAAAAACAAAAAAAAACAGAATCTTAAGACACATTTCATGACCCTGAAATAGACTGACAAATCAAAGTATAACATCACAAGATAGTTGTTTCTTACCAAAGCTGAAGATTCAGCTACTTCAATTTTGTAATTGTAAACATTCTTTTTTTAAAAGGTTTTTATATATTTTTTTTTTCTCAAAATGAATGGAAAGATGTAGAGACACTTTATTTGATTAAGTTCTACTTATATCACCATGATACATTTAAAATCAAAGCAACTTAATGAGATAAAACAGAAGTTAACCAAAAATATTTCAACCAAAGCCAATGACTACTGGAGTGTAGACTTGAGAGGGATTTTTTGCTTTTAAAGTATTTTTTCCTTATACTTAAAGTAGTTTTAATTTATTTCAACAAAATATAAAAGCGTATCTTAGGCAAATCAACTTTTCCAAAGAAAAAGGATGAAAAAATAAATAGGAGTGAGAGAAAGTAAGGGGAGATATATTTAAAATAACACAGGATGTGTGGCCTGTAGAATTGGTAACATTACCAGTAAGTGAAATACTATTACAGGGGCTGGGAAAAGAAAGAGAATGTTAGAAACTGATTAGTTGTTTCATTTGCAAAGAAAACAAAGGAAAAAAATCTGTGAACTGTTACTCTTTGTGCTGTTTTACCTTTTCTGCAGAAACTGGGATGTAGAAATAGGAATAATCATGTCAGTGCATTGGGCTGAACCGACTGTTCTGGGGAATAGTTTTAAGGCAATGTTGAGAATCTCATAGAATCAGAGAAAAATCTTTTCCACATAATTTCTCTCTGTCTTTGATAGGTTATCTATACACCCCTGTGGATCTTCAGAAGCAATAACTCTAATATCAGACATGTTATTAATGCTTTCTGAAAAACTATCTATGGCTGTGCTGTGTACTAACACCTCACCTGTGGAGAGCTACCCTTAAAAGCCACACAGTGGCCTCTATTGACAGTGGCATCCTCACCTGGAGTGCAAACCAGAATGCAAGAAATCTCCTTTTACAGTCTTAGCCTAGAAGCATATTCAGTCTATACAGGATGAAGTCCATGAAAGTCCTCCTCTTAGGATTTCTCTAATGAACCAGAACCTCAGCTACCTCCTGGGTAGGTGTTACTGCAACCATTTACAGGCTAAATTATGTGCTGTGCCCTGGCCTGGCAACTAGTGGAAGATCTTAGTGCGTCAATAGGAAGCAGTCAAGGATAGTTAGACTGTTACAGACATATGATTAAGTGCAGTTCAGCTTAAGAGACAAAGAGAAGAGGCAGGAAAAGAGGTAAATTAAACACTCAGAAATGCAAACTTGAGCAATGGCAGATAGTGGAAACAGTATAGAGGGGTTCATATCATGGATTCACAAGCTATAGAAAAAAACACTCTAAAATAACATTATTTTATTGATTAGAAATTAGATACTTGATTAGAACTCTGTAACTGCAGAGAACAAAAGGAAGCAGGATTATTCTGAGTCTTACTGAAAAGAGCAAATATATGTAGTATTTGAGAGCCTGAAGGATTGTGTGAAATTTATTATGGAATGTCGAAAGGGGGCTGTGAGGATGTACTAAAATTTTTATAGAGTGTTCAGAGAAAGGGACATATGCTGGGGAAAGGGGAGTGTGGGGTGTAGTTGAAGCTGAGCCAGGAGGAACAAGTGTGAAAAACAGAGAGGAGAGGGGACAGAGAAGACTGGTTGTGTGAGAGTGTGGGCATATTTTCTAAGAAACTTTAACAAGCTGTATTAGCCTGAAAGTAGAAGACCAACTTCTGCAGAGACCAAAGCTGTGAGGTCTGGAGGCCAAAAATGTCAAATCCATGCTAAAATTTAGAGATCATACAGAAATGACAGCAACCTTGTGAATCAAGATTGTTCTCCTTGTGAGCTTTAATATTCATCATCTGGAAATGAGGAGAAAAATGATGCTTTCTGTGATGCTCACCATTGTGTAAGTGCTGATTATGTTAATTGGGCTGCCAGTAAAGACCTTGCTCTTCCCCTTGTCTTATTGTGTGTACTTATATTGTGTGCATGTGTTTTGCATCTTTGGTGCATGCACTAAACCCTGCCACTGGCTGGACCTGGAAAAGGGGCACAGTATCTAACAGGCTGGGAAATAGAAGTCCAGTGGCTTCACTGAAGTTGAATTTTCTCACCATTTATTGCTGATGGGAGGGAGTGTACTCCCTTTGCTTTCAGTCTTTAATGCCCCGGAGAAGTACACCTGGCTATGTCCTATCAATTGAGTGAGTGCATCAGGAAAAGATTCTATGTCTCAGCCAGACTAGGTGTTTGTGTTCTCTCAAGTCCACTTGAGGCTAACTGGTTGAAGCTTTGAAAAATTCCCTGAATAAATGTGGTGAACTCTTTTTTTCAGTTTCCATTTTCACATAACCTCTTTCATCTCCCGCCATAAACATAAGATAACAGAAAGAGTAGTGATTACCTTCACTTTTCCTCTACAAAGGGTTTATACCTCTTTCTTCTTACACTTTTGATGCTGTAACCTAATCAAGTGCACAGTTTGATCAGAATATTCTGTCCATGGAAGGAATTCTTAGTGGTCTACTGAGAAGCAGTGTCCAAGTTTACTGTGAGTCCACCCCTCCAAAAATGCTGCATTGACTACCTTAGACCTTTTGGTCTATGCTTCTCATGTTCCTGTCTCAGCTTTTGTGATGTGGTTCTCAGCACTTGTACCCCTTGTGTTTTTAATGTATATTTTATGGGAGGAATCCTTCTTTTTCCCTTCCTTGCAATGAATCTTAAACTATTCCCAAACTGGGTAATGGGGTGTAGACTATAATACATCTCTGGAAAAAGGAATACAGAGCACAGAGATAATCTCAAACCATTATAGGTAAATATATTAATTCTGTGACTAGATTGATGTGATCCCAACCATAAATATCCTAGAATTTGCTTTATTTTTGTTTTGGGTGCTTTGTGCTTGTCTACAGGCTATAGAAATTTTTTGGATTTAATACAAAATACCCCATTATACCTGCAGTGTTTAAACTGTCAGACTATATTGGTATAAAGGATTGTACAACATGGAAATGCTTGACCTGTAAGTAGGAACCACTTAAACTGTTTTTTGTTTGAAAACAAATTAATGTGAATGCTAAAGTGTAGGAGAAATGACATTAAACAATTAAGTCAAAAGATGATAGTAGTATTATTTTTTTGTTTGACTGGTCTATTCTGTTGCCACTATTTGTTGACCCCCAGGTTGTTGAAGTTTTTTCCTATCTTAAGGGATATTAATTACAGAAAAAGAGTGCATAGACCTGTAGTTTCTATGAAAACCTTTAATCTCTACTGTGGGAGAACATTCTATTATAAATGCATGCACACAACATTCATTGACATAAAAAGGAGTTATTGGCACCCACTGAGTGGAGAATAGATGACATGGTTGCTGAAGCAATTACTTGTAGTGTCTTTCATGATATTTTGTTGAAACATTCTTTAAAGGGAAGAGTTAAGAAAGGAGGAGAGAAACTAGTATTTTTATTCAAAGGAAGTTTGGCCTTTATTTAGTGTAGATTTCTAATCTAGACATACTAAATATACTACGACAGATGATATTTCAAAAGAATGTAAAGTCACAAGTGCTCATTTATATGCCCCATGAAAACCTGTGGCTGTGTAGCTTTACTGAGTTTTATGGATAAAATAGGGTTTATTCCATAATGTGTAGGAAATTAATAGTCACAGTGGTTTGAAGAGCAATGACTTCCTTGATAATAATGATAAACAGAATGAGCATTTGATGGATGCACTGACACTAGTGGAGGTTAATGGGGGTGCTCCCTAAAAATTTGATTTCATAATGATAAATTGATGATGACCTGCAAAGATGAAGAAGAAATTCCATTAACTTTTTCAGAGCCTCCTTCCCATGGAAGAATTAGATCAAGGGGTGCATTGGGTGCTTTCTTACTCCCAAAATAACTGATTATCTTGTGTATTGTCCAATGGCATCCACTACTGATGCAGTTGATTAGGTCACCCTCAGAGTAAACTATAAGGACAATTATCCATGATGTAGTGGTTGAGGGTCTAATAGTGAAAATTAACTTTTAATGGCAGGACTAGACAGAAGAACCTCAGTGAACTCAGAAGAACTGCACTGTACTGCTGGGTTCATTAGAGGAGTGATGCTCCTTCTTTAAAAGCAAAGTCACAACTCACATAAAGGACTATAAAAAAAGGAAAAATCATGTTGGCTTCACCCAGCTGCATGATAGCATTCAGTCAGACATCAGAGGCCACAGGATAACAGAAAGAAGAGAGGAAAAGCAATGCAACCTCATTTGTTTTGGGGCTTTCTGTAAGAAGATGATAGAGAAAATTAATATATTCCTGGAAAATTGCTCATTGTTCTAAAATGACTTGATATCCAGAGTGCCATTTGAAATACAGTCCCTGGTGGCAGTTAATATTTGTTACTACTGTGGAAAGCAGATATCACATAAATTGATAATTTGAAACAATTTTTTCCAGACAGAATGTCCATGCTGAAAAAAGCAATAAATCATCTAGTGCACTGTGGCAAATTCTGGAGAAATCAAAGATCTTGCAGACCCATAAGAAGGAATGGCCCTTTTGACCTCATCCTCTCAATGTATATTGAACTAATAGGTGGAGAGGGAACCTTACATTACCTGTATCTGTATTGGGATTGGTTTTCGATTGCTGCAGCTGTCAGTATGACCTTTCTTGTTGAATTAAATTAGCTTGAACCCTCTGTTTTTCAAAGACTAGCTTCTCTTCATACATTATTTGCATGAACACAAGGGTGATTTTTGCATCTTAAATTATAATGGCTAATACTTAACGCAATTAATTTTAACAAAAGTTAGGAGAATAGGTCAGAACAAAGAAAGGACAGGTTAGAGAATATTAAATGTGGTGAACTCTTTGGCTAGAAGTAGCCAAGATGTCAGGATATGATGAAATTAACTAAGCCAGAACTAACTTTGAACCATTATTAATTATGTTTTAGAATTCTAGGGCAGTCCTACAATATTGTAGAAGTGCAAACAGTTGCAGACATATCAATCTGACTATGGCACCAACAAATATATGATAAAATTTCTATTTTACATTTTTAAACAATCATTTTATGGAAGCCTAGAGAAGGCAGACCTGATTTTGCTAAGAACAAATGTGCTTAAATCCCACCACACTAATTCCTGAAGAGGACAATTGTGAAACATGTGATGGAGATACATGTGGTATATTAACAAAATTTTTCACATGGCCAAAATATTCTAATATTGAAAGAAAGAAAATGTAGTCCAGAAGAAATCAGTAAAATGATTTTTTACTGAAGCAGGACAGAATCTTTCTTGTAGGAGGCTGTTTCAATATGATGCTGTCCAGTACTTCTGTTTATTACATCACAAAGACCAACCTTTGTGGATCATAAACAATTGCATTTAGATGAGCATTTCATAAAGCAAGGATTTTAAGAATGGAAATGAAATTAGAAATGGTCCTAATGAAAAGAGAACCACCCAAAATATATCAAAAAGAATTAACTGAAGATGAGTGTGAGGCAATGCTGTTAAGAGACATATTTTTCTTGCAAAATTGTAAAATTAACCTGCAGAAATGTACAGTGCAATGAAATTGCACAGTTGTTGTTAGACATTGTTGCAAAAATAGATAAGCTTCATGTAGGTATTTATTTGCCAAAGTGTAATATATAACACATAGAAGGCGATATTTACATTTCCCCTAATACTTAATTTGTTCTCTTTTCTATTCTACTTTTGGCACTATGTTTTAAGAGATAATCATACCTGTGAAACAGGAGCTCTTGAAAAGCTCCCTCCAACACTGAAACAAAACCCAACCATCAGGATGAACAGGGACTTTGAAAATGTGGTCTTTGAGGAATGGTTCTCTGCAGAGAGAAAGGTGGCCTCAAATACATTGAAAGTGATGAAAGAAACAGGAATGTCCTCTAGCTGTATGCCAGTGACCTCCCAAGCCCTCGGTTCTATGCTAGACCCAATGGAGGAAACATCTCAACTTGTCCTTGAAGACATGGTAAATCTGGTTTTGATCCTACAGCAGACTAAATTGATGAACTTCCCGAGTTTGTCACTCCTATTTTATTTTTTGTGATTATATATTATCCATGTGTGTACAGCTGCAAAATGATAGAAAATACAATTGAAATATGACATTTTTAATTGGAATATGCTATTTTGTCTTTGAATTCAGTTACTGCTACAATTTGTGCACATCATTATATTACATAAATTTTGGACTTCTCATAAACATATTTCTAATTATCTTAAAGTACCATGTGTCAGTAATATTTTTATGAGGTTTGTTGTCTATGGAATAAAATTAATCTGAACAAAAGAGCTTTTCATTCAAAAAGGCTACCTCGCTGCTGCTGGAATTGACTGTGTGATAGGTTTTGTTGGTTTGTAGTCAGGCAAAGTGAAATGGCCAGAATTATTCAATTTTATAATTTCTCTCTCTATCTCCACTTCAACAATTCAATATTTTCTTTCAACAAATAAAAATTACTACAAAGGAAAAATTGGATATCTTTTTGTTGCCATTCAGAATACCTGTAGCAGAGACGTTTATAAGTGGTTGAATGACATTAATTTTATAAACATTGAAGACTTCTTCCATCACATAGATTTTAGAAGGAAGACCATAAAAATGTCACTGATTTGGAGAAGACAAACACAGTTTACAGAAAGCCTTGTTGAACTGAGGTCTTCTGAAAATGGTGCCAAAATACAGGGATGAGTATCTAAATTCAAATTGTGTACTTTTGGATAATTCTCATAACTGGTCATCAGAGACACTGAGTTCACTAAAGCAAGTGTTTATAGGAGGGGAGAAAAAGGCAGCTGCTAATTCCATGTGTTTACATATCTCCAGGTGCTGCAAAGGGTTGACACAAGTGGCTGACATTAAAGATTCAGTTAAACTGTTGTGTTTGTACAGGAAGAAACTGCAGTGATATAATAACCACTAATTTTTGTTATGATTTTATCTAAGTTTTTCTTGCTCCTTTCTGTAAACAAGAAGTACAATTATACCCAGGCATTCTCCTTGGAAGTCCTGGGGACAGGGATAGCTGGAAATTACCTTGTTATAGAGCAATTATAGAAATTTAGACTTAGATTCTTATGTTTCATGCTAGCTTTCAAACTAACAAAGGACTAAATATTTGCTTTAGCTTTTCATTAACACTAACATAACCCCATTTCAAATGATGCAAATGTTACCAAATGCCACTGAATGAATGAATATGATAGAATAACACAGCAATGAAAATTATATTCACTGCCAGCTGAAATTTGTTTTCCATTTAAACAATGTTAAAATGAACTTTTCATAGATAGAAATACAATCAAACTGTGAATGTTGCGAGCATTGTCAGTATAGATTAAATGGCAGGAAAGCTCAAATGGAAGTTAAGGTGTATAATTCCACTCTGAAAATTCAGTAACCCAAAATTTAGATTGCTAGTCTGAATCTAATTCTAAATCCTATAATAACTAATCTATACTTTAACCATATTAGAAATAATACTTGGAAAAAAAAATTTCCCTCCTGCCCCCCACCCCTCCCCCCATGCAAACCTTACAACTATAACTTTCTTACATGATTTGCTTTTATAGCAACTTTGCAGAAGAAAAGATCACTAAATAAAGTCACTAAAATATTTATAAGAAATATATTGAAACTACAGAAACGTATAATATTGACTTTCAAGAATGTTGAGTCTTTTGTCTTTATCAATGTAAGTGGAAAAAAGGATTCATATATGTTATTTATAGACACATTTACTTAGGTAAATATTCTGTGCTCAGAGATAATGTTGTAGGCTCTATTGTTGGTAAAACATCATTGGTGTGTATTTAACCTATGCAGCAGATAGAATTTGGGTAGGATAATACACCATATTTTATTGGGTTAACAAGAAATGTTTCCCATTCTTATGGAATAAGCAGCTTGCCTGTTCTTGAGGGAAATGCAGTCCTATATGCGTTATTTCACAAAAAAAAAGTCCAAAGTATTAGCCAAAATACCTCCCATATTCTGGCATTTTCACATTATCAGATAACAACATAGGATTGTGCCTTTAAAGTATCCTTTACTCCTAAGTAATTAACAATCTCAGCCCCCTATTTTTTACATGTGATTTTTATCGTTACTTTACATATTTAAAGGTTAAGAAGTATAAGAAATTTTCAAGAAGCCAAGTGGAAATGCCTTTTGTACCCTGTAGCACTTTGAAAAAAATTATCAATAACTCTTATTCTGTATGTCTGCACAAATTTATCACCTTACAAATGCAAATTCTCCATAGTCTCCATTTCCATTTCTTTTTTAGGTTAGACCTAGCAAATTCCTCCACAAAAGGCAACTCAAGGTCACAATCCTCCAAGGATATTTTTATCAAATCAGTCCTTCATAAAGCTTGAAATGTATAAAAGCATTACTGAGCAAATAAGAGGCAGCATCTCTTTTAAAAATTACTTGGCTTCATAATGAAATTGTGCAAACTTGTCTCCTTTAACTCACTCTAACAAATTCATGCCTGCCAGAATGGAATTTTTCTTTATTTAATTTTGCTAATTTTTCTTGAACAAACCCGGAAAGCAGACACGGCAGGAAGCGAATGGATAGACAATGAAATAGGCAAACCCCAAAAGACTGAGGGTAAAAAAAACAAATAAAAAAAAAAAACACAAAAAAATCCCCTAAAAGTTTTGATTAAAAAAAAAAAAAAAAAAAAAAAAAAAGAAAAAGCTAGCAGCCTAACTCTTCAAGCCCAAAGTGAGCAGCTCATAAAAGCATTAACACAGAGGCATATGTGATACACAAAAAGTACAGTATTCCAGAGACATCAACAGCAGATGTGTTTGTTTAATAGCTTATGCAATTAAGATGTGAAGCAGACAGTCTTTTTAGCCTCCTTAGTGTTGCTTCCATCTTCATGTTGCTTTCCCTCAAGTTGGTTCCCTGGGGTCAATGCCTGCAGCAAAACTGACAGCTGGGCATTCTGGGTATATTCTCTTTCCTCATGGCCCAAGCAGTTTATCAGAGAGTTTCCTTGTTCTCAATCTGTCCATAATTAGTTACAAAAAGATGCAGTGCCCTTCCATCTTGAGTTATCAATACATCTGGAGTTAACATTTGTGGCTGCTTATTCTAAGTGAGGGAACAAAAGTTTAAAATCGTATTGTGAATAAGTAGGTGTCTTATTTGACTCTGGCATCCTGTCTTCCTACTGGCATCATTATTTAACTTCTAGTAGACTATTATTCTGCTCAGTGACATGCTTTTCTGGGACTGCTTGTCTTGTACTTTAACTTATGCAATCCAAATTTCAGTGCTTTGCCTTTTTTTCTGATTTTGAGATCACAATTTTCTCCTGTCCCCTCCCTGGACCATGAAAATCAATGTTTCATAACCTAAGCAAATGCTCAGACTAATTCTTCTGGGTAGTAAATGGACATATGTAATACAGCTCTGGTGTGTTTAGGAGGAAGTGATTGCACAGCCATTATGAATGTACTCAGCATCAGAATGTGCTGCCATGTTACTCAGGCACAATGGAGATACAACAGAAGAGAAAAATTATGACTGTAGAGGCTCCTGAGAGGAGGATTAGACCTATATATATATAGGGGTTCCATCTCTACTATTCTAATTTATATTGGTGAGCAAGTTACCCTGGGTGACATAAGCTACTCCTTTCCCCAATCAAGCCAAGAAGCGCTGAAAAGCACACTAGTGCCTGAAGCCTTCTGCTGGTTTGTAAGCAGGATGTCTGACAACTTGATAATCCCCCAGTCTTTGTCTTTGTCTGAACAGAGCTAGAATTTATCACTTAGCAAGAATATATTTGCAGATGCTAAAGACCTTGATGTTTCTCTTCAATCAGGAAGATGTCTTAGTCCTCTGGGGACAAAATATAATTTTATTTGAATAAAGCTAAAACCTTTGCATATCTCACTTTGTCTACACTCTTATCTAAAAGTCTGTTTTCATGCTTCTTTAGCCCTGATGAGTTTTAGATTTTTCTCTAAAATCATGTTTCTAAGCCCTTCTTGCCCTTCTACTTGTTCCTTTGTTCTCTGATACCTTATTTTGATGAATAGTGTATGTATTTAAAAGTCCTGTCCTAAAAATTGCCTCCATGTTGAAGTGAAAATGTCTACTTTTTGTAAATTAATTTTTTTTTACATATCTGACAAACAGATTGCATAGTTTTATTGGCTATCTCTCTGTAACTCCTCTGCATATTTGAAAAATTTAATGAATTCTGTTGAAGCAGACTCCCTTGAGTGTTTTCCCTTATTTTGTAAGACTACAGTAAAGACCAGCCTTGACATCTTGTTAATCTACAAACCCCCCCGACACTTAACAGTTGCAAGAGCTGCTGATGGAGAAGTTACCTAACGTGATTATCAAGAGAGTAATATTTATTATCTTGGAAATCTTCAACAGCAACATAGATGATATCCCCATCTGCCAACTGAAACTTTTATGAAGGTTTCCTTCAGTCTCACTCACACATTCCTGTATAGCTTTATTTATTTGAGTGCCTGAATAAGACATGCGTCTGCAGTTTTCTCTCATAGTAACATTGAATTTGTTAATCAGCAGAGAAAACCCCTGAACAGCAGAGGAAAAACCCCAATAGGTATGTATACAGGGAGATACCATGGAGCTTAAAGTTGTGAAAAATAAGAAAAGCCATCAAATTGGTGACATTCAGATGAAAACATGACGCGGCTCACCGGAGTCTGGCTAGCTCGGGGGTCAAATCACTCCGGTGCCACGCCAAGAGTGGGGAACCACCACGGCAGCGCCTGCACCAGTGGTGGAACCCAACGAGCTGAGTGCTCGATGGTGATCAAGGTCTGCCCACTGCGACAGGGTCGAAGCAAAGGAGTAAGGGGAGGCCACTCCTCGGTGAGGTTCCAGCAACTTCTTTATTGAAGGTGACGCAGCCGAAGGGAACACCAGAGGGAGCGACCTCGAGCACTGCTGTGCATGGGTTTTTATACGGGGTTACACGGAGGGGAGGGTACAATTGTTTGACCAATGACAGAAGCATAGGGGAGGAGTAGAGGGATCACCCCAGGGTCCCTGGGCTAATAGGGTAAGGGGGGAGGAGAAGGGGGGTCACATGCCCCAATGGGGCATCGAGTAAAGGGTGACACCCAGGAACGCCCAGGGGGTGGAACACATCCGGGATTGGATGGGGGAAGGATTGGCAGGGAAGGTACTAGAACAAGGGGTAGGGCTAGGAGGATTGACAGGGAAGGTACTGGAATAAGAGGAGGGGAAATTCCATGTAAGGTACAAACTAGCGAGGATACAATGTTGAGACAAACCAACTTGGGATAGAAAACAGGGGAACACAGAACGAACCAAATAACAAAAGTATAAAACTTTACAGAACAAATAGAAATAAACACTGGCCTCAACAAAAACATATTTTGCTTATTTTTCATGCAGACATTCCTCACACGAGCTAATCTTAAAGGATCTTTAGGTAGCAGTGATTATATATAGCTGAGCAACTGATGAACTTTATTCATTGCAAGTGAAGATTCTATGTCCATTCACTGCTTGTGATGCAGGATGGAGTCACCTGGATCATCTGAAAATCTCAGGCAGCCTCATTACTCATGAGCATTTGTCTTGATTATTTCAGAGCAATACCTCAGCAATAAAAAACAGGACAATAAAGAATATGGGATGGCATTAAATTTCAGATATTTTAAATCTCATGAACATTTTAAAATTTAAACAAATTCCCTAATGTTTAATCCAAATGGTTTTTATGGGTTTTTTTTATCCTAATTAGAAATACATCCCAAATATTTCTCATTTTAGAGAACAGCATTATTCAATTCCAACTCTAGGAATAAAGAAAGAGAAATGGTTATCACTTTATCTGTGTTTAAAGGACTATGAGTAGTGAGACCCAGACAGGGGGGTAAATGGAAACACTGGGGTGAAGCTGTACAACTACGTTTCATTCAAAGGAGGTATTCCTGGTTACATCACTTTGAGACATGGACCACTATTCAGAAAATGCTCAAAATGCAATGCATATTTGCTTATACTGAGGAATTCCTTATCAGTTTGGCAATAATGCAATAATAATATGAAGAGATGCCAGTTGCACTTTGCACTGTGCAGTGCTATTATGCCTTCAGAATAATATTTGCGCAAAAATTAAACTTGATTTTATTTTACCGGAAGGAATATTTTATGGATGTGTGTGTGTGTGTGTGTATACACGTCTAGGTAAAGCACAATATGGGACTTAAGTTTGTTTGCTTTGCACAAATTAAAACCAGAGCAAACAAACTTGTATTACTGGAATAGGTTTAGATTGTAGTCTGATCAGACTACAGAAAATTTCAGCAGAGAATATTGCACCTGTCAACTGCTTTTCATATCAGGAAATTAATCAAGCTGACTGTTCAGAGAGTTTTTGAGGATGTTCATTATTTCAGCTATTAATTTTTAAAAGCAGCAAATGTTGCAAGTCAACAGCATCCATAAAAATTGATTTATTGTGCAATTTACCTCATGCTACTAGAAGGAAAGAGAAGGGTTTGTGTATCTACTACTCCCCCTCTCAATTTTGTAAGGCATAGGATGTATAAGAGTATATAACTTTTAAAGGAAAATTATGTAGCTAAAAATAATAGAACCCTTTTGCATTGGTTTTATACCAGTGTGGATGGATAATATTTGACTACTTGAAAGAACTGCAAAATTGAACATTTAAGACAAGGAGAAATAAAAGAAATTTCATAGAGAAACAGTCAGAGAAGAGTAATCTAAAACCAGTGAGGTCTCATTGTTAAGACTGAGTCATCAATATAGTTGTCTGTGTTTCAGTATAAGTGAAGTCTTTTAGGCACCATTCTTTTATACTGTGTATTTGTTGCATGAAATGTGTCACATGAAATGAAGTTTTACCTCATTAAGGCAAAATGAGCAAGAGAAACGGTTCTGGTAAACACCTGACTTAAACTTCTTACTGCAGACTCTAAGGTCTGTTTGTGTTTGAGGGGAAGATATCTCAAATTTAGAAATTTTGTCTTATCAGGCACATTAATTCACAGCATCTAAAGAGCCTGAAATAAGGCCTTTATGGTGCTAAACATTGTTATGCAGTTACCTGGTGCAAAATTACATACCGTACGAAATTTCAGTCTCTGGTGTGTATTACCTTCTATTGGTAAATTAGTGGGTAAATTCCTGGTCCTGCTGTGATTTTTGGGAATTCATTTAGGGCTAGGATCCAACCTCTGCTTCTTTAGGTGATGTAGTACAGCCTTGACTTGAGGGTTTTGTCATTTGCACGTCGATGGTAAGAGAGACAGGCAGTGGAGATCTCTGTTATTTTGTACAAATTAGATTCACTGTGGGGACCTCTCTCTTCCCTGAACAGCAGACATAACACACTAAGTCCATGTTCCGGTAACACTGATCTCATTGAAGAGTGCTGGACTTGACCTGCTTATGTTAGGGTCCAAATGGGGAAAAAAAAAGACAATAAACCCAACCTCCAACTGTTCCAGTAGATAAATCCTAAGAGCTTTAGAGGGAAATACAGAGTTTTTGTAGAACACAGACCTTCAAAACATTATAAATAATTCAAAAGGGAGACATAATCTTCCTGAAAATCTTCGCCATCTGGGTGGAGAACATTACACAGTTCATGAAAATGCCAATATTATTAAAGAAATTGTAGATCTTCTCTGTCCTTTAAGATTCTAAAACTGGATCTGAGGATCAACGATCTACACTAACATAAGGAGAAGGAAAGACCATATAACATTTTTATAGTGTTTGTCTGCTTGATAGTTTTGATCAGGAAAATATTAACTTACTTTAGCTCTTCATATCTGAAATATAGTTCAGATTACGAAGCGAATGACATTACATTTGCTCTTAATGGAGAAATCTAGAGTGTGGGACCGCTATTTGTTTTAAAAATCCTTTTTATATTACATATCTAAATATCCCACAGATAAAGAAGAGATGAGAGATCATGCACATATACTATTTAAAAAAAAAAAAAAAAAAAAAAAAGACAGTGTGGGATGTTATTTCCTGGGCAGTTTTACAGGAGAGAGTCATAAAGAAAGTAAGGCTTTTATGCACACATTTCCCATGCAATATTTTTACTTCCCATTAACTTTTTATTAATAACAAAAAGTCCCTAAAAACCCCAGAGAGCTTAGGCTGTGTTACAAGACCTTTACAGAACTATTGATGTGTCTTAGCTTCTTCAGGCTTTCATACAACCCTTGGGTGGGCATTCAATGATACCAAAATACACCTATAGGGGGCTTGTGGATTAAGTAATAAGTGGCGAGTCCCCTGTTGGGACATTGCTCTTATCATTATCATCTTGATCCTCAAAAATATTCAAGCTGGTAATGATTTTATGCTACCTACTGTGTAAGATTTCAGCTTCAGTGTAACATTTAATAAAGCATTATCTGTGAGGTTCAGTGGTGCTGTATTGATAAGAGTTGCCTTTAGAAGACTTTGTGAGACTGAGCAGTGGTGTCTGTGTAACACAAACACAGGAAATAATGAAATAAAAACAAACTACATGATATGCAGAGATAAATGTTCGCTCCAATTAATGAAGAAAAATAATAGCAAAAGGAAAAATACTGCAGAAACAGAATGCAAACAAATAAATAGCA
This sequence comes from Certhia americana, assembly GCA_018697195.1. NCBI lineage: Eukaryota > Metazoa > Chordata > Aves > Passeriformes > Certhiidae > Certhia > Certhia americana. The sequence continues at coordinate 35,638,241 of CM031859.1, forward strand.
AAGAAGAAAGACAAATAATGAGAGCAAACTAAGAAATGAATAGCAAATAATAAAGAAAAATAACAAATAACGGAAAATAACAAACAGCTTCAGAAGTAATCAAAGTGAGAAGGAAAGGAAAAGAATGTATTATAAAAGAAGGAGATTAGTGCTACATGCTCTTGGGATCAACAACTCAAATTTCTTGCATAGGCAAAAGCAGGTTAGGAAATAGTTTTGTCAAAGTATTGCACATCACAGTACACTAACTGTTCATCAAGACAGACCTCAGAATGGCTAATGTGGGTTAGCATGCAGATTCATGGGAAGGGTGTGATATGGGGACGCACATAAGCTGTTTGTGCTTGTCTCAACATTTGCTCAGAAATTGCAGGTATGGACAGAGTTCAAGAAAATCCCTATGGAATCCAATGGCCTTTGGATCAGGAACAGATTAAATGTAGACATGAATAAACAAATGGGAACTATGTATTTATTGTGTGTGTGTTGGTTTCTTTACCTTTTCCTATTAAAGTGATGTCTGTTTAGCAGTGGTAAGGAAAGAAATAGGAAAGAAATTTCCACTTGCAAATATAATTTCCCTGAAACTGGAATGGTTTGTAGGGGTATTCACATCCAACTGGTATCTTATTTTAGCAGAAACAGAACCTGCTTTTTAACATTGTTAGAACAAGATGGGTTGATTTCTCCTTTGAAATAAATAATATTCTATTTGATTATTAGATGTATCTGCTGCTTTTCAGTATAATTGAAAATCAAATTTTTAGAATAATTTAATAAAAATTAAATGTTTTGATTGATCCAAATCAATTTCCAATTATTCACATCAAAATTTTCTTCCTCAAAGCAGGATCTCTGTTCCAAGTTGAAATAAAGAAAGATTTGAAGACTCAGTATTCTGCATTAAATACTCATCATCTGCATTTAGCTCCCATTATTGTGCAGCCTTTAACAATGGCATCTTCAGAGAATAAGCTGTTTAGGAAAAACACCTGGAAAAACATTATGTTACTTCCACACTTTTTGACCTTGAGGATATGACAAGAGCACACAGAGAAAGGGCAATCTCAGAGGGAGGCAGGCAGGGGAGAAAGCAGCTCATGAGCAAGATAATGTAGCTTTCCAACTGCAAAGAAACTGTGTATTCTGCTACTGAACAAGCACAGGAGAGAGGAATATCAGAATTAGACCAATCTCCCACAAACTCTGTCACCAGGGCACTCTTGGCAATGGTCTCAATTCTCATGCCACCCAGAGAGCCAAAAAGACCTTTCGTCTGCAAATGGAGGCATCATGCACGTGCTGCTGGAATGGGCACTGAATGTGTGTACCACAGCTGGTGGTCTCAAAGGGGGATACATGATGCCCTTTGTGCTTCATCAATTTAAACAAACCTTCACTTTCACTAGCCACACTGAAATATTCCTTACTTTCTCTCCCAGCTTCCACAGCTAGAGGTTCAAATTATCTTGTACATGATAGCAATGTGCCCACTTCATGCCACGTAATCCTGTCCTTCAGTTATTGCTATGAAGGAAAGGTTATCTCAGAGAGAAAAAACTTCCAAAAATCTCCAGCTGAGATTTTATTATACTGTTTTGTTTTCCGTGCTTGAAATGGTGTCTTGGCTTCGCAAAACTTACTCTTTTAAGACATTGGATTTTAATGACATGAAAAGCACTGAGCCAGCTGTCACTGTATTACAAATGTGACTTTGAGAGCAAAACCAATGAGAGTTTGAATCCACCAGGACTAGAGTTATTGCAGAAAAGGTCTAAGGTCTTCTTTCTACATTGCTGTCTGTGGAGGCATTATCAGGTTGTAGACCAACATTTTTAAAGTATTGAGAAAGGCTATAATATTGAAATTATCAAGTAAATTATGTTTAGATGACCCTAAACAACCCCAAAGAGAAGTCCGTTCCTCCTTGCTCTCCACCCTCACGGACACTGGTAGTTTTTCTTTTCTACCTTAAAATGTGGTGAGCTGTTTGCAGCCCTAAATAAAGCAAACCAGCCAGGTAGCTTAGGGCATACTGGCAGTGGAGTGCTGTATTCATCTGTGTTGGCTGCAAATAAAGAAACCCTTGGTTTCTGCCTGACCTGAATAACATTGGGTTCCGGGGGGAAGGCTGATGCTCACCAGCATTATCTCAGTATTGCTACCTGAGGTCGAAACTCCATTTTGCCAAAGTTTGCACTGTTCTAGATGGGTTTGTCAATGATCTACCATCTCAGTAGATCAATGCTCAAAAGGCCAGGATTTCAAAGGACAAAGATTTTTCTTTGTGTTTATCACAGGACCTATAACTTCTCATTCAGGAAAACACAAAAATATTTAAGCATTTTTACTAAAACAGTACTGTCTTCCACTTTCTTTTGTTTTACAGAATCAGATGATAATGTGTTGAGGTCAAATGATGGTTATGTTAACATATTTTGTGCTGAACCAGGATACTAAAAATCCAGGACACGCATAGGTCTAACTCTTTCAATTTCATCACCTTAATTCAAAGCTGAATTCAGCAGGGAACTCATTTTATGATAACTAGTATGATTATAATATAAACTGAAGTTGAAGTAAATGTTGGTATGCAGTATTAAAAAGTAACAGTTCATGCTGGCTTGGGATTTACAAGTTCAACTTGGGAACAGATATATTTTGTGAGTGATTAAAACATCAGAATCTTTTATCTGTCTCTCTTCTCTATTTGGCTTTATAATCTGTTTTACTGTAGCTTAGACTTTACACTGATACAACAGTGATGATCACAGATACTATGATTTTTTTCTAAATTACTTCTCTATATCATATTTCTGTATAATCTGATCTCTAACTACTAAATTAGCCGTAGAGAAGTCTAGGTTGTTGGCAGGGGTATCGTATGATCATCCTGAAACCAAGGAGGAAAAGATTATTAAAATATATCTAACAGTTAGATCAGTAAATCAGGTCCAGTCTGGTTTATACCATATTCAAAGTATTCACTGAATCTGTGCATTTCAGTTCCAGTGGAGAGAAGATGCTGAGTTTAACCCAGGATATAAGTCTCAGGCAACTGTACTAAGCTTAGTGGACTTTCATTCACTGCTGCAGGTCTGAGAGACAGTTTGAGTCTCATGGTGTTTCTAGCACCAGGAGCAGGGTACAGAATGTTAAAACAGTCACTGTTTCTTTTTTCTTTAGAGGAAATTTATGCAATACTGTGTAGGACGGGAAGCATGCACTCCAATTTACCCTCTCCATAGGGTCTGGAGGGTAACCCTTAAACCACTTGCATGGCCACTCTTTAGTGGGTTAACCTTCATGCTCTGTTTAAAGTTCACTTTTTGTCTGAGTCAGTAGGAGAATAATTTTTAGACGGCTGGAAGGAGAGAATGCGTTCAATGATAATCTAAATTCATATGAAATATAGGGGGAATTTTTGACTATAAATTCTGCCCAAATTTCAGCTTGTATTAAACATATTTAAATTGTGTATTGATTGTCATCTGCTTGATATTTTGAAAATATTTAACCTTTGTTTTTTAATAAATTGAATCAGAACCAAATTACATGGGGGATTTAAGAAGTATTAAAATTGGGGGAAAGTCGAATCTGAAATTAATGTGCTGCTTTACATTATTTTCCTCTCTTTTTGTGTGGCACTGCCTGCATTAGAAAGAATCTGTGCCTTATTCAATTAATGTCCTCATGACAGAACTCAGAAGTGAAAAGAGTTAAAATCTCACAGGGGAGCTCTAATGGTAATGTGTCCTGAGAGATATTCATTTGGCCCCAGCTGTCCATTTTATTCTAAGTGCTAAATGCTTTAATATACATAGACTATCATTTACATAGCAAGTAGCTATGCAAGATGAATTATTTATTTTGTGACAAATACCTAATACCCAATGTACTGTCAAATACAAAGAACTTCCTTATTTGACCCCTGTGTGCAAATTTGCATTATAGAATTCATTATCTTAGCACATAAGTCACATTGAAGTTATGTGCAGATATCTGTCAGTGGAGCTGCAGCTTTGATTTAATGGCACTGTTTGCTGTTATGCCATACTTGTACAGCAAGAAACCTGACTTTTCAGCTTTGTGCCGCAAGACGCTGCTCATATATGTAGAGGCTGTACTTCTAATGTAAAAATAAGTAGGTGCAGCAGAAAACCAAACACGAGTTATGATGAAAATATGAAAATCAGTAATTTTCATGTGAGAGAAATTGCCCCAGGATTTCTTATGCTTGAATGAAGACAAATCAGGACTTAAATCTTCCAAAATCAAGACAATAAAATTTGGTCTGCTCTCCTCAGGCAATTGGTGACCTGATCATATGCAGCCAGCCTCATGTTTACATTCCAAAAATGTTAAAGATGTCAGCTTGAATAAGAAATTGTATCATATCTGATTTGTTATTTTTATACTGCATACAACTCTATAATTCTCACATTAATCTTTGGTTCTCTCTCATTGGAATCCAAATCTCCTAGTCTCTGTTTATTCTAACTATTTAGATACCCATATTGCTCTAATGGTCATAGAATGTCTCAGAGTAGTTAGACATATCTGAGCAAAAATTGTACTGCTCAGCTTAGTGACTCTCAGCCAAATTTGATGTTTGTTATCATGTCCTTATGACAGTTATCAGGATACTACTCAGTATTTGGTGTAGTTGAGATAAAAGAAAATATTAGTTCAGAAGCATCTTCTCTCTGAAGTTGCATTGGCATACTTCAAAAGATTCTGAGTTATGACTTAATCTGTGTGCAGTTCTCACAAAATTGATCTCAATTTATCTCAGTTTATTTTCATAATTTTTAACCATAAAACAAGGTTAAAGATTTCACAGAAACAGTACATCTCACACTCTTTTGTGCACTTACCCCCTTTTTTTTTTTTTTTTTTTACATTTGACATAACTTGTGGAGAGAAAGGGTAAATAAAATATTTCTAAAACTTGAAAGAGGTTTTGCCTAGGATGAAGTCAGAACAGGAAGGTCAGGTTAATTTTTATTGAATCAATCCTGTTTCCCATTTTCTACTAAGATACAATTTCTGAAGCTGGTGCCTTCAAGGCTGGTTCATTTTAGCAGTTCTGCAGAGAGGGAGTCGAGAATACCCAAGAATTTTCATTCTGTGGGTTAGAAGGTTGGTATGGTCACAGAGACTGAACTTAGCCAGAAGGAGTTTATGTCTGCTAAGTGAACTGAAAATTAGTGTTGACCCTGAAAAAGCTCTTCTATAGCTAAAAAATTTGTTTATCTGCACTTTGGCACTTCTTGGATCATGAAAACCTTTGAAACAAAATAGGCCGATTACAGACCTGGTGTGAATGGGCACAATGCCACTGAAACCAGCAGACTTGCGCCCACTCACACCAGATTTGAATTTGGCACGTTGCCTTTGTCAATGGCAAAACAATGTTTTCAACAAATTTCCTGGCAGAAGCTATGCTGCATGGAAAATGCATTCATTGAATATGTTTATTTACATAACAGATCTGAGTTTTGGCAGAGTTTATTATTCATTATGAAAGCTCATTCCCTTCCCAGCCAGCAATGAGTCACATGTCAGAAAGGGTAGCCAGAGACATTCAGGATCAAGAGACCTTTTTCTGTTTGGTTTTCTTTTTTCTTTTTTCTTTTTTTTTTTCTTTTTCTTTTTGTTTTTAACTGTAATCTTCCCCCTACTTCTGTCCCCACAATGAAATAAATAATGAGCCAAAACTTTCAAAAATAAAAGCTCAGGAACAGATAAATTTGAGGTCCTATTCGGACACCTGCCTGTCTTTCAGTAGTGCTATACGCTCTCTGGCTCTCCAACTCATGCCACCTTTGATTCTGAAAAACTCTGAAAGAAATTAATGTGAGCTCAATTTTTAATAAGGTAGAGATCTAAATATGGATTTATGTGCTTAACTTTAGCCTTTTATTTTCAAAACTCTTGTGGTAGATTATCAGAAAGACTCATCATTCAACTGTAATCTTCTAAAAGAAAGCTTCCATCTGCTGTAGGAGATGGAATAAAGGGTATTTCTACTGTAAGGAAGTTTAATATCCTTTAGTACCCTATATGAAAGTCTGGGTATTTGGTACCATCATGTTGAATGGAGAAGCTTGAACTGTCAGAAAATATATATGGACATATTTCTGAAAGTCCATAAGGTTAGTGCTATAGCCTTTGCTTCAGGTTTGATGCAGGGAAATTGAACAACTCAAAAGTGTAAAGAAAGGGTTTCATAGTGCTATGTATCTATTTCCTCTTGTATTTACAAGAATAATTAAAGTTACAATGAGATAAAATTTTCAGTTATTATTTTGACCATTTTTGGATGTAAAGAAAGCATAGGTCCCTTAACTTAAAGGATGTAAGAGAAAAGAAGGTGTTTTTGAGAGCCAATGGCGGGCTGATTAATGTAGACAATCTATCACACTGGTGTCTTGCCCTTAGGGGGCAGAAGATCTCTAGAAAAGTCTATAACTAGGGTTCCCCTTTCCTACTCCAACTAAGTTTCCTTGGAGCTGGTTCTGTTAAGAAGGTTTTGCAAAAATAACATGTGGGCAGGGTGGTACAAAGAGGAGTTTTCAGGGAGAAGTTTGAAAAATGTAGGTTATCTGGAGTTAACATGCAGGTGAGTACAAGAGCACGTGAAATATAAACAGAAAGCCAGACTCCTGATCTTTCTTACCTGCAGTTGCAAGGGTAAAACTCGCATCTAAGAATGCCTCAAAACAAACCTTTCATTAAGAAGCTGTGTGAACTCTGCTGTTAAGAGTCAAAGGGGCATTGCTGTAGGTGTATTGAAAGTTTCCATCTTAGAAATTTTCTAAGATTTTTACAGGAGAATGTAGTTAAGCTAGGAAACATCCATGACATCAAATATGTAGGGGACATTATGTTTGCAGAGTCCTCCAATGATACAGATACTCATTTGGTTAACGGAGAATATATTTGCCAATCCTAAGGAAAGAAAATGGCTTTTGCTGAAAGGGATTTCAGTGAGTTTCAGCTCTGAACAGCACCTGCTGAGATCAAGAACAGAATCACTGTTCCAGAAATGACTGAGGATCTAATTTGAAATGTCCTGATCTGCCTCCTTTGCTTGCTGTTCCAGAGGAAGCTCTGTTAGTGGGAAATACATACATATATATACATACACAATATGTGTTCACTTGCTGACCTTATACACTTGGGTCTATCCAGCAGCTGGCCTTGTATCCCTGCTCTCCAATCCAAGATGCTGGTGTGTAGATACAGTTCAGCTGTTGTTACGTAGGCTTACACACGTATTCACAGCCACAAGCACTACAGATTCTCCCAGCAGCTGGCCTTACACTCCAAATTTAACCAGTAGCTGTAAACTGGATCCCTTGGTATGCCAGCTGTTTCCTGTACAGGCTCACACACACTAAAGAGCTTTCTGTCTGGTCCTGATCTATGACCTTACCAGTAGTCAACTGCCAGACCATACATCCTCCATAGGTGCTGAATTATGAAAAATGCTGAAAAATTCTCCTGTTCCCTTCAGCAACAAGTACTCAGACTATTCTGTCTCTCTGATATCTCACCCAGACCTAAAGCTGCTCTAATATCTGGCTACCAAGCTTCTACCCAGCTGACCAGCTAGTTCAGTTTTTTCTTTTCTCGTGATGACACATCAATGTATGACTCAATTTCTGACATTGCAAGCACATGGTGCTTATGACCTGGTCACTGATTTCTGGAACTTAGACATCCACACACACAGGGTCACAGAACAGAGGGTATGCTCATTGAAGAAAATAGTTAGGAATGCAGTTTAATGAGAAGGGGGCAGACTGCAGATCAGATGAAGGGCATGGCCAGACCAGAGCACTAACCAGCAGTCTGTTTATGTACTTGTTTCCCTGGTTTATCACCTTATTCCTCTATCTATCATCTATTCCACCTACCAACAGCTACATATAAACACATTTAAGTAGGTGTCATCTGTAGTTAAATAGACAGTTTTCTTGCAAGATATCTTTTGTTGGAAGGTCATGACTGTCTTGTGGTAATTTATGAGGTGGACAAATAGCTGTAAGTGACCACTTTGAATGACTGCTATGAGAGCTGGTATACAACAAAGGGGTGAAGGAAGAATCTATCTCTCTTTGTGGTCCAGACAGCATTCTTCTACTGCTTTGCAAGAAGAGCAGAAGTGGGAGAATATCACAGTCATGAAAGAAAGCAGAAGGGAAGGCTGTGGGGAGAAATTAAATCCAATTTTATATCTAGTAGTTAGAAGAAGCAGCACAGAACTGTCCATTATCCAACAGCTTGGGAACAGAGTCCCATATGGCATCACCTGCTTGTTTTCTTGTGCTTCTTTTAACATACACTATAGTTTGAAAAGTGTAGCATGATATATTACAGAACAAGGTTCAAAGACTAAATGAACTGATGTAGAGAGGATGGATGAGAAAGAAGAGTTACAAAGGAAGATGATAAGCTGGCAAGTCTGCCCCTGAGGTCAAGATATCTGAAGGTGATCTTCATTTAACATTCCATTCCTTTTAAACAACCTGTAGCAGAGACATTTGCTGCAATAGTGACTGTGCAGTGTAGAATGAGCTTCATGTCCTCTAAAATATAACTTAAAGCTTAAAATTTCATCAAAAATACATGTTGTTTATAGTTATATGTGGATAAATGCAGGAACAAACATTCCTCTTTATGGCTTTAAGAGACAGCTTGTTTCGAAGAAAAAGATATTTTTCTAAGTCATGTCCCAGGGCAGTTATTGAGAGCATGAATTTTATTTCCCAAAACTGCATATGTAGATTGTTAAAATCATGTTCTTTCATATCCATCGTATTCACAAAGGACCTGGAACTGCAAATGTAAGCTTCAAGTAATACTTTGCCTGACTTTTTAGGTGACCACTTTGGCACACTTTGACAAATAACTGTCATCATGAAACTCAGGGGTGAAAGATAAAAATCTCTGTGTGCATTCAAATTGTACTAATAAGTGAAATCCATTCCTAAATGGTTCCTAGACCTAAAGATTAGGAATGGCTTTTCATTTGTCTTGGAGAGCTTTTGGAGTTCAGTTTGGAATATTCCATTTTGCTTAAAGCATAATTGATGGAAATTTTTTAAAGGTGCTAATCAGAGTTAGTGTGAGTTGTTACATGTTACATGTTACGTGGACTATAAATTCAATCAAGAATGAATAAATTCCTTTTCTAGTAAGCATGGGAAAATAAGTTACTTATTAGGCAATATATTTCATCAATTAATTTACCATATATTTAAATATTTTCTTCTTACTTAAGTATACTGTTGCAGATTTTGTCTATATCTTTTCATAAAATTAAGATTATAATCTTAATGGAATTATTAAAATATGATATTTTATATGATTTATATGATATGATTATTTTTACTCATATTCAAAAAATTAAAATATGATAGAGTAGCTAAGAAATTGAGTATGCAATCACAGTTGTTCTAAATCTAGAACAGCAACTCAGAGATAGGCTCTCTGATGGGATAGGATGTTGAGAATAGGCAGCAGTGACAGGCATGGACTAGGAATCATTCCTGAATTGTGGTTTCATCCTTCCTTATTCAATTCCTCTATCACTGGACTTCATTCAGGTGTATTGATCCTTTTCTTGTCTAGTTATACAGTGATTTCCTACTGGATTTTCACTTTACTGCTCATAACTTGTCTGAAAGGAGGCTCCACATAGAACATACATTATCCATTTCTATTGTACTAGAGTAATTTCTCAGGTTTTACCATGAATTTATCTTCCACTGGGACGCTTCCTTGCAAATATCAACATTCTTCTCAGTCTATATTCTTTATATATCAGTAACTTTTGTGTGAGTGGCATATTTTCTTTTTCTGATGTCAAATTAGCGTCAAACTATCTGTTCAGATATTTGAAAAAAGTAGTTTCATGGGCTAATGATTTATTGAAGATCACATGATATTGCTCTGCTATGTTAGCAGTCTTTGTTGCAGCGGCGTTGTGGTGCTCAACCCAGGCTGGGGGTAATGCTTGCATGTATTTTTTACTGACTATGCAAAAGGATCAATTTAAGGTTCCTTTCTCAAGAAAACATTCCTCTCTCCTCTGGTCTACAGTCATTCATCAAGAAGCATACTGCAGAACTTTTTTTTTTGGGAGCTGCATTATTATTTAGAAGAAAACACAGCACGAAGTAGAATTATAATCCATGTTTAGTCTGCCAGTTCCTGATTTGCTTGAGATGTGATCACAGTTGTAGAAAGGGTACTGCTGCTGTTTGAATTGATTACATAACCTTGCTTTGTTGTGCTTTAAAGCTTATGTCAATGTTATTCAAAGATGTAGACAGATGCTCTTTTAGGTGGTGTTTAAATCAAAAGAGAAAATGATGAAATAATTAAGCTGTCTGGGTAATTTTTTAAAGTCCTAATCATGAACTGAAAATTAAGGTTTGTCTGCCTTTCTGTAAAGAATAATGTTCATATGGTCCAAAAACTAATTTATGATAAAGAAAATGAATGTTATAATAAATTTTTTTATTTCTTGACTCATTTTCATATATCAAAATTTCTATACCTATCAGAGTGAACAAAGAAACAGAGAATAAATTTTTAGAAGTTTGCAAGGTAGTATTCATAAATTCATGTTCTTTCTGTGTTAAGCACACAAACTAAAAAATTGGAAATATACCAAATTGAAAATTGGTCTTGTAAAAACACATAGACATGATATAGTGATATTCACACTGCCAGTTATACCAACAAAGTTATCTCACATGTAATCCAATATACTGAAATTGGCATTAAAACTTTGAGGAAATAAATGTTGTGTGATGCAGGAAGAGAAGGGGTTGGAGAGAGATGGTGAGAAAGAAGGAGATCTGGACATCAAAAATTGAAACAAACATGAGTTTGTAATTTACAGCATCATGAAAACCCTTTTCTTTCCCTCTTGGAAATGTAATTTGCAAAATTTCTGTTGCCAGCTTGTAGTAGTTCCTACAATGTATTGTGTCACAGTTCTTTTGGGAGGAATGCTGGATGCTGCAAAATAGTATTCATTTGGCTGCTTAGTTTTCAATTAAATGGTGCAATATGAACTGTAGTAACACGGGCAGGGAGATGGTCTAGATGAACCAATGCTGTTTCAAACAAAAACGTTTGCCATTCTGAACACAGAATATAAGCCAGATGCTGTGAATAAATGTTCTCTTTTTATGGCCAGTTAAATCAGCACTTGTACTTCTGTAAAAAATTACTGTAAAGGAAATTGTATATATGTGAGACTTTAAACAATATTTTGGGAAAATGTAACACAGATATATAAAGGCATGCTTAGTTTAGCTTCTTTACAAAGATTAAAACAAGATAATGTATTTTATAAACAACTGAGTAGGAAGAGTACAAGGAATTTAAAAAAAATGCTTGGGAAACAAATTATTATCCATTGTAATCAATCCATCCGGCTTCCATTATGACTCTCAAAGGACTTATTAGTCAGAGCAAGACCTCCTTAACAGCATCAAATAAAGGTGTCAGTCATAAATTCCCAGAAATGTTCACTGTACACTCTAAATATTGTCTTTGCATGAAATGACTCCTTTTTTCCTTCTAGATAATTCAATGAGTATAATGCTCTGGGTAAATGTGTCTATCTATAATTCTGGACAAAACAAAACAAAACAAAAAAATCAAACACATAAGTGATTATAATGGTGCCAAAACATAACATGTTTACAAAGTTTCTTTTACTTGTCCTTAAAGTCCACCAGAGTGCAATGATGGATTACAATGGAATAAACTTGAAAAAAATTCACAATGTAATCCAGATTTGAATGTAAGAAAGGCACCTTGACTATACTGTGTACACCACATTTTAATTTTAGAGGTTCTCTCTAGTGTATCTATAACACACAAGCATTATGGAGCTAGACCAGAACATGACTAATCCCAGCAGCAAAGGTCTGTATTAGGCATGTGCCTAAGGGCTTTCTAAAAGTAGCCCTGATTTTCACATGCTGTCCTATTCCTGCCGTACCTCACATGCGTGAATTATTCACGTCAGTTAAAAGGAAGGGATAATGTTACCAGGAGTTTCTACACCTCATCTCAGCAGGTAGTGACCATGCAACTTGAAGTGAAAGAACAAGATTTCAAGTGATATGACAAGCGTCTGGTGTCTACACCATTCATATGTAGGGCCATATGAACCCTTTCTATTCAAGTAAGTTTGCTGAAAGACTCTATGGCCCAAAAGTAGTTAACTTTGCATAGTCCATTCCTCTGTGCTAATTCACCATTAGATTCACTAGCTTTAGCTTTATGCGGTGGAGTGTGAAAATCACTTAGTGCAGAGCATGGAAAAGATCTACACCTCCTGGAAAGTCATTTGACTTCATCTTGGGTACCAAAGCTAGAAAATGTTGTCTGTACCACTGAGAGACTTGAGGTGTGTGGGCAAATACTGGCCTTGGCTACTCAGTCAGGATATGGATAAGCACATCTCTGCCATTCAGCTCATGTCTCTAAAGGGTCCCAAAACAGACCTCAATTCAGAGTAAAGCATATATATAGGATAAATTGAAATTGTCAGATTTTTAATTACTAAAACTATAAAGTTATGTCAGTATTCTTCTAGACACTCCTCTCTGCCTTTATATTGATGTAAAAAACCCCTTACAGTAATACACCAATGTCAGTTTTGATATGTAATTGTTGTGCTGAATCAGATTGCACCCACATCAGTTAAATTATCCTCCCAATGCGCTTTTTAGATTATTGTGAAGCCATGACACAGTGCAACTAAATCTCTCAAATGAAGACCTCTCTTCCCACACTGGTAAATAGTAAAAAGGAACAAACAAAAACTGTCTGATAACATTTGGAGAGAAATTTCGACAAGAACATCTTTCCAGTACATGTGAAATAAAGATGCAGCTCACCTCTCCAAATCACAGCTTTCCCATAAGTTTGGGAAAAGCAGATTTTACTGTTTGTTTGTTCATCACCCTGTGACAAAGCCCACAACAGATGAATTTGCATCCCAGTTGGTGTCAGAATAATTCTGCCTCCATAGACACAGCAGTGAAGATGGGATTTCTTTTGCAGCTTTTTCGCAAGCAAAGAAGAAAAAATGTTAAAACTTACTTTCAGATGTCACAGCAAAAGAAGTAAAGAAGTAGGGGTAAGAGAAATAGCACTTCCTTTTGCTGTTATGTCAGGGAAATAAATTTTAATCTTTATTGCCTTCCTGTGCTTTATTACATCCAATTTGCTTTCTTATCATACGGAAAAGTTTTTGTCATTTTCTTATTGTTGAGATATGATTCCTTTAATTACCTGAGACTTTAACTTCCCAGCTTGTAAATGATGTCCTCCCAAGGGCTTCCCATGATGTATGGTGAAGGTGCCTCCTTGATTCAGCAGGCCCTGGATGTTGTCATCTCCTCCACTGCATATGAAATGTTCCTCCTGTTGAAGTGAGCCCATACTTGGACAATTATTGTGTTAGCAGTGCTCATCTCCAGGATTTCATCCAGGGCCTAGCCATATTTATTATACAGGCATTATCTCTTCTATGCTTTATCCCTGTCAACACAGATGCTTCTTTTGCTTTCCTGGTGCATTGGTTTTTGAAAGACATTTCAGCTGCCTGCAGATTAATACAGAAACTCATATATTAGTTTGCTACCTCATGTTGTAAAGATGTCATCAGCTCACAAAGGGCTCCCAAACGAGCTTTACTGGCTTATTGGACTAATAAAGAATCTATGATGACTGTAAGATGCTCTTCGATTCTTAGTCACTGTGACTGTTTCCTATGTATCACGCTTCTGGCCAAGATATCTATAGCTGAATCCTGGGCACTGGAGTCAGAACTTCATAAACCTCAGAAAAAACTTTCTGAGTCTAATTTCTCCTTTGTTATAAACAGGATTGTGCACATGCCTAAGAAAGTGAACACTTTTTCCTGTCTTGTCTTTGGCACTGCCCACAAAGAATGTGAAACTTTATTTTACGATCTAATAGATGCATTATTGTAAATTGAAATATACCTCCCTGACTTGGTTTATTTAGATTATTAATTATTTAGATTGGCTAGATTTAGGTTACTTTGCAAATCAGAAAGTTGTTTAGGTCTATATTATTCTACACCATTCAATTAGCCAGTAGCATTTAACATTCCTGGACGTTACAAACATACTGTCTATACTTTAAATGTCTGTTTAACTATTTACAAAATCCTATATTTTATGAGACACACTGACACCAGAATTATAATTTTTTGCTCTTTCCTATATCTTTCAATCAATCTTGAAATTTTAATCCTGAGTTAAATCAAAGCTTGGAAGACTAATAAGAGTTTTATTTCAGATGCTTGATCCTTATCTCTCTGTATTCTGTTACTTTAGGAAGAGTTGGATCCCAGCTACAACAATATTGCCTTTCTAAATATCTTCTTTTTATAAATAAATCATATATTTAAATGCTTTTCCTGTAATCTGGATTTTTGGCTGTTGGAAGAGTTGGAAGATCTTCTTTCGTAGGTAAAAAAATTTGTTCATTTTGGGTAGTGACTTTTTACTGGATCTGGCCAGTAAAAAGTTTGGAGTTTGCCTTTTTCATAGGAAGCTGTATGGACCTGTGTCTAAAATGGTTCCGATAGCACATCAGTGTTTTGGCTACTGCTGAACAGTAATTCTGCAGCATAGAGGCTTTCTCTATTTAACCCTTTGGCTGCCAGTGAATAGGCTGGGGGGTGCATAAGAAGTTGGGAGCAGACCAAGCCAGGATGGCTGACCTAAATTGATCAAAGGGATATTCTGTGCTATATAACATTGTGCTCAGCAGTGAAGTTGAGGAGATAGATTTTCCCAAGATTGTGCTTGCATTGAGACTGGCTGAGAATGTTCTCCTGCTGGAAATTGGTGATTGACTGCCTTTACATCACATGCTTGTTTTTGAACTCTTCTTCCTTTAGTTATGAAACTGTTTGTATTTTGACCCAAGTGTTTACTCTTGCTTTTACCATTCTGGTATGAGTGTGGAATGACTGATCATTTGTGTTTGTGCTTAGCTGCTGCCCACACCTTATACAGACCTATTTTAGCTGACTGGTAGAGCCTATGACCTTCCTAATATTATGGAAAAGAAAAAAAAATAAAATCAGCGATAAACTGACCAGTGAAAATTGCAGAGGAATTAAATGTATTTCATCAGAGTGCAGATGAAGTGTTGAGGATATCACTGGCCTTGATTGTCTTAATTGTTAATGTAGCACCTGGCATAATTTTGAACCCAGATCAAATAGCAGCTGTAAGCAATTCCAAGGCAGAGTACAGAAGCTGCATTAAAACAGGTGCTATTCCTGCAGATAGCTTGCAGGCCCTATGTTAGGCTGAAAAGGAAATTTTACTAGTAACTAGGTGGCACGTTCTTTTCTGGTGAATCTCAGTGTCAAAGACAGTCTGGAAATCTGTAATTTACTGGTTTATGTATTACCACTGGGTCTAATTTTCCTATAGCTTGAGCTCATTAACTGAAATATTTGTGGGAATTGCAATAGGGGAAAATACCAGGTGATGATGTAAAGCTTATTTAAATAAGTCAAATATTGTCATTCAGACTAGGACTTAAATGTAGAATCCCCAGATTTGAGGTAGGATGTGATTATTAAGTTATTCCGAAGAGATTCTTCCCCTGCCTCCAATTTTTGATAAATAAATAAATATGATGTTGATGTCAAATGAAAATAAATTTAATTCATTTGCTGATAAACAGGACTTATTTTTTAAAGAACACATAATTATAATCTCTACTCTCCTGACTGGGAGAAAAAAAAGGATTATTTTTACTCATATTCAAAAGCTGACAGCATTGATTGCCATACTTGAGCTTTTTAGACATGTACTGGCCATGTCCCATCTTTCTTTAATGAAACAAACCATCCTTCAGAAGGTACTATTTTTCACTTCAACTACAGAGGTTGTTTAGGTGTTTAGTATATGTAAAAATCTACATTGTAGATGTCTAAATAGCTGATATGTATCCCTCAGTGCAGCTTCATTCAAATTTTACTGTGCAATTTAAAAATAATCAAGATGTGAAAACCTGACTGTGTAAAACCTGATTATTATACTCATGTAAACTCTGGTCTGCTAGATATAGGCAATTTTGCAAAATGATCTTTGGCTGTGAATTCATAATTTCAAAACTATGTTGTGTTGACAGCCAGAAGAGCTAGAATCCTCTCCATATAATAAGCTTAGTGAAGATACTCCAAGAAGGACTTTTTTCGGGGTCCATACATGTTACTTTTAGGGATAATAAAATGTTAATGATTTCTGTGATAAATGAGACTATCACATGGGTTGAAGAGCACAACTGACTCATTTATCACTATAGCCACAAGGCCTGTAGAAGGTTACACCTTCAAATTTCTAACATCAGAGTTGCATTGGAAATGGCAATCTCCACCAAAAAGGCCTTACACACTGTCATTGATCCCAGCAGTCCACAAAGTAATTTGAAGGTATGATATTCAGTTAAATAGGATTGGTGCAGTTCTCCCAGATCAAATGCAACCAGTAAGGAAGTGTCAGGGCATCTGGTATAGGAAAAGATGCTTTAATAAATAGTCCAGCATAGAAGAACTATTGAATTACTAGCCTACAATAGTATGAATCTGAAGGCTATACTACAATGTCTCTACCAACTTCAAAAAACCTAAAATAAATATCAAAGCAACTTCTCCACAGATTACAGTAAAAGAAACCATTTTTTAAATGCAGGCTGTGAGCACAGAAGGTTTTAAAAACTGCAGTATGTTTGGCTCAAATTTTTCCAATCAATGGAGCATTTTTCTTGTGCACTGTCAAGCCTCTCCTGTAATTACGGTCCACATTACATTTCAGGTGCTTTTTGCATGCCTATAAAATCAGCCCCTTCCAATACTGTCTACTTGTGATTTCATAAGCATTTATCATAGCTTTCTTTGTGGCTGGCTATCCCCAAGGACTTTTAAGACTTGTGATGTTCAGTGCGCCTGCCCAGTGGCACAGCTCAGTGACACTGAAATTTATTGATATTTCTTTTTGCTCTTGTGCAGCTCTGCTCTGTAACATTTACTCTGTCAATTACATTCATTTTGGTATTCATAGTCAATTCTATCTCTGTGTGACTTTAATTGTATTTCACTAAATTAAAGAGGCATTATAAAGTTGTTACCCTTTGATTTTGTAGCTTTAATTTCATTTTTCTTTAATCTTTGGAGCACACTAGATTATCAATTAGCATAATAAAACAGTCACTGTGGAATTTAGTAACAATACTGGATATTCTGTGAAGTGAATCATCCCATTTAATGCTCGTAGCATGATGGCAGCATGTGCACCAAGTAAAAAAAGGAGTCAAAATTCTACTCTATACTTCTATTGTATCTCTATACATGAATGAGGAATTTTGAGATTATTTTAAGAAGTTGGTTCCAATGATTGTGTGATTGTGGACTTCTTTTGAATGTTTTTTTATATTCAAAGTTTCAAGTTTGCAAGATCTTAACTATTCAAACTTTTTTTCATTATAGAAGGTGCAGTCACTGTTATTGGTAGGCAGAATGAAGTCAATTGATATTTGAGCACTCTCTTAGAGTGATGATCTCTGCCCACGTTTTGGGTATTAGAGCTTCCTTCTTTCTCATGGTCAAGACCTCCTAGCCTGTTTGTGTTACTTGCCCTGGAGATATCAATGAACTTTACGCTCTTCTTGTAGGTGAGCTGGGCTTCTCTATTCCTTCTCCTGGATTATCTGCTTTCTGTGGAGAGGCTGGTATTACTGGTGCATACTGTGCATTCACTGGGCATGTAGAGGAAAATTAGCTACAAAACTGCCTCTTTCTTCTGTCTTGGTCTGAATGCTTAGGCAGTGGGGAGGTCAGACATTTAAAGAGCCAGGATTCTAAACAGCTACATTTTACATTTCTTAATGAAGGTTAGATGCTTATAGCAGATTTAGCCTCCCAAACAATACAAAAGCCAAAAAGAAAGGAGAAGGTTCTAGAGTTATAGGTCTCTTTGTAGTACTCCAAATCTTCATTGTACTCAGTGATTTTACTGAAAATTCAGAAAATTATCACGCCATATAAAATACCCATTTCAAAATACTTTCCAGGGACAGCAGACAACTTGAAGAGATACCAATTGCTACCCATGCATTCTTTTAAATAACAAATATCAATGTGGCCAGATATATAATTATGAAAGTCAAATCGTTGTGGTTATTTAACAATATCTGAAGAAGTTAAAGAAGAAGTGGGAGGGAAGGATACAAAACAAAGAAGGATAGAAAGATATAAAGAAAAGGAGAAATGTAAAAGGAAAACCAAAAAGTGAGCAATCAGTCTACATAATCACCAAACCAGAGGTAGTCCAGCTGTTTTCCTGATAAAGAATAAAAGTTCATTGTTGCAAGAGTATAATATTTTCTGAGTCACTGTTAAATATTTCTCATGGAATTAGCACAAAACTTTCTAAGAAGCTTTTGAACATACACACACCAAAAAAGGTCAATCTCTTTTATTTGATTTTTCCCCTCTTCAAAAATTATTTGTTATAATTTGGTTGAATTCAGGATTTCCTTACTCTTGACTTTTCTTCTGCTTATTGTTACCTTCTATCTACAGCAGAACTTTTGGGGAAGAGAAAATTGTTAGTGAACTGAGATCACTTGAAGTTACCTACACCACCAATTCTGCTGGCCCATTTTTCTCATTCTGGGTGAGTCACTGACAAGGAGTGGTGACACTGGACAATGACACTGTGACAGAGACTGCAGGGTCAACAGAGCTGCACTTCCCTCCACCAGGTTTCACCCTCTATATAAAGCAGAGGACTGCCAGATGGAATGGAGTCTATTTAACATGTATGAAGGTGGGGAGAGAGATGTGAATGAGAGCTCCTCTTCTGCAATATTTCTGTTAAAACATGCCAGTTGTTTCCCCTCCTCTGTTAGCACCAAAGCAGATCTTAAACATGCTGCATTCCAGACATCATGTGCTTTCTATTTGTATTCATTGCAGATGACACTAAAACTACTGCAAATAATTCAGGTAATTGACAAACCACAGGGGCACTTACCCTGTTCATTGGCCTATTTTAGGCTGGCTCATCATCACCATTCTAATTGATGACAGGTCTCTAGTTTTTCACTTGCCAGGCTGTAAGACAAGGAATATTAATAAAGTATTCTGGCAGTGGGAGTGTTGGAACTGTTTCCAGCCTTTTGAAAGCAATGAGCTCCTCCACCCCCAGCCCTGCTGCTAATGAACAAGTGATGTGGTGGGGAACTTTTTCAATATAAGAACACTCACTTTTCTCCATTGACTCAACCCTTTCAATTACCCAAATCTAATGTGACCATAGGTTTTTAATGTAAAAAAAAACCCCTGCAACAGCTTGTTATTAAAAAGTAATGCCATCAAAGTAGCTGACATCTTTATGAAATAACAATACAATATTAATATTATATATAGAATGTATTATAATGTCTTATAATAAAGAACATTTCAGCAAGTGAGATTGTTTTTATTTACTGTTTACTCCATTCCCTAGATACACAGTGTTAGTATTTATTAGTAGGAGAAAATACCTAAGTGTTCTCCACTGTGATTTTTTTCCCCCTCACAGAGTCATAATAGAAGCCATTTCCTGTGTTTCTGAAAGACAGATAATAGAGAGCACTATACAGTATGCAGAGGTAGAGAAGCCACAGGTCTGCAGCAAACAGAGGAATCTTGGACCCATTAATCAATAGTTTGTTAAACCTACTTTTGTAGTCCATGGAGAAAAGTATCTAAGTCCAACCTAAAAGAAGTCTTTTAAAAATTGCAGCTCTCTCTTTCTTCCTGCTGACTATAGAGGGAATTATAACAGCAACTTCAGCATTGTCCATCTGATGTTAGGTGAGATGCAGTTTACTTTCAGTCCTTTTGATTGAAACACTTCCTTTTGACTCACTCATCCAACCTGCCACATGGACAGCAAAGTGACGAGGTGTAGTAGACTTCACTGCAGCACCAGTGTGTGCTCCAACTATCACTTTTTGTCCTGTTTTGTCCTACAAGGACTTTTCAGCCAAATTAAAGAAGAGAAAAAGGTCTCTATACTGTCTTTTGAAGAGCCTCTATGCTTTTCCTTGGAAAAGAGGCTATTCCTTTGTCAGGAGACACTAGTTGTAGATCTCACAAACTTCTTTTCCTGCAGGACTCAACTTTGCTGTGATATTTCAATCAGCTTAGGTTGTGGCAGGGGTTGAGTGATTCAGTTCAGATATTGCTTTTGTCCCACCTGCAAAGTTCAGTAATTAGAAGGTTAATAATATTTAAGGACATTATTCTACTTGCAGAGGTAGGTGCCAGATTTTATAAAGCAAGAATTGAGTCACTGAACAGAAACATTCTTTACAGTCTCATTTAGGAAAATGTTAGAAAGTAAATCTGCCCTCCTTTAACTTTTGCTTCCATGACTTCTGTTACACTATGTTGAATTTATTATTATGTATCAGAACTATAGCCTGAAGACCACCCATGTGGCAAAGACATGCTCTGCGCCATTTGGCTTTGTGTCCGTCAGGAATAATTGGTGATGGAAAAGGAAGGGAGTAAGGGTTCTTTTTACTTAGCACTTTTCTAAATCAGGCTTGAAAGGAGAAAAGTAATAGTGAAGGGGGCGGGGGGGGAGAAGAGCATAGGAGGGAATGTTATTTTATTAATTAAGACACAGAGTGCCCTTGAACCCCTTTGATGTTAGTGATAGGTGAGATAACTCAGCACTCCATGAGATGGAACCCTGAGGATTCTCCCGAAGAAAAGTCAAAAAGAAGAAGGATGCCCATGGATTTTGAACTGAACTCTATTTCTATCCTTCTCTTTCTGTCTCCTAGATCTAGATCTATCTAGATATGTGTGGCTAATTCATTTGAATTAAAGATATGCATACTAGAAGATTCATGTGCAGTTCAGCATGGTGTCTTTTCAGTTCCGATAGATGAAAGGAAATGGCTCATTTCTCAGAGACATGCTCTTGTTATTCCATTGGACAACAAGGGAGGCAATGTTTGTGTAACCCAAGCTGTTTGTCATGTACCCCAGTCTTGACACATTTTCCTGAATTTGGCAGACAGCTCATGTAAATAAAGGAACTTCTGGAAGTAAAAATAAGGTGCAATTCGAACCCTGAGGGATTAATGACCTAGTTATTTTTGAAAATATGAAGAATCTGCAGAGATAGTTCTCAAATTATTCCTTGCAATTCTCACACACCATTGTAAGGAACTTCAGAAATACCTTACTGATTGCCTCAGCTTTTTATCATTATGCTGTTTTATGTCAATAAATTGCAAAATCTAGAAATCTAGCCTTCTCTGGTCTGGTGTTTGAGCATGCTTATTGTAAATTCTTTTCCTTTTATCCAGTATCCCTAGCTCCTCATCCTTTCACTGTGAATTGCTGGAAAGGGTTTGGCTTTATCTTCCCTACATCTACCCCAAGATCAGGCTGTTTGACAGAAGCTGTCCAACTTAATTGGTGTACAGGTTTTGTTTTGGCACTGATACTAAATTGTATCAGTAATTGAGGGGAAAATGAAAAATCCTTTGAGGAGGAGGATCATCTCCATATTTCCTGTCTGAAGATGGAACTCTACACTTCCTCTGCCACGGGCCTAATGTTTGCAGTGCTGTTGGGTTTGCAACAGATGTCACAATTGTGTTTGGTCCTTTCAGAGGACCAGGTGACAAATCTCTAAGTGGAATCCCTGCACTGCTGCATAGCCAAATTGCATATGAACATGCTTGGGTAAACACGTGTACACATATTATAATTTTAATGTTATACATGGTGCAGACAGTAATCATGTTGCCTACTTTTGTTATATTGTGTACTTAGTAAAAGTTGAATTTTTGCTTCATTTTTTAACAGCAGAATTAGTGCCTTTGATTTCAGTATTGATGAAATCAGGGAGAAACAATTCATGTTTATTATATGAACTAATTGTAAGCATTTGAAATATTGGGTAAAAGTACTTGCAGATTTCCCATGTTGCATGTGGAAATGATTGTCTGGTGCTAATCTGAGGTTTATGTACATTTTATATTTAACCTCTTATTAAACAGTCAGAAATCCCTCAGTTCCTTTACTATCAAAACTAAGGAGTCTTTTAATGGCACTGATTTCTTCAATTTCCAATGAAATCAAAAGAAAGAGAGCCATTACCGTAAGCCTTTTGAAGGTGATACAGGGGAGAATAACATGATGTTTTTCAAAGAAATTTCAAAGGTTAAATATGTGCATTTCCACAGCTCACTACTATATTTACTCGAAAAGGGACTTCTCTTGGTAGATTGATTTCCCTTCTGAATAATGTAATGTGGAGTTCTTAAGAATCCAACAAGAAATCTCTTTAATAAACCTGGAACAATAGGCACCAAAATCAGCAGCAAAACTCTGACCAAGTTAAATAAAAACAGATGAAAATGCTGTGTAATCAGAATTCCTCACTATAAAACAGGTTACTCCTCCTTTCCATTCTTCCCTCTTTTCTCTGTGTTTTTATATCAACTGTATGATCAAGTGATGGAAGAAAGAAAAGGTTGACCCTGATGCTAATTGAAGAAGTCTTGGCTGGAGCTAGCTGGTTTGCAGCATCTGTGAAAATAGTATGAAAATGGAATTTTGAACAAGTGATCAAGATTGAACACTAAAAGCAAATATAGTTGATCATGAAAATTCAAAAAAGAGATTGAAGAAAGAAGAAAAATAACTATAAATTCTAATATAATCAACTGAAAAAGTCTAACACCTGAAATGGCATGAAAAAATGTGATCACATTTAAAAAATTTTTATTAGAATAAACCACATTTTTTATTAACATGTAATTTTCACTTAAAAAGTTAAGTTCATCTGCAAATGCCATCTGAGTAATACTAATGGCATACTACGCGGTAATCCATTTCATAATCATGTGGGGTTTTCCTCAATCTAATCTTCAACTCAGACTCATTAATGAAAGGATAGTGTGAGGGCATCACAATGAAGGGCAACTGTCCTGCTAAGTTAGTGAGCAGCAATGCAAAATGAGAAGAAACCCCTGAAATGGAAAATGTGAAGTGGTTGGTCTGGATTTGTTTGGGATTTTTTCCTTTTTTCTTGGGGTGAGAAATGGAGCTCATTTATCTTAACTGATAAAGGTCAGGGGAAATGGAAACAGAGCAAGTATATGTCTGTGCTTCTGTGGGTAAATACAACTATTCTGGTATTTTGCTTGCGACCATTTTACCTCAAATATTCTTAGAAGATTAAAGTCTTGGAATATTAACACTTCAGCAATTAGCTTCCAGAGGAACAAAGAAAGGCCTTAAGGGAAAAAAAATAATAACATTGCTAGGTCAATTCTTTGTTTTACTCTGGATGAGAAGTATAAGGAAACTTTAATGCCAAATCTGCCCATGGTCTGCCTATTACTGCTGCGTTCTACAGGTTTTTGTTCAGTCATGTATTGCTGCTTTTGAGATCAACCAAAGTATAACTCAGGGTTTATGTTGGATTATTTACTTATTTATTTTTGTTAGAGAGTTGTGTATAGGGACAGATCTTCTTTCCTAGGTATGATTGCTAGAGATTGTATTGGGTCTGGCTGAGATGGAGTTCATTTTCCCACAGCATCCCTCACAGTGCTGGTTGCATTGGTAGCTAGGAAAGGTGTTTTAGCTTTCCACACAACAGTGTTTTAGCTGCTGCTGAGAAGTTCTGGCCCAGCATGAAAAAAATTAATATAAGACCTAAGGAATTTTAGACAAGAGAAGACAAATAGCAGATTCCCCAAAAGACGATAGAATCCAGATCCAAGCTAACTAAACAGGTACTAAACATATCTGTGTACTAGACTTGTACTAAATGTGGCCAAGCATACTGAAGCAAACTTAGGGAAACCTTACTTTAACCCGTAAAAGTTTTAATAGCTTCATAATATCATGACAAGCAATATAGCCAAACAAGCTTGTTCTGTAAGAGATGTGTGAATAAGAAAGGATTATACAATTTATTATTCATGAAGAACAGTAAATTATTTTAATCACATTTTCTGTATTATGAAAATCCTAAAAAGTGGTGCTGCAGGCAAATAAATGGGCATGAAAAGTGTGATCATTCATTCCAATCTTTTTTTTAAATAAACTTTATTAAAATTAAAGGAAGAAATAATTAAGGGGAAGTAAGTATCTAAAGTCTATGTCTGTGAAATGACCATACACTTTAAAAGGACATCAGAAGCCTCTTCAGAGCAAAATAACATTCCTAGAATTAAATCTTTAGACCGGGTTCAGAGACAGTAACTTTAGTAAATCTTTAGTAGGTTGATTAAAATGCTTTGAACTCAAATACCAATTAATACATACTTTGGAACTTCTCACTTTGCATAGTCACAGCTTTATTTTGAGTAAATATATACAACAGACTCCAGTAAAATACAGTGAATATGAAAGATTTATTTTTATTTAATAAGTGGAAAGATAGATCAATGGCTTGGTTAAATGAAGCCAGGTGAAAGTCGACCTTCTGGAAGTTAATAAATGGGGTTTAACCTAAATGGGTATTTATGATATTTCATAAAACTTTAATGTGTTGAAGAATTTGTGTCTCAGATATTTTAAAAGAGTTCAAATGTTATTTCACATGTATACACTAGACAGATGTTTAAAATTTCAGTTTTTATGGAATCTCATGATTGTTAATTTTCTTTTTCTTCTAGATTACAGAAAACAGATCTTGTGCTGAAAATCATTCCCTTCAGAGATGAGAAAGGATCACTGGAAGACTCCTTGAGGGTTTTAATATTGCCATTCTAAAATATTGATATTGAGGAATGAACTAGAAAACCTCCAGACAAAATTTTGTTCCTGTCTTGTATGTATGTTCCTGTCTTGTATGTATGTTCCTATACGAGCATTAGGATCAGCAGTAAATGGGCATTCCAAGTAAGGTATTTTACCACATTTTTTTATGATATTTAGAAACATCCTGAGATGCTTCGACTGAGAAATATTTATCTTTTCACAACATTTGTTTTGAATCCTTCTTACTATGTCCTTAAAATGCTCTGAGTTTCAGTTACAACATTCCTTAAAGGACAGCTTTGAGATGTCATTTTCCTGCAAGAATAACAACAGTATTGTCTGTACACAAGAGAAATGCTTAGCCTGCACTAAGATCCATACTGTTGATTAAACTGCTACTATACCAGGAACAGCTATTTTAAAAATAGCTGAGATGTGTAAGTTTGTGACTGAAGGATAGACCCAATTTTTGAGCGGTCAATTAACATGGATTTCATTGTAATCAAAACACTCTAAGCTTCAGGAAAAAGAAAGGGATCAGGACAGCATCTTATAAGTAGGAATTTTTATGAAGGACACAAAGAGAAAAGATTTATGCCAAGAGCATATACCTTTGGTTCATCAGTAACATGACACAGCACATCCTGAAATAAGTGTTCAATACAGGCAATGTTCTCTAAGAAGGGTACCAAAATGAGTATGTTAAGTTAGAGGGCTATTCTGCATGGGGCCAAGCTTAGGTGAAGTGAATCCCTCACAATGGTTATTGTAAATGGGAAGGTCAGCAGCCTCTCTTTTTCACTAGACAGATGAAAAGCTTTGTGAAAGCTAGCAGGAAAATAGCATAAAAGAATTAAAGGTATAGCCATTGTCAAGCATTATTTTCTTAAAAGAACCTGGGCCACATGTTGATTAAGAAGGTAGCCACTGCCTTTATCACTACTGATTTGCTTCTGTCATATTTTTCTTAGAGATATTTCTCTATCACATGCACGCAGAGAGAAGAGCAGAACTTGGGATCAGGTCATGGCTTATTCAGCCTGCAGGGAACTCTGCTGATACCCTTTTGGCATGACATGCCACAGCCAACTGTATTTAGAAAAGAGATGGTTTCACGGAGACATATTTCTTGACTCTGATGACCTGGTAGAGCACGAGTGGGGAATACACAAAGTGTCTTTGCACCTTCAGTGTCCTTTCTGACAGAAAATATGGCAGGGGGATAATTCATGTGTGCAGACTGATGCTTGTTCTTCTCTTTGAAGAAGCTGGGAGATAGAGTTATAGCCTGTGACCCACTAAGTCACAATTTCCATTTCAGGTTGATTCTGCAGAAAAGCAACTGCACTGTGCACTGGGCTGGGCTGAAAGCAGCAGCAATAAATGCCCTCCACTATTTAGCCTGTCATCTCTCCCCACCTTTCCTTTCTTATTAAGAAGATGATGCCTTTCCCATTTCAGTGAAAGGAAAGATCCCTGCAGACTGCACAGAAGCTGGATCATGCCGCAACATGTTTAATGTTACAGGACAGCACAGTGTTGCCATCAGAACTAATCCCAGCAGTAGCATATCAAATCACCTCATTTCCATTTAGCTTTCGTCAGTATCATACACAGACAGATATGGATTTGGTCTGGGGAATGGCATTTGCCTTTGAAGTTCTTTTTTTTTTTTTTTTTCCCTCTACATCATGCATTCAGCATTAATAGAAAGTTTCTTTTCAGGAATGAATTCCATTTAGTTGCTGAGCATGTATCGGCTACACTGCTGATCAACAAAGTGATAGGGAAATTTTAGGTTTTCTCTTCTGCATAAACTGTGTCTCTTTTTCTCTGCTTTGCATTGCTGTTCATTTTGACATGTGGCAACTTAGTTGCTTGCAATTGTTCCAGAGACTGCTTTGATATTTCCTCTTTTGTTGTGCTAATAGAACCGCTACTCTCTCTCACTTTGACCTTGCATTATTTAGTCAAGGCTTTCAAGCTCCATTTTCTTCTGTACAGGCAGTCCTAATTTTTATAAAGCTTTAATTATAGATTAGTGCTTCCTGCAGCATTAAAAATGAACATGTTTAGGCTGTTTTATGACATTTCTCAGGGAGAAGCCTAACGTTATTCTGTTTTTATTTTTTTCTTTCTTCTGGTCCAATAATTGGTCACTATTGAATTCAATTTGCCCTTGTATTTCAGTCATGTGCCTTGAAACAAAGTTAGACATTTACTTTCTTCCACAGGTTTGGTCCTGCTACTTCTGTGTTGATTTCTTGCTCAGGCAAAACTAGATGTAGCCAAGTCAGAATCTGTAGCTCTTTTGTTGGTTTACACAGCATAATAATCTATTTTGACATATAGTTAATTTTTCTTTCATTGTTTTCTGCTAGCAGTACCATTTGGGATGCTGCAGGGTATACTGAGTAAGCTTTTGCCCCTCTGCAAAAACTTAGAACCTAGAATGGGAAACATTCAAGCACTAGTGTGGGCTTCGAAATAATGTTTCAAAGGAGAACATAGACAGACTTGAGTAACTGAAAATCTATGCAACATCATTTTTAGGGTTTTTTTTTCATCACAGTCACTTTTATCAATACTCATATTACCACCACAGCTACCCAGCATTCTTCAGCTTTTTAACCACAAATGCTGAACAAATTTTGTGGTATGTTTCAGGGATGCTTTGTAGCCGAATCGTTTATAGTAGGATCTTGTTCTCTGCCTTGAATGCTTTCTTTTCAGATGTCTTCCTTCTCTTGCTCATAAAATCTGGTTGGACTGGGGAGGAATCCTTACGGTATAATGACTTGTCTCAGTTTAAGGTTAAAGATAGAAGACATTGTATTATAGTACTGATGCAGGCTTTTCTCAGCTTTCTTTTAGCACTCTGTATTAGGAGTAAACAAAATACTTATTGTTTACATAAGATTTCCATTATTTCTGAATTTTATTAGGCTAATGATTTGTAGCAAGCTGTTTCAAAATATGTGTTATGCAAGAAGATAATTCTGTTTATCATATTTGCATTTCCACTATATTAATTTCTTGTTCCTCTTTAATTTCATGCAAAAACTCATGCCTGTAAGTCATCATGAAGTAGAATTTTAGGAAAGGAAGGTAATATTTTTATATATATGCATCTATGTATAAGTGTACATATCTCAGTCAAATTTCTTGTGTGTCAGGCCTCTCACATCAACAAATGAATCTGAAATATTCCTTTCTGGATTTTAAAGTCTCCTTCAGGCGAGATCATGTAGCATATTTTGAATTTAAAATGCAATTAAGAATGCTTAGTTAGTTTGTTTGTTTGTTTTCAGCAATAAAACCATTTGTTTTGTAAGAGATTAGAAATATATCACATTGCACTTTTCTTTCCCTTTTTGTTATTTCTGACAATATTTCTAGTTTAACCATTATTGTTTGTTCTTTAAAATAAAAATGGGTCATGGAAACATTTATCATATTTGCCTTTCTTATGATAAAAAACTATCTTAATATAGATGAAATTAAACAAAAAAAACCCACCAAAAAGTAAAGATTAACTTTTTTTTCACTAGACCCGGAAATAATTAGGGAAATCATATGAACGAAACATTGCAGCCATGTGAATTATCTCCCAAGTTACAGTGTAAGTTTCTTTGGATATAATTATCTTCACTACAAATTCTTTTGCAGCAAATTCTAAAATGCTATATTTCGTATCAGGCTTGGTCTAGAGTAGAGATTTTCTGTTATGTATCACTTAGTATACTTTCCCCTGTAACCATTTCTGGTGTAGTCTCACTGGTAAAAATATTTGTATAAAAATGATTGTATAAACAAAATATTCTTCTTGTGTGCATGATATTTGTTTATTTCCCAATACATTGATGCTAGCTCAATCTATAAAAGAGCATTCCCAAGGCGAATTATATCTCTATCATAGTGGTTTGTTACTACAATTCCATTGGAGTAATAATAATTACAATTCTTTTTGATTACACAGAAAGCCTCAGAAGAAAATAGATATGTGCTGTCTTCCTCTCATGTCCAAAAGTCAAATTTCACAGCTTATATCCATAAATCAGTGGACTATCTCTCAGGATAGCAAAAAACTAGAATTTTGCTTCAATCTATTTCAGGCCCTGGCTTTAATGAACAGTTAATGGCTGAAAACAAAACCAGAAGAAAATCCAAAGCAT
The DNA here is from genome assembly GCA_018697195.1 of Certhia americana. NCBI lineage: Eukaryota > Metazoa > Chordata > Aves > Passeriformes > Certhiidae > Certhia > Certhia americana. The sequence continues at coordinate 35,667,299 of CM031859.1, forward strand.
TAATTCTTTGTGGTTTAAAAATTTTGGAGGCCCTTTACTTTTTTTTTTTTTTTTTTTTTTTTTCCCCTTCCCTTTATTTTATTGTTTTGCTTTGTTTTGTTCTGATTTTATACATCACTCAAATTCTTTGTTGATTCTTAACAATTTTCTTTGACATGATCTTGTTTAGATAAAGACAAAGGTCATAGGAAATTAAAGCTACTGTTAATTTATTGCTCTTTCTGAATCCATAAAAATAATTTTTTTAATGACTTTTTTCCCCTCTTGAACAGTGATGAATACCATAAACACTCATTGCATTTTAAAAAAATGCGTAATGTTATATGTAAAAATAACTAAGTCATGTTATGAAAACAGGTGAAAACTTTTAAAAAGAATACAAATATTTTAATACAGTTCTTTTGACCCATGTTACCTAAAGTAAAACTGAATGCTATTAGCATTGCATTAGATATATTTGTTTAGAATGGCTTTTTTGGTTTGTTCAGTTTTTCTTAGGACTTGGGAGTAAAGCATATATAGAAATATTGCATATAACTTCCTGAGAACATTTTTCTGGCATTGACGTCTCCTGGGAAGGAGGTGAGTTTGAGCCATGTTAGCCGTACTAGATTTGGCAGAAAAAAAATGTATATTTAAAGCGTAATTACTTCGTGAATTAAACAAGCTATAAATGTTTGAATATTCCCTGAGGATATATTTATAAGATTCATAAACAATGAGTAGCATATATAGAAATACTAAGTGATGGATATAAGACAGGTGCCATTCCTTCATTTATTATTTGGATCCAATGAAATGACTGTTATCTGGAACTTCTATTAGAGAATTTCAAATTAATTGTATTTGACTGCATTAAGAGTGGTTTAACAGATAATGGGCGCTGCCAATGATATGTGTGTGGTGCATACCTTACTCAAGAATTCTTTACGGTTAGAAAGGCACGTTTCCTCTCATTGTCTTTGTATTTTTCCATTTCATTGACATGACATAAAATATGAAAGCTTGTGGAGTCAAAGGGTTGGAAATTAACAGAGAATTCAGTTTTGTCCTAGTTGGTTCCTTAAAAGTAGAAGCAGTGTTTTTCTAGTGTAAATGTACAAGGTGTTTCATGACTGAAACACCTTAAATATTTCAGTCATTTTTTCAACACTGAAAATCTGCTTTCCATATGGAATTCATGACATACTGCTGGCAATTCTACTGTAGAGTATAAAGTCTGAGAAAGTCCAAATGCATTCATATATTTTTTATACATTTTTCAAGGATACTGAAAAAATATAAGTGAAAAAAACTTAAAACTCCATTGCAGTGCACATATTGTAAACACATACAAAAATTCAGCCTCATTCTATACCAAAGGTGTGTTCAGTTCCTGACCAATAGCCTCCTTCACCTGTTTGTTCTACTCCAGCTACACAGAAAGACATATCCTGAATTCATCTATGCCATTTACACATCACTTCTCTTTCAGTTTCTAAGCAGTAATTCAGCTTGGGAACAAATCAAACTTTTATTGCAATTATGGTTTAGGCAAAATCACAGAAAAGCCACAATTCCATATTTTTCCTGGCCAATTGCTTACACAGACATTAATATGAACTGTAAGACCATTTTCCTGAGCCACAGCTGTTGTCAGTAGGAACCTTACTATTTTTAAAATTGATTTGATACCTTTAGTCTTGGTTTAGACAAGGGAAGTAATGGTGATGGTGCCAGAATACATTGATATAAAGCTTCACACCTTTGAGTCTCTTGGGGCATCTGTGCTGGGTCTGAAGCACAGTCTGCAGGACTGGCTGGCATAACAAACCAGTGTCTCAAATGGGTGCAGGCTATTAGCCAATGTCCAGATGTTGTCTCCAGATATGTACTAGATATATATATTTTTTTTTTTCCTGAATAGAAATATTCTTTAAAACCAAGCCAGTACAGACAAGACACAGATCCTTTTTTCATCTCTGCTTCCTGTTTAAAACATGAAGGTGAGTTAAAACCATAGTGGACTTACAGACAATTTAAACAATTTAAAACACTGATCTAGGTTTGAATTTACTTGTTCAAGTGGAATGCTCTCCTGGGCAAGCCCATTCAGACCTATGCACAGCAAAACAGCAAAATCTGCCAGGGTGGCACACATGAAGTACGCAGTGGGAAAATTTTCAAAACAGTTTTCAGACTTGCATATTTGTGCCTTTTATTTTAATGGTTTGTGGGGATCTTTCCTCTGTCAGAGGAGAATCTGAAATAAAAAGGGCTCTTCACAGCCTCCTTGTTAGGCTGTTCAAGGTTTTCAAATGTAAGAAAAAAAATGTTGTGGGAAGAAAAGCCCAGCAAAGCTTTGTGAGCTTAGCTGGGGCTTTAAAGAGATTATATCCAAAGTTCAGACAGACTTAGAAAAAGTTGAACTTGACTGTTATCTTGAAAAGCTTTTGAAGGCAGGGATCATCAACACAACCACAGCTCTCATCTCTAGCAAACAATTTCAAGCAGCTTTAGTATCAGATAGTATAGCCTGGAGACTCAGGAGAGAATTTTCAGGGCTGCTGTTTCTTTATAGGTTTCAGATTTGGAAGCAAAGTTTACTGTTGCTACATCTAGAGAAAGAAAAATAGTAGTTAGATACTGAAGATGTGTATGATGGTAATTCCCTCAGTGTTATTATTTTTAACAGCAGCAAGAATAAATCTGATATGAGTAGATTTTTTTTTTTTTTTTTTTTTTTTTTTTTTTTTAAGCAACTACAGCATTAGAGAGTCCTTGTGGTTGGAAATAACACTATAGGAAACTTTTACCCCTCTGCCAGGCATGGTATTTTGACTGTTCAGAAGCCAGGTTTTATGGGCACATCACAGAAGCTTGGTGACTACAGGAAATAAATTCTTGGGTTCATTTCAACTTTTTAAAAATAAAAAATGCAGTGCCACCATAACAACTTTATAGATAGTTTTATTATCATAGAGTCATAGAATGGTGATTGGATGAACCTTAAAAGATACCTAATTCCACCCCCTTTCCATAAGCAGAGTCACCTTCCACTAGAATATGTTGCTCAAAGCTCCATCCAGCTTTGCCTTGAACACTTCCAGGGGTGGGTCATCCACAACTTCTCTGGCTGATCTGTTCCAGTGCCCCATCACTCTCACAGTAAATAATTACATCCTATTATCTAATACAAACCTACCATTTTTCAATTTAAACATGTCAAGGGCTGACTGAATATGGTAGTTGAAGTGATCTAATGCTTCTTTTAGCATTATCTTTGTGGGTACAAGTGACTGGACATGTTCTTCAGGGACTGGCAAACAGAAAGTGTTGATATTACTTGCTAAACAAGATTCTTTTGGGGCCTCTTGTGTTTTGGAAAATGAGAGATGAGGTTCATAGTCTTGATTCACAGAAAGAATGAATAATGTATAAAATAATTATGCCTGCCTACTGCAATGCCGTGCACTGCCACAAGCTGCTGGAACAGCAATGAGCTGCGGACACAGTTTTTGACAAACTGTTTCTAGAGTCATATAAAACTAAATTATTCCAGATTAGTATTTTATTTAATTAAATATTAATAAATAAAAGTATTATAAAATAATAAATAAATTAAAGTATTATAATATTAAATAGGTATTTAAAATAATCTTGCAACTCAAATGTCAGCAGTGAATATCAATATAACAGTTTTATCATTTTTTGCTATGTTGTCTCCAAAAAGAATAGTGCTTCAAGTAAGAATTCCCAACTATGTCAGTCAGTTAGAAGCTCATTAGCCTTGGTTTGATCAAATTTACTTGTACTTGGTATCTCCTGCCTTAGCAGAGAATAGGAACAAGATATTAGTGACATGACAGTGCTGAGGAACATCTACAGAGTCAGGAAAATGTAAATTATTATAATTTATTCTGTTACACCAAAAGAATCTCTCTTTAAAATTCAAAAATTTTAAGGACAGGAAATAAAGGCACTATCTAACACCTGCATTCCTATTAGCCAGACTGAGGAATGGGTTTGCAGCTATATTTTCAATAGGTGTTAAGAAATGGACATTTCCATTTTAGAAAAAGTAAAAAGCTACATAAGCTCTAACAGCAAACAAATGATTCTTCTGCCTTCTGCTGCATGATGCTTTTCAAGACTTCATCTTCTTCTGTACTGAGAAGAGACATGTCTTTTAGACTCATGTTTTGCATTATTAACCTGTCCTAATCCATAGAATTTCAGCTCCAGCAAGTATGAGATGAATATGCAATTTATTATAAGAAAGAATGTTGAAACAGTGAGTTTTTCCATGCTTATCTTAGCATTTATGTAGTTTATTCATCATTAAAATCAATGCATAATCATAACTGGATGTATGAGCAAACTGTCAGGCACAGTGACAAATTCAAGGAGGCAAGTAATTTACCAGAGTCTCTACATTTGGCTAAGGAATAACAGGTTATGGTGGTAATTTTTTCAAACAATCATTTTGAGATAATTTTTCAAGCACAGCTTTAAATAGAGAGAATATTTTGGAACATTCAGTGAAAGGACAAAAATATATAAAAATATTACTATATATAGTATATATATATCCATATAACTAATGGAATATCTTAAAGTGCTCAGAAATTGACAGGTACATGATAGTATAGCTGCTTGCAACTGTTGTTTTCTTATCTGTGTTAATGTGTTTGAATTTCACACTAACATGGGATTCTTAAATATTTTAGCTCAGTAAGAATAAGCCGTATGAACCTGTGGTCTGTCCAAGCCACAGTCAGTCTGAGTTGTAGTATGTTAGATTTATAGAACAAACACAGGTCCATTTCTTAGTCTTTATCTGAGGTTTGACCCAAATCCTACAGAAGTCAATCATAGCTTAATCCAGTATCTATTGCAGCTGCTGGAAAGCTCTCTGACTCTCTAGTGAGAGTCTTTTCACAAGGTGACAGTAAAAAGCTTCAAGATAAGAAAAGAAGCAAGATCTGAACAACTGCAGTGCTATGGAAGCAAGATTTCGGGTACTTCCCATTGATTTGGTTGAGGAAAACACTTCAGACCTTCTTTGCAGGTCTTAAAAGAACAAATGTCTTAGAAAATTTACTTTGGGGAAAATACATGCTTGAATGACCTATGTATAAGTCTGAGACAGTCAAGATTATTTTCGGCATTTTTTGGGGGCATCACTTTTCAGCTTGGAACAATTTTTCACATCTATGGAGGCACCAAAATTAGGTCAGATTGAATAGTGGGTGTCTTGCAAACTTTGCCACCTTGGTGTTAAGTAGCAAGCCTCACACATCAAAAAGCTTTAAATCATGGAAATCTCAGTCAACTATATTTCTGGGACTAACACCAATGAATAGACATGTGAGCTAAAAACATGGCAACAGGAAATTTTTTGTCTGGATTATACACTGATGGAAGGACCATGTCTGCAACCCATTTAATTTGGAGAGCCTATTTTTCTTGTTAGTGTCTATAAAGTGACCAAACGGTAAATATGCCTTAAAGTTTCCTCACTTATACTGTTATTTAGAACTAAACCCCAGTTAATTAGAGTTTACTAGGCACCAAAGTGCCTATTTGAAGATATTTTAGCCAGACACAGGAAATGCTGAAGGCAGAGATAGCAGTAGGCCAATCTGTCACGTATTCTTCACTTCAGCACAATTATTGAAAACATCTATTTAGAAATCCTACATCAAATCTAAGCCTTTGAAATCAATGATCATAAAACTATACATATATAACAATTATATGTGCATAGTAGGAAAAGAGGGTGAATTAATGTTTCTAATTGATGTTAGGAAATTGATAACTGTACTTGTTCCGTTGACTAAAGGAAACATCTGGAAGAGATGCAAACAAACGAAATTTATACATAAAAACTCCTGAGTCAGCACTTCAAGATGCACTATCTCCTCCAGGGCATCGAATGTCCTCTTCTCTAATCTAATGAGATTTAATTTTCAAAAGCATGGTGATAGCAATGTAGAAGCACTTGCCTTGGTTAGCTTGCGGGAGAGGAAGGATCTTTATGCTTGTGATGCTTGTTCAGCATGATTATGAAATGAATTTTGGACATATTGAGAAGGAAAAACTACAGTGATATGATTCTCCAGAAAGTCACTTTCTGCAATTATCTGTGCCATGCATTGTAGCTCAGGACACAAATAGTAAAGGATTTCCTTAGCTTTCATAAGTTTCTTAGCTGTCTGTTGGATTCAGCAGTGGGTGCTTTTCTATTTTGTAAATAGACTTATGTTCTGCTGACTTTATTACTAAATTATTTTCTTCAGAAAATATTTTTTATCAATTATATACATTTAGGAAGCAATTTAAACAGAAAAGTAAAACACATCTGCAAATGCATGCTACTCAGAAGATCATTGTGAAGGATCACTCACTGGAGAAATAATCTTGGTGTTTGGGAGGTATATAAACTGAGTGTATTACCTGTCATGCTTTTCAGGAATGTTACTGAGCTTCATTACTTTCAGAAAAGAGAAGAGACAATTGTGCCTTAGCAGTCAAAGTCTTCCCTAAAGATTTTTGCATTTTGCATGCAGAAAATGGACTGTTAATATAAGATAGCACACTCAAGAAAACTCAAACATTTCCAACTGAAGATGTTTGTGAGACACAAGGTGATTCACTCTCCTGTGAGGAGCAGCAGAGAAAGCTGAGGTTGTTTAGTCTGAAGAAAAAGAGACACAGGGGAGACCTTATAATCCTCTACAACTGCCTGAGAGGAGGTTGTAGCGAGCTGAGGGTCTGCCTCTTCTTCCAGGCAACCAGCAACAGGACAAGAAGACTTAAGCTGCACCAGGGGTGGTTTAGCTAGGATATTAGGAAGAGGTTCTTCACAAAAGAGTGATTGGGCATTGAAATGGGCTGCCCAGGGATGTGGTGGAATCCCCATCCCTAGAGGTGCTTAATACAAGGGTGGACCTGGTACTTAGTGCCACAGGCAACTCAACAAGATGGTGTTAGGTCATAGGTTGGACTTGACCTCTCTAAGCTACATGATTCTGTGAATCTGTGATTCTTTGTTATAGAAAGAACCCAGATAGTGTTATTGTTTAATTTTTTTTTTTTAGATGAATGAAGTCAGGGAAAAAAATTCAATCTCCAGCATCTTCTAATATAGTTTAAATGAGATCTTTCTTGCACTGCCTTTATATTTATGCTCTTCAGCTGACAGATATTGTAGGAAGATGTTCTTGAATAAAGACATGCTGAGAGGGTAGGAGTTTCTTATGCACTCTAATGAAATTCCTTACTCAAAATTTGCAAAATGTATGCAGGGAAAAATCTGCCTGGTTTCTTCCCTCTGTATTTTTTCTTCATAAACAGCTAAATTTTCTAGATGAGTTCTTTAAAGAAATCCCAGTAAGATTAGACAAAATTAGTCAGAAGACAAATTCAGATTATATCAGAGCCAAAGTAACACATGAAGTTGTGTCATTTGGCAGAGTGAGACACCCTGGGGACTGAGTAGTGGTTAGCGAAGAAGAAGATTAAGGTTCTGCTTGATGCTGCGCTGGCATGGAATGATTAAATAAAGGTTTGAAACTGATCCTCTGTTAGCTTAGCTAAGTTTCCCAGCCAACCAGTTGTATGCAGATAGACACTTATTTTTCTTCATCCAGGAAGAAAATCAATTTTCAGTGTGAGAACAAATTTTCTGACACATTTATCATTTACCTCAAAACTTTTAAATTATTGCATTAAACAAAAACAAACCCCACAAGCTAATTCCACAGCAGAACCACCATTTAAGGATAGTCTTTTAGAAAGGCCAACTCGGAGCCCACCTGTGTTTTCACTAAGCAACTAAGAAGCATGATAAGGTTATCAGTCCTCTTTCCTTACATAACTGGAGATTCTGAAAAATTTGATAGTTAAATTGTGAAATATCCCACTCTTAAGGTAAAGGGACACCAAAGATTTGTAAATGCTTGTGATTGTAAGGAAAAAGTCAGGGGGTCTGCAAAAACAAAGTTCTATTAATAAACTACACACTTGGCACAGAAATTAGCATGGTAATACTACTACATAGACACAGAGCACTGGGTTTTAGGTAAAGGGGCGAGATGAAAAGAAGAGAGAAAGATTAATTAAAGATGAAGGGAGAGGGGAAAAAAGGGAGAAAAGGAAAGAAGGGGAAAACAGGAGAAAGGGAGAGAGAAATCTCTAGTTCTGGTTCCAGTACTGATCCAGAGACAGGATGTCCACACTCCTGGGGTGCACATCCAGGCTAGCTGGAGGTACCCATTTATAGACAGGTTTTCCCCACCCTGAATATAGGTTTTCCACTTCCTATGCAAACTAGTTATCATCCACAGTATGTTCTTTCAGACTCTTCTGGAAATGTGTCAGAGGCCTTCAGGGGTCTTTGGTGGTCTTCATCCTTCTTACTGTCCAATGTTCACTTCTCAGCTTCATTTCTGTACTTGTGCTGTACTGTGTTGTTCTTATTCTGGGAGCTAGAAGGATATTTGTCCTAGAAAAGCATTGCTCTACCTCCTTATAGCTCCCTTCTCCTGACACATCTTATTCTTCTACACTGTGTATTATTGCCACTAATCCCTGTCTGTTATTATCAATGATCCTTGGTTGGCTTCACAGTCATCTGGCTATCAGTGTCTGAGACACACATTAGACCCTTACCTTCTAGGATTCTACAAATTTCCTCTCCTAAATCTCATAATGTTTTAATACATTGGGATTTCTTGTGGAACAACAATTCAGTGTATGATCAAGCTTCAAGAAATTCTGGATAAGAAGATTTTGTGAGACTAGGGGCAGCAACACGCAGCAGCTGATCCAGTAAATCAGAAGTCAGTACTCAGGCTCTTGAATATTGCAGTAAAAATTATATGTATCAAAGAGATTTATGAAGGAAAGAAATATAGTGCACTATTTCCTTCAGAAGTAATAAGCAGTTTCAGGGAGTGATTAAGTAGCCTTTGTTCATCAACTGCAGTGTTACATTCAGACAAAAAGAAAACATTAAACTCACCTACTGCTGATCTATAAAATATGTTTTATGTTTATTAAATGACATATCTTCCAGTAATCTCTGTTGTTTACAACTCCTATTTAAAATTTCCTCAGACAATAAAATTACAAGGATTCAAAATCTCTTAAGATTTGCACATTCTTATTTTTTCAGAATATAGTAGCATCTTTTCCCTGTGCAGCACATCTTGAAGCTTACTTGATTTGTTCTTTCTTCCTCTGTCAAGCAGTCTCTTCTCAGCTATTTAATCTTGTATGAGCACATTTCATCCATGCTGGTTTTCTTTTCTATTCAGCTCTGAAATTGTTCTGTAGCCTACAGATGTGTCATCATCTAACAGATTACCTACCAAAACTGTTTTATCCATGCACTGGGCTACAGAGTCCTTGATACAGAGACAACAAGTAGTCAGAATGCAGCTGATGCATATAAAATGAAGCCAGGTCTTTAAAAGTGATTGCTAATTTTGAAGCATTCAAACAGCCAACTCATAGACTTCAGAAACAGAGGATGCTGAGTGTCACCATTAAAATATACCAGCCTGAAAGTGACTTGTACTAATGTTGATGACAATGGTAGTTGCTGGAGTTTTGACCATTGCTGTGCTTATTCTGCGCTAAGACAGGAGGGATTTTTGTAATAAGAAGATGAATCTTCAAGGACTTAGGTTTTCTGAAGGCTCAGAACCAAATCTCAGATATCATCAGAGACCAGGGCTTAAACAACCTCTTTTATCTCCACTGGTGAGCCAAATATAATTTCAGTATATTATTAGGTTTCCATTTCTTGTCCAAAAATAGGACAGATACCTATGTTCTCAGGCTTCTAACCTGTAGGTGGTTTATTCTACCTCTGCTCTAATCTAAAATCCAAAGAGTTAAAGACACAAAAGCATTCACTTTTTACACCAAGAGTGGCTTCTGCTGATTTTTTGCTTTAAGAGTCTGTGAAGTCTAAGTGAAAGCAAAAAAAAAAAAAATATTTTTGCAGCATGTATCAATCTTCTGGTAGTCTTTGATCTCTTTAAGGGAATTCATGGTCTAAATGACTACCACACTTTCATAGAAATAACTGAAACCTGGATTTGAAATAATTGACACCAAAGGGAAAACATGTTAAAAGTGGTAATCTCTATTCACCACTTAATTTTTTTTCCAGGGCTGACACTTCAAAGGTAAACTAATCCTTTTTTTTTCTTGAAAACTAGTGATTTTGTCAAAGTAAAGACATTATATTATAAAAGCAGATATGTTCACACCCTTCACAAGGAAGACACCTAAGAAAGTTTTAAGAAAAATATTTTTATCAACAAAACCAGTGCCTTAAGAGTTTACTTACCATTTACTTAGAAGAAGATTTGTCTTTCTTAGTTCAAAGTCATAAATGAAATTAGGGAAAAAAAAAAAAAAGTCAAACCAGCCCAACCCCCAAAATCTGTAAACCACATTTGTGCAAGTAAGGCTTTGGAAAGTCTGCAAATAACACATCTTGACCTCTTGTGAATTTGCCTTTTGCAAAAACTCTTGTGTCTTGTGAGAACATCAGCTCTCCTCTACACACTGGGGATGAACTCTTGATTGATACAGTTAGTAGGGGGAAAACCATGGAAGATTGTTACAGCAGACCTCTCATTTGGGGTATAAATGAGTCAAGACACAGACTCTCATTCAACCACATGGAAATGGTCCCAGTTTATTCTTCTTTACAGCCTAGCCATCCTGACTCTGAATAGAGCAAGCTCCTATTGAAGGGTCCAGTTGCAGACTGACAGCTGGTTATTTTCTGCTGGCCTGTGACTGCAATACTACTAGTTTGCAGACTTTGAACACAGGTCTTAGCTAGATCAACTACAATTGCAGGCTCCAACTACATCAGGCCCAGACTGACCTCACAGCTGATCTTTTACAGCTGCAACTCTCTTCCTCGCTTCATTCTTCTTTGTGTCTGCCTTCTTCCTCAGAGCCTTCTTCCTCAAAACTCCCCTGACCAACCAACCCACCCTTTTTATCACACTTACCTTTGTTAGTCACAGCTGCAACCCATTAAGGGCAAGGCTGTTCCTCTTTGGTAATTAGTACAACTATGACTTATCAGGGGCCAGTTTGTCTGTAATCCCTTCTCCTACACCTACAGAGGACAAGCTTCTACTGGTTTATGTAAGCAGATGTGGTAAAAGAAGAGGATATGATTGTATTAATTCTTGCTAGTTCTTCTAATTTTCATGGACCAGACCACATTCTCATGTGCAGCATAATACACAAAGTTAATCAGAATAGAACTGTACATAGTCCTTTGCAAGATACTAAGTTCTTTTATGATGCTAAATGAAGCATATCTCAATAAATTCCCTGCCTGAGACCAATTTCTGGACAAGTCAGAGAGAATAAGGCATCTCAGAGCCTCTGTAGATTAATGGGATTGAGAGGCACCTATATGGGATTTCCTGGTCACTCTGTCAGATGTGGTGAAACTTCTCCCTCATGGGCTTGTCATGAAAAGATTGTCTAAAAAGGAAAGACATGACAAAGCATTTACATATATCAATGGTATGTCAAATTCCTTTCAAAATGAATAATGATATCATCAGTGTTCATTTCCAAAGAGAATTCTTCATAGGTATGTCAAAGGGTAGTGAGGTCCTGAGCAAATTATTTTTAGCTTTTTCCCTTTTTCTCTGCATCCATATTTACTTAAAATCATGATCATTTAGGTGGTAGAGAGCAGCAGTATAAGAATATAAATTCAAGACCTTTAACTAAAACTAACAGCAAAGAATTGAAAATGGGATAAAATTAAATCACATCCAATTTTGAAAGTAATATGCATTCTTTTATTCACAGATAAAGCATTGATTTCACTTCTTTAAAGCAAAGTAGCTCCTTAATATCAGCATTTAGTATACTATCTTGTAATTCAGATAGGATCATGCTTCCATTTTTATAGGATATTCTATATCCTCATTATGCCTTACTCACTGCATCCAAGAGCAAAAACAGCCTTTTAAAGATGCCACAAAAGAGGTGGCTGGCCCAGTTTGCTTGGGAAGGTATTCTACATTATGCCAGGTAAATTTGATCAGCCATGAAATTGGTTTTTAATTAATTTATATTTCATATACTGATGATGAAAGAAAAAAATTGTAATTAAAAGGAGTATCAGAGGTAAAAATTCAGGTAGTGCTTGCTGGAATGGGGGGCACCAGAGTCCATTTGCTTCTGATTGCCATCACCATGTTACAAAACATTTAACATTTAGAAGCATCTGCAGGTTTCCACATTGAGCCTTTTTCTTCACTGATGTAAATAATGTTAAAGCTTTCTTAATAGTGGGAGATGTGATACTGGGCTCATTGTTACTCTATTGAGATGCTAACAGCAAAGTAGTGAAAGGAATAAAGTTCAACATAAGTTTTGAGAGATTTCCAAGGAAAAAGTGATTATAACTTCTCCTTTTTCAAAGGGTCAGTTGTTCAGTCAGGCAGTCTCAGAGGGTGACATTACATTATTATACCAATTTGTCACCTAAATTAAAGCCATTTAGCCTGTTATTTAGTGTGCGGCTGCAGAACTGATGTGTTTTATTTTATTTTTAATGTGCTTTTTTATAGATGAGAAAAAGAAAATTCTATGTGGAGGTAAAAGTCACACCAACTCTAAAGATGTTGCTTATGATAGGAACTGTCTCTGGCAAGAGGAACAATAATCTGAACAGATCAAAATGCTCTCCTTTGTTACATATATCTTACTTGTTGGTTAAAAACACAGCAGTACAGAGATATCCCTTTACACAGACATCTTATTTTCTTTACTTCTGTTCTGTTTTTCTGATAAAGTACTTTCCCCAAAACAGACATCAGTGCATTTGTGCAGCCAGAGGAACTATTTCACATGTTGTGACCATGGGTAATATCTTCTTAATTACAAAATAACTTCATTTCTATTTCATGTTTTGCTACTATGATTTTATGTACTACTATTTATTCTATTTTACTTCTTATGCTAAAAATATTTGATTGATCTACCAGGAATAAGAAACAATGTTGACAAGACAGATGACCATATAGAAAACATGAAGAAATGCAAGGCTGCTGCAACATCTCTACTCCTCATTTGAGTCTAACTAGAAGCTTGTTCAGAATTCTTCAAATTCAGGTCTAATTTTAATTCCTTTCTTACTTTGCAATTCAGAGTGCTTACTGTGTTAGCCAGAGGCAATGTTTCTATCAGAATGATCAAGTGCTGTCCTGTTTGGTCGGTTATCCAAATCTGTGAAGTTATTTTATATATGCCATAAGATATACAAATTTACTTTCCTGGAAGACTATCTCTGCCTGAAATTTCTCCCTATCTCTACATCTAGCTTTCATTTTGACTCCTGGTGACCTTCTAATAAGCACTTTCCTTTCATATTTTTTGCTCCATTTTTAGGGTTTTTTCATACTTAAGTGTCATTTGTCATACCTTCTTTGGGTTTTTTTTAGTCTCTTTGCTTTTGATTGCTTTCCTAAGTTTCACATCAGACCTTTATTGTCTCATTAAAACTCCATCATATTTTTTATATTTCCAAAGAACCACATTTATATGTCAGAGAACAAAAGTACCTACAACAGTGTTCTGTTCTGCTTTTATTCAAAGCAATTGTCACACGTACACAGTCCTATATCCAAATACTCTGAAAAGGGGCAAATGCCCAGGATTTATCAGTTTTATCAAAGTGCCCATACACAAACAGGCATGCAATGGAGTTTACTTTTCTGTGGGCAGTAGCAGTGGGGTTACATCACAAGGTGCCAAGCTCCAGGAGGTTGTTACAAGCAGAAGTGTTACACTGAGTTTTTAGTGATGGAATCATATGGTCCAAGTTTGTAACTGGCAGCTGGTGGAGCTGGATTAGTTATGAAGGCTCATGGTTCTGAACTTTGAGTGATCTGATGATTGGGAAATCCTGAATGGTGACCCTGTGATTGTGTTTCAGCATAATCTCATCTTTCTGCTGCTGAAACTGACACAGAGGAAAATGGTGAGACTTCGGACTGAAATGCCATCCTAACTGTTTCTTATTTATGTCTATTCAAATTCTGTTTTGTAGATATTTCCTAAAATGACTCATGACCTATCAGCATTTCACTGAGGTGTTGTCCTTGTCTGTTTAAGTCTTTCTAGTGTGGAATGACAGGAAGTAATGTCAAACATGGCAGAAAGAGAAATCAGCAGGGAACATCTTAGCACCCTGTCAAGGCAACTCTGCAACTTTTTTTTTATCACAGCACAAGAGGAAAACACTGCGTTGCAATCATGACTCACTGATTTTGGGTAGTTTAAGTGAAAAGAGCAACAAAAATAACTTCTATAACAACTGTTTTTCCCTCTATCTTTTGGAGTTCTTCATCCATATACAACATTGATTTCTATTTGCAGGGACCATCACATCTGGGGGCAATCTGGAAACCTGTGCTGCTAGAGAAAGGCTTTAGCTGTCCCTTGGACCCCTCAATTTTTATTTTTATTTTTTTTTTTTAATATATGAAGAAAGAAGGATTTTTTTTTACTTCTCTCACATTTTCTCAGCCATTCCTCTCCTATCAGATGATGGTCAGAAACATGTTTTCCTCAGAAATTTCCTTTTGATTTGAACAATTCTTACAAATAGTTTAATTTAATTGTTTAATAATTTAAACTGAAAATTATTGAATTATTCTAACTTGTTCATCTGTGTGTTTAATTTAATTATATTATGACAGATATGAACAAAGTAAGTCTTCAAATTTTTGCATAAAGGAAACCAATACCAAGATTCAAATTCTTTTTGGCTGGTCACAATGTGAAGATTTGATATCTGTAAGTCTTTCCACAAAAGCTCTTTTTAAATAATAAATGTTTCCTTCCATACACATTAAGAAAACAAGTGTACATTTAAATAATGATTGATCTAAATATTTATTATTCAACCTTTCAGTAAAAATGTTTATTGAATATCATTTAAATATCTTAAATTTTTAACAATAAATAAACCCAAACCTGCATTTAAATAATACTAGATTTGTGACACAAGTTACCTCAAGCCAAGCAGCTACAAAATCAAGTTAAAAATAAATTGTTATTTGTATTTAATTTAAAAAAAGACAAGCCAAAGCCCAAGTATAGAATTGGAGAGTCATGAAAGGTCCTGGTGTAATAAAATAAATCTTCTGAGTACATTACAACATTTATATTTTGATTCTTGTTTAGCTTTAATTACATTTTTTACAATTACAATTACATACATTTGGAAGAAACAGCTTCTTTAACTCTAAAAGCACTAAGAAATATAAATCTGTGGGCAGCCCAAGAAAATCCTGGAATGCATGGAGAATAACTTCTGTCCTGGGTAAACCAAGATGTTTTATTCCATGTATATCTATGCCCCAAATTGTTACTGTCACTTTAAAGCCATGTGCCAAGGCCAGAAACAGAACTGCAAGGGCTGTGGGATTCCCTTTACAAAGTTGAAGTCATCCAAGCAGACTCTCTTGCCTTGTGGCCTTTGCCTAAGGCAGAGGTTCTGCTTAGTTTTTCGTATTTTTCCCCTCTTTTGTTTCTCTCATATTAATTTCTTCTCATTGGTGGAATGGGATTTGTTAAAAAAAAGGTCAGGAAGCATTCTGGAGTTCCCCTTAAACTGTTAAACCAAGACAGCTTCCTAGGTCAGGCAATAAGGAGCTCTACCAGAGGGAAGGTGGTGATGGACCTGATACTCATGGATGTGAATGAGCTGCTTGGGAGTCTCAAGGCTGGAGGTGGGCTGGGCTGCTGGGTTCAGAGGCAGGGGGAGTTCACAGTCTTATGAAACATGGAGCAGGTAGGGAGTAATGACAGCTCCCAGCAAACTTCCAGCTTTTCAAGGAGTTAGTCAATAGGAAGCCTGTGAAGCTGCTCTTGAGGACAAGGAGCAGAACAGAGGTGGCAGACTATGAAGAATATCTTCTGTAGAGCCCAGGATCCAATGAGCCCCAGGCACAGGAGATAAGGCAGGCAAGGCAAGAGACTGGTGTGGTGAGTCAAGATCTGCTGGCCAAGCTAAAGTGCAATAAGGACATGCACCGGGAAGGGAAACAAGGACAGGGACTCTGGGAATAGTACAGAGACACAGTCCCATTGAGCAGGACTGAGGGAAGGAGGACCAAGTCAAAGCATTATTTATATCAGGATGTTAACAAACGGACTAAGAACTTTCAAAGGAGGTATTTTTTTTAATAAAATACAGAAAAGCACTTTTTACACAGTTGTAAGAAAGAACTTATAACCTTGATGCATGATGTTTGCTATATTTCTTTGCATGTGTATTCCAAAAGCATTTTTCTGTATTCTATATAAATATAATGACTCTTGTATAAGCCCCTGATCATGATTCTGTTTCTTACACATCTCCTCCTATATTATGTCACCTGTTTTGTGGCTGCTGCCTTTGGAGAGCACAGATGGTGCCTAATTCCTGTCCAAATCCACCAGGTACACATATGTGTTCTGAATATTGCAGGATATCTCAAATGGGACAAGACACCTATGTTTAAACACCTATGTTTAAACAGTTTAGTTCTAGAACTGAATATATCCACAAATTCCACACTTAATAAGCTATTTGTTTGAAGGGACATATCCTGGTTGACCAGTCTTTAAAGGTAAAAATAGGGATTAAGATTACTTTGCTGAGGTGAGTCCATAGTGGATGAATGGAAAAATAAGTTATGAGTGATTCACCTGACCTGGAACAGCAGAGAAGCTGAAGTTTTAGAAAGGTTACATTACTTATATATATACTAGCCATGCTGTTATCTAGAGGGCAAACATTTGACCCTAAATAAATAAACAAACACTATTTAACAAAGAATAACCCAACTTTTGGATGTAAAAGGCTGCTAAAGATTGTTCTGTTGAACTAATAGTTCTTCATTCTTCCCTCAGATATACTGCTGAGAAGGTGGTCAGAAAGAACATCTGAACCTTTCCAAAGGAAAAGTTTTGCATATATTCTGCTCATCTCCTCTCTTTCCCTGTCCCTTGTTAAAATTTGATTCAAGATTTAGTTTGAAGACAGAAATATATCTTTCTATCTATAAGATTTATGTCTTATTTATGCAAGTATAAATAGTGTTTATGCTGAAGCTGAAGAGGCAAGATTTCACGTGTGGGATTTTTCTTAGAATTGTAGCTTTCTGATTATGATATATTCCTCTTGTTACTGTCATTAGAAGCTGCTCTAAGAAGATGAAAAGTATGTGGCAACAATATCTTATTTCACTCAGAATCTCTGGATCTCACTGAAGATGGGAGGAAATTCAAATCAAATAACTTGACTGATATTCTTCTTCCTTTTCTTCTACTCTCTCAGTTGAGAGGCACCAACCGAGCATGCACATTGATAACAGACCTTAAATTTGTAGAACATCCAGTTTGATTATGCTTTATCACAGAAACTTGATGAGAACATAAGAGCAGAATTCTAATCAAAGAAATGGAGACTCTTTTCAACTGAGGAAGCACAAAAAGTACTTATGAACTGATATCTCAGAGAGATATTTTTTCCACAAATTGTAAGTTCTATATGCAAAGTGTATGAGGGATAATATGTTGCCCAGGAATTCATACAGAGAAAAGCTTACGGCAAAAGAGTAGTACCAATTGTGCAAAGACAAACATTTCAACACTAAGGGAAGCTGGCAACTTAAGATCTGTTAAGCTCCTATCAATGTAGTCAAAGCAATCGCATGCTGCTTTCTCCCTTGGATTTCTTCATCTGATACTCAGAGTACGATGAATTAGTCTATGGCCTTTGCTCAGATTTTATCCATGGAGACATATGGACTTGTTCTTAAGATAACCATCAGTATGCTATTTTAGGACTTCCCAGACAGCTGCAGGGTCACATGTTCTTGCACTACTATGGAATTTTTTATATAAACACAGATATGGAATATCTATATTTAGATAAAAAGTAATGCATGGATGAAAAAGTTAAAAAAAATAGAAATTCAATAATCATATTTGAGATGATGGAGTAAAGGATAGTTATAGTAGAGGGATAAGCTGTCATTCTTTATTTGCTCACATTTCATGAATTTTGTTGTCTGTCATGAAGCTCAGCTCTGCCACAACAAATTTTAGCATAATGGCTTTCAATTTGGCAAAGTTATGAGACTGAAAAAAAAAAAAAATATTACTCAGCTTTCAATAACTGTTAATGTGTTCAACAATATTCAAAAATAATTGCCATTGTTTTCTTGTCAGATTTTGTACCTTGCATATAGTTCTCCTTATTTTTTGAACTGGGCCTAGGAATGAATTGTACGAAGTATGCTAATACTTTCTATGTGGTAATAGAGTTACTCAGATGAAATATACATCTAATATTTAAAAGAATTGCTATATACAGTGAAAAGTATTTTAGAAAGTTTATGGAATTTGTGTTGTGCTAAAAA
This sequence comes from Certhia americana, assembly GCA_018697195.1. Taxonomy (NCBI): domain Eukaryota; kingdom Metazoa; phylum Chordata; class Aves; order Passeriformes; family Certhiidae; genus Certhia; species Certhia americana. The sequence continues at coordinate 35,685,760 of CM031859.1, forward strand.
GAATCAATTTTTTTTTAGATGAAAGTGCTGAAGAGAACTGTGGAAAATGGGATATAATTAAACTTTGTAAATTAAATTATTCTATTTTCCAAGGAATTAAAATATAACTATAGCACTTTGTGTAATTTTTCTTCCTTTCCCTCTTGGACTAATAAAGGAACAGCAGAAAGTGAAGGCCGTGACACTGAATTGGGAGTCTTGAATATGAGTCTTGTTTTCAGCTCTGCAAATGATTTGTTTTCTAAACTCCTCATTTGCTTTTAGGATGAAATGTTTCAGGTTTTCTTCCCTCCCTCCCTCCCTCCCTTTGTTGTGAAAGGGAAAGAATTTATACCTTGATGAATCTTTGGCCCGTACCTCACCAAAATGGAAAACTCTCCAGAAAAACGAACAATAAAAAGAAAATAAAAGTTAGATTTAAATATCATCTTGGTTATAATCCCTGTTATAAACAGGAAACATTTGGTTTCATACATTTTCAATATTCAGGTTTTAATTTCTGAAATCTCCAAGCTCTTATTCAAACTATGACTTATTCTGACAGAAACCTATCTGTAGGTCCTGCAATCCTTAAATTTTACTCTTAACAGATGAAGACACTTTGGCATGAATTTTGCACAATATTAAAGTGTTACAGTCTCGGTCAAGTCATATTCTATCTGGCTTTAAAGACAGTACAGAAACCCCTGTTTACCTCAGTCCTCATTGCAGAGGTTGCTGCCATTGATCATGCTAACCCCAGCTCATCATGTCCTATTTGGCCTAGGCTTATAGAAAGCTCACAAGCTCCCCTCATTGCCTACCCCATTTTAGGAGCTAAATCTCATTCAAAGCCTCTGAAAATCTGATCTCAAATCCTGGACTAGCATCATGCTGAGATTTGAATTTAACTGAGCTTGTCTACCTATTTCATCGATCTTTACCAGATGATTTTTTTTCCCTAAACCAGACAGGGTTAATGATAAACCAGTGTCCTCTTCTAGACTGAGCATAGAATACAAACATACAAAAGAGACAATGCCTTTTTTCTTTTTTTTTTTTTGGGGGGGGGGGGGGGCAGGGGTGTTGGTGCTTAGTGGGGGTTTAGTTCTGGACTTGGCATCACTGAGCTAACAGTTGGACTCAATGATTATAAAAGTTTTTTTCTAACCTTAATTACTCTATGATTATACAACAAACCTAGTCTTAAACTTAGCTTGTAACTCCAGTTTTGTGACTTTCATGGACTGCTTAGCTGTTTTCTTATCTTTTCAAACATTGGCGATACTTGGCCTTAGATGACTGATTAAACAATTGTTCAGACATTGGAGGGGCATGAATCTCTGGAGAAAATTTCTTTGTTATTCATCTCTAGTTGTCATGGTCTGCCTTCCTTCTCAGTGAATTTTTTTACCTCAAGTTTTTACCTCAAGGATATTCTTCATGTTGGTGTAGATCATAAAAATAGCTCAACAAAACCCCAGAAATTCCATGTATAAAAAAGCTCTAAATTTTTTCCCTAACTTTTGCATGTTGCCTTGGTTTGTTCTCAGTGAATGTGTACAGTACTAATTTTACTCAAATTGAAATGTAACTGTATGTGTACATATAGATGATAAAGTGTGCAAGCATGCATGCACATAAACACGTCCCTTTTTTACACAAGCTACCATGCTCTGATTAAAACAGTGTGTGCAAGCTCTCCCTCAACTGTGGTAATAAATGGATATTCCTTTTAAGACTGCAAATTGCATAGCTTTATGGCGTAAAAGAACTATTAAGTCCTGAATGGATGTTAAATGTTCTAATGCCATTGACAGGGGTGTGTGTGTGTATTCAATAATATTGTCTGAATAGGGTTAACTTGTAGAAAATCAAGACACACTGTATTACAGATTCTCAAAGCACTGACTCTTTCTCCCCAGACATGTAGAAATGTACTTTTGGATTTGCACCAAATCAATCTGAGGCTGTTTTATTCACAACACATGATTCCTTATGATTGTTCTGATGAAACTTGTCACAGGACTATTGTGACTCATTGGCTTTTGCAGCAGCACAGTTTATAACCCCCGTGCAGGGGTTAATAGAATAAAATGGTGCAAGGTTTAAGTTTGGAACTCTTATTCATTAAAGGATTCTCAGTATTCTCAGATGTCTCAACTCAGATGTTGCCATATACCAAATTAAAATAGTAGCTCCCTGAAACATCTGGAAATTTGGCCCACTTTTTATTTACATGTATAAATGTAACAAAACTTTGATAACAAAACTCAAAATATTGCACTGGTTCTTATTTCAGCATCTCTCAGACTTACCATGTTTCATTACCAGCTCACTATATTTTTAGTGGTGAGGGTTCTGTAGGTGGTGAAGAATGTTATCAGGAGCTGTATCCTATTCTTTTTCTTTACACTGTATGAACTCCCTCAATTTTCAGCATACAGCCTAAAACTGCAGTCTGCTTTTCTGTGTAGTCAGTTGTATTTTAGTGTATTTCTGTGATTAATGCTTGATGCTAACTGTATTAGGGAACCTTTATACAGCTACAATTAAAGGACATTTTTTTCTTTTTTGATTATGGCATATTTTCCAAGAAATAATCTATTGAGCTGTCTTGAACAAATCATAGTGGAAAAGGAAAAGGGAAAATATATATTAGGATACATTAAATAGCAGTGATGTTAATTATCTAAAGTAGCCTTATGGGAATATTCAGAAATGTAGAGTGGAGTACATATGTAATGTAAATTTTTGCTGAATGACAGCCTGAAATGATACAAAATATGCTCAGAACTCTATAGATTAATTCATGTAGACACAAGCCTTGCAAAAATAAAATACCTATTGCTTATATCTCTGATTATACTCGACCTCGAAGACCACTGCTGATTCTTAATATTAATCTGATACCATCTTGATTTTTAGGGTTACTCCATTGAAATACATGAGCTGTAATCCAAATGTCCAGAAAGATGGATTGACTGTATGAAGAATTTAAGCAAAAAAAAAAAAAAAATCTTTAAGTGTTCTTGCAAGAATCTATGTGGGTTTTGAAACATCTTTACTGACCAACAACATTAAAATTATTTCAAAAGGTATTGGTAGTGCATTTGCAGTCATTTAAAGAACAAACATACATGTGGTTGTTCTGAAGTAGTACACGAAGTAATTTTGAAATAACTTTCACTTCCAATAAAAGAATTAACAAAAATTCTAAAATAAATAGTAACTTATGACACTCTATGACACTAGATCTTCACCAGTATTTTAGACTGTATTTTAGTATTCTAGACTGTACTTTAGTATTTTAGTATTCTTTAACAGTATTTTAGATTAGTGTGTTCTCCAATTAATTGCATTTATTGTGGAGCAATCTCAGAATATATGAACTGTTTTGGTGTTTTTTTCATCTGAAGCTAATCTGGAAAATGTGATGGAGGTATAGATCATGTTAATACACCCATGCACAAGTGGACATTTCCCTGATACTATCCCATATGAGAGCTAGTCTGAAGTAATCACCCTGCCATAGAACATATGTGGGAACTAACTCATTCCACAGTACAGTACTGTAGTACAACTACAGTACAGTGTAAAACCACAGTACACAACTACCCATGCCATTTTCCAATGCAGATGCAGCCTAACATGTACTTGCATAAGTGTATTTTTCAGTCTAGGTGCTCTGAAATGTAATAATATCAGTTACAGTTCTGGTTCCAAGTCAGAATTCAGTACAATTGTAAGCCCCAAAACAGGTAAATTGAATGAAGTTAGAAGGTTCCATAGATACCTAAACACTGTAAGTATAGAATTCATAAACAATGCAGCATAGGAAAGCAAGTGCATCAATAATGAGAAACATATTTAGAACATAGATTATTAATAATAGATGCAGAAAGAACAGAATAGGAAAGAGCTGTCTTTCTGGGAAAACAAGTTTTTGAAGCAGCCTTCTTGAGTTTTCTGAAGAAATATGGGTGAACTATACAACTAAGACTTGAAATTAAAAAGATATGCACTGTTTGATCAGACAGAGCAGCATGACAGGAAGACAACGGAAATCAAAAGCGGAACCTGCTTAACCTCCTGTCCCAGGTCCAGCTATTTAGAGACTGTGGTAAACATGATACACTTGGGATGATGGATGACACTCTTTTCATGTTTCTAACAACTGTTGAGCAGGCTAATCATTGCTCTGAGCACATGCCAAATTACATGTGTCTAATCATTTTCATGGGAAGGATATAATGTGCACAAGGTTTGGATCTTGTAACCATTAATAGGATGAACAGTGTAGCAGCATGACTGTGTGAGTCTTCGTAGAAAAGAAAAATTTTTGCAGGGCTCAGTTGCATATACATATATGGACATTCAAGCACATTCTTATTCTGTAGTACACAATCTAAAAATTATGTTTGTTTGATTTGTTGTATAAGACCAAGGAAGTACTAGGAGCCTTGATCAAATCTGAAAGCAGTGTGAAGTTGGAACACAATCCACTGAAATGGTTAATAATCAGCCTGAATAATATGTCACAGAAGGGGTAGTCTAAAAATTGTCTTTGCCCTCAAAGCCTTAATGAAAATACTGAACCCAATTAGGAAAAGCTTTATTTTTGTAGAACCCATACTTAGGTCACTATATGTATATGTAATTGCAGTCATCTAAAATTTGAGATTTATTTTCAGCATAATTTTGGCAATTCATCTAAAACCCATGAAGAGAATGTCATATATTAAAATTGACTTATCCTACCTCTCTGAACTACTGAGATATTTGGGAGTCCCTATTTTGAGACTTTAAAGTGGCTTAGAAAATTCTATATACTGGGTAAATTTTTTTAGAGGGATGAAGTTATTTGAGTTGAAAATCAATAAAAAGAGCATAGCATCTCAGAAAGCACATCATTTCACCCACAGATTGATATACAACAGATGGCTTTGGGGTTTATACATTGCTTTAGATTACACCCATACCTTTTCTAGATATCAGTTGTGGTATCTACATGACCTCTTCTAAACAGCAAAGACTGGCACTCTAGTTAGTCTTCTTAGACTTCTCTTCCACCCAGTCAATGTGCTTCCAAGGTGCAGTCCATTTCATCCTAAAGAAGTTGCGTGAAGTATTTCAGGTATATTGTGCTCTAAATCTCTTTTTTCCCTTTATATAAGGAGGCCAGGGACAGTTGCGCACATAAACGCCACAAAGTTGTGGAAATTTCAAGTTAAGAAATTTAGGTAAATGCCTAAAAGTTCAGTCTTTGTAGCCTAAATACAAACAAAGACCTTTAGGTATAATGTTGTCTATTAATGAATATGTGTTTACGCCTTCTCTGTTCAGATTGCTTGCATATAGGCAATTAACTTCTGTGGGTCACTTGTACCATAAGAAGCAACCCTCAGTAATAAGAACAAGATGACTGGAAGCAAAATTTACAGTGTATTGCAAAAGGTTAATCTTTCTGGGATCAGAGAGAGAAGAAATACTAAAAATGTTAATAGTGTTGCTTCATGGTTGCCATATTCTGGATCATCCGCCTCTATGAGTATCTGAAGGGAGGGTGCCAGGAGGGTGTTCCCAGGCTCTTCTCAGTGGTGCCAAGCAAGAGGCAATGGGCAGAAACTGAGTATGAAGAAATTCCACCTGAACATAAGGAAGAACTAATTTACTGTGCAGATTACTGAGCATTGGCTAGCGATGTTGTGGAGCCTCCCTCCCTGGAGATATTCAAGAACCATCTGCAGTGCTGTGCCGTGTGCTCCAGGATGATCCTGCTTGAGCAGGGAGGTGGGACCAGATGATCCACTGTGATACTTTCCAACCTGATTCATTCTGTAATTCTCTGACTGCATGATAAAACAATTGAAACACTGTGATCTTCCACAATCTGGGCAACAGCAAACTCTGGTGCTTTAATGAAAATTTCCATATCAAGTAAAGACAAACAATTAAGTGCAGTTTGTAGATGATGAAGCTGTTTCTCTGTGCTGCTTGTCAAGTCTTTTCAGAACTACCATTCTAAGTAGAATATAGCTAAAAGTAGAGTGTTAATTGAAATAATAGCTTTTAATGGTTGAAAAATCCACAAATTCTACTGGCATTTCAGAAAAGCAATTTAAAAAAGCATTTCTTTCAAAAGAAAGAAACATGGTAAAAAGCAGGATTGAAGAAATAAATAAATGAAGAAAATAAGGATATATTTTCTTTTATCTTTAGGAGAATTTCTTGATGATTCTTCTCTCTCTCTAAAAGCTTCTGTTTCTTTTTGCTTCTGTAATCTGCCTTATTAGCAGAACATATGGTGACTACCTGACCCTGCACGTGCAGTCAGGCAGAATCCAGGCAGAGAACTAGTCACTGCACACTGAAAATTTCTGAAAATGATCATTTGATGTGACCATTTTTCTTCCAGGTCTCTGTTGCTGCTGTTAACAACCAATTTAGTAAAATAACCAAGGGTATATTTTTTTATGTGTATATATGTCTGCCCTTTTGCTGTATATGTGCTGTACAATATGTCCTAGAGCATGAAAGGGTGTTCAGGTTCACAGGGACTAAGACCTTGACCTTAATAGAGATAAAGATGCCATAAAAAGAAAAAAAAAAAAGAAAAAAAAAAAAAGAAAAAAAAAGGAAAAAAAAAAGTGATCTTTTCACATTCTGTGATTTCAACTCCTGCCCTACCCAGATCAACAAAGTATGTTTACTGCTGGAATCTTACTAATAAAAAATTAGGTTTTGAATATTATATTATTTGTTATCTTGGAAGAGGAATTGAAATAAAAGTGAAATTTTGAATTTTAAAAATTCAGTGAATTTTCTTTTAAACATAGCTAAATTATTGCTTCCACCTATGCTTGTGCATGATTACTATTTTTAACAATAACCAGACATGGTTTGGAGATTAATTGCAAGGACTAAACACAGTAAGATGATCAAAGGAGTTTCCTTGTTTCCTATAATTCAAGACCTACTTTAGGTGAGAGAATATTTCTTTGTTGTTCTTTTTCTGCAGTCCCTTGATGACAGCTGTACCCTGGATTTCAGCGGGTTAGACTGTTGGCCTTAGTCCTATATTATAACAAAGAGATGGTTTTGAGATGTTTTCTCATTTCTAGCTGAGAGAAATCATGTTGGCATCTTTACTCTGTGCTCACAAACTGGTCACATTTCCTTTTTCCTATCACATTGAAGATGGGAAGACAAATCTTGTATTTATAGATGACACACAAAATACTCTGCATCTTTTCTTGTGGTTCTGTTTTGATGGGAAAAGCCTTTTCTTAGGCCTTTGCGCAAAAAGAAAACCAGTATGTCTGTGTTCTGCCTCACTATTCAACTGCCTAATGCCATTCAAAAGTCCTGTAGTTTACAAAGGCAGAAAAAGGCTTGTGTATCTTGAAGCTGTTCATACCAATTCCTTTTTCATTCTATCTTTAATCTAATCTAAGTAGAAGTCCTTTCTTCTCCCTCCAAGAAGAGCTACTGGCATGTACAGGTGACAGCACAGCAGCAGCCACTGTTGGCATAAACTCTGAGAGTTCAAAAGACCTAACTTTGTGGATGAGTAAAGTCAGAGAGCTGCCAGTGACTTCAAGTTTAGAGGTTTGATCCTTTGCCCACTGAGTCCACAGAGTTTTTTCCTGGTTTATATCATAATTTGCTGCAAACACTTTAAATGAAGGTGATTTTTTTTTATTATTATTTGTAGCATTAATAATACAGAAATAGATTTCAACACCTTTTGCCTCCTCTTCAGTCATGTTACACTAAGCCAACGACCCATTTTTAACTATAAATCTTAAAAAATGATTGAGATAAAAGTGGTGTTATGAATAATCCTTTGGGAGCAAGAACACCCCCTTCATTCTTTCCTTCCCTCCTTCTTTATTTCTTCCCACCTCAGGCCCTCATAATGTAATTTTTTTATTTTTTTAAATTAGATCATCTTCAGATCACCTACCTGTATGTTAACTGTGTCAATTTTTTATTCCAGACATGCACATGCCTTTGTTCTGCCTGGGCATTAAAATTTTTTTTTGCTGGTTTTGCTTTTGTGGTGATTATATTGTTGTTTTTCCTTTGCTTTGCATAGTCTTAATTACATTATTTGGGCTTTTTGAAAAAGCATGCCAGAAAAATGTCATTGCTTGAGCGTGACTTTTCTCAATTAAATCAACGGTATCAGATAAAATAAGGGAAAATGCTTGCCAGACACTGGTCAAAGAGAATGAGCCTCTTCATGTTAAGTAAACTTTGATAAAAAACTTGGAAATTATCCCCCTTGTATTGTTTGTTGAATGCAATCATAGATTATATTTGACCAAGCAATAATAACATGATCCCAATTTCCCCCAAAATAAACAGAAAGTGGATATTTTCCACCTCTGTATCTATAAATAATAAATGCCTTAAAGTTTGTACACAGTAAATAAATCAGTAGTTTAGGACAGAGTTTAATTCTTCTCTCACATCATTTTTACAGCTGCAATGACTTCAGTGAAACATCTGTGGAGTTGAGATTCACTGATGAGAATTAAGCTTCTTGGTCTGATGCAATGCGCCTGAACTACAGGCATTTGACCGAGGCAATTTCATTAGTGATTAAAAAGCATACAGAAAGCAGATATATGGGGCATAAGGGATAATAACTGGAAGTTTTGGAATGAATCCAAGGAGGAAATTGCTCTAACTTTAAAAATTTTAAAGGCATTTTTTTTCTTTCTCTACCTTTCTGCCAGTGGGTCTTTACCTGTGTTCCCACTTGATGGATCAAATATTTGGTATGTTCTTTGGTGGGCAGATAATGATCAGTTGAAACTGACCGGCTTTAAATGAAGAAGTTTAATTTGCATCTCCTTATTAACCTCATGAGCCTAAGTGAATACAAGCTGGCTGAGGAAAGGGATGGTGGTGCAGGAGCAGAAATGTGAGGCAGTGACCCATGCTATACTATCTAAACTCTTTGTAAGACTACACAGCCCTTCTAGCTTAATGAGACTGAACTTTGCTTTGGCACTTTCTGTTGGCAGTAGAGAGAGACTTCCCCAAACCTAGACTGTGATTTACCCACCCTGATTTGCCTTCTCAGGGTTTGTATTGAGCAGGGGAAAAACTCAAAACATTTAGCTTGCACCCAAAAGAAAATTTATGGCTGTAGTCTGCACTGGAAAGGGACATGTCCCTTCCTACACAGTTGCACAGCACTCAGCTTCACTTTTCTACTGAATAATGTCATCAGTGCTATGCTGTCTGTCCACAATGTGCATCAGCAGGTTCTTTTGGGGTGAGCCTGGAAATGGAGAGAGTAGGGAATACACTGTGATATGTCAAATTAGCGAGTACCCCAGGAGGTGAACAGAAAATGCACAGGTAATAATGAACAACATGTACCTTGCTCGTGTTTCTGACAACTGCAGTTTCAGTTTAATTATTCATTTGAATACTTTGCTGGATTACTGCTGTTGTTAACATGCTCTTGCATATTTTATAAAAGTGATGACCTGGAAGAAGTACTCTGTCTGACAAGCAGGGCAGCAAGCTGGGCTGCTTTTTAAAAGAGAGGACAGAGAAGTGCAAGCAGAACCGTCCTCCTTTGTTACCTCAGCATGGCAGTCCTGTGCCTCCCCAGATCCCTGTGCAGATCAAGGACTTCAGTATGTAGCAAAAAAACCTTCACACTACATAAAGTGCATACCCACGGAGCTACTGCCATTGCTTAATCATTCTACATGTCAGAGAAAAATTGTTGCATGTGGAGATATTGTCAGTGACCTGTAGAGAGTCCATGCAGCTGGTCCCATTTTGTATTGTGGAACTGCAACCTCTATTTTTGCTTGTGTTGGGGCAGTCTGTGACCTTAAGCAAAGGCACTTTGTTATGGTTTTACCTCCTTGCTAAAATGCCTGTGCTGATATTCCAGACAGATGTTTGCCTAACCTATTCTTAAAGACCTCCAGTAGTGGAGAATCCACAATATCCCCAGACAATCTATTTCATTGCTTCATTATCATTACTGCTAGAAACTTTCCTAAATGGCATATTTATTATAATTGCTTGTAGTTACTAGTAACTGATTTTCAGGATGCCAGATGTGTAAATAAAAGGGGCTGTTCCTTTATAAGTCCTCCATTTTCACTTTTCAACAAATTTAAAGAAACAGTCTGTAGTTGATAAAAGGGTCATTCTAGATAATGTTTAGCTGTTTGCACTAGCCAGGACAATTATATTCCATCAATTCAATGCCTTATGCAACTGAAATAGTACAGAAAAGCCAGAAACTGACTTTGGACATCATCATAGAAATCTTGGTGGAAAACCTTCTGATACTATATATATGAATATTTTTGTGCAAATATTTACAGACTTAGTGGTCTTTCATTCATTTTGACATGATAAAACAGAATTTAATTTTCCCATAAAAAAAGTGCATCACAAAGTTTAGAGCTACTGTTAAGAAAATCAGTGTTTTCTTTGTATTCTTTGAATTTCATCAGGGAAAGAAGAATCAGAATACTCATTACTTTGCATGGAAAAAAATGCACCCAAATCCAAACTGTGTATAGAATGTACTTATTCTGATTAAGTAACATTTGTGCTTTGCATCAGTGTAATTAGCTACAGGAGCAAAGTAGTAAGAAATCAAACCCACTGGAAATCTGTCCTTCTAGGTGCAGTTTCATTTGATGAAGTCCGATTACAAAACCTTACAAATTGCTCAAAATCTGGAAAAAAATTTTAGAAGAGTAGGCTCTGTGGGCATCCTTTAATTCTAAAACATGGTTAATTTTGTTAATGCTTAATTTACAGCTTATCAAACAGTCTGAAATTTTTATGCGCCAGAAAGGCATAGGATAGTACAGAAAGCAAAATAGTTTAAACTACAAATGAAGAAAGTTCATAAATTACTATATCCAGACCTCTTTTGCCATACCTTCAATAATATTTATATTATTCAAAAGGTCATACAAAGCCTACAATCTCTACATGAAAGCTGATTCTAGGAGCAGTGGCGTCCCTGTGGACAATGTGAAATACAAATAGATTCAGATTAGACAGATTCTTAATTTCTGATATGGCTAGTTATTATTTAGTAGAGTGTGCTTTGATCTCAAATACAGAATTAAGCAACAGCAATGAATAAAATCTTAGATTATTGCTGATCTTTATTACTAGTAGTAATTTTAAAGAGTAAAACAGTTTTAGGGTTAAGTCATCCATCAAATGAATTTAATAATATTGCTATAGCAATGTATCCCAAGGAGGGCTATATTATAATAAGGACTGCAACAAGTCACTGAGACAAAGAAATTTGCATATGTAGATATGTATGCTGGACAGAATGGCTGAATGACCTGTCTCAGGGACTGTAGGGGATGCATACTCCAACAGTGCAGCTGACATTTTTCTTCCGTGTTTCAGAAGTATTGGTTTTGCAAAATAATCAAAAAAGAGAATAAAAGAGTTTTGCAAAAAAAAAAAAGCCTAAGCAATTGAAAATTAAAATAGAAAAAAAAAACCATAATAAAAGCTGAAATGTGCTGTATCGTACTGCAATTCATGCACTTCTTTTCCAGCAGTATTTCAAATAACTAATTTTTTGACAATGGCGCAGGGCAAATAACTTTTAGTGCTTCATGACACAGGAAGTATTGTAGCTCCAGCAGTGTTACATGATTATTTTATGTAACATAATTAAGGTTTTTAAATGGTCTTGTAGTGAAAGCTAGAGAATCCATGAAATAAATTTGCAGGATGAAAGGAAAGGTCTCTTTGTAATTCTTGCGCAAGTTTATTCACTTTTAAAGGGAAGAGAAGCTGCAATGAGGATGAAAATATCTCCACTCTCCTTGGATGGGATTTTTCTTTCTGGCTGAGTAACTGGTGAGTGTATGTCCATTTCACCTGGCTCTGTAGTCTCCTTGCCTAACAATTCCTGATGCACTTTTGGACAAGCAGAACTCAGTTGACATTGTTTGCTCTTTCCTATTGTAGGCTGCTCTTCTGTGCCATAAATATCTCGACACAAATACAGTATTTATTATAGTATTTGTTTGTTGACTGCTTCTGGTTTAATTAATAGTTCCTTTTACCATGTACAATTCCGGAATTCTGATTTTATATTATGACTTTCCTACTGAGCCTTTCTTAGAGATTCAAAAGTATTATGTCACATAACCATAAAAAAATGAGTTAGTTTTATTGCATTTTTAAGAAGAAGGGACACATGCAGAGATTAAGACCAGGAATATTAAGAGGATTCACCCATTGTGGGTGTTTCAGGTTTGGCACAAATAAATGCTTGGCTTAAATAGAAACATTGGTAAGCATTTCTGATATGCTTGATCTTTGTGACTTCTTTAAAGACCAGACAGTGATTCAGAGGAAGATCTCAGAATGGTCTTAGGAAACCTGTACCCTCAAGTCTGTGGTCTAACCACATGGCAAAGAGCTATAGCACATGGAACAAAGTCAAACACCAAATCAATATGACAGATCTGTACTTGTTCAAAGGAACTTTTATATTTGATCTGGGTTTAGCTTATCTGTATATGTGGAGGCACAAAGGAAAAGAAGATTGACAAACCTCGGAGTTAAAAGTAATAGCTTCTGATGCTCTTGAGCACCTTCTGCATCAGAAACTTCAATAAGTATATGGTTGCACTGCTGCAGCATACTGCCAAGGTGACCATATGTCAGTAAGCTTCCAGGGAATCCACAGAAATTATTTTCTAAATCAAGATTATTATTTAATTTTTACAAACAGGGAAGGAAGCTCTTTATCAACACTTTAATTTACCTGATGATTTTATGGGCTAAATTGTTAATAGGATAAGAATTCTCAGCAATAGGTAAATAATGTCAATTCTCATCAGATACAAGCTCATGCAGAGATTGAATGATGAGGGTAAAAGCTATCATGGAAACTTGAATCAAATTTATTAGCAGATGTTCAGTGGTGCAGAAGAATTATACATGAATAATAAAGTACAATGCTAGCTGAGAGCTCTCGATTTCCCGCTTTTCCCAGGAAGTACCTTTTAATGGAGGTCTTTTCCCAGAAGCTTAACATTGTGTTGAATTATAATTAAGCCATATTGAGAAAACATTCAAGTGACAATGATTTACAAATGATGAAATTATTTTGGGCTTAGCTTAGGGCTTTACTGACTATAATGATTTTTCTGTTATGACCATATGTCTGTCACGAAACTTGATTCAAATGCAAAAACTATTGGGATTTTGGAGACAGTTAAAGAAAAAAAAAAGAAATTGAAGATGTTTTCTGCATGAAGATGTTTTCTTATTTAGTAAACTAAACATTTTGCAGTTGTCAAAGATCAAGAAACAAAAGTTCATAATAAATATAAGTGCAGGAAAGTCTTAAACATTTATCATGCCTGCTGGTCACAGGCAAGGACACTTTGTTTCATGACCTGTTTACCCATCCAGAAGTAATAACAAGTGGCATAGACTGAAAGAGCAGGAAGACATACACTTTCACCTTCCCTAAAGGTATCCCCATTGCCATGGTCCCCTTCCATGAAATTGAGCAGTGATTTCTTTCTGTCTCTGAAACAAACTACTCCTCATCAAAATAATCTTTATTTTGAGCAGCAACATGACACTGTACCCTTCTGGTCAGGGAGCTTAATTCATCACCCATAAAGGTAACCTGAGAAGTACATAGATGGATAGTGATATCCTAAAGGCTAAGGGACTGAGTATGACAGATGGGAATGAAGAATAATGAATGGAAATCTAAAGATGTTATTTCTTTCTTTGTGAAATTTTATGGTTGTCATTATAAATATCTACAGGATCCAAGGTGACTCAATATCTGTGTATAGGGAAAGATTTGAAGGTCAGCTAATTCAGTCACCTAACACAGACATATTAAGCTTAAAAGGTGAGGACTTGACAGATAGGGCCACTCTCCCCTTATTCTTCAAGGGATTGAACTTGATACTGAAGACAAAGGGAATATTTAGCTAAATCAAAACATTCTTTTATTTTGCAAGGTTCTTCTTCCTGATCTTTCAGCCATGCCCACACAACTGCCCAGCACAGCTTCAACAGCCAGAGTAAAGGGAATTAATTCTTTTCCCTTTCCAATGCATTGCATCCATTGTTAAGTGTACTGTTGAGGACAGGCACAGGCTCTACAGCTTAACTTCATTGGTTGCAAATTCAGAAGTACACTAAACGTGCTAACAATGCATTTACAAAGGATACCCTGACACATTTTGGGGCCTGTTATACTTGAAGTCTGGTGATTCTTGTCAGAGGACACATTTCTAAAGTGCCTCAATTGAATTCTAGACTAGCCTTATTCCCTTTACATTGCTTTGTTGCAGGGGCATTTAGGAGCAAATTGATACAAATAATAATCTTTAATATTACACTGGTGATTTTTACCATTGAAAGTGAATACTGAACTACCTAGATAAATTATTCTAGACTAACTAGATAAATTATTCGGAAAAAAAAAATTGCCAGAAGATTCATATTCTTTAAATCTGCCTTCACAGATGTTGGGACGGAAGGGTTAAAACTGGAAGATTTGAGGAGGAGAAGGAGGGAATAGTTTTGCTCAAAGTGACCTTGCAGCTGGGAATTCTAAAAATGTTGGTGTGGGAAAACTCCATTTCTATCCAGTGGGAGATTCCAAGTCAGAACTACAATTTAATAGGAAAATTAAAATCAAGGAAGAAATACTGTCATAAACTGACATAGCCAGGATACAGTCTGGCACCCTGTTGGTCAGGGTGGTGGTAGCAGTCTGATTAAATGGTGGCTGCAGTCGGCTTGAAGTGATAGATGTGGTCCTGTTGAAGTAGTGATCTTGTAGAATGATTTGCTCTTCCTCTGTAAGTCCAGTGGTGGTTATGTAGTTCTTGTCCTTTGGTAATCCAGTTGATAAGGCTTCTCAGGGTGTTCCAAACCACAGATTATATCCAGGTAAAAATGCTTGGTTCTTTCCCCTGATGGAGCATCATCCCCTGGGATGATGTAGTTTTATGAGCCATGCAGTGAGACTCTTTGGCCCATTAGCAGAAGATAGTCCCTGGAGGGAGTTATCAGAGATGAGTCATGGAAGGGATAAAGAACACTGCCCCATCTGTTTTTAACACCTTGAGAAGATGGTGATTGAATACAAACATTTGGTAATGTCTTGCATTGTAACCTAAGAGAACCTGTTTTGAGAGGCAGAATTCCTTTGGTGAGGTAGAGCACTCTCACAGATGTGCCTAAAGCTTACTGCATAGTGAGGCAGGCAGCAAGCTGTCCCCATCCCTCCTCCTGCTGTGTGCCAGGATGAACTGAGCTGAGCTGAGCCTGTGCTCCTGAGCGTCTCTTACTCCCAACGTTGTTAGGGAGGTAATGAAATAAATCTACTCTTTGCATTTCAGCTGTGGTTTTGATGGTTGCCCTTAGTTACTTGTCTGTGTTGGTTCAGACAAGAAAATTTCCGGTATATAATTACACATTTTTTATTTTCCTTCCTAAAGATATATTCAAAATTCATCTGTAACAGACAATTTAACTGAAGAAACTTAGAACAAAAAAAAAAAAAAAAAAAATATGCTAAAGAAAACTTTGTCTTCAGTATCTAATTTCTAGCTCATACAAATGTGATAAGGTGGTCTGAAATGCATACATTACAAAAGATTGTTACACATTCCCAGTTTCTGCTTTTATATATCTTTATGTTGCCATAGCTCTTCATATCTCTTGTGCAAACCCACTATCTATTGGGAAATGTATGTGTGCAGACTCTCGACTCTCTCTTAGAAAAAGTCCTGCCTAACAGTAGATTCATATCAGAATATTGGAAATCACTGCATTTCCAGTTAATTGGCAAAACCTAGCCTTTTTAATATCTGAATTCAGTGAATTGTAGGAAAACAGTTCTGATAAGGGCTTTGAATGTCTATCCTCTTGCCTTACAAATACCAATTATGTCTATAGGATTTGTCTGTGATAATTCTCAAATATTAGGGCAGTATTGTTTGTCTTGGTTAAAGTATACTCCCAACTGGAATACTTGAGTTCTAAGATACAGAAAGACTGAAGGATATGGCTATGCATTAATCTCATAAAAATCTTTGACCTTTAAAAATGTGATTTCTATTCTGATGGTCAATTTTGATTTTACTTACTATTATCTATTACTTAGCATCACACCGACACTCACTTTTATTTTATAGATTTTATATATTTATTGCTTTGTACTTTTATTATGCTGCGTATCTTTGGGAGGCTGTTTTCCTTCTACATTGCAAACCATAGATATACTATGTGCTGCAACTTTATTGATTTGGCTTTTGAAAAATAACTGCAGTTAATATGCCTTAGTTTTAAAAAAAAGTCTCTTATTAGTTGAAATTTTAGTGCATAGGCAATGAAATTTACTGCTCAGAATTGATGGGCAACAAATCAAACAACAGGTAGATGGATTCATCAATTTCTTATTAAATGGAAAAGCAATGCACATGGCTAAAGGTCAAAGTATGAATAGTAACATGGATAAGAGGCTGAAGTGAACACATTGAAGGAAAGCAGTTCCATATTCAGAAACATATTTAAGACTTGTAGAATTATTTCTGGCTGGTTTTAGTTATCTCTAAATGGTTTGTTGGGGTTCAGAAGCAGGTCTTATGTAGCAGAAGCTCTTCTAGTGCAATAGTCATTCTTAGAAAATAAAATTAATTTATTTTTACTTTAAATAAATAAACAATGTCACCACAGATTAAACAATACTTCTCATAAGAAACATACATCTGAAAATGTTAGAAGCACCCTTAGGTAAATCAAAACTAGAAAGTCATTTGGCCTAACTAATCTGAAATTCTGTACGTTTGTTTGCAGCGGTTGTGGTATCAGATTTGGACATAATATACCACATGGAAACTGAAGAGTACAGTCGTGCTTACTAGCTCCATGAATTTGAGGTACTGAAGGGTACAAAAATAATGTGGGTAGCTGGAATGGTACATCTTTAAAGTAAATTTCCATTAAGTTCTCTTCTTGGAAGAGATCCCAGATTTAATTTAGACATCTTACCCTTCTGCTGCTGCTGTAGTCATGTAAAATTTACTTCCTGTTGGTACAGCGTTGTGAAACTAATTTAGATCTTTAGAGTGAGGTTTGATGCAACTGTCCTGAGCTGTCTAGAAATTAGGGATGGGTCATCCAGCTGGGTATGCAGTGACAGGTGGAGCATCCCACTTAACTGGCCCCTGTCTGTAATCTCTCTTACATCCTGTGTAGTATTGTTAAACTACATGTTTAACGATAATCGTAAATTTCTGCAGTGCTTTAGGAGTCACAGTGGCATTTCACAATTTTTGCTTAAGCCACTAAACCCCATCCCTTCATGTCCAGCCTAAATGAGATGTTGAACTATATTTTATTAAGAGGAAGAATAGACACCTGCAGAATCAGTAAGCAGATTAATCATTCTTTGGAAATGCCATTGCCTCTGATTGACTACACAGAATAGACAATTTTAGAAGGATAAAATAAAACAAGATGAATGTCTGTCTTGGTGACAAAGGTATTAATGAAGTAACATTTACAAATGGAGATGCATGATAAGGTGTTTGTTGCTCACAGAAGATACAGGTCTCTACATTATCTTCTACATGAAGAGCAATTACATTATTTTTGCAATTTAAGGTTCTGTGTGACAAAGTTGAGTATTTCACATTAAAACAGAAATTTCTAGGTCATTCTCTGAGAAGAATATTTATCTTCAGTTTTTCATGCTGAAGAGATGTGCCTCTGAACTTCTAAACCTGGGGAGGGAATGCAATGTAATTTAGTGTGTCTTCAGCCCTCTGGATAAGTGTTTCAATTATTAAATATTATATAGTATTCAATAATATTTTAAATGTTGTTACTCACAAGTCAGTTTGTTTGATTTTTTTTTTTAGTTGAAAAACCTACTCCTCATTTGTCAGAGGCCCAAACTGATGATGTGTCATATCAGAACACCAGTTTAAAGGTGGGACTAAGCTTGACCCTTATACTTGGCCTTATCACTCCAGCAGAAACCTGAGGACCTCTCCGTGAATTGTGTGGAGGTTGTATGGCAGTGACTTCATTTTCTAGGATTACTTGTTCGCAGACTATTTTCTTGACAGGGCATCAAGGTACATCCCCCGCCTTCAGACTGAGAACTAGAGATCTAGCTCTCCTTTTCCTCATTCCCCCAGTGTATAACAGAACAGCAGAGAAAGGAAGAACAGTAGCCAATCTTGTGAAAATTAAATCAGTATTTAGCTAACACCTGTCTCCACTGAGAGAATATGATTAGTTCTCTGAGAGTGCAGGAAAATGAAAATCAGAGCAACAGAAAAAATAATTATCTGGAGAGGATGAGGAGAACCTTTAAGCGTGTCTGATCCTTGGAAGGATCTTTTAAGTTTGACCAGACTAAGGTGTTTTCTCCTCTATTTTAATTCTGAAAAAAGCATAAACGTGGAGATATTGTGGGTGGCATTTCTGCAGAACATTTCCTGGGAACCCAGACTCTGGCAGCAAGGACATGGTGACAGCATGTCCAGTCTGGCTCTCAGCCATAGAAGCGAATCCCCACAGAGACAGGGCTCTCCACATGCATTTGAACTTATTCTGTGTTAGTTGCAGATAGACGTCTCAAAACATCAGTCCTATAAGTTCCCCTCTTCATATATTCCCCTCACCAACAGCTGTATTTGGAAAAAAAAGTAAAAAATTAGCATGCAAATAGATTGTCTTTGGAAGTACTTCCCAAAGCTGCTAGGGATATCTGTCCCTTACATGTATTTCACAACCTTCCTTTCCTTCTTGTCTAAGCAGCCTTTTTGAGGCACTCTTCAATTATTTTCTCCTCTGTAATTTGACTAGTTCTATGAAATAACCCTTCAAATCTACCGCTAATGAAATAATAAACCTCACACAGTTGCAAATATAGGCATTATATGTCATAATTTAATTTATTTTTCCTTACATTTCAAAATGTTTTAGTGAAGCTAAAACTGATTACTGTGCCTCTGTGGGCCACAGGCATGTTTTCCTAATTTGTGTCTTTTTGGTACTACAAAAATTCCGCTCAGTAGGCTGGAACATCAAATTTAAATCAACAACTCAAATATTGTAGATATTAAACTTTTGAAACTATGAATACAATAAGCATCCTCTCTAGACATGTAACAGAAAAAATATAATTTGAAGTTTGAGGTTTGAAAGGTGTCTTTCTCCCATTCCCATCATATGATCAAAACAAAAAGGAAGATAATTAGAGAAAAATTATTTAATAGGATCCACTTTCTTTACTAAGTTGGTCGCCTTACAGTGAAGGGGAAGATTTGTCAGTGAAATTGTGAAAGAGCCAACATTTTCCAGAAGATGAACAACCAGTAGCTGTTTATGAGGACACTGATGATTTTTCAAAACTTCTTTCTTCATTTGATTGAAGATTAAATTATGATCTCACAGGAGGGCAGCAAGGAAAAGCAACAAACTAAGCGTAAACTCTTTAGCCAAGGCAGAAAACACACAGCCAGAACCATTTCCTTTCTGGGACCTCCCAAAGGAATTGACTCTGTCATTTAAGAATGAATGATAATAGGCTGGATTGACAGAGTTTCTTTGTAATGGAGGGATATTTGGATATTATAAATGACAAAATCCTACTCAAATTCCTGCTGATTCAGGACAGTCTATGACTCAGGAAATGGTCTAAAGTTTGAAGGTTGGGTAATGTGACCTTTAGTCTGAAATAGCTTCTCTTCAATGAAGCCAGCCAATGGACCGGCTCTGAAGCATCTGAACAGAGGAGACTGCATGCATATGGGTGGGAGAGCTTGGTTTTGTTGTCTGCATGTAGGCATTTACTGTCCATTTAGACATTTGAGACTTTCTATCTGGATTGAAAAGAGCACATCTTCTGTGAGTCACATCTTTGTCACATCTCCAAATCTTATGTTTAAGATGTTCTAGGGCTTCTCAAGTGGTACTGAATACCATTGCAGTATTCAGCCAAAATAAATTCATGCTTCTAAAATTCCCATTACAACCTAGGGAGATTTAGCACCTACTAAACTTAGGAAGTGATTCAACTAACCAGACAGGAACTGTCCAAACACAAATGTTGAGTAAGTTTTCAGATGCCAGGTTTTACCCAGTATATCTGCACAGACTGATGGATATCACCCAAGGACCAATGAACACCTGTTGTGACATAAGGGCTCTCACACTCAAAAAACCTCAGTTGGAATTTGGAGTCTTTGTAGGCTGGGGGAACTCAAAACATCCAAAGAGACTCCAGAATCTTATTTTTAAGCAGGTAAATCCTATCACAAAGGAGGCATTTAATTTCACTTTAGAGTGAGTTAAATTGCTTTCTCTGTTTTCTTCACTGACTTTATCTCCACTAACTATATTTTGAGATAAGATATTTTGCATTACATTTAGCAGTTGAATGAATCTGTAGGTAGATGCCTTAATCAGGCTCTAAATCTGACTTCTCAACTTGGCTTAAACCTGGAGAAGTTAAAAAATGAACAGCAGCCTGAATAAAGTTTGCCAATGTCTGATTGCTGTCTGGACTAAAATAGTCAAAAGTGAGTCATGAATGTATTGGGAGATTAGGTCATCTCTCTCCAACTGAGTGTACTTCTCTCTTCAGCAATATGACAGAAGGAAAGGTAAAATATGAAGCTGTTCTCGTTGCATTCCTTCCAGTCAGCCTCTTAGGCGTCTCACACAAGAAGTCTCAGAGATAGAAGACATTGGCAGCAGCTCAGAGCAGCACCATGCTCTGCAGTAGGGAACTATTACATCCCTGTGCACCTGCAAACAAGGACTTGGCAGAAATCTGTTTCATGTTTCCTTTCCCAGATAACCTTTGCTAATCAGTATCCCAACTGCTTTTGCAAAATTAAATCTAATTCTCTACTTGGCTTTAACACCCAAGCTTGTACAGAGTCATCTTGACAAGAGAATTGAGGAAGTGCTGGCTTCAGTGGAGAGAGGAGAGAATGTCACAGAGGAAATAAAAATGATATATTCTAACGAAGTTTAGTACCTGCATTCACAATGATATAATACCATGAGTTCAGCAGCTAGCACAGGTCTGCAGGATCCCACTAACACATTTTGACACTCCAGCTTCTTGGTTGGCTTAGTCGAATTCTCATAAAGTTAGGTGATACTAGTAAATTCAGGGATTAGGACGGAGAGCTTGCCATTATTTGTTTTATTTGTATTTCTGCATTTTTATGTTCTTAGTGCTACGGAAACATAATATATTGAAATATAATTTTTTATTAAAATATTTTTGTTTTCTGCTCTCATCCATTCTACTAAAAGACTCTACACATATTTATAGACATTCCATCAGTATTAAAAAATACATATACATAAATTATGGATATGCCTTTTAATGATCTAATTCTAGTATTTTACTCATTTGAATTACTCTAATGTGAGGTACACATTCTTATTTCTCCATTCTACAAGAACTGGACTATATGACCCCACATGGAGGAAGAAAAAGGAGCCTCAATTTGCTTACATTCCTGAGTGAATTACTGATATTAAGCTATACAAGATGAGAGGCCTGGTTCCTTATATAACATTCTTTCTATGCCTTCCAGACTAGATCTCTGAGCTGGAGAGGTTCCCAAGCCAGGGAAGTCCTAGCATCATCTTACCTCTGAGCAAAATTGACTTGATGTGCCATGGAATCACAAAAACACAGAGTATGCTGAGTTGGATGGGACCCATCAGGATCATAGAGTCCAACTCTTGGCCATATGCAGGATACCCCATGAGTCACACCAAATGTCTGAGGGCATTTGTCAAATGCTCCTTGAACTCAGAATGTTTTAGTGCTCTGACTACTTCTCTGGGAAGCTTGTTCCAGTGCTCAATCACTCTCTGGGTGAAAAACCTTTCCCTGATATCCACCCTAAATCTTCCCCAAGTCAGCTTCATGCTGTTTCTTTGAATCCTGCCACTGGTCACACGAGTGAAGAGATTGGTACCTGGCCTTCCACTTCCCCTTGTGAGGATGTTGAAGACCACAATGAGGTCTCTCAGTCTTGCATTCTCCAGGCTGAAAAGACCAAGTGGCCTCAGCCTCTCCCCATAAAGCTTCCCCTCCAGACCCTTCACCATCTTTGCTGCCTCTTTGGATTCTCTCCAATAACTTAATGTCTTTTTAGCATTGTGTCACCCAAAACTCCCCCAGCACTCGAGGTGAGGCCGCCTCAGTGCAGAACAGAGCAGGACATTCCCCTCCCTTGCCCTTGGCCATGCTGTGCTTGATGTCCCCCAGGACAGGGTCGGCCCTCCTGGGTGCCAGTGCACTGCTGGCTCATGTTCAACTTGTCATCAACCAGGACCCCCAGGTCCCTTTCCACAGCATTGTTCTCCAGTTGCTTCTCTCCTGGTCTATACACAGAGCCAGGGTTGCCCCATCCCAGGTGCAGAATCCAGGACTTGCCCTTGTTAAACTTCATATACTTGGTGATTGTCCATCTTTCTAATTTGTTGAGGTCTTTCTGTAGGCCCTCTTTGTCCTTGAGAGGGTCAGCAGCTTCTCCCAATTTAATGTCATTTGCAAACTTAGTGATTCTTCAAGTCCTGTGTCCAAGCCATTAATGGAGATGTAACAGCAATGAAAAACAATTCTGTAATGTAACAGTCTGCAAATTTTGTACTGTTTGAAAACAAAGTGCTGCTGTGGCAGAATGCAAAAAGAAAGGATGTGAGTAACTGGCACGTTAAAGGCTGTTGTTATTTTTTATGTATCTTCTTATAATTTGAGCTTATTCTAATTTTCACATCCAGAGAATCTGTCACAATGGTGCCGTTTCTACACAGTATTGAAAGACTTATTAAAAAGGCAATTGTGAAGCTCTTTGAATACCTGTAATTTTCATGCATAAAAAGGAATCCTGTCTCTTTTCAGCTTGTACTCTTCAAGAGTCTCTGAGGTGGAGGCACTCATTCTATAAATAAACCCGTTCAAAATGATGAACAAGTGACATATTTGTATTGTCAGTGTGCAAAAGTATGAACCTCCCTCAAAAAATGTAAAAAAAAAATGGTGGAGTTTCTTGTCCAGTTCTATCATTATTAAAATATGTTTGTTGGTTTGTTTTCAAAATCCAAAGTCAGAAATATCAGTACAGGCATATTCTTCACAAAAGAATAGTAATGATCGTTGTCTCTTCCTACTGGTTTGTACAGCTTAAGAGGAGAGAGAGATGAAGATGCACTGAGTCTAAAACGCCCATTGAATTCTGATGATTTGGTTTCACTTATGGACTTCAGATATTAAATGCAAATATTTTCTGAAGCCTGCAGATGTATGTTTCTGACACATTACTTTCAGAAAATGAAGAAGTTGAAAGAAGTTGTATTTCGTTCTTTTCAAAAAGTTGCTGTGTACTGTTGCTTAACTTCCAAGAGTATGTTATGTTATCTCCTGTCCCCTCTTCCACCAACTAAACATCCTTTAGAGGGTGGCTGACTAATGAGCTACTCACTCTGTTTTTCTTTTGGCAAATTCTGAGTTGAAGGGTCCAATATTTCCCCAGTGTGCAGCTGAGACGCACCTAGGGCATGCACTGAGACCAAGAAAGTGCTTCCTTATTTTTTCATTTAAGATTCCTAAATTTATTTAAGAAACTTATAATCTTCCTAATAAAACAAAAAGTGATCAGAGTGTAAAATATGTTAAATTATAATTATAACTGATTTTTTTTTTCTGGATTTTTTTAAAAAAAGAATATTCAATCTCATTGAATAAAATTGTCTTTTGGCATTCAAAAAATGCAGCCAGACTGAAGACTTTAGAGAATACAACTGTTGCCAAATTACTGAAAATTTTCTTTCTCACTACAAAGATAGAACAAATAGCTTTAAGTGGCATTACCACATATTTTAAAGAAATATTGCCAATTGTTAGTCTACAGGTCCTCTTTCAAGAACTTTCTTCTTTGATTTTCTTGCTGGAGAAAAGCTGCAAAATGTCAGATTCAGAAAATATGGTACACAGAGAGGTTCCCTGTGCATAGATCAGGAATCTGGATAATGAAAATACTTTTAAGAACTTCCTGCCTTTAGAGAATTTTAGTCTGTTTGGTCATTAAACTCAGTGTTGCCAAAACAAATCTTTTCTTTCTGCATTGATTTCTATATACTAGTTTGTTTAGCAGTTGCTGATTAAAGCAAGGAAGTTCTATTCTATTCACTTTGTTCTTCTCTACCTGTTTTTTTCAGAGGCATGATATTGGTGTTAATTTTTTAATGCTCCCATTGCTCAGTAAATTCACTTTTATTTTATTCATCCATTGTCCTTACCACCGATGTTGTTTATTCCTTTTCATTTTTAAGGGTAGGATAGATTTAGTTCAAATAAGTTATTCTACAAGATTGGTTAAATGATCAGTTGTAATAAGCTAGTTTGTCTTTATCTATCAAAGTCCAAGTACTGGAAATCTAAATCAATCCTGTTTCATTTTTCAGCTCTGTTTTTGACTGATCCTGTGTATCTGTGAAGTGACTGGAACTATTAGATTTGTGTACTTGTCAGACCCATGGAGTTGTCAATGCAGGTAAATGAAAAGTCAATTCCTTGCTGAATTATGATTTTAAATGGACTAAAAGGATTTTTTTCATAAAGATGAAGAGTTAGTTTGAAACTAGTGCCATACACCAGACTTATTAGGCTTTTGGGTGCGCAATTCAAATGAAAACTTTTTTCTTGGGTCTGGCTGTAATAGCCTACAACATAGCTTATGAGTCCATTTTAAAATAGTGCATAGCTCAGTCTGGAAATAAGAAAAGGAAGAGGTGCTTGGAAAAGGATATCCTTAACAAGTTCTTCGTTATTAAATTAAGTTTAACTAAATTATGAATATGTTTCTAAAACCCAAGTGTGTATAGACTACATTTTCTTTATATTTTTTTCCTGTATTGGCCACTATAGTAGCAGACATTTTCTGTTTTCTAGTTTAGGCAGAGAAATATGTCCCTCTGTTCATATTCACATGCATCTACTTCTTAGATCTTGACTTTAGAAGAAATATTTCTAGCAGCAGATGAGCATGGTTACTTTTAACCCATTCAATATTTATTTCTTTGTTACTTGAGTATGGTGGCATAAATTGAAGTTATATGTTAAATTGATCCATTAAGTAATTTAGTTTAATTATTAAATTTTATTCAATATTTAATTTGGTTTAATAAAACTGGGCTTCCATAAATGTATGCATTTAACTGATATACATTGGGACTTTATAATTTTGAATAGATTAAATATTTAGTAGAGAGCACTTATTTGAATTATTCAGTATGGAGACTAGATAACAGATCTACCCTTTCAAAATAGGGAAAATACAAATGGCATATTATAATAATAACAAATTTCCAACCAAGAATTTGTATAAAACATTTTGAACCCGTTGTTAGTTCATTTCCAGACAAGCAAACCAATCTTTGCTTAATGGAACTAACCATTGAGAATTTATCAAGAAAGTTCCCAGAGCTGTTTTACATTTAATATAGCTTACAAAAAACTAGACTATTAGAATATGCAGAACACTGTGGTGACAAAATGATTTTAAAAATGGTTATAACAATATAATTTTCTTCTTTCTTTTGTGAGCAGTTAAATGTTCAAAAGATTTATAGCTAATGGTGATTTAGTATTCTGGACCAGATTCAAAGCAGAATACTCAGAGTCACAGTTGAATTTTCTAATCAAAACATATATTTTGTGTTGATGTTGGATCATGAGGAAATTTCAGAAAATGAGGCATAATTTAAGTGAACTTCAACACTCATTTAATTTCAGGTGTACGTGTCATGTCAGCTGAAATAAATGAGACAATACTTAGCCAATGCTTGCATTTTTTACTAAGAATGCATATATTTATAAGCATATGACTGCAGAAGGATGTTTTTGAATCAAAGAACGTGCTTCAAGAATCATATATCATACAAGGATCTCTCTCCTTAGCTGTCAGCAGGGAAGATATTCACTTCTCACAGAAAATCTTATTTGACTGCCAATGAGGACTGCTAAGCAGGACTTGTGATCTTGTTTGCAGTATGGCTGTACAAATACTTTCACCAGTAAAACTGATGGAACAACAGTGTGATGGCTGGACACAAGAAAGGGTTGGTAGCTCTGTCATGTGGAGGCAGCTTCTCTGATGATGAAACTGCATCTTGAGAAAGAGTCAGTTAAGAGAAGAAGAAAAGAGACACAGAAACTAAGAAGCATACTGAAGTTGGTGCACAATATTGTTATTCCTAAATGCAACCTTAAAAATCTATTTGTTGGCCTTACCTACTGTAAATTTGCTTCTGCTTCGAAATTTGTACTTTCAGGTATATTCTCCTTATCCACCCCCAGCAGTGAAAACAATGGGTTCCTTATCTACAGTGAATGAAGCATTTTCTGTGTCTCAGCACCCTGCTAAGCAAAGCCCTAAGGGGAGCAAGGTCTGACCCCCTGTCTGCTGCACATGTCCTCTGTACCTGGGCATCACCAGGCTCGGGAAAGGAAGATGTGTCCAGAGAGGACTGGGAAAAATCTAGTGTCCAATTAAGTAACCACAAACAAGCCTTTGATTCTCAGGGGGATTTTTAAATTATGAAAAGGACATGATTATGAATATGACCAGATTAGTTCCTCCTTTGGTTAAAAGTTATGGAAGTGGAGCACATATTCTTTTTGTCTATAAAAAGGTGCTTCCTAAATCAGTCTGTTCCTACTATTGATAAAAAATGTTCTTCAGCACACAAAACCCAGATAAATCTGCGGAATTTCACAGGAAGTACAGGTGGCTACTGTGAATATCTTTGCAGGAATGTGACCTGAGTAACCAAATCAAAATAATAACTACAATGCTTATAAATAAGAAACATCTACTGATGAATCAATGTTCACACTATTTTATTGTGATTGGAACACATTTCTCCACACATTTATGTAATAACAAAATCAGTTTAGGTAAGATTTTTGATGCACTTCAGAGATTATTCTTCCCTTTAAAGTATTTGAGTTTGTAAAGAATTGGATGGAAAGTTATAAATGGAAGAGTTGGGAAAGGAGATATTTTACTGCTCCTGTAAAATAGCAGCAATTTTTGCTACAAGAAAATATCTAGGGAAATTTTTCTGGTTTTCCTGAAAAAATATTTCAGGAATGGATTGCTAAAGGAACATGACAATTTTGGGTAGCTCTCATTGTTTTACTTTTTATGCAGTGGGGAAAAAAACGTTAGGTCTGTCAGATCAAACAGGCCTATAAAACAACATAAGGATAGATATAATTTTTGAATCAGAATTCAATTAAACCCTGAAAGCAAAATACTTTTTTCATCTAAGATTTGTTTTTCAGATTAGTGTTTGCAATAAAATACTGTTTTCAATAATAATAATCAAATCAGATACCTTTCTATTATAGAAATCTTATAGTTTTGTAAGTGCTTGGAGAGTGACAAAGTGGATTTTCAAAAGTCTAGTCATAAATGATTCAGTTCCTGAGAAGAAACAAAAATGTTAGTATACTTAGTCTACCATGAAATTTTTTTGAAAAAAAGTTCAAAATTAAAAGAAAATGTAAAATGAAAATATGAACTCTTAGACTTTCTTATTATTTCTTCCATCTAGATAATAAGGAGTTAACAAGATATACAAAAGCTTATTCAAACTTTCCAGTTTGAAAAAGCTTCATTTTTTCCCTTAATTTGAATTAATGTTTATTTTAAAAGTATGAAAGCATTTTGATTGGGAAAATAAGAAGAATAAACTTGAAAATGGTGAAAAATTGTCTATAAAGAATTACCAGAAAGTGTTTAAAAGACCATCAGAAGTTATGGAAATCCTCAATCTGTTATGAGACGATAAATAATGCCTACTGTAGCCTCTTCATGGTGGGTCATGACTTGGTGAAATTCAGAACCCTAAACTCCACTATAACAAATCTGAAGCTTTTTTCACTGCTTGCATTCAACAGGAGTGTTGTAGAATTAAGATACTTGTGTAATATCACATTCCTTTCCAGCGTGCCTAATCCAAGTTTTTTGTGTTCAAAAAATCCTAATCTGCACAGTAGCCTCTGGGAGTCCCTAAATTTTTTGCAGTGGGATGCAAAAAATACTGTCCTATCCCAAAGTTTCAAACACTTCCCAGGAACCCTAAAGGAACAAAAATGGATATGACAGAAGAGGGAAGAAAGCACAGTATGTTGTGTAGGCTATGCTAACTTCATTTTGCAAGTCATTTGCAATTTCATGCTTTCACTGAATTTTAAATTTTGTCAAATCACAAACCTGCAATTAAGACAGGCAGTTATGTGTTTCAGTCGGGACAATCTAAAACAGCTGAAAAATTGTATTGGCTAAGATAGTGTGCAGAAAAGTGATTTCTACACTTGCATTAAATAGAACCTTCATCCAGTGCCCCTTAGAGTGAACTATCAATTGAAGTAGGGGCCTGTCACCAAGCACACAATGCATGTCGTCATAAGAAGATTGAGAGTAACTTAGCATCTCCTACCTGCTAGGATAACCTTTTTTATCTCAACCATCACTAGGAAAATGTAGGAAAAGAAATGAAGGGGGGGAAAGAAAGAAGAAGGGAAGAAACCCACAAGAAACCTATAAGAACAGATCTCTCAATAGAATTCTTCTGTTTGTTTGAAACCTGTGCCAGATTTCCTATGATCTGCACTCCTGATCATCACATGTGCTCATGTGCACACACACACACATACATTAAAAACATACAGTGTAAGGGGAAACATTCTGTAGATAAAACCATAGCCATAATTTCGGGTGACACTTGTTCAGTGTATGACATTGTGCCAGCAGCATGCTGAAATGGTCATTAATGAGAAATTATTTAACTTTTATATTAACTTCACAAACCTTTTTTACACAAAGAAATAGGCCAGCACATCCGCAGTGTTAGTGTTCCATTAGTTTAATTCTTTGCCAACGGATTAATTCAATTTATGACAAAAAAAGTATTTAAGTGTCCAGTTTTGTTTGTCTTAAATCTATATAAACTTGAAATACAGTCTCCTTGACAAATGAGGTTACTAGAAACTAAATAGAAAATCTTATTTGCCACCACAGTGGTGACATGAAGAATTGCAGCCTTTAGCTCAGGGCTACTAAGCTCTTAATAATGAGAGAAAGGTACTCCATCTTCACTTATAGCCACAATTACAATGAACAAAAATAGCTGCCAAGGCATCTGCAAAAAATATTCATGACAGTGTGAAAAATATTGATTTTAAAAGCCAAGAAATGAAATATCTTCTAAAGTGCTCCATTCAATCTAGTTATTATTTTCCAAAAGAAACTGAGGAAAACATGAAGCACTTTGCTAAAATCCTATATTAAAAATAAATCCTCCCATAAACAGCATAAACAAGCAATCCCAAGCTCTTCAGAAATTAATGCAGCTCTTGAGTGATCAGGTCACATACAAAATGTTCACCCTGACCTGGAATTATTTTTGAATATTGAACCTTCATCCATTCTCTCTTTGTTTTTTCTTCTACCCTAAATAAATTTGAGAGAAATGTCTATGTATGTGTGAACCCCAGGAATGCTGTTGCACAGCCTATTGCTCTGAGCTGCTCAGCGTGTCATGCAGTGGCACTGCATGCTGATTCTGAGCTCTTACAGTCACTGAATATTGGATTTGCAATGAACTTCTGAGCCATTATACATGTCAGGGCAGATGGCAGAGCCCACTGCTCTGAGTCTCCATGCACATCTGAACATTGCTGTCTGTTCTTCCCACACTAATGCAGTATGACTGTTTAGTAGACAAAATAATGGCTTAATTTGGAAGAGAATACAGCATT
This sequence comes from Certhia americana, assembly GCA_018697195.1. Taxonomy (NCBI): domain Eukaryota; kingdom Metazoa; phylum Chordata; class Aves; order Passeriformes; family Certhiidae; genus Certhia; species Certhia americana. Next base: position 35,715,638 of record CM031859.1, read on the forward strand.
CATTGTGGAATGGAAAAGATAAAGATCAGGGAAACCTGCTATATAATATCAGTTGTTACAAATCTTTTTTGTTACCTAACCACACTTTTCAAATTTAACTTTAATAGTGGTTAGAATTTTGAAAGATGCCTAGGTACCTCATTTCCTGTGAAATCACTGGAAGATAATAAATATCTCTAACAATTTAAGCTTAGAGTATAAACCTTCATTTTAAAAAAAGACTTCTTAGCATCCAAATATTAAAAATATTTAAGTAGGGAGTGCAAAGATGTGGACAGGTAACTTAATGAGATTTTCAGAATGACTAACTCCCACTGAAATCAATCTAGCCTAAGTCCCTTTGGTTTTCAGTAGGATTAATGATCCTCTGGAAGTAAAATTCTTTTGGAAATGAGACTTCTATAGTTTCAAAAATCTTACTGGTCCTCCCCAAACTACAGTGCTATTATTTTTGTGTGTGACTTTTAGCTTTGATATCTTGATATATAGTGTTATTTGATGGCTTCTTACCCACATGAGCCAGATACAGTTTTATTTTTCTTGGTGCTATACATCTCTTTGAACCAAATGAAATCAGGGCTGGGTTCTCAAGAAACTTATAGCACTGCATGTAGTACCTGCTGAGCTCTCCAGTTAGAAAAGTGATCAGTGGTGTTCACTTCCTTCTTCCACTGAAAGCATCTGAATACATGAGTCGTAATTTAGTAATGTGTCCTAGCAAACTAGGAGATCACTAACAAACTGTTTATGAGCATTACTTAGTACATGGTAGAACAACAGGAAGTGACAGTAGTTTAGAAATCACTCTACCTAGGCAATTAAAATTATGTTTTATGGTGTTACAGTTTCAAGTTGGCACCAAAATTTTTTTTTGTTTCCTCCAGACTGGAGTAGATTTTCCAGGGGGAATACAAAATGGGGGTGTTAAGTGATATCTCTTAGGTATACTGATGATTATCATCTCAATCTTCCTGAATGGCACATTCATCTCACATATTCCACACTTTGCTTACAGTTACCTTGAGGGCATGTGGGTGGGATTGATTTTATATGACCTGAAATTCATCACACTTGACTTGAGCATGCATGTTTAAGGCAAACCTTTTACTTTGTCTGGTTCTTCTTCTCAGGGTCAGGGTAAAAAGCATGAGAGACAGAATTCTTGTTCGAACTTGGTGTTTATTAACTCTTATCTAAGTTATGTCTTCACTGAGAAAGTGCTTTGACAGAGCAATAATGGAGCAGAAAATTATGCTTTCAAAGTCTTTTAAGCCTAAACAACCCAATTATGAGATGCCAACTAATTTATTTTAACTTTTAATGCAATAACTAGCTACTCATGTCCTGCACTGTGGATTTTTTCAACCAATCACACAGAATCACCCAAACTTGTGAAGAAGAAGGAGAGGACTATGTTCTAAACCCTCCATATATATATACATATATATATATATACACATATACATATATATATACACATATACATATATATATATACACACATATACATATACATATACATATATATATATATATATATAAATAACTTATTATTTTAAATATTAAATCACTTGACAAATGTAGTGTATCTCTGAAGATCATTCCCTGTTTGCACAGAAAAACTGAAACTCTGTGTCTAGGGTTCCAACACATGTTTATATTTATTTATTTATATATGCACATAGTATATGTATATGTATATGCATACATACATATCCAAAACAGTTGAGGCAAATAATGGTTTTATTACTTCATTGTGCACTAGGCAGGTGATGAAAGTTCAAGTTAAAGGTAGCATTAGCCTCTTTCTCTTCACCTTGTAACCTCCTGCCATTCATAACAGAGTAAGTTTATAGAATCATACAATCATGGAATCATAGATTTATTTAGGTAAGAAGAAATCTTTAAATCAACTGTTAACCCAACACTGCCAAGTCCACTACTAAACCATACCCTAAGTGCTAAAGCTACATGTACTTTAGGTAACCCTAGAGATTATGACTCCACCACTTCCCTGGGCAGCCTATTCCGATGCTTGAAAACACTTCTGGTGGGGAAATTTTTCCTTATATCCAGTCTAAACATTCCCTGGTGAAACTTGAGGCTGTTTTCTCTTGTCCTGTCACTTGTTTTCTGGGAGAAGAGGCAGACCTCCATCTGCCTAAAACCTCCTTCAAGCAGCTGTAGAGAGTGATAAGATTCCCCTGAGTCTCCTTTTCTCCAGGCTAAACACCCCCAGCTCCCTCATCAGACTTGTGCTCCAGACCCTTCACCAGCTTCATTGCCCTTCTCTGGACTCGCTCCAGCACCTCGATGGACTTCTTTCAGTGAGGGGCACAAACTTGAACACAGGATTTAGGTTGCAGCCTCACCATTGCAGGGTACAGGGGGACAATCACTGCCCTGCTACTGCTGGCCACACTGTTGGTGATACAGGCCAGGATGCCATTGGACCTTTTGGCCACCTGGGCACACTGCTGGCTCATTTTCATGCGGTTGTTGACCAAAAGCCCCAAGGTCCTTTCCTGACAGGCAGCTTTCCAGCCACTCTTCCCCAGCATATAGCATTGCATTGGGGTTGTTGTGACTCAAAAGCAACACCCAGCACTTCACCTTATGGAACCTCATACTGTTGTTATCCGGAGCCCTCTGTAGAGACCTCCTACCCTCCAGCAGATCAACACTTCTGTGCAACTTGGTGGCATCTGAATATTCATGCTAGTAGAACTAGGTATATATTTTTTTTCCCTTCAATATTAGATTCATGTATAGGAATCAAAAACTTTTAGTGATAAAGAACCACCTTAAGCACATTGTTGTTAAAACAGTACTTTTTTTTTTTTTTTTGCATCAGTTCCAAGTGACACTAGGAAAATGCTTTAGGCATTATTTGTTTGTCTGCTTGCTTATTTGTTTTTTTTCTCCCCAGACAAATGTTTAATAGGAGTTGAATTCTCTCCTGAAGAAAAGTCTGGTACAAAGCATGCATACAAAGAAAAACGTAGGACAAGAACTGCATATAGGCTGTGCACAGCACTTCTGAGTGGATTTTATTGTTGTATATTGCCAAACAAGCTTTGAACTATTTTTATTGGGATCTAATGACTTCTATATTAACATGATTACCATATGAATATGTATCAGGATAAAGCTATGGGCAGATGCTCTAGAGACAATAGAAATTTAATGGACCTTATCTTTAATTGATGTCAAATACTGTAGCTTCACCAAAATCAATACAGTTGCACTGGTTTATGCTAGCTATGGGTTTGGTGCCAGAATTCAGCCTTGAGAATATGGTGCATGATTCAGTGTCAGGAACTGCACTACTGGAAGCAGAAAGCTTCACCTTGTATTTTTGTATTCAGTATGCAAGGTATACAGTTATCACCCTATGTAAACTTTTAGACTCAACAGTACATGTAGAATGCAAGTGTTACAGAATTGGCCTTTAAGATATTATACCTTTCTTTGCGGTTGGACCCAAATCCAACTTCTGCTGAAGCCAGTGAACATTTCTAGCAAAGCACTTTCACCATTTTATCTTCAGTTTTACAAGCCATTGCGATTTATTGGCTTTTCTTGAAATCCTCCAAATTTGAATCTCCAAATCCTATGCTTATTCCTCAGTCTCAATATCTATTTAAAACTAGAATGTTTTAATTTGTCGTTTGTTACCTAAAGACTTGGGTCTATAAAAGCAAACATATATTATTCCTTTAAAAAAACATTTATGATTTTAAACTGAGCTCAGGAGCTGGGAAGCTTAAATCAAGATTTAGTCATTATTTTGGATTCTTCAGTTCTTTCAGGCTGACCCACTGATGTGACAAATAGCACATGGAATACAGCTGCATTACCCAGAAGGTAATGCCTTTCAACTGCACAGACATCACTGGGCTTCCTGATGTGCCTGAGCTTTTTACTTTTGAAAAGATTTGGAGGGTTAATTCACACCTCTCACACAGCAGTTGTGTCTGCTATCCCAGTGATGTGTGGGAAAATAAGAATACTACTCTGATGAATATTCATGCCTGATAAATAGTTTTAACATTTCCACAGCTGGACTCTGGCTGAGCAATCACAGCAGCAGTCAGAAAGTAATATATGTGAAATGAAGCTACTTTCAGGCTTTATTTTCTAAATCAAATTGCCAGCTGAATGCTGATAGCTATGGATCAGATACTGTAGCCTGCAGTAAATAGGGTCATACTGCATGAGCAAGCACATGTAGATGTGAGACTTTTTACACACAGTGATTCTGCCTCTATAAACAATACTGCTCATGTCAATAACATTATGCAACACCTGTAAACATCTTCAGAATTTTGTAAACAGTTTCCATGCCAATGAAACATCAGAGTCTACAAGAAGGAAAGAGGATATGTTTTATCTGAGTATGTTTGGTTTTCAGTAAATCAATTATAATAACAGGATCAATTATTTTCCACTCAGAATGCTGGATTAGGCAAAAAACCTCTGATGTTTTTTTCTATTTTTTTTTTTTTTTTTGTTTGTTTTGTATTTTTGTAAAGGTACAACTGCTGTTGTTAGGTCTACAATCATGCTAGACACTAATACCAGCCAAACAGACAGGGTTTATCTGAAATTACTCATATTGATGGCAAAGTTTACAGGGAGTAGTAAGAAATACAGATATAAAAATAAAGAGAAAGAGATGTACAAAAATAAAGGAATAATTTATGTGAAGTAATCTATAGAGTATTTATTCATAATTAAAATTCTCTTCCAAAATCTGTACCTCCTCACTCATCTACTTCTTCAGATGAGAAGGGACTTGCTACCATAACAGCAAGGATAGAGTCCATCAAAGGGAATTGTTTTCATGAGATGATTATATTCACCATTTTCATAAAGACAGAAAATCTTTTCTTCCCAAGTTAAATTAAAAAAGTAGCATCAAAAAACCCCAACGAAAATCAAAACCAGACCAAACATAAAACCCCCCAAAAAAGCAGTAAAAAGCTATTATCCAATTTGAAATCAATACTGCTTTTATGAATAAGACCAAAAGTGCACAAGGTAAAAACTCAGCGGATTAAGAAGTAGAAAAATTATGTACATTTGAATGATTCCCAAATATTCTAATAACTTTACCTGATTTACTAAAATGATGGATAGTTTTAAGATCTTAAAGTAAAATAGCAAAAATTAAAGTTCTTATCATGATGATTCCTTGTCTGCCAAATTATGTTCTGGTGTAAAGCAGGCCTGCAGTTTGTCTTGGTTGTGTGCATAGCTCAGGAGTTGTCTTGGTTTGGAAGTATTCACATGAGGTCTGTCCTGTGCAATTTTCAGATTGAGTCTAACTTTAGAAGAAGTGTTAATAAGTATTATTACAATGATGATAATAAAATACCCCAACTACAGAATGTTGCTGGGGGAAATTAGACACAGGGAAAATTTACTAACCAAAATGGACATCCATTCCTATCTTATTTTCTTTTTTGTTCCCTCTTTGTTCTTGTTTTTCTCCTACTGCAACATTTACTTCATTTTAAGCCCTTGATTGTTCATTCTGAAATTATATTTGATGACTGTTGGAAAGCACAGGATAGGAGCAAGCTACAGGCAACATATATATCTTTGTGTTCCTATTTTTTAAGTATTCTTTGATATTGTTACCTTTTTAGCCAGAAGGATTTAATTGAAAGAATAAGCTATCAAGTTGTAAAGAGATTAAGAAGGAAGGTCACAGACTTTTAACGTTATCTTTATATTACACCAAGCCTCAAACTAACTTCTGGGATAATGCCTGTTTCTGCAGAATGCCTTTCCATTGATCTTTTATTTGCTGCCATTGTAATGAGAATTTTTTTAAGATTTTGCAAGCGCCTAATGAACAGAAACTTATACCATGTGAGAATAAGACAGTTTTCTTCAGTCTTACTACAGGCACAGAAAGTTCTGGAGTAGAGATACTCAAAGAAAGCTTTTGCTACATTTTGTATTGAAGTCCTAAGAGATTATTAGATAACTACCTTATAGATAGGGTAATTATCAGACTGGCAAGGTTAAGGTAGGAAAAGATGTGGGTTGCAGAGAGAGGCAAATATAATGACAGTTTTCAGAAAGCAGGGCTGCCTTGGTGATATTAAAAAAAAAAAAAACACTCAAAAGGAAGAAGGCTGAACCAAGAAGGAGAAAGAGTCCCAGAAGCACCAAAGACATTCCAGTATGGGTGAATCTGACAGTGTTTAAGCAATAGATGTCTATAGGAACCAATTTAATTTGGACAATAGGAGAAGATGGCTGCTATCTTTGCTATAAAAGCTGCAATGCCCTTCATTTCTTATCCTTGGAAGTGTAAGTGCACTTCAGAGGAATTTCTGACTTTCAGGTTATAAGTAAGCATTATTGTTTAAAACAGATACCAAGGGATCTGAAATTCCTGTACTGGCTTAATTTAGCAAGTGAGAAACACTGCTTAAGTCTGTCTAAAGCTGCTAGGAAAAGATGAACAAACAAGTAAGTATTTACAACCTCTATTTTGCATGTGTTTGTTTTGGCAGTGCTTGAACTCTCCATTTCTCCCATCTTAGTGAAAAAAAAAAAAAAATATTGCTATCACAGTTGTCCCATGGTGATCTGGGCTTCATGCTTGCCCATGAAGTTGACCCTGAAGTTTAGTATATCATCACATGTTGGCTTGTTGAAAGTTGCTGATTTCAGTTGGTTTCCTCAGTGTGAAATAACAGCCTGGAATTGTTAGATTTTAGAGATTCTCTGGAATTAATTCTGATGCTAGAGTTACATAAAACTACATATAACCTATTGCTATAGTAGTAATTCAATAATGTTTTTGCAAGGGATGGCCAAACAGTGTAGCACTTTTGGGCCTTTCATCACAATTTTTCTGACTTTTTAGGTCTTGGATTTCCACTTTCATCTTTACTTCTTCCCAGCATTGGAATAGCCTCCACATTATTATCCTAGGGGAAGATAACAAGAAAATTTCATTAAATTATATGATCCTATTTATTTTCTTTAATATTCTCAGATTTTTTTGTTTGATTATTTTCATCTAGAATCAGTGGACACTTAGGAGAATGGACTCAGCATAACAGCAGACTCTCAGAAATTCCTGTTTCTTGAATTAATAAAACAAGAAATTCCAAGATACAATTGCATTGCCAAAGCTTATTAAAATATCTCCACATACAGGTGGATTCATAGATGGTTTTTACTTTTGAAAACATTGAATTCCTTGTTATTGTATCTCTTTAAATCCTACATTTTTTCAGTAGCTGAATATATAACCTTTTGTTCCCCATAGAAATCAAGACTGAAATTGTCAGTGGCTTTGTAAACTCAGAGTTCTTACAGCACTTACAAGTATTTAATGAAATTCAGGGTCTTATTTCTATTTTCTACAATTTCTAAACCTTTCTAAGTAGTTTGTGGTTTTTATTAAAAACTGTTATTAAAACTTGCAACCAAATTAATGGAACATGGTATTGATAGATACTGTCTGTAAGGCATTTTGGAAGTTTGTTTAACCTCAGGAATTTATTTTTTAAAACAAAGCCTGACTGTAAAGATTTCTAAGATTTGTGCTAACAGTTACTTATTGCCTGATTGCTTTGAAAAAGCGGGAAAAACCCAACCCACAACAGATTAACACATCTGAGCCTCATTTTACTTTGTAAAATCCTCTATTTATGACTTAAGAAACCAAGACCTGACCTGAGATTTTTCTGCTTGGAAGCATTGATTATATGCATTCTAAATCATAAGGTTAAGAGATGCAAAACACGAGTGACCTTACTAATGATTCAATAGTGTCAGGACACAAAAGATCATCTAATCTGATCTCCTGAAGGCCACAGGTCATCATTTTTTTCTCAAAATATTCCTAAAGAGCCCCAAATACATTAACCTGACTGGAGTGCATTACCACACATGCAGACAACAGTGATTTTTCACAAAATTTGATGTGATTTTTCACAAAATTCTTCACAAAATTTGATGGGGCTTTTCTAGAAGTCTAATTTACTGGTCTAATTTCCTTGGATAGTTTGGGTTGTTTCTTTGACTGATTGTGATCCCATTGCTTTCATATTGTATGTGTTGTAGGAATAACTCATCCTACTCTTGAATCATATGGTTGGAAAAAGATGCCAGATAATAGCCAGTCCTTAAAATTACTCACTTAGAAGTCCTAGATCCAGTGACATTCATGGAACAACATATATTCTAGTGATAAAGAGTGTAGGAAAAAAAGATTTGGAAGCCACAAGTTAAAGGTTTAGTCCTACTCATTTCTGCATAACTTGTACTGACAAGCGTTTTGGAGTTCAGGAAAAGGTTTCATATTTTGTGATAGCAGAATCTGTGCTGAAGACTTCAGGTAAAGGATGAATGACATGAAGTGGATGTAATTAAGAAAAAAGAACAGCTGGTGAAGAATTCAGTTTTTTTCCCCCTACCTACATCAATATATATATATGTGCTAAATATGCATACATGCTTTTCTCTCCAGACTCACAAGACTACTATGCTGCAGTTGTGCCTAGAAACCTCAACAAAAATCAAAGCTTCATTGTGCCACCTGCTGCATGAAATTTCTGGGGAGACTATCTGACCTGCAAGACCTCAGTGTAAATAGAAAAGGCAGAAGAGAAACAGCAGGACCTGCACAAATTCAGAGTGTCTGAATGGAGAATGGAATAGAGTCTTCAGCACTACAAGCACAGCTAGTTTTGGGAAGATCTATCTCTGTGGCCTACATGACAAGGCTTTTCAAGCAGCTCTAGTGTCTATTTGCACTTAGCCACTTTTACATATAAAAGGCCTAAAACAAACTAATAATTAAAAATTTTAAAAAGGGTGCAAAACAAATACAAGGGCATACCATTTGTCATGCTTTGTTTTCAGTGTCACTCCAGCAAATGTGCTGTATCCATTAACCTTTTTGAAAAGAGCAGAAGGTAAGCTAGTTAGCATTTGACAGCTTTACCGAGTCTATTGACTTCTAATGAAAAATTCACCACTACAAGATATTTTCTTATATGGGTCTAGTTTATATAGTTTGTCACTGAGACAGCCCTTAAAATCCTTATGTTTTTCTCTCCCAGCTTCCCATATTTCTTTAGCAAGCACAACTGGACATTATCATGATGATTTATTTACTACATGAGCTTTAATTTGTTCACTTGAAGTTCACTCCATGTGGAAGATGACTTTCAAGTTGTTAGCTGATAGCATATGCCATACAAAACACACACATTTTGTTGCTTAGTCCCATCCAGGAGCTGACTGGGCCCCTGTCAGACTGCTGGATGCAATGAACACTCTCTGTGTGGAAAGGTTAATGGGTACAACATGTCCTTCTTGCACCTTGGAGAGCATACAGCACGTTCCCAAAATTACAGGAAGATTAAAACCAGTGATGGTATCATTGAATGCCTGTGTGAGGATGCAGGTGCTCTAATGATAAGTTTGTGGTTCATACTGAAAGAGGAGAGTGTTGAGAGCAATTCCCACTCCACAGTGTAATCAATCATTGGACTAGTGTATAATTAATATGCCAGTTATATCACATTGCAATTTTCCTTTTCAGGAAACCTAACTGTATTTTCAAGGTAGGTCAGCAGTTCTTGTGTCTACCTGATAAACAAAAGTAAAAAAAAAATTAAACAAAGAATTTCTATCACCCCCCTCCCCAAGAACAAAAGAACACATAATTTATGGAAAGAGCAACTTTGGTTTCCTCTTTATTTCAAGAATACAAATGGATCTATTTGTTTTTTGTTGTGATATTAGTTATTGTAATTTCAAAGGGTAAAAGCTTTGAGAAACAGAAAAAATTTTGCTATGTGACAAGATAAATTTTGCTCTATTCCAGCTCTGTGGAGGAACACCTGACAGGCCTTGAAGTACCCAAGATGAGCACAAAAACTTATGTATATGTAGAAGGCAAGATGAAAAACAACAGAAGAACAGAATCTGCACAATCTAAGTACCTTCTGAAGTTCCCTAAGAAATTTGGATTATATCTAGTCTGCTTGGAAACATATATATCAGAATTTTTAAAAGAGTAGACCTAGTCAGATTATACGAAAAAGCCAAAGATCTTAAATGCAAAAATAGAAGATGTTTCATGATGTCTGTGATCTGCAGGTCAGAGACAGGTGACGTACTACAAGCCATGACTGCTTGATTTGGAGTACAAAAAATCCTCAATGAATGAAAATCTAAAATAGCAATAGCTACATGATCTCAGGGGAAAGATCTTAAATTTTCTTTTTCTTTTTGTTTTAACAGTGGGGGATCTTACCCTCTCCCACTTGTTTCTGTTTTACACAGACATAAAATGCCAGAGCCAAAACCCAAAAGTCAGTAGGTCAGTAGTGCTATTGCTTTACATTTGTTAAGCCTACGCTGATCATAGATCTATATGTATAGAGATAGAATGCTTTCTGTATACCATTTTTTTCGTCAGCAGCTTAAAAAAAAAAAAAAAGTAGCAAGTTGTTTTGTGCTCAGATAAATCAAGAAATAATAAAAAAAACCCCTTTCTTTTTGTTTAAATACAAATCATAACTAGACAATGGACATAAAGGGAACAAAGATTTCTTTTACTTTTCTGCAGTTTTCAGAACTGATACACAGCTTGTATGGCATTATTATACACTTTGTCTTGTGCTACTAATAATGGTATTCCTATTCCTCATTCATATTAGCCATGATGTGGATATTTTATGTTGACTCATTCGTTGAGCTGAGGTTTTTATTCTCAGTGTCAGCAAGCCTTCTACTAAAGTCAAATGCAGTATCAAGGTAGATTCTTGAGATATTTGCCTTTTTGGAGGTAGTCAGACAATCATTATGTTTAATATATACTGCTGAAGAATTAAATATTTGCTATGGATTGCATTTATGTTTTTGTAGTTGGCACATAACACACTTGCTGTTCATACAACTACACATGTACCAGTGTGACAGTGCCAAGCATGGTCAGATCACAACACCATGAAGGTCACTGTAGAGTGTCATTAGAAATTGAAAGGGTTGCTTACAATTAATCTGGATTTCTAACATCTCATTTGGAACAAACTGTAGCATGGTTTTCTGAATCTTATCTTTAATTTTCCTTTTTAACTTTCTGTAATTACAATAGCATATTGTTTTGGTGACTCATATATGCTAAATTGTGTACTATTCTATTTCTACTGTTTATTTGCATGCTATTTTTGCTACATTATTGTATATCAGACCATAAGTTTATACCTCTTTAAAACAGTTAAGTTCAAACACCAGATCTGCAGCAGTAGCTTCTGGTAACACCTCATATCTCTGTTTCCTTGTGAAGTTCTGTCCCATCCTAAGAGACTCCAAAGATGGGCTGGTTATTTCTTCTTGCCTTGGTTAGCTCTGAGCTTGGCAGCCACTGGTAAAGAATAGTACAGCTTGTTTTTTCAGCAGTGTGACAAATGACAGATATATCTTTTCTCTCTTCAGCTCCCTAACCAACATTGCAGTTCAGGATTTAAAATATCTACAGCTCCAACTGGAACAAAAAAGCAAAGGTCATGATGTACAAATCTGCTTTATTGATGCAGCAGCTAGGGCAAAGAGGGTAGCTCTTTTGCAAGCAAAACTTTCCTGGGCTTTATATAGCAGAATAAGGTCCCCAAATAACCATGGGGTCATCATAGATCTCATCATTTGTAGCACATGCAAGGCGTGTATCTTTGACTCTTATTTTTTGATATTATGTCCTAGACATATATCTATGTGAAATGGGAGGGAGGGAAGAGTTTGAAAAGTGAAAAGCAATCCAAGCACTTAAAACTCAACTGCAAGAGAAAACTACTGCGAAGGAACAAATAAGCACATGATGGTCATTTCTTAATGAGCTATTAGGGATTTCTAACAGTACCTGTACCTGCAATATAAAAAATAAATTAAAGTGCACAGTAGAATATAGTTTTGGAGGTCATTTCTTGAGATATGTAGATCCTACAGAAATAAATAAATAGAAATGAATAGAATTGCTTTCTATTCTTTTCTTTTTGAGAATAGGTCTAACAGAACATTTCTGTTGAGCAGGCCAATTGTTTTTCCATATGGACACTTCATTTACATATAAAACCCATATGTAAAAGTTATTCAGTTGGAATGAAATCTGCTGAAAGAAGTTCTAAATAACAGTACAAGACTTCTATACATTTAATAAATAAGACAAGTTTTCATCCTTAAATTGAAATTGATTTAATTGTGTTATAGGTACTATTTCCTCCTCCGTTTTCTTTCTGTTACAGGTATTTTTATGAAACATGAAGCTCAAACTCACAAAAACGTGCAAAGATAGGTATTTTGAGCATCATTGCAGCCATGTTTTTTTTGTTTGCATTGGCCAGGGCTCAGATCCATGTGTGGTAGATGCAGAGAACAGAGCCAAAGCCTTGACACCGCAATCCACTAACACAACAAGCATATAGACACGTCAAATAAAAATAGCAAGAGGCCATGATCCTCAATCTCTACTCCATCAGGTTCAGAAGTGTGTCTGAGACAGAATTTACAACACAAAATATTCTTCACAAAATACTATTAGATAGTACACAAAATATTTGGTTGGACAGGAGCATCTGACGCAGCCAAAACAGATTTAAAATTTTCCTCAGGCTGGAACAGTACAGATCCTAAAATCAAGCACAGAGGCATGTTCTGTGTGGTAGACAAAGAACCAGGAGGAAACAAAAAATCTTCTGCACTGATGTCTGAAGATGGGTATGATGAATTGATTGTAAAAAATTATGATGCTAAAGCAAGAGTAGACAAGACAGAGCATTACTCAAGCAAGAGAGCTCCAGGACTTCAGGTATGTTTTCATTCAAGGGTCACTCAAAGATGCTGTTTCTTGTTGCTGACCTTAAAACTTTGCAAGGAATTGAAAACATGATTCCAGGGGTATCATAAGTTTGGGGAGATATTATCTCAGGCATCTGACAGGCATATGTCATTCCCCTGACTTGAATTCTTTGGTTTTGGTTTTCTTTTTTTCATAAATCAAGGTTTGAAAGAAATGTTGCCTGTCATAAACTGAACCCCAGGGAAGTTTCATCCATCTATTAGTAGGCACTTATTTAACAGAAGTATCATGAGCTAATACTTACCTATATTCATTCTGAACTTTCAAAAGTCTTGACAGTTTAACCTTGAATGAATATTTTAAAGTGCATGTTCAACTTCTCCTTAGAAATTTTACTGGCCATGACATAAGCTTCAGTATTACAACTGGTCTGCCATAATTAGGAAAGAGATATCAAAATTCTAAGACAGGAACACCTAAGGTAGCATATTAAATATTTATTCAGAGAAACACATTAAGCACAATAATCTAGACAGTGAGTTATTCTAATTAGATGTCCACAATAACCGGCTTTTCGAATCTGAACATTAAGCACTTCATGTGGCACAAAGAATACATATATGAGGGAAATAAGGGGACTTTTCTTTCCAGGAAAGATTGAAAATATTTAATTTTCCCCTATTTCCCTTTGTAAACAATCCAATTTAGTTGAGATCAAGGAACAGCAGCTTGCCAATTTGGGATAGTAAACTTTGTTCACGTGCCATGACATGTTACTTTTTATTTTGGTAAGCAATAAGAAATTGATAAGCATCAGCCGTTAGAGTTCACCTTCTTCTATCAAGTTCCTTTACATTCTAAATACTCAGTAGTTCTACCTGCTATAGTATTACTCATGACAACAAATACATTCTGCTTATTTTTTTCTTTTCATATTCAAGTATTTATGGTTCTTATTACCTTCTGTAAATCTACAAGGTTTCTCTGTATCCAAACATGATAAAAAGAAAGTTTCAGAGAGAACTCAAATTCAGTAATGAAAAGTCTGACTGTCCATTTTCAGGGCATCTCCATATAAACTACACTGTGCTGTTACTTTTACTGTGTGTACATCTTTTGTATTGTAAGTCTTTCTTGTTAAAGGAAAATTGACTGGGTTTTCAGTATGGTTTTGGAAAGAGTTCAAAAGTCCCTTGCACAGTTTGCATCTTTGTCCAATAAGTTCAATCTAAATGCTAAAATAATTCCAAATTATTTTTTCTTTATTTTTCTATTTATAAGACATAGAGAAGTTTAATTAATTTTCAATATCTTCCTTCAGAATTTTTTAAAAAAAGACAAAACAGTTTTGACGTGCTCATCACAAAATACATATTTTACAAGAAAAAATATCATCATTCCTCACTTCCCCCAGGGCACACACAAACTAGACCCTAAATTGTGCATTTTGTTCTCATAAAAATTCTAAGTTTTTGTCAACAATACAAGTATAGCACAAGTCATGACAGAAGAAGTGGACACTTTCTACATTCACTTTACTGTAGCCTCAAATGTCCTACCCTTCTGCTGCCAAGGAACTGAGCCTAGCCTGACCATGGCATGTGAGTTCATTATGGCTCAACATGACTGGAGAGTTCACTTTTACTTGTGGAAAAGCCTGACTTCCTTTTAATCCTAAAACTGCAATTCACACACACACATCCACAAAATATCCTTATAATAATCCCATTACTTATTTTTTTTAAAAAAATAGAAAAATATTAAATTGAGATTTTTTTTCCTCATTATTTTCCCCATTTTCTCACAGACTGGTACTTACTTTATCATCACATATTAATTTTGTGCATCTTTTGTATGCTCCTTGATAGTTTTTCCCATGCATGCACATTTAGAAAAATAACTAAATTGGGGGAAAGAAACATATGCAATTTCATAGTATTTTTTATTGCATAATAAGCAGAAAAGCTTTCTTTTTTTTTCTAATATCCTTTAAGATCCCACTCTCCTTTCCCAGAAATATGAACCTTTGTGTGAGCATCCAAGGGAAGAAAAGTAATAACCTACTGGGACAGAGACATTCTGTCATTCAACACTACGTATCTGCATTAATCTGGTTTTAATTTGTTTATTGTTCAGTTTGAACACTGGGGATGAAGTGCCTCAATTTTTCTCTTAAGGAATTCTAAATATGGTCAAAAGTCAAATGGAAAAAGTAACAAAGAATATAGGCCATGGAAATTCTTAACTGACAAATTTCTGTCATCAGTGAAAGCAAAATATATCATAGAATCACCACATAAATACATTGATTATTTTGTGCTTCATTTACTTCTTCTGTCCTCCATCATCCTTAAATTAGAAGCTAGATGCTAAAAATTTCATTGGAAACTTAAGGACTAGACTTTGCTGTGTGAGGAAGTTTCTGAATAAGACATCAGGTTTCTAGCCATCAGAGGATAATTTATTGATACTTGTCAAAAGGAAGTATCAGTCTAACAGAAATCAAGACAAAAGGAATGCCTGATGAATTTCCTTTGAAGTGCCTTTTATAAGAGTCCTTGGTAATACATATTGATGAACTCCAAATTGTCTTGCCTGAAGGGAAAAGAAAGTAGACTGCTTTACACTGTCTTATAAATATTCATCAAAAGAACAAGACTTATGTTTCCAGGCGTGAGGTGAATGATTACGGTTGTATGATTGCCTTGGAATCTGGATAATTAGTAAAACAGTCTATGACAGTGGGAGAATTTTAAACTGGGTATCTTGCCATCAGTCCTTTTGGATTTAAAGACAGTGCCTGCTATTTGGGAAAGAAGCAAATTTAGGGCTTGATAGATAGATATAATTAAGCTCTCCATTAGTTTCATCTACTGTTTGTTTGCCTGTTTGTTTAGCCAAAAATTAAAGGCAAAGTTGTGAAGTATGTCTGTATTCTGATAGGAATGAAACTACAGCATCTGCACTGTGGGTGTTTTACAGGATCAAGCGAGTGGAAAGGGCTCTTTAATTAAGACAGGAAAATGTACGAAAAAAAAAAAAAACAAACTGGTGGGGTTGATGTTTCAGTAGGTCTTTTGCAGAAATCTGCAAACTAATGTCTTACTCATTTAGCTCAGCTCAATCTTGATTGTTTCATAGCATAACAGAAAGTCAACTATTTACCTTTCATGCTTATTTAGTGCATGTGATAAGGATATGAATCGTGTGGGAAAGATTTACTGACAGTCATTTGGGAAAAAAAATGCTTGTGCTAAGTGATCTGTGAATTTTCATCCGTTGCTCAAACTATCTGCAGCTTTCTATTGACCCTTGTAACAGGCAGCTAGACTTCTACCAGCAGCTCCCCAAAAAATGCCATACTCAGGAAACATTATCCTGTACAGTGTTTAGCACTTAAATGCAATTAGGCAAATATAATATCCTCTTTGAAGGGAAATAGTTGCTCAGTTTAAGTAACTGAAACTAATTATCTCTGTTGAATGAAGGACACATTCTATGAGTGTTTGAGTGGGGTGCTGCTTTTCAGAAGCTGGAGAGGGCAAATAGATTGTATTTCTGGGTGGAGAGCTGTAGGAGACTCTTACAGGAGATTTATACCAATTCATAGACATATTTACATGCAGAGTCCTATGAAGCAAGCCAAAATGAGGTGGCAGTCAGCCCAGAGCACAGAAACTCAGCCTGTAAATAGCATTTTCCAAGAAACAATTTATAATAGAATAAATGGTGTAAATGCTTAAAGTACTGGCATTCAAAAATATATTTTATTACCATGAAAATTGACTTGACCAGAAAGATTTAGAAGGACTTAAATAAATCATGTTAGGCTGAGTTGAGTTAAATACCTAAGTGGTGATGATGATGACAATGACAGTGACATTACCTTTGCACAAATACTTTTGTAGGTATATTTTCTTTGCAGGATAAATTATTAAATATCTTTTTATTTCATGCTGTTCTATTGAATATGCTATATGATTCATACTACTTATCTAATGGGAGATAAAGACTGGACACACTCAAAAATTAGAGTCTGTCATAAAGTCCGACATAAAAGTCTGACATAGAGAAGTTCAAGAACTCAGTTGGCAATGGAACAAACCATAGTAACCTTGAAGTAGTGGAGAAGCATTGAGGAAATGGATATTTTGCTCCTTTTTTCCACAGAATATTGTTGGAGATTTCCATAAACATTAAATTAACATAATCATTAGAACAACTTTCCAATTGTGTGGTAACATCTCTCTGTTTAAATAGTAGAGGCTGAAAGACGCAAACAGCAGTGAAAAGAACAGCACTAAAACATGCCTAAAACCTTACACTATCTGTAGCTTTTACCTGAATCTCTGTAAGGTCAAACACTGAATTATTGCACTCTGAGGAAAGGGAGAAGAGATACACAGTGACATTAGAGATGGTGCAAATGACATTCAAAATTTACTTTTTTATGCATTAAAGCTTGATGTCAGAGCATACAAAATACAGCCAACAGCAGCAGAGACAGATGTCTGTAATTAATCAGATGACTACTATATACCTTTAAGCTAATGCAAAAAAAGCAAGGTGCTGAACTGAGATATCCTGACTGACAAAAATCGTTCACTGAAACAATGAAGTATCTACTTCAGATTGTCTTTGCAAGATATCTTGCTATGGGGACAGGTAGTCACATTTTCTTTCCTCTCTGATACTACCCGGCAACCATGTACTTTTAAGACTGCTTGTCACCATCTGGACTCCTCTGTTCTCTCTTCTACAGATGATTATTTCCAGATGATTCTTTCTGTTAAATAGTCAACAGTTGCTAACAGTTACTACATTGTGATTCCCTCAGGCACCTTGCTTCCACTGCATGAAAAATATTGATCTGAGGAGATAACCACAGGAGTTTGAATGGCTTTACATGTTTTGGGTACTTTGCTGTTTGTTTTTAAAATGCAAATCAAATATTTGTTGCACGGCAATTGCACTATGCTAACTCTTTCTCATGACCATAATAAGGCAGTTTTATTGCATTTTCCTTCCTCTGTGTATATTTCAGTAATTTTACAGTATTCATGGACAGAGTGTGAACAAAATTATAATGGTCAAGAGCCATGGAATGCCCCATTTTGACTTGGGCACAGCACAACCATAGCATACCTAGGTCATGTTCAAGTAGACTTTCCAGTCTCAACTTCTTTTCTTGTTTCACAGGGAGAATTATTTCTCTGTCTTTCTAAGCAAATCTTCTCTTATTTTAATCTAAAATATGGTCAGAATTTGTCTTTTTAACAACACTGTCACTCTTTTGTCTTATGCATTTCCTCACAGTTGAGTCATAGGGACTCTCATGCCTTTTTGAGTTCAGTTTTGGAGAATCCTGTTATGCAAGCAGTTCTCTCTGCTGGAAACTCTACACTACTATTTTATGGTTGCAATTTTTGTTTGAGTCTTGCTCCGCTTCACAACGCCACCTCCTAGTTTGATATTGCATGTATCCATGTCTTTCCCAAACCTTTCTTAGCTATGGTCTTTGGCCTTAATAGCTGCAAGATTTGTTTTACCAATGCTTTCTCTTATTTGAAATGCGTAGAGTGAAACAAGTTATCAGATCTGATGCCTTTATTACTTTCTCACCTTACTTCAGCAGTTCTGTGTTTGGAGATGGCAGAGTCTTGGAATCAGCTGAGACACTTGGTCACAGATTTTAGTACACAGAGTTAGATGTGCCCCATTCAGTTTCTTCATAAGCTTTGTAGAATTTTATCTTTTAATGATATCACATCTTTCCCAAATTATTTAAAAGTGGAAACATCTATAAACTGCTGATTTTTGCTATTATTATTTCTATAAGGAAGCAAATGCTCTGATTTTTCTTGCATTCTTCAACCATTTTTTATTTTCTCAGAAAATTTCTAAATAATTTGGAAAAAACATAGGAAGAAAAGTTTATACTATTTTTACAATTTATACTATTTTAGTAATTTAGTGTTTCTAAGCTCCAGAATGGAATTTGTCTTTAAATAAAAAGCAGGAAGAAAAATTGCTGCTGGAATAACCCAATGATGAAACCTATGCTGGCCTAGAAAAATGTTTCTTTTCCTATGATTTTTTAAACTTTCTCCTACTGGGGCTATGCTCAAACACTCACTAAAACAAAGCTTGAGAATAACTGCCAATATATTAGAAAAATGAAATATTGGGATATTCAATGGGAGAGGTGAAAATAACTTGTGCAAATTTTTTCCAGTTCACATTTCAATTTATAGTAAAAAAAAAAATTAAGTAAGAGTGGAATTTCTATCTGTTCACTGCAACCAAGATAATTAGAATATTAAAGACCCCAAACATTTAAAAAATTCTCAGTGAAGATGATGGGGAGAAAGAAGGGTCAAAATATTTACACACTTATAGACTTGGGGTTTATACATGAAAAAGTGCAAAGAGTTATTTAAGTAAAGTTTGGTTATTGAGGAGGGTGGGTAAAGCAGATATAGACAATGATTTTTAAAAAATATGCATACAGGAGAGTTATACCTGGTTAGAAATAATTGCTATGCTGTGGAGAATCCCTAAATCTGTTGCCCATCTGTTACGGACATAACTTGTGACTTGGATGTCCTTTCCCACCCCTCTCAAACCGTCTTTGCTCATTTAGATAACTTGTAAATGTTTATTCTATTTGTGTACTTCTTCTGTTTGTGTACTTGCTAACAGTACAGGAACCAAAGCTATCTACACATTTGGATGCCTTCCACAAAAAAAATGTATTTCACAAAAGAACAAAGTAAGATGTTGGGGACCCTTTAAATGCTCTGTGTTAGAAGTTCACCAGATATGAAAGACATTTCTGAGGACTGAGAAATGACAAATATAAGCACATTATTAGAAGACAGAGGCTTAAGAGAAAGTGCAGATCATGTAGTTTAACATGAGCTTTGTGGAAAAGGTCTTGATGGGGGTTAGTAGGAGAATACCAGCTTTATAGTTCATTAAAGGCGTCCAAAATTACTTCAGTCAAGGAAGGCCTTGCTGAAATAACCTGTTAGAACTCTTTGAAAATAACTCTGACATGACAGATAAGTAAAACTTTTCAGATACATTACACTTGGATTTTCAAAAAGTATTTGAAAAAGTATCACATCAGAGATTACTGACTAGGTAGAGAGCCACAGATAAGATAAGGTGCTAGATATAAAATGGGAGAAAGAGACAAAATTTAGCCAAGCATGGCAACATAGTAACTTTGAAAAGAATGATGAACAGAGGACCCAGGGCTCAGTTTTGAGACTGCACTTAATTATGCACTACAGATTACTGGCATGAGGATACTGAAAACAAGGTCTCTAAGGATCTGATCCAAAGACCATTGATGTTAATGTGTTTGAATCAGAAACCAAGCCTGAACATCAGTCCACCAATCTATAGCTGTACTCACAGTTTGGAAAGAAAAAAAATCAGAGTCAGAAGATTTGCATTCAATTAAATATTTGGACCAAGTAATGAGAAAAAAAAAATTAATCTGCAAAGCTTGACATTCCACAGGTTTGAAGTAGTCTCAAATCCCAGGGCAAATGTGTGATCATTAGATTTAGTTTCAATTTGGCTGTGCCTCCACAGTAGGACAGATATAAAAATTGTCGAAAATATTTAACATTACATATATTTGGGATTTTTTTTCTAAACTGAAACTGTTATCCAATGACACCCCAAACAATCAATTTATCAGGCAAGTTATGAACCGAATTATGTCAGAAGCAAACAGAAAGACATTCTGACCTTATAATTAGTTTGAAAGCAACTAAAGTCTAGACCATTTATTGAACTGTGAATGATTTGTAAAGTTTTCATTTAAAATCTGAAAGAAGAGAGGACTTCTAACTCACCAATGGTTTCCTGATTGTCTTTAGGAAGAAAAATATTTCAGACGTATTAGAACTCTATTGCATTAGTGAAAATGTAGTCCCAATGCTGTTTGTAAGAACAGACATATGTGAGACCATTATCAGCAGTTACATGCCAAAATCCATGTGTTCTCTTCTGTGATTCAAACTACTTATGAGGTCAGAATGTCTTTCTGCTTTATTCTACCATTTTTGTGCCAGACTGTTACATGGTTAGGTCAGGACTACGGCTGTCTTGACCACTAAAGTGTTGAAAGACAGAATGCAAAAGCTGATCAACAAAATAAATATAGAAGACATTTAGGATAATAGCAGAGTATTTTTGAGAAAACAAAGTTTTCTGTTCATTTTCAGGTTCATATAACAGCCACTATCACAGAAACAGAGGTAGGCCAGCACAGTTGAAATAGAAATATTTTCAGGAAAAAGAGATTGTCTGAATGGTGAAGAACCATGAGAATCCTTCCTAGAAATTCCATCACAGCAGGGAAAGGGGATCACAGACACCTTGCTTCAGAAAGTGACTCAATTAAACGACAACCAAATGTAACACAGACCACTGATTACCATGGCCAGAAACTGCTGGTGATGTTGGTTGCAGTGGTAATGAGTAACAATCATATCTCAAAGACCTGATAACTTCCTATAACTTCAGGTTTTCTTGGTGTTTATTTTTCCAAAAATAAGTCATATTAGTAGGTTCAAAGCATTCCTTTTTTTTTTTGTTTTTTTCACATTGCCTTTATTCTGAAGCAATAGCAATATTCTGAGCAAAATTCACCAGCAAAATTTCCTAACGCTACCTTAATCAAATCTAAGTACCTAGAATATGAAAATCATGCTACTGTGATGGTATTTTCTGAATGTCTTTTCAATGTTCTCAAAAGTCAAGGGACCACAAGAATAAGTGGAAATGCACATTTCTGGTCTAAAGTCAAAAGGAAGATGAAATATTCCCAAGTGTGAAAAAATAATATTATCAACTAATTACATAAGCCTCTGTGTGGAAATGCAGACTCATTGCTCCACTCACAAAATAATTAAGACCAGAATATTTGATGGAAGTGTGAGGAATACTCATCAGAAAATAGCTTGCGTCTTCTAAGGTCTCTTTCTAATATTGAGTTTGAACTGGGAAAGTAACTTGTGTATGTTTCTTGCTCTGGCATTTGTTGGAGAAGCTAATTTTTACTCATCATGCATAGAGTTGCCAGGATCCACTGCCAATAAAGATAAATGAAAAGTAGGAAGATACATCAGAACATACCAGGCTCTGTCCTTGGCTGTATGATACCAAAGATCTGTAGATGACTGTAACAGGTTTCTCCTCAGATTCTCAATACATTTTTGTCAGGGAGAAACAACAACAAAGTAAAGATTGTTGTAGTCCTTCAAAGAGGCTAAACAAGTGAATTTATATTGAATATACTGAAAATAAATAAACCAATTAATTACTGTCATTGTAGGAAAATGTACAACAGATTCCAAGGTATTGCAATAAGGATAAGAGTTGCTTGTGGCTTCTTCCAGAGTTGGATGTGTAGATAATGGATTTCTGTGGCAGTGCTGCTTTTAGCAGCATGTGACTGAAAGAACATGTACTCCTTAGACCTGACTGAGAATGCATTTGTATTTCTCTCTCCCATTTCTTTTAAATGAACTGATCCTTATCTGTTACCCTGAGTGTGATTCAAATATTGGTTCCACAGGTAATTTAACTGGTGCCAGTAGTTGCTGAGGGTTAGGTTAGAAATGATGGATTAGTTGCTGCTGATACTAATTGTCTCCCGGATAATAGCTCAGGTTTCTTCACTGTCATAGTAATAAATTTAAAGCTATGCAAGACCAGGATATTAAACATTGTAGATGAGCTCAGTTGAGAACTAGTATCAAACTAAATACAGATTTACAATTACAAAGTCAGTATTGATGCAAATTTTAATTTGACAACAGATGTCTTAGTAAATTTATTTGATTCCTACTTTGCTAGAAGGTTTCTTCCATCTCAGCAGGCAGACCATATATAAACTTCAATGTAGTACATTCCTTGTATTCCATTATCATAGAGTTAGGACAGAACTTAAATTGACTGATGAGTTTTTTTTTTGAAACCAGAGCACAAAAAGAAAAATTTAATCAAGAGGAAGTTTCTACAGCTACTTGGCTGATCTGATAAACTCTCTATTGACATATTGTCCTTTGCAGCAGCCTTCCAGTACCTCAAGGGGGCTTACAAGAAAGGTGGAGAGGGACATTTTGGAAGTACATGTAGTGATAGGACAGGAGGGAACAGCTTTAAAGAGGGTAAGTAAGTTTAGATTAGATAATAGAAATAAACTCTTTGTCATGAATGTGGTCAGGCACTGGAACAGGTTGCCTAGAGAAGCTGTGGAAATCCCTGGAAATCTTCAAGACCAGGCTGAATGGGGCTTTAAGCAAGGTGGTCTAATGGAAGGTGTCCCTGTATATGGCAGGGGGGTTGAAACAAGATGATCTTTAAGGATCAGTCCAACCCAAGTCATTCTGTGATTCTATGACTGAGGAGATGCAGCTGTCTCCAACAGACAAATTCTGATGAGGAGCTGCTTGTTGAATAGCTTTCAAAAATCTGTGTCTGTTGTAGACTGGGAGAGTGCTACTTCCCTGTTTAACATGGCAGAATAGATTTCATCAGATTAAGCAACTATTTTTCCTTAATTTTATGCCTCTAAATTGATGAAAAGAGAATCCTCTATCTTAGAACAAAGCCAGTACCAGGAATTAAATAAATCAAATTATCTGTTATGCTTAAACAGGCTAAATCAAAAGAGAGGGAGAGATGGAGGGAATCGGTAGTTTGGGAGGCAGAGAGAAAGACAGAAGGAGAAAGAAAAAGAGGAAAGTGAATGAGAGAGAGAAGGAGAAAAAGAACACAATGAACTAAAGACTGAATAGTAAACTAAAACATACAGGAGAAAGAAAAAGAGACACTAGAGGTGCTACTTCAGAATCATTGACAGCAAAAGGACCTTAATGGTGACTGGGTTCACCTAGGTTTGGAAGGACTTCAGGGCTTCCAACATTGAAATAAATTTTTAAATTAAAACCTTTTATTGCCTTAGGGCAAGAATGGCCAATGGAAGATCAATCACTGAGGAATTATTTAAAATATTTTAGAGTTGGTTTATTTTTTGATAAAATATATTTTAAGAATAAAATTCTTGAGTTAAAGAGCAGTTTAATAAAGTCAATAAAACAACTTTCTGTGTATGGTGAAAAATTTTATAATAAACTTTCAGTTTTACATTTTAGTAACTTTGCTGGAATAAATTTGTATCAGGTACCATGGATTAATAAAACAAAACATCAGAGTATATTTCTTTACATGTTATGAGATGGGAGAAACACAGATGTTGGTTTGAATCACTGCAATTTGTTTTAGCCATTATATATAGTTTTAGAATGAAGCAGATGATTTGCATATGAAATATTTATGTCAGGAAGATGGTCTTTGGAGTGGCTGGACAAAATGTCTGTTGTAACGTTTTTTCTTATGTGAGGATAAGTTTTCATATTTCTTATGGGAAAAGAAAAAGAAGGTTATATTCACCGTGGTCTAGATAAATTTTCCTTTTTAAAAAAAAGTAAATCTATACATTACTACTGTCTGAATACACAATTCTATTATAAAAATGTACTGGATATAAAAAAATGCAAATAATAACCTTCAACCATGTAATTCTGACTTTTTGGAAATGTACGCTAATGCAAAATGATTGCAAATATTATGCAAAAATATCTTAAAACCCACTTTTGCTGATATATGATCAAAATTCAAAATCCATTTTTCCCTTGGCATACTTTTTTACCTCTCTTATTCTTAATCCTTGCCTTCCAACAGAAATAATTATACTTATATGTAATTAATGGAAATACAATATTACTGCATCTCAATCACTCCCTTCTTTTTCAAGGGGCACATAGCTCAGGATCTCAATGAGAAACAGTGCCTTAAGATTTTAGCACACATTAAAACAACCAGGTATTGAAATATTTATTGATTCAAATTTTGATATTATTATTGAGATAAAGAAATAAAACTGCTCTGATTGATAGTTCTTCAGTTCTTTCTTTAGCTCAGACTAGATCCTACACTTATGTGAGGAGAGTCCCCTATGACTCACATTGGTGGGAATCTCATCTGATACTCCATTCATTATTTTAAATGTATACCACAACTTTTTTCACCCACTTGTTTTCAAGCAATTCAACAAGTGGGTTCATTTGAAGAATAACTTTATTTTTGTTGTTTATATTTATCCTACATAAATGTTACCAAACAAATGCTTACAACGTTTTAGATATTGTGAAGCTGAAATGCAAATGACTGGAACCAAATATTTCAGATCTGCTGCTTTGTTCCTGTCAACATATTTTCATGACTGTTTTAAGGTGTTCTCTTTGGACTACTGGAAAGCTCTTTAAATGACAAGATGATGTTGGAAGAAGGAATAACACAAGTTTATAATGAACCTCCAGAAGGGAATAAAAATTAGTCTAAATATGTGAAATAGAGGACTTTATTAAAAAACTGTGTCTTCAGCATCATTTTAGATCTTATTTCTATCATATTTTTCTCATTTTCCTAGCATTTTCATGTCTTCCCTTCAGGGATGTCTGAACCTGAACTGCACTGCTTGGCCCAATGACATAATCTGATGTAATTAACTATCTTTCACGCTCTGCTCCTTTTTTTAATTTAAGATTTTTGGGCTATATCACTGTTATCTGGCTTTCATATAAATCAGTATGCTGTGATTTATAGACAATAGTTAGGATTAATAAAATCAATACAGAATTAAGTTTTGACAAATGATTGTGTCTTTTCAAAGAAAGCGGACAAAATTCTTAGCAAACTATACAGTCACATCAACAGTTTCAAATTTTAAGAGGAGAATTTATACAGAATTCGAGGTAATTTTGATAAAATTATGGGTAGTAAGAATGTAGAAGAATCCCTAAAATACACATTAAATAACGTGAATATCATTGCTGCTCTATTATTCTGCTCATATACTCTTTTCCTGACTTCCAGCACCTCTGTTAGTTTACTATATACTTCCACAATCTAGAAATTGGACTCCAAGTTGTTCTTGTCCATATTCTCCCTTCAAATGTTACAAGATGGACAGTGGGCAAAATTGACTGATATCTCTCAACACTCCAAAGTAGTGTGTTCTGCATCCCATGGGAATTTGACCTCTTCTTCTCGCATACAAATTTATTGGTACTGACAGGAGATTGAGCGCAACTTTCCTCATTATACCCTGTAACTTATAAGAGTATAGTAGTAATAACTCATACTGAGCTAGTGGACTATAAAATCTAAATCTGTGTCTATCCTACCTGTTGTCTACTCTAAAAGCATTACTTTGTTCTTCCCCACAACATTCATGGTACAGAAGAAAGAAACATTTCTTACATTTTCTTTGGAATACATTAACTGAGGTTACACAAGGCTACATCTGGGGACACAACCTAGTTTAGTGCAAAGCTCCAAGTATTGCTCAGCCACTCTGCCTGTCAGAATTTATGTCCTAAAATGATGTCTGTTGCTGTCTCATCTGCTATAATCAGATGATACTATTCTCCTCTCATAAACTTTATTCCATGCCAGCCAAGAAAAAAGAATGTTCTAAACCTCTGGCAAAGCACATGTTATGCTGCCAGATAATACAGCCCTTTAGTTTGTGTAATGTACCTTTAGGATGTCCAAGGAGTATTCTTTGCAATCCTATTAACATGCAGTTTTTCTGCTTCTCTTTTCCAAACACATCTTCCATCAAGTTACTTGTTTCATTTAGAGAAACAATTGCAAAGTTAAACTTGCCATTTAAAATGAAAATGTCTATCATAACATCCTTAGTTATGATAAGTCCTTAAGTCCTTAAAAATTAGAGCTGTCTGAGAAATTATTCAAATGCCTGGTGTGGCAGAATGGCAGAACTTAGGAGGTGAAAGACAGAAGCATTACTGCAAGCCCAAGAACAACCTACTGCTTCAGGCACATGTGTTTCTGCCTTGATCAGTACAAGCTAGTACTCAGTAATTTCAAGGACAACAATAAGATGGGTGGCAGTGTAAATCTGCTGGAGGGCAGAAAAGCTCTGCAGAGGGATCTGAACAGACTGAAGAGAGGCCAAATGTATGGAGTTCAATACGGTGTAGTGCTGGGTCCCACCCACACTTTGGTCACAATGATGCCCTGCAACATTGCAATCGGGAGGAAGACTGGCTGCAGGACTGTCTGAGTAAAAAGGACCCAGAGATGCTGGTTGACATCTGGCTGAACAGCCGGCGTGTGCCCTGGTGGTCAAGAGGGCCAATGGCATCCCGAACTGGACCAAGAACAGTGTGTGCAGCGGGAGCAGGGCAGGGATTGTCCTCCTGTGCTCACAGCTGGTGAGGCTGCATCTTGAGTCCTGTTTCCAGTTCTGTGTCCCTCACTACAAGAAGGACATAGGGGTGCTGGAGCATGTCCAGAGAAGAGCAATGGAGCTGGTGAAGGGTCTCAAGCACAAATCCTGTGAGGAGTGGCTGAGGGAGCTGGGAAAAAAGGAGGATCCAGAGAGACCTTGCCACTCTCCACAGATGAGAGTGGCACATGATGTGTTTCCTGGAGATGGTGCTGTGCAATGCCAGGTGTTGGACTCAATGATCCTTGTAGGTGCCTTTCAACTTGGCATGATCTGTGATTTTGTGGATACGTGATTCTGTGATTCATAACATTTGCAGTTTTCTTGTAAAATGTGAATGAAAGGATGCATCATTAAAACCTAGATATTGTGCTAACGTCATCCTAACTCTTTCTGTGTTGCACTTCATTTTCTTCTATGTCATTTTATGTATAAATTCAAGGGAAGGGCAGAATTTAACTCTATTCTCACCAGTGGTGTTGCATAGTGCATCTCTGTCCATCATAACAGAAGGTGAACGCTGTACGCAGAGCTTAGAATCTCTATGGTCATACCAAAGTCCAAGAAATCTAGAGTAAAATGACATTTTAAAACTAGACTTTCCAAAATCAGGGCTGTAATCCCATTTGTCAGATCTCCTTGATTCCAGAAGTGTCAGAGTAAAGCTGACTGTCCTTTAACATTTTGATGGTCCCATAAAATAATAGTGCAGATTCTGGCTTAAAGAGAACACACATACTGTGTGAGAATGAGGAAAATGATGCTCATTATTTAGCTGCTATGAATATGAGGAAGCAATAGAAAAAGCCATTTCAATTAAGCTATAAATTAAGCTAAAAGGAGTAAAGGAGCTAAAAATTCTAAAATGCATATACATAAGAGGCAGAAGAGCTTACTCTCTGCATCCCAGACACAATTGCTTACATTAAAACATAAATACATTGGTGGGGTGAGGATGGTTGCTATACTGACATGGATTCTCTGCCACAGAATGTATTACAGAATTTGTGCTCTGTTTATTGCTGCTTGGAGATGCATTCTTTAATTCAGCAATGAACTGGGGATAGACTTTGCATGATAAATGCTATGGCAACGAATCCATGTTGTGTGGAGTACCTTTGCAGATTAGAGTGCTTTGATTCATGCATTGCAGCTCATACAAATGGATAATAACATACATATAATCAATAATTCCTGTATATGAGTCACTTTCCTTGTAAACACCCACCATCAGAAATATTTATATTCATTGGCACATGCTCATATAACACATGCATTAACATGCACACTTATAATATGCCTGCAAGCATATGTAAGAGTATGCAGAGGAGCAATGTGGATTTTTATGCCTTTCTATTAATTTTAAAGACTGACTTCTGCTATTTTGACATATGCGAGTACAAAGATTAGGACTTTGGAATATTGTATTAGAAGAAAAAAATTACATGTGGGTACCCCTGTAAATCATTCCAGATTAAGCATTTCTGCTCACTTATTCAGTATATGCTTCGTCTGTTAAACTGCTTCACTAATCTAATTACAAGTCACTTTTTAAAATAGCTTTTGTAAGAAGTGAAAAGTAACCGTTGTGGTTGTAGGTAGCTGTCACACCTGACTTATTAAGGAAAAGTAAGCTTTTCATAATAAAAATAAGCAGATTTGTTTAAAATGTAGCATGTGAAATGAAATCTCACACCAGCGAAGTTCCAGAATTTTCTTTTTTTTGGAATGTCTTTCCAAAGATACCCCAGGGGATAGGTTGGGAAAAGAAAATGTAGGAAAAAAAATCTACAACAGAACCTCCTTTTCTATCAAATTTCTGTTCTGTTTTTGGATCATGTGTATGTATGCTTGGGGTTGGTGATATATGATCAGATAAATAACTTTCTTTGTACAACCTTAGTGCCTTTCTGCACTCAGGGTGCATTTTCTGCCTGTGTTCCTGACTGTCCCTCCTTCAAAATCAACCAGCAGTCCAAAGAGCTGAAATTGAGAGATGGGAGGATGGTGGGCAATGCTCAGATGTGGGAGTGCTTAGACGAACTGCTTCAAGGTCCAGAATGCTTTCCAAAGGATTTTGCTGCCAAGAGAGAATCAGTGTCTGGATCTTCATTTAAACAATCTAAAACCAGGAGTAGTGATGATTTGGTTTCCTTGTTCATGAAATATAGCACCAGAAGTGTGCCAAGGTTGGATCCAATCCTGCATCAACAACAACTCAGGAGGAGACGTGTGATTGCCGCAGGGCTTAGGTTCAGAAAAGGTGTTAAACTGGGTTTCTCTGTACTTCAGTGAATGAAAGCCGTTTGACTTCTCTGGACTTGGTATTTGCAGCCCTGACTTGGGGCCCTAAAGCTTCCTCAATGTTCAGTGGAGGAAAGCCAGACTCACTGACTGGGACTCACAACAAACAGTGTATTCACTGCTGCAGTACTTGAAGGAACACCAAAAAGATAGTTGAGACCATGGCTTTGCAGTCTCTTTGCTCTAGCAAATTGTGCAGTTGTAAACAGATGCAATATCCCTTGTCCTCCCAAGCTTACTCAATCCTTTTTCTTTGTGAAAAGCACAAGTAAGTGTATGACCAAAGGAAGGAACTGATCCAGATGGACAAAAACTTTGTTTGTTTGTTTGTTTGTTTGCTTGCTTGCTTGTTTGCTTGGTGTGGGATCCATGGACCCAAGTCATGGCTCTGAGGTAGTGAGCCACTGAGGACACTGGTAATGAAAGCAAGACTATCACCATCATTTTAGTGGTAACCAGAGTTTTTTTCTATATTGAATTATCACCTTCAAGACTCAGGTCAGAAAAGAAATAAACTAATTCATCTTATATAACTTTATCCAACTGGAAGTAACACAGCTGGTCTAAGGTAATCATCTATGCTAATCATTTTCACGTTACAGTCACTGGAGAAACACCACTTGCAGATGGTGTTTCATCCTTTTCACTCCAATATTTCAGGAGGGGATGAACTGACAGTCGGAGGTGCATACTTCTAGTGATTGTTTAACTCAGATAATAATAATAATAGTGCAAGTGTGACTACAGCATGTATGTTCAGAATACACACAAATTCACCCATTCTGAGTCACATATATATGTAGTACATAAAAAAGTAGGGTTGGTCATTTAAATACCAAGTGGCTCAGGAAAACAAACACAGTCACTTCTGAAATGATGCAACATTTCTTGTGGCATTTGAGCCAGCTATGGAAAAGCTAACACAAGTGTGCTTATGTATGGAGGTGACACACTTCTGATTGCAATTTAGATATATCCTGAGAATATGACTGCACTGCACACAGCAGAGCACAATCTAGACACCTAAGATAGCTCTCAATAATCTCAGAAGGTCCAAGAAGAAAAGTTAGATTTGAGATATTGCCTATACTACTGAATGAAGTGTGACACACAAGCTTGAAGATGCCAGGGGTTTAAAAGCTTTTTGCTGGCCTAGCTTCACAAATCGTGCCCTTAATTATAAGCTTTTGTGTAATACTTTCAGGTATGAAACTGATAATCCTTTAAGAAGTGCAATGTGTTCAAGAAACTCTGTATAAACTGCCCATTCAGTGAGCTGGAAGATAACAAAAATCCTACAGGAAACAAATGAACAAAAAATAGAAGCAGGAAAATATTTATTTTATCACTTAAGTGAAGTGTACACAATTTAATTTATTAGAATTTGTATATGTGCAAGATATTTTGTTGCAAGTGTATAATTTCTCCTTAAAATAAGAGGAAAAGTCTCAGCTGGAGCTGTTTGGCTCTCACATTGTGGAAATTCCATGAGGTAACAAAAGCAGTGGAAAAAATCAATTTGTTGTGGCTTCTACAGCTCCATGCAAGCTTTTTCTTTTTGCTTCATTGAAACTGTCTTCAAACTGAAATAGGGAAGCCAGTTCACTACAAGTGGTCAACAGCTTTTCTGCTTGTTTATGTTATTTACCACAGGAATACAATAAAAGTTCACGACCTACCTGACATAAATCTAGATTACTAAAATGTTACATGTGTTTTCAACTGGGAAAGTTGCTGTTTGAACTCATAATAGGTTTCTTCAGCCGAAATAAAGATGTGGACTGGAACAAATTGGCTATCTGGGTAAAAACCTCAGTTTTCTCCTTTGTGTGGATAGTTCACAGGCATATAAAAACCCAGAGCATTAATACCAAGTATATGAGGACGGTTTGGGCTTTACTTTTAGATCAAGGAATATCTGTTCATTTCCATGGCCTGACAAAAACCTTGAAGTCTCTTCAGACATTTTGTTCATGCCTATTTGGAATCCTTTGAACTCCCTGTAAATCTCTTTTTCTGAGGCTAATGACACCAGTTTAAGAAGGAAAAAAACAGTGAACCACAGCCTTATGTGAGAGGATGATTTGTTACGTGACCTTCTGTTTGTAAGCCTGGATCTGAAAGAGGCAGCAAGTTTATACAGCTAGTTAAAATACCTTAAAATTGTTGTAGTTCAATCTGACAACTGTGTTCTTAATGCCATGTACTTCAAATTTCAATTTTCTTTGTAAGGGATATTAATAATAGATTGTTAAATTAAACATAGCATAATCAATGCATTGCAATCATTAAACCTCTGTACATATTTACATGTGGTAATTAAATTCTGCTTCATATTTGTTAGTTTATTTTTCTAGGGGAGCAAGGGAACCTCATAAAAATTCATGTTAAATTTCAATGACTTTATAAGAGGAATTTTTCAGACATTTCAGCATTGATGGGGCTTTATCAAGCTCTGTCATACTTGGATTAACTTTAGCTTACTACTGAGAGTATAAGGTATCCCATTGAAATGGAGCCAATGTATTATGCTACAGAAAAAGATTTGAGGTTACCGTGAAAAACTCATTGTCTCTGCTTGAAATTTTAGCTTTAGATACAACAATAAATAAGGGAAGGTGAAAGATCCAGGCACCCACTCTTTGTGCCAAATGAGAAGAATTAAACTAAATTACAAATTTGGGAAAAAAAACCCCAAACAAATTAAACTAAAGAAAAACAAAACAAAATAAAAAACTCCTGTCTGAGTAGTTTAATTAAAGCACTTAGTAACATTTTGGCTGCTGAGAACTTATTAAACACAGCCTTTCACAAAGCTAAAATAGAATAAGATATGAAGAAAAGCTAGATTTAAAATATTTTCAGTGATGATGAACATTGTTCCTCATTTTGAACTTTTACCTCCAGTAAACCTGGAGAAAGAAGACTGTGTTTAGCCTAGAGGTCCAAGAACACATGAAGACCTCATGCATTGCTGAACTGCATCTTGGAAATCAAATTCATGGGGCAACTCATTGCCAGATGACACAATCAGAATCAACAATCACATCCACAAAAGGCGTGTAGTTTCTGTCACCTGTAGAATGATCCCAAAAGCCTGCATTAAAAAATATTTCCAGGGCAACTTGAAAAACAACAGAGCAAGCAAGAACCTCTGACAGCCTTTTAACCATTTTAACAAAGAAATAACAGATTTTTTTCCACCTGTCTTTGCAACCCATAGCTGGGTTCGCTATTTTGCATTAAAAAGCCTCTGTCCCTAGTTGGGTCTTAATTTCTTCTGTAGCTCCCAAAGAACACTTTTCCAAAATTTCCTTGGTAAGACTACAAATAAAGACTCCTGGAGCTATATGAAAAGCAGTAAAAATCATAGACCACCTTCTTAGGGAATGGCAACTCAGATAAATCTCAATATGCACCTGTGCATAACAGTTACTGTCCTTTAAAACTCATTGATATTGTTCATCAAGAAACATGGTAATTCTTAGGATGGTAATTATTAGGATGGTAATTCTTCTACAGTTTTGTTAATAAAAGATACAATTAAAAAATCACATATCCTAAAGGAATATATTCTATACATTCTATACTCATAGGCTATAGTTTCATCTTTAAGCTCTACTGGTTTAAAAAGTTTCTCATTGTTTAAATTTTTAAACCGTAACAATATTTCCCCATTGCTATAAATTCTATTTAATTACTAATCCCATGAAAAACTGATAACTGCTAGTCCGCCATAATGCAATCCTTTCATCTCCAAGTAATGTAGAGGAGGTAATATGCCACTCTTGAAAATCTTTCTTTAATCCTTTTTTCCTTTTAGAATACAGAGCCATGAAGATTTATCACAGTTCCATAGATTTCAAAAGAAGGCTACGGCTTTGTGATGTCAATCCATACAACCGTAAAGATGCTACTTTGCCAGAGCTATATTGTACTTCTAAACTGGAATGAGGAAATTGATTTGCAGTAGAATATATCTTATTACACAATTACCATATCAGGCAAGCAAGTCGTTGTTCTACTTATTTTTTGCCATTTCAGTTTTTAATCACTAAACGTGTTTCAATAATGCAAGTTTGAGTATTTTATAGTTTTCTCTTCATACACTCAAGGTATAAGATCTTTTTTTCCCTGACTTCTATTGTAAATGTATTTTTCTTAAAAAAGTATTTTATCCAGTTATAACTGTTATAACAGTTCACGCCAAGTAACGCTTTTTTTTTTTCTACAGAAATAATATAATCTGAACAAATCCCTAATGTGTTATAATGCTAATTTTCATTTATCTGAGAAACATTCTTGTCAATTTTATTTCTGAATATTTCCATGACTGTCCTTTGACTGTTCCACAGTAGCATGGATGTGGAGTAAAGATGATGAAAAAATCCAGGTAGCCGGTCTATACTCATCACATACCAATATGCTTTCAAAGGACTTTTCTATCCCAAAATCAGTAATTACTGCCTTGAAATTTCACACTTACTTGTCTGCAACTAAAAGAAACCTCTTAAAAAAATAACAAAACCAAAACACAACAGAAAAATAACCACACATCAATAGTAGATTGCATGCCAAACGTACTTTCAAAAATGACTGAAAGAAGAAAATCAACTGCCTGCACCTGAGCCAAGACTGCCCCTTAAACAAGTTTAGGTGAGATGCAAGCTCCTATCAAAGATGAGTAATTTGCCTTAAATGACTAAAATCATATAATGTCAGGTAACACAAAGATTGCTCTTTCGAATTTCCTATGTGATCCATGAAACGGCAGATCGCTGTAAGAACAACAGCAGAATTACCTGGCTCTGCTGTTGATACAGAAAAATTTATTGCTGTTGAGACAAGGCTTACAGAAATGTTACTCGAATACCTTTGAGCTGCAGATTTCTTTTTAAAAAAATCAACCTGCAGACATAAAAACCAGATAATGTCTCTTTTTCTTCTCAGCCTGGGAAGTCTCTCCCTCTCTCCGTCTCTCCCTCTCAGTGCAAGAACCGTCTTGCTCATACAGTTCCGATGCAGTGGAGCATGGCGTCATGAGATGCTTATTCCTGAATTTAAATGGAGTGTAACGATAGCGATCCTCCGTGAAAACAAGAATAAGGTCCTGATCGGGCTTAGGCCACCTTCAGTGTCATCGGAAGGTGAATTAAAAGGATTTGGCAATTCCGTGGTCAGCTTCAGCGTGGATCTCCCCAGTTGCAGCGGATGTGACCAGCTGGGTACCGCGCAGTGCTCCACACGAGCACATATGCGTAGACATACATATAGGCACAGGCGCATGTACGACTTCCTTGCATGCTGAAGCAAACTCCTCCCACGGTCTGCTCCTGGTGCACATCTAAATGGCTGTTTTATACGTATTAACCCTGTGAAACGCTGTAGGACTTTGCTATTCACCTCCCAGATAATAAACTATCCGTTTGCAAGCCTGTCACACAGTTCACAGATCAAAGAATCAAGGTGTCAACAGCCTCCTTTAGTATAGATATCACTGGTTCTTTACTGCCTAGTTATGCTTGCATAGCCCTTAGACATTTTTGTCTTGAGGTTACTTACCCCATTCAAGTACTCTCTTTTCCCTTTCACTGCATCTGTGCTACAAGCTGGCTGGCTGAAAAAATATCACAGAAAAAAAATGCAGCTGTGACACCCTTTCCTCCATTATTCAACTCACTTTCCTTCCATACTGCCTGTCTACTTTTGTACACAGTTAGTTTTCCAGTCTTAAAAAAAAAAAAAAAAAAAAAAAAAGAGAGAGAGAGAAAGCAAGCATTATTAAAAATTTTAGATTAGAATATAATAGGTATAATAAGTGGATCTTTATTACAAAATAGTTTGAGAGAGGCTTGCTTTATTTTACTGAATGTTCAAAAGTTTTAATGTTATAATCATGATTCTATGTCTTTGTGAAAAAAAGGAGGGAGGGAGACACATGGACAGGAAGATGGGCAGCCTGGTTGGGGGTAAGATTTATACCTCTTTAGTGAAACAAAAAGGTCCTTCAGTTTTCTGGCTGTGCTCTTTGGACTCTATCTCCATACCTTACTTAAAAAGGAGGCATGGTGAATAAGTTCATGTACAACTCTTTCTGCCAAGACAGTGCATGTGCCAGTAATTTATTAACAACGGGCTACAGCTGTGATCTCCAGCTCTTAGGCAGGTTTGGTATTTCAGTAATTACCACAGTTTCATTAACATTTAAAGGGAATAGTCAGCTCAATATCTCTAAAAGACTATTTTGTACAGCGTGGATCCATTTTACATTTGCATTTGACATTTGATAATCTCTACACATAAGCTCTGAGCCAGAGAAATGAGATGTCACATACAGGAAAAATTAACCCAGATGTAACTTCTCAGTAAATCTATGAAACTGTAGAATAAATGTCCAAGACTGGTAGTGTTATGAAGAACACCTATTTCCCAGACTTAAATTAATTTGAAACATGAAACATCACTTTTATATCTTTATTTTGTACTTGTGATATTTCTGGATATTGTAAAGAAATACAAGCAGGACACCAGAGGAAAAGTAAAATAATCAACAGGTCAGATATATGTTTATATTATCTATTTTTATTTAATAAAATCAGACATGTTTATGAGATGTCAACTTTATTTTATAGCAGTCTTCATTTTAGGCTATCATTCTCCTCAGTAACTGCACTTCTACCTTGAATGGCTGAGGCAATTAACTAGGCTCCATAAAGAAACATCACAGGTACCAGCACAGAAGGTAAACAGGAAACAGTAAATAAAATTCACTGTAGACAGGTTTAAGTTGATGAACACAGGAACAAACAATCATAAATTGTGCATACCTCATGAATTTTAGGACTAGGCTGTTCTATAGAAATGTTAACTCCTTGTTCAGCAGTAGTGAGAGAAAGAAAATTATTAGGAACTACTGGGAAATGAGTAGGGAGCAAAGCATAAAATATCACTAATTACATAAACCTAGAGTTTTTCCATGTCCTGCACACTGCATAGTTCTGATTCCCCACAGCTGAGAAATATGGAAGAAATAGAGAGGGATCAGTGGAAGGCGACCAAAGAAACCAAACCCACAGAGTTATTTCCTTGCAAGAAAGGATCAAATAGATGAGAACTACTCAGCCTAGGGAAGCAGAAGAATTTTGTAATAGAGTTGCTTGCAGTGATGTGACCTTGCAGACGAAGTAGGGTGACCTGCTAAACAAAATGTGATGCCTAATCCTTCACACACAATGTAGTCCAACTGTAAAGTTTCTTGGTATAGGGTGTATGGATGCAAAAACCAAGATCCTCAGAAAACAAAATTTTGTTTGTCAACCTAACCACTGTCAATCGGTGTTGCTGTGGTAGATTGTATCCATCACATTTGAAAATGTTGTTTTTCAAACCAGCCAAGGGGAATGGCCAGTAAAAAACAGATCTTACATTTTTTGTGATCTCAACTCCCCTTTATCATCATAAGCCACAGCTGCACTACTGCAAGAAGCAGGAACAAACACTGATCATATCCCCAGAAGGAGTTATGGATCACCAAGGAACCCAAAGCAACCTGTCACTCTTGCACTCTCTGTAGCAGAAAACTGTGCATGTCTCACTGTGTTGTATTGGATATGAAGAATTCCCTCTCTGCGTGTGGGTGGAGGTGGGGGGGGGGGGGTGGATTTATTTCTTTCCATGCTAACTGGAATGTATAAAACCTGAGGAGCATCTGTTTTGCATCCCACCCCCAGTGGATCAAGACTATGAACATCTAACTACCAATGTCAAAATTGCAATGATCAAGTCTTGTTGCCCTATCCATGAGGGATGATATCTTTCCACTCTCTTCTTTTATTTGTTCCTTCTCTGCCATTACTTTTCTTATGATTTGTCTTCATGATTTTTTTCCAGTGCATAAAAAAGAATCAAAATGGCAATGTATCTCCTTTCCGTCACAATTAAGTAGTTTTAAAATAAATCTGCCTCACACACACACACACACACACACTCACACACACACCATCCATTCACTGTCATTTCACTACAATTCACCCCAAAGGATTTATTAATAGGAATGTTACTTACCTTACTTCAGACGCAGGTTGCAACATTATGTTCTCACAAGATGAAGACTATTTTCTCTCTAGCTGAAGAAATTACAAAGTACTGAATTTCCTGGAGTCTAGCAGAAAATTCTAGAGGACATCACTATAATCCTTTTAATGTTTGAATATTCTTCCCTAAGGATCTATTTTTGCCTGCTATCAGAAATAATATGGATACTGAGAAGATGGTTGGTTAGTCTGACAAATTTTCTGTTCTTTTAAAATAGTCATCTCCTGAAGGACCCAGGAAGCATATTATCATTACTGGCAATTCAAATGGAGTTGCCTGTTTCTTCCTATGTTTCTTTTATGTCAAGAAAATTTGTTCACACAAAGGTCTTAGATTGCACGAGAGACAAAATAGTTAATTTGTATTACCTTCTAAGAAATAATTTTAGAAATTCAAACTGTGCTCTGAAAGCCTTCTTGCTGAAGCCTGGTGAAAATGTCAAGGCCAACCAATGTCAAGTACCAACTGGATAAAAGTTAGGCAAGGTTGGTTTGAAACAGGGCTATGTCCCACCAGATTTACTGGACAATACAAGAAGACATTTGATAGCTCAGTTTAATATAAGCTCAAATCACATGTCATTCTGAAAACTGGGAGGAAAGTTAAACACCTAAATATTGCCCTGTGCTACATCTCTGAATTATGTCCATTTAAAAAAAAAAAAAAAAAGAAAAGTATTTCCTGAAGGAGTCATAGCTAGTAGAGGTCAGGTGTTAGCCTTGCTTAGAGCAGAGCTTTGAAAATTTGCACTAACTTACAATTTGACTTGAGCTTTTTCTTTAAAATAATATTGGCTTCAAAATTCATAAATCTTTTATTACTGTTGTCAGATATTAACTGAAAATTTTCTGTTTTTACAGTGAAAGAAATAGTGCAATTAACTCCGTGCAATTAATGACCAATATTTATTTAAATGAAATTCTACTAGCATTTATGTCCACAAATTGTGAACATAAAAAAATGTTTTAGTACAAGTATCAGTCCAATATCATGAAGTTATTTTAAAAAAAATTTCATGTAAAAAAATGTAGAAAAAACACCCTGAAAACACTGTTCCAGATCTTTCTAACAAATAGAGATGCTTAAAATCTTTAAGCATCAAGATAGATTTGGGAATGTAAAAGTATTAATATAAAATTACTGATAATCTATGGGTGATGTTTTAGTATATGCATCCCCTTGCTGAAACACTGGGCTACTCTATTACCTGAAAATGGTGTAGTGTAATTTCATGGAGAAATAAAGGAATTCTGAACATAAAAATTCATTCCACCATTGCAAGTTAAATTATTTTTCCATTCCTTTATGGCACTAATAGCCTTTTCTCAACATTACAAGTTCTAAGATGTAATTAATTTTTGGACTTTAAAATTTCTGATAAATTCTGTAGTTCATTGTCTTTGTGCAGCTGATTTGCTCTTCACATAGAGTCTTTTTTAGAGAGCTGTGAAAAATAGTCCTGAGTTTGTCTTATGACACAAGGGCAATTGAGCTCCAATCTCATCCAGATAATTTGATCTGAGAACTAAAACACTGTTGAATATATGTTGCATGGACATTAAAGTGCAGCCTCAGCCTAGAAACAAAGTATTCACAATTTCTATGCATTTTAAACAGGTTGAGAGTTCTAGACTTAATTCTCATTGATTGAAAAATGAGGCTGCACAAACTATATATCTCACTGTGCTGTCATAGAATGGCTTTAGTATATTTTCCAGGTGTTCAAAAAAACTACAATACAAAAAGTTAGTGAATTAATGTGTGCCACTCTACACATGTGATTAACATGGAGTGATATGGGTAATATTAGAAACTGATTTTCTGACTGAAGCACAAAATTGTAAGAGATACCCTCTTGTCAGAATTTATGCACAAAGATATGAGGTTTTTAAAATGTTGTAGGAAGGAGGAAACATGAAATTTTCTCTAGCAGAAACCTCTTTTTCTGTTCTTCTACTTAAAAAATATGTGGAATTCTCATCAGAAACTGAAAATTTGTTAAATGACCATAATAGCACCTGACAAATTCCTGAGATATGTTCACCTGGAACCTTAGACAGTGAGCTCTGCTGTCACTGGAGAAAGACAGTTGCCATCTCCCTGATAAGGTTTGATGTGAGACTTCTCCCGTGACCCAAAACAGAGTATAAAGTGAAATGGTTTGTTCTTAGAAAATAGATGTTATAAAATAGGTTGCTCACCATTGAAATAGAAGTTTAAAAGGCAGAGGAGGCTGCAAATAGCTCAATACCAGCAGACTACAGGGAGTATTGGGGCCTGAGAATGTGAATGTCTCCCACCTTCTGCCTTGCTGGCAGTAAATCAAATACAGACACCAGTAGGAGAGCAGTGTGGGAGAGAAGTACATAACAAGTTATCAGTTTTGGCTGGTAAATAGCAGTCACAGTCATGTGTGTATGTGTTTTTGTTTGTTTGTGACAAGTTCCAATGCAGCCCACCTCCCAGAAGAATTTCTTCCTAAAATGTAATCTAAATGTACTCTTTTTCAGTTTAATGCTGAATCCCTTTTGCCCTATCATTACAGGCCCTTGTCAAAAGGCCCTCATTAAAAGTCCTTCTCCAGCTTCCTTGTAGGCTCCCTTCAGTTGTTGGAAGACTGCTATAAGGTGTTCCTGCAGCCTTCTTTTCTCCAGACTGAACAACTCCAACTTTGAGCCTGTGTTCATAGGAGAGGAACTCCAGCCCTCTGATCACCTTTGTGGCCCTCTCTGGACTGGCTCCAACA
Source organism: Certhia americana (assembly GCA_018697195.1). Classification (NCBI taxonomy): domain Eukaryota; kingdom Metazoa; phylum Chordata; class Aves; order Passeriformes; family Certhiidae; genus Certhia; species Certhia americana. The sequence continues at coordinate 35,755,967 of CM031859.1, forward strand.
GATCTGTGTCCTTTTTGTGCAGAGGACCCCAGACCTGGATGCAACACTCTGGCTGGCTTCTCCTGAGCATAGAATGGAGAGGGAAAAATCATCTCCCTTTGACTGTCTGACTACATTTCTTTTTCTGCAGCCCAGGATATGTTTGACCTTCTGGGCTGCAGGTGTATATTTCTGTCTCACCTTGAGTATCTTGATAATACAAAGAATTTTTCTTTTTCTGTTTTTGGCTTAATCAATTTGAGAACCAGTGAGAATTGCATGGAACATTTCCCCAGTAAGGTTTCTTAGGCAGATCAAAGTTGCATCCATTATCAAAGAAAATAAGACTTGCTGGACTGGATTTGACCACACAGTTTTTGGTTCTTGCCTTCGGCGGCAGATTCACAGTTCAGAGAAAAATGAAATCCTTAAAGTTTTTTGCCAGTTGAGAAAAGGTGAAAGAACAGAAAACCATGTGGAAAGGCAGGGTAAAATTTTTATATTCCTAGACTTCTACTTGAAGATTAATTGATATTATATTGACTCTGTCCACAAAGCTAAATATCATTAAAATCAATAACAAATATTTCAAGAAATATTAGATAATAAACTATTATCCATAGCATAAAGAATGTCTGTGACTTTGTGAAATATCAGTTCCATGGGTTAAATATATGCATTTGAGAGCAAATTTTGTCTCTGTTTGAAATGTACAGCTCTTTAATTGAGTTTCAAATTGTTTTCATTTTCAGCATGAGTTCTGCCCTACTAGAGACCTGAACCTTACTCTCCTATAAAATCTGTACTTTGCAATTGTTGGAGCCAAAATTATGCATACCCTAATGAATGAAGCAGAATATTGAGACAAAGTCATAAAGGATAACTCATCATCTTTTTATCCAAATGATTGAACTGAAGGCTCTTCCACACAGAAATTGTTGACCATACCTGGATAAGAGAAAAAAAGTATATCTAATTTTTCAAGGGCAAAATACCACTAAATAAACAAAATAAATCAACAAAACCCACGCCAAAACTAGAAAGTACAGACAAACCCCTAAAGTCTGAAAGTCAAACTTTTGTCCTTATTGTATTGAAACTACTTTGTTACAAGTAAATAAAAAGAAGAGTAATTTTTTTGTTCCTCACTACAAAGTTGTTTCCAAGATCAAATTTTCTATCAGCTGAAATGGAAAAAGGGAAGGTTCATTATCATGTCAGGTCTAACAAAAAAACCCAAAACTTTTCTAACAAATTAATGCTACTACAATTTGAAATTCTTCTAGCTGATGTAACAGACTGCCAGGATTTGATTAGCAACACCAAGGGCTGGGTTCAATTTCTAGGGGTCACATCAAATTGAGCCCCCATCTAAAAACCTGAGAAAATTAAATTAAGCTGTCTGGGTGCTCACTGAGCTGTACTTCTCTACTCTCAAATGATGAATCAACTGGCTTAATGAAACAGTAAGGTGTTGAAGAGAGTGAAAAAAGAGAAAAACAGGCGTATAAATAGCACAGCAGGCTAGTCTGAAATCTCTTTGCTAAACAAGAGATAGCATTCCCTCTTGTTGATGAGAGAACTACTATGGTAGCTGATGTCCTTGCAACCTTCTCCTATAAAAAACAAATATTTATGGTGTTTGCCAAATTTGCTGTTAATATCACCTGTTCTGGTAAGTAGTTGTGATGCCTTTTAACTTTTATGTTTTTTAGATTCTGTGCTACTTTGGTGGGTAGTTTTAGGTTTCATGTTAAGTGTTACTAAGCTCTCTTCAAAGGGTAGATAGATAAAACAATTCCTTCTCTAGCTTGGTACCAAGGACAACTTTCAGGCTCAAGAACAAAAACAATGGTGAAGTGAGAAGAAAAAACAGGGAGGATGGAGCTTCACAACTTGAAGCTGTGCTTGGACAATTGATTTTAATATGCTAACTGACCAGAACTTATAAAAATGTGAGACCTTGTTATTGGTCATCCATTTTGTGACCATTTTGTGTGCATCTTGGATGTGGTCTGGCTGGGCTCCTGTGCGGCCCAGGTGTACCCATTAGGGCCCTTTAATAAATACCTGCTTTATCCTTTTGTTCTGTCTAGTCTCTGTTCCAGATCAGCCTCCAGAAGGCATCAGTTGGACCTCAGCTATTATCCAATTGTCCCAGACCTGTGAGATGTATGCTGACCACTCCTGTCGCCATTTTTTTGCAATGTTTTCTGGTCTTTACTAGGTCATATAGCACACAGAATGCAGTGCTTTCATAAGCCATTTCTGTCTAATGGTCTAACTGGAACAATTTTCAGGAAGATGGGGAAAGCATGTTTGAAAATTCATAAGCAGAGTAAGACATCAAAATCAGGCCTCCTGTGTTCAGGGTATTTGTTGGTGTTATCCAGTTGTCAATAGTACAAAAGGAGCAGTCACACCCTACTCCCCCAACGGTAGAAGAAGTGAGGAAGGAAGTCTACTGTGGAAGGTTTTAGGCCGGTACCAAAAAAGTCATCAGGGAAGTTTTCCTTTGCCTTGGGAACCAAGTGCAAACCAGAGACTCATTTACAGCCTTTTGCACTTGCCAGCTTTCAGGAGCTTATAGTGAGGTCCTCACTGTTCTGGTTCTTATGATTTCTAATGCAAAAGCACCAAACTTAAAGTAACAAAAACATCTAATGCAGAGTCTGGATGCCACCTTCAGTACCAGAAACACAGAAGCTTACATTGCAAAGACTAGCATGAAGACCCTTTGTAGAACTAACCTTAGGTTCAGATCATTTATGGAACCCTACTAATCCCAAATCTTTAAAAGAGCTTCTAATCTGCTCAGTGTATTGGATTCTTTCATCTGAAGGCATTAAACTCTATAGGCAATTACTAGCCCAGGGAGGTATTTATCTCCTTTATCAATGAAGATATGAAATGTTAATGAACAATATATGTCAAATAGCAATTTGAAATCAGTAGGTTATTGTGAAAAAAAATAGCTCCCAGCCCACACCTCTAAAGAACAGAAACCCAATGCACCCTGAGTGATCCTGGTAACTAATCAAATATGTCCCATATGCTATAGTAAGACCTGTAGCAAGATCTTTTTTTAATAAGGCCACACATTGAAAGGCAATATCAGCTTTATCCTAGGTGGCAGCTGTATTTATCAAAGCCAATGTCTGCAGAGTTAGAAACTACTTTTATTCTGCAAAAGCAATTATTCATTTATTCATTTGGGTCCTGACTATATTTTATCACTAACACATTTGGCTGCATGAAATGTGATAGTTGGGTCTAAAGCATTCTAAAGTGCTGGAAAAGAATTCCCAGCTATTAATGGTCCTTCAAAGCATTGCTTACTAAGCATACCTTACTATGCCTTCAAAATTATAATAAATGATGGCATTATTAGAAATATAACAAAATACCTCAAACCTGTGGCACATTCAGAAAAATAAGAGTCTTGTAGGATGTGCAATAGAACATGGCCAGTCACCTACAGGGATTCAGAGCCCTGTGCATGTTCCACTGAAGAGTAAATACTTGAGAAAAATCAATGGAAAACCAAAAAAACAAATGTATATCTACTGAGCATGTGAGAATGTTGAGATACTAATTTGTAAATAGGTGATATTTTCAGATGAATGGCAAAAAATATACCCATATCACAAAAACACAGCTGTCCAAATTTCAAGATTGATTGTGTCATTGGAAGAAAAATTTTCTAGAATATTTTTACATGGCTAAATAAATTGAACTTCCTTATGTTGGTATTAGGGCTCCTGTGACTGGTTTGGGCAAAATGAAAGAAAACCACCAAATTTTAAGGCTTGAAAGTCTGTCCAAATTTAATCTTGAACAGCTGACTTTTAGCAACCCAGTAAAGTAAGAGCATATAAGAATGAGCAAGTTTTTATAGACTTGATGGAAGTTTTGCCAGTGCCATTAATAAAGTAAAATTTTACAAGTTATAGCAATTATGATTAAAAAATTCTGAGCAATAAAGTATTTCTCTTGAGACTGTATATGAGTAATTTTTAGAATATGCCTTTGAGCTTTGCCTCTTCCTGTCCTGTGGAACTGAGATCAACACTGATATAGCGAAGAGTGGCCTTAATTTTTGTTTACAATCTATATACAGAACTTGATCTGCAGGGAATAAATTTACTGTGGACTCCAAAGAGAGGGGGGAAAAAAATGCAAGCATGGACTTACACACACTTATAAATATCTCTGAAAAAATGTTATGATGTTGGGTGTAACTGAAAAAGTAACAAATATTTAAAATTTTCAGTATCAATGAAATTCACTCTGAGATTTCCTGGAAAAAGAATGAGGTTCTGAAAGAAAAGAAAAGAAAAGCAAAATACAGTCCTACCTTAAGGATGGAGACAAGGCAAGTCTGGGATATTAAAGACATAGGCAGCTTAATTTTAATTCTTCGGGAAGCAGGGAGGAGGGAAAGTATCTAGATGAAAACACAGTAGAAACATTCAAAATCAAGTTTCAAGACTAATCATGTCAAACCTTTGTACTTTCCTTGCGGAAGAGGGTAACAGGCCATGAACACAAAGGAGCAGTGAATATATAGAGAGAGTGAGTTTGATAAGACTTTGGCACTGCTGTACAACACAATTTATAATCTGACTGTGAAAACATGGGCTAGATAACAGAAACAGAAAACTAAGTAGAAACCTGTATTAAGAGCATGACTATCAAGGACTGACTTTTAAAACAGAAGAATTTAGCAAATATATCTGTTTAGGTCCAGTAGGTCCAAAACAGCATAATATTTCCACTAACAGCCAGGAAAATGGGATGAAGAGTATGCTAATGGCATCTATGCAGCACCAGGCTCCGTCTGGCTGTAAGCAGATTGGGGAACAGATTTCAAACGTGAAGTGACTGTTTCAGACAGGTTTCACTCCACTGAAGGCAGGTGCAAGTTCTTCCACCTTAGGCAAGAGTAATGAACTAAATGAACCCAAGTGGGGAAGAGCTGGAAGAGAGGGCAGACTGCCAGACATGAACAAGAGGTGAAGAACACACATTCTGACATTAACAAAATTATAATCCATAAAACAGGTGGAATAATTTGTTCTCATAGCTGGAGTTACTGAAACCTCACTAGTTCTCAGAAGACATTGATTCATTAGAAAAAGATCTAGAGAGTGAGAATGACCAACAAGTCTCAAAAGACTTATAAGAAAGATGGAGTGATCTAAAATTATCTAGTTTTTCCATTTTTAGAGAAAATTACCAATGTTTTTTATATATATATATATATATAGATATATATATATTTGGGTTTTTAGCTGAATAAATTTATCAGCCAAGGAAGGACATTTATAATAGTAAAAACTACTACCATTGTTTTATTATGACTAACCTTTTCTACTTCTCTTAGTTTACATTTTTCAGTTGTGGCAAAATGTGTAAATACTCTGCCACAAAAGATAAAAAAAAAATGGCAAACAAAAAATGAGGTGTATTTTCATATCTTGTAATTGTTAAGTATGAGTTTTTGATAGTCTGAGATTCACAGGGCTGGGAAAATACTTCATTTCACTTTTTGAAATACATGGCCCAAATTCTTCAGTTACTGCAAATTCTTGTAGCTCCACTGCCCTAATCTGCTAGGAAAAAAACAAGATAAATAACACATATTCATTCCTTAATGGTCCTTCCTTGCATAAGTAGAAAGATTTATATAATTAAGATCCTTGTGTATTTTTGTTTTAAAGAGAAATAAAAATAAGAAAGAATCATTGAACTACATTTGGCATCTGGTAGCTTAGAAGAATGTGATGTTACATCTTCCTGAAGAATTAATTTTCAAATTCTTATCACTAAACTGGGTTAAATTACTACTGCTCCTCTTGGACTTACAGAAAGAAGTGGAAACACAGAGTATAGGTCCTTTTCATATTGTGCAGACCCCCTGAGGATGTTGTCTCCTTCATTTATACTTTGGCAGATCTTGTCATGCCAATAAAATGTTACCGCTTGAGTTGAAGTGAGCAATGGACTTTGCCATCCATGAAGGATAAAACAAATGTGCATCTCTGAAGACATCCAGTTGCTACTGGAGCCCATCTGTACTGGAGATTTCCTAAGTGTTTAGGATCAGCTGGAATTCTGTAGCAGGCCGGAGGCAGGAGCTCTAGATCATCTGTTACCACAATCTGGTTGCAAATCCTGAGCTATAGATGGTTTGCTCTGATGATGCTCCAGCTGTAGGAAGAAAAGTGGCTGAACAGTTGTTCCCAGAATGAAACTGAATCCCTGCACCCATGTATGTCCTTAGAATGAGACCACACATTCATTTCTGATCTTGGTCTTAGAAGGAATTGTGAGCTCTGCAGGACTAGGCCAATATAAATTTGCTTCCCCAGAAAGATTAAAAAAACCCCTCCCATTAATTTCCTTACTGAAAAACTATGGTTGCAAGTACACAATTTGTGTAAAAAAGACTTACCATTTATTAGTTATTTATGTCCCCCTAATTTCCATGCAATTATAAAATTCCTAAGGGGTACAGAACAAATGTAATTGTCATAGGCCATCAAGTGCTCTGAATTCAGTACAGTAAATCTTAATGGGTGTGAAAAATATGGAACTTTGTAGCACAGTAGAATATATGGTGAAATCAGCAGTACCATTTTTTTTTTTTACTGCATACGCTATCTGACACTATGCTTTGCAGATATTTTTTTCAAAACAGAGATTGTGACTTTCTCTGCACTGACTGAATTAATCCTCCTAATCCAATGGTTGTTCTGATCCTCTGAGGAGAGAACTAGATTAATAAAATCACTCTTCCAGTGTTCCCCTGTTATTCTTGCAATCCGTCTGATTCTAGGGATCAGAGAAGAGAAAGCTAAGGGCTTCAAATAAACATGACTGAGTATTTCTCTAAAAGTCCTTTGCTGTCTGTATTTTGGTGATTCTTACACTTAGCAGCAAACCAGGGAAGGAGAAAAGCACTGTGATTTCTGTTTTACTAATGTATTTAATTTATACATATATTTCTATGACTCGCATGTGACTTTTCTGGCAATAATTACTTGGTGAAGACATCCATGATCCACACTACCAGCACACTGCAGATCATAAGTCTTTACTAATGGAAACATGTACATAATACACTGATTATTCATGACCTGCTTCAATGAAGACTTTGCAGACACATTTTTCTATTAAGCAAATGGATTCATGGCTCATTTGGATTAGACATATAACTTCATCCTTATTAAAGTGATTGGCTTCTATCTCATTCCCTTTCCTTCATAAATTCAAGACCCCCACATATACTTTTACATTTTTAATTTCTCTTTCCCACTCCCCTTCCTTTCTGCTTATCACACAGATTACCCTTCTTCTTTCTGTGTTTGTCAGTGTTTCTCAGCGATGTAGATTTATATCTGAACTTAATTTTAAATTCATTTATTATTTTTTTGAAATTTAAATTGTCTTGAATTTTAAATTAATTTGAAAAACATGTTTATCATTGCATCTTTCTACTCCTGTAATAATTCCCATAAAACTAATGATTTCTACATCTTCACCACACTACTTGAGTCCCTCCCAGTTAATTATCCTATTTCTTCACCTCCCACTCTTCTACCTTTTGCTCCACTGCTCCATTCATCCATGTGTTTCTTAATCTCTCTCTGGAATCTTTTATTTATTATAGCAGCACAAGCATTCTACACAATGTGCTCATTGCATGCTTTCCTTAGTGAGCAGGTTTTTTTCTGACTCTCTAAATTATTCACCAGCATGTCTTGTTCCCAGTTTAAAAGTGGGAAAATGCAAACATTTTAGACAAGTATACTATAAACATTTTTTGTGTTTGTAGTTCTTCCCGTCTTTATGCATTATTCTTTAGAAGTCTGCAATGTCTTTGTTTTTCCCACACTTTTCTCCTGTTCTGGTTGTAAAAATCTTTCTATATGCCTCCTTCAGTTTTGTGTCACCTAACTTGTTTTTTGTCCAAAATAGTATCTACTTGATGTCAGAGACTTAATATTTTCAATCACCTCAGGTGTTTACCAGTGGGTTTTTTATCTTCAAAAGTGGATATCCAAAGGGTCTAGGTGTTTTAGTTTATTTCTCTGTGTTTGCTTGTTGTCTTGGTTTGCAAGGTAGTTAGCCCCTCAACTTTCCACACCTCTGCTTATTCGTCTTTTAGCCCTATTTCCCATCTTACTGCTACCAGAAGGCCTCTGTTGTGTTGATACAGCCCATCTTCCTGTAAGCTTTATAGACCAATGTCATCCTATGTGATGTTCTTTGTACCTCATTTGCTATCAGATTGCATTTCCTTAACTCCCTGCTCTAGTTAAATGAAACTTAATATTTATTTCTGTATGTTAAACCCTAAGTCCTTTTCTCATCACATTTAATTCTTTTCTAATGTTTATCCAATTTAAAACCTGCTAATTAGAAGATTTTGGCATCAGTTTAAGAGTCTAAAATACTGTCAAATGGGAAACACTCCCATTATATTTCCTCACTAGATTTTTGGTCCTCAGAAAACTTTAGCTTTCTAGGTGCTCTCTGATACATTCACATAACATTTTTAAGAATAAATTATGTAAACTACAAGTAAGTTCTGTTGATAAAATAGTTAGTGACCTCTAATGACTGTCCACAGGCACATATCTATTCCTTGCTCTTGGTATAGCCCCATTGCTTGGGCTGTAACCCTGGAGTAACATTGGAGTTGACATCTCTAAAGCACCATTAACAGTAACATATTCATCATATTGGGGAGAATGCATATGTTCTGCACATATGGTTGTCTGTTCACTATATATGCTGTTTCTATATAAGTTTATAAAGCTATAATCATTGACAAGAAAGACCTGAGTCTAGAGAGAACTCAGAACACTTGAGTTAATCTTGACTCTGAATCACCTATTAAATCAGGCTCCTAAAATTAGTTTAGGTAAACATTATGAATAGGGTTCATAATGAAGACAGTTGTACTTGTGAATATTTAAGGAAGAATATTTTAAGGCCTGCAGGGAGAATCATAATTGGAAACTTACTGCATTGGAAGAACCATAAAAATATTTGCTGAAAAAAAAGATGTTAGTAAAGAAGACAGTTCTTTCTTAGGACATCTTACTCCTAGTGGTAGTTGTCAAATAAATGAAGTAAAAATGTCTTTATATTTGCTTGCTCTAAAATTTCTTGAATGAAAATATCGAATTCAGTATTTAATGTTATCAAAGTTTGTGAGTTTAAGAAATCTTAATTAATGTTAGTAGAGAACTTTCCAACTGAAAAATGTCAACACTTTCATTTCTTTTTCTTGAATTGATCTCACTGTCATGCAGGAAATGTCAGAATATCTAAATATAAATGTATAAATATTGACAATTTTCAATTTTTTTTCATCCACACCTAATGAAAGTGAATGACAGTGAATTCATGAGTCCTAAGCAGGCGTATAGGGGCATTCTCATCTCTGGTGTGTAACTTGGTGAAGTTCTAATATTTCCAAAATGTATCAGGAAAATAATCTCTCATGAAAGCAAGAATATTAAAGAGTATCAAGTCTTCAAAATTTTGTAGTACTCTAATGATATTTTTAATATTAGTGCTTAATTGCCACTAATAAATACATATCCAATGCTATTTTTAGTAAACATTTATGCAAAATATATTATTTTATATATATGTCAATTAGCACTTCAAATATGATGGATGTATTTGAAGCTGAAATAGAACTCAGATTATTTTTCTCTAAAGGATGATGAATATTTGTCCTTTAATTATTTTGATAAATAGTTTCTATTCATGTATTAGGCCTTTAAAAAAAGAGTTTCTGATGAGAAAAACTATGGACAGTTGCTTGAAATTTACTTATAAATAGTGTGAAAACAAAAATTACTTATGATTCAAAGGAAAGTTGGGATTTCTCATTGCTTTGCATTTTTTTATCATCTCATACAAAACTTTCCTCTGCAGATGACTTCTTAGGTCAGAACCCCATTAAAAATCTTTCTGACCTTGAGGCTGCAGAGCAGAGCCTGAAGACCAGAAGGCCTGTGTTGTTCCTTAAAGATTCAAAATAGAAAGCCGGAGCAAAAGATCCTGGATTTATTTTATCATTCTGAGCTTATGCTCTCTGACTGTTGTTAACATAGCATTTCTATGTCCCCTAAAGCAAAACCACTGAGAGTGACACTGCAGCTGGCTGCATGGCTTCACTCTTGAACCTGGACACACACAGTCAGGCTTTGAACTGGGCTAAATCCCTGCTTGAGAACTTGAGAAAAAATGCATTCCCAGTTGAACACTGCTGGCTATTTAGAGCAAGGGGACAGGACAGTAGGTAGGGATGTGCTCTGTATGAACTGAAGAGTGAGCTGGGTAGGGAATGGCAAGAACCTTGTCTTTTGGATTTACCCAGCATCATTGACTTTGAAGATACACTGGTGATATTTAATAGTCAAATAACCTTTAAAAGAGATTCTGTCTTTAAAGAGAATTTTTATTACATCCCTGTAATAGTGACCTTCTGGTTTTGGAACAGACACAGGGGTGGGGAGGGGAGCACTTGTTAAATATTATTTTGATTTTTTTAAAATTCTACAGTTGTTGCTTTGTTTTCAAATATTGTCATGTTTTGTTTGAAGTCTTTAAGGCGCATTTGGTACAGAGATATTGTACAAAAGAAAAGAATGAAGTTCAGTCTGAGTGATACGTGTTTTGGAAAGATATGCTGACTTATGTTTAGAAAGAGCTCTAATTTGAATAGACTGCCTTGATATTAAATCAGAGAAAAGTAGCACAGAAGAGACAGAATGATGATACCTTGCCAAGTTTAAGAAAAAATGTAAACAATCTGTTTCCTGAGACTGGCAATTGAATATGCAGATATTAATTAGCTGTGCAAATACTTCTGTGCTTTTTTTTTCCTAAACTGCTGTTTTAACATTTCCTAGAGGAATCATGCTGAAGTTCTGCAAAGTTTGTACATCATTTATTTTGGAAAATCACTTTATGATTCATTAAAATGCTTCTGAAGTTCTCTGCATGCCATATCACACTGTTATAAATGGCCACACTCTGTATATCTTTAAAATTAGGGGAAATGTTTTCCTCATTCATGTCTTTTTTTATTTTCTCACTTAGAGTTCCACTTAATAAATATGCTTATATAAGCATTACATGCACATCTGTGTATGCATATATATATATATATATATATATATATATATATATATATATACATATATACTCACATAGGTGTGTGTATGTGTGTGTGTATGTATGCATGTATGGGTGTGGGTGTATGCACTGCACATACACACATGTATCATACATAAGGAGGATGTATCATGAAAATTCCAGACCAGCATGGCAAATATGGAGAAAAATATGTCAATTAATGAAAGAAATCATGCAGCAGATGACAGTGGTTTAAAATACAGACTTATAGCTGAAGTGTTGTGTGTGAATCTTTTCATCTAATATTTGTAAGTTTACAGCAGGCACATCCTGTAGTCTATGGCAGAAAACTTTATTGATTCACAGAGGAATAGCAAGTGCTACCTGAGGCAGCAGTTCTTCCAAAATGCTGTTGATATCAGAAGAAAATAAAGAAAATCTCATTGTTAGCTATGATTTGTGATACAATTCCTCTCGTGTGCTGAGTATTAAGGTATTTTAAAGGAAGAGATCTTTTCAGAGAAAAGATATAAGGAACACTTCTTGTAACAAAATCAGGTTTGAAAATTTGAGATTTCACAGCCCATTAACCTGCCATTAAAGACCAATGACAGGATTTCTTTCAGAAATGAACTTTGCATTGTGCAAGAAGTTAGCTGTGATACAAGAAAGGGAGAGGAGAAAAAACCCTCACCCAAAATGACAAAAAAATAAGATCCACAACACGATTCTTATCAAAGTCCATGCTATTAAAGAAATGAAATTGCAGCTATACAAAGCCAAAGATACCAATTATGTGTAATGGTGCAGAACCAGGTTACATCAGCTTTGAATTTCAGGCAGTTCACATTCCATTTTACCTGCATTTGCAGAAAGTTGAGACAGTGTCAACTCCCACTTAGGATTCAGTTGATCACAGTGTTATGGAAAGTCAAACTGACAGTTAAGGGGAAGTGAAAGGTTCTGGGTCAGGTCTTGGTTGGATTTTATTTCATTCTCATTAGGAACAATAATACAACAAACTGTATTAGATTTTGAAGCTGAAATGCATGCATATGTATGGAATATAGTTAAATTATTTGTCTGGATATATGAAAGGCAAGTAAAAGAAATTTTGGAATAATTTCAGTAATAAAATGTGTGCCTCTCTTCAAAGTGAGTTAGTTTAGCGTTAGGTAATATGTTGTCTGGGGTAGGTGAACCAGGCATGATAATACCATCAGGTGTGCTGTCTCTGTTAATTGTATTCATTTCAATGGGAGCAATAAACATTAGGATGCTTTAATTCAGTTCATTTCAATGGGAGCAATAAACATTAGAGGCCGTTTAGTGTCCCTTTCTGAAGGGACCCACTTGACTAATTTTGCTCTAATTCAAAGAGGAAAAACGGGAAGCATGATTAATTTAACTCTTTGTGCAGCAAAACATTCATTTGGAAGTTGTTTCCTCTAAAGAAAGTAGTAATAACAGTAATAAAAATTAATATTCATTGCCATTCTAGATATGACACTGTAGCACCAAAAGCTCCAGCCAATATAGGCTGATGAACTCACTGAAATAATACACCACACAAGGGATATTTTCTTTAGGAATTTAAGTGGCCATTTTCCTTTTTTCTGGGGGAGTAAAATTGTGTGCTGGTGTGGTGTGGCTGGTGCGGCTTCAAGGGTATCTCTGTCGTATTTTGCTGCCTTGGGCTCAGGGGATATTGGGCTCAAAGGAAAAATGCTGGCATGGCAATGCCTGGCATTTCCCCCTTTGTCTTGGGAAGCTGCCTGTCTCTGGCCCCAGTAATGTCTGGTCAGTATGACTTCCACAAACAATTGCCTTTTTTTATGCACTGTTATTAATATTGTTGTTGTTACTATCATTGTTTCTTATCTCAATGCTTTTTCTAGGAAATTTTTATCCCAGTCAATAATCTCTGCCTTTCATTCATTTCTCACTGGAGAGGATGGGGGCAAAGGAAGTGGCTGATTGGAGATTCATTTCCTTCTGGTTATAAACCAGAAGAAATCACGATGGTGACTGAGGGACTGGAGCATCTCTGCTAAGAGGAAAGGTTGAGACTGTTCAGTCTGAAGCAGAAAAGGCTCAAGGGGATCTTACCAAAGTACAGAAATTCCTGAAGGAAGGATGCAAAGAAGACAGGGCCAGACTCTTTCCAGCGGTGCTCAGTGAAAAGGCAGGAGGCAGTGGCCACAAACAGGAAAAGAGGAGAATTCCTTTGAACAAACAAACACTTGAAAGTGTAGTACTGTTGCAGGTTGACGAAGGATATTATGGAGTCTCCAGCCATGGAGATATTCAGAAGCTCTCTGGACATGGCCAGGGGCAGCTGGCTGCAGATTGTCCTGCTTGAGATTGAACCAGATGACCTTTGGAGATCCCTGCCAACCTCACCCCATCTGAGTTTTTGTAATAGTCAAAATATTGCTGTGTTATCAACTCTGTTTTAGTCATAAATTCAAAACACTATGCCATCCCAGAGGACACACAGTGGGCTGTTATTAAAAAAGTTGACTTCATTTCAGCTAGATACAGTAAAATGATGAAAGCAAACTCAGTCTGAAGTTACTATTTAGGCACAGAAATCTTAAATTTCAATACCAAAGCTTACAGGAAGACAGAGGCAGGAAGGGAAGGAGAGAAGAAAGATGTCAAAGAGACTGTCAGACACTTTAATTGGTAAAACACTACCTGTTTGAAATGTTATAATATTAATACTCCTAAAGCATAAAAAACAACCCCTCCAAACTGCAAGAAACAGAATAAAACCCTCCTGATAACTTGACTCAATGTGTGAGGGGATTGTTCTATTTCTATAAGGGTAGCAGATCCATATAAATACAGCACAGTTCTCATAGTTTGGTGATCTATTTTCTTTCTGTTACATTGCCTTTTTCAAAGCTTTTGCCAGGTGACAGATATCTATTATGGACTCATTTAACTCTTGTTGAACATTTTGGGGACTACAGCAATACCATGGCCTATTATGTTGTAATTTAAGGGTGTGCTATTATTGTTTCTACTGTCACAAATAACAAGTAGTTGTCATATCTTTTGACGTAACAGAAATAGTATTTCATATTTAATATAATGCAGTTAAATTGGTGTTTGGTAAATTTAATCTTCTTAAAGTTAATAGGAATCTTCTCATCAGCTTCCCTTAGATCTATTTTTAATCTCACTTCCTTTTATTTTTCATTTTAAGTTCATAGTGCATTATTATTATTTCAGGATAGGTCAAACAAATCATATCTATTTATCTATCAATTAATTCAATCCATCTAGTTTATAGAAACATAAAACCTCAGCACATCACAATATGGTAGGAATATTAACATTAAAATTTTCTGGCAAGATATCAATTACGAACTATACCCTGCTTCTACCTTTTTCCTCCTAGGTCAGGCATTTTCATCCAGTTTTACAGGGAGCTGCAAATGTCTATATCTGAGAAATGTGTTTTTCACATTTATATTTGAGTCATTTTTTGTAACACTTTCAGTCATTTTTCAGTGTGCATATGCATTTTGACTATTTTCCTTCAAGTATATGTATATGCTCTCCCTCATGTTGTGACTGCTGACATTGAGCTTCTGATTTCCAGGAAAATATATGAAATCACATTGGTATATATTAGCATATATAACATCTCTAGACAAACACTTTAGCTCAAGTAGACTGTGTATCATTAGGTGGAAGAATAAATGCCTCAGTATGCTGTGATAAACTGTTTAATAAAATAAAAAAAATAATGAAACCCTTCTTTTCAGTCCAGGCTGCTGTATTGCCATACATTTTATTGGTCTGAGAGGTAGAATTCTTGGCAGAGAAATCATCCCATGGGCCACATAAAGGGCATATGGTATAATTCAGCCTAGTGTAACTATCAATGACCAGAATAGAGTCCGAAAGGTCTGCTCAATTCAATATCTGATTTATGTTTTGTTCTGTGGTGAGGAGATTTTGGAACTGACACAGACAAAGGGAGAGCTCCATGCTGCAATTGTAACTGTCCAGGTGAAAGAGAGTACATGGAGCAGAAGCATTTCCCAGTGATTAATTCAGCCAACACTATTCTCTTTATGGGAAGACATTTATTTTAAAAATTCTTCAGGCAGGCATATGTCCTAGGCATTTATAGAGGTGCATGCTATCTGTTACATTTTGAATAAAAGTGTATTTTTTTCTGGCGACATTTACCTGTGGAATTCCTTATAAAAGCAAGGGGAAGGTGAAGCCTGTTGAAAGTATGGTTAATGACAAGCTGCACAAATAGCATAGAATGGAGGAGAATTTTGTCTTTTTTCTTGCACACTAGCAGGAGCTATTGCACAAATTATCTGACTTTATTTGATTTGGTTAGAAGATTCTCATCTCATTCTTCTGCTGTGCTTGGTTTCATCACATATGCAGAATTTAGACTTCATAACAAATATAATATAGATGGCAAATAATATCTTAGTATTTTCCAGAAATAAAATATTAACCACTGGATATATGCTTTTACCTTTATTCTAGACAGAAAAATTGGTTATTAAAGTCATCAAAAGAAAAAGTCCCTTAAAGTAAATGCTTTACTCTGGAAAATATGTATCTACTTGAATCATGTATAAAATTTTTCCTTGTAGAAATATTTAATAGCATAGAAAAGGACTAACTATTCACTTCTTGAATGTTCAGTAAATCAGCTTGTCTTGACTTGAAAATATAAGGCATAAAATAATGTTTATCAGTGCTTAGATTAAAGAATATATGAATTATTTTAGTATATGGAACTGCAGTAAGCTTGACTAATAAGGAGGTGTTTGAAAAACAAGACAAAAAGCAAATGCCTTTTCCTGCAAAATTCAGTTTGGATGGATATTTTCCAGTAATGTTATTTTATTGGAATGATTGTGCACTGTCAATTATTTTCCTTTTACATGGTGTTCATTCATGTATTTTAGCAATCCATTTTATTTACATCTTTTCTAATACCTGGACATGTAGGTTGTTAGAATTGTAAGACTTATCTGAAAGAGACTGAAATCATAAATCTTTGAAGATCAAGTCTTATAGATCAAGTTTAGTGTAAGTAGACATGATAAACTGATTTTGCTTATGTTTTAGGGTTTGCTTGTTTGTATTCCAGTTTCCCAGACTCCTATTTTTGGTGATGATATGTTTTATTAATTAAAACCCAAGAAACCTATTTCTGTTTCTCAAATAAATCAAGATTTCTCTAGGTTCCTACAAAGATGTGGATAGTCTTTATACATCTCGTCATCCTGAGCTGTGAGATGTGTTATAAAAAATTTGTTCAAACATTTGTATTGAACAGCTCCTCACTATAAAAAGTTCTAAAATTATTATTTGATAAGGCTCAGTATGGCATAGAGTCTTTATTTCTCTTTTGATTATGGTATTTTGACTGAGAAATTTCAGCTTTTATGTAAATATGATCAAAGTCTTAAAAATTCCTGAGATTTCTTGATAATTTTGGGGTCTGCAAACTCCAGCACAACAAAATGGTTCTTTCTACTTACCTCTCCTAATTTCTTTTTTTTTTGTTATTGCTGCCATTTCAGTGGAGACTTACTAGTCTATAACATTAGTGGTCAATAGACCATGTTGATGCCAAACTTTTGCCTCAGAAGACTGACAAACCAGAGGGTTAATTAGCATCACCAGACATTTGTACATTTGCCATTTTTGAAAGCAACAGAGAAGAAATAAGATAATACTATTTAAATTTTGAAAATAAACATATCTAATGGAGTTTTAAAGGTATTTAAATAATGTCCAAGTAGATATCTAAACTCATTTAACAAACAAATGACTGCTAACGCTTTAAATACAAAGACTGCTGCACTGGGTAATGTTCTTTGAAGGGCAAGAAATATGGGTCAATAGAAAATTCCTTATCACATTAGTTAACAATTTATGTTTTATTTTACCTTAAGCATTTTGATGGTATATTGCTCATTGCATACTTTCTTCCTCCACAAATTAAAGTTGCAGAAAACATTATTTTTTAGACTTCGTGGCAAGAAACTTTGCACTGCTGATTTTGTTTCTAGCAGGAAAAAATCTTTACAGGTCTTTTCAGGAGTCTTGTTTCATTAAATGTAACACTAAAAAAATTAATAATAATAATAATGGTGTGGATGGACTCATGCAGCTGGAGATTGCATTAACACTTGCTCTGCAGAAATGTTTCTAGAAAGAATACAAGACTCATAGTGTTGATTCTGAATTATTTTAGTATTTTGTTTGCATGCCTTCCAGAAGAGAAACAGAAGTAAAAGTTCAGAAAATTGATCATAGATAATTGATTCAGATGGGAAAATGTGAAGCTTTTTTTACAAGTTTTATCCATCTATGTGGATAATACCCCAGCTGTAATTAATTTTATGTAACTTTATCCATCTGGAAATTAGTTATTACTTCTTACTTCTTGTTAGCTATGTGCAATATAGAAATTTTAATCAGGGCTAGGTGATACAGTTTTTCTATATAGTCAATAGTAATCTAACCAACACTCTTGCCTTAATATGTAATTCATCACACCTTAAAAAAAACAGTCCATTTGATTAAAAATTTGTGCACTAAACTATTAGCAGGTAGATTTCTCTCCAGTGTTTATAAGTGAAAGCTTCAATACTGCCTTAAACCTGAGGCCTGATTCTTGGATGAAGATGAATTTTAACACAAACTATTAACCACAGCAGGGAAAGTCTTTCTCAGACACAGAATTGTTTCACTAGCTCTTTGTAAGTGTTAACAAAGGCAAAAAACCCAAATTAGCTGATACTAATTAACACACAGTTTGTCATATACTTGACTAAACAGTTCCAGTAGTATACAAACAATTTTGCTTCAATGAGAAAAATATTACCAAATCATCACTATAAAAACAGTTTCAGAGAAGATATTAAAGCAGCACTCACCTATGTGTTCCTTTATTCAGATTTGTTTTACTTTGTTAGCTTGCTATTTAAAAATATTTAAAAAGTGAATCCTCAAAACAGTCCTTAGGAAAGTGGCTATAATTATGTGGCTTTTTTTTCCCATTGCCATGTATTCTTTGTAACTGCATCTGCAAACATGGCTACTATGATTGCAAACCACAGATTAAATATTTCAAACGTGTTCTATATTTGCTAGCTCCTGCTAAACTTATTTCAGCTTGCCAGGAAATTTCCTTGTATATTTTTACTGCCTCTTGCTCTCCTGGTCTCCACATCCCTCTAACCTTCCAAAAAGGAGCAACAATAACCTGTTTTCTCACAGTCATACAATCAGTCACCTGCACAAACCATTGCTGTGCATAGGCTACAGGGTAGCTACACATCTCAAGCATCTTTCCACTACTCTCCTATATTTAAAAACCCTTAAACAGGTTCTTGTTTACCTTAACTAGTTACCATACTAGAAGACTTACCATGAAAAGGTCAGGTTTACATTTGTGTTGGTATTTATTGCAAGAAAACTAAGTGGACTCATAATATTCTCTTGATGATACTTTTCTTCATGTCATCTGGCATGCAGACAACGGATGAACGTATGTATAATTGTGTGTTAGAAAGTGACATCTTGAATATAACACTGGAAAAACATAAAAAGAGTAGATAAGAACAAGCAGTGGAACATGCTTGTCAGAGTGCAAGTTCTAGCATAGTAACATAGAGGAATTTGGAAGAAGTATTCCAAGCTGAGAGCAGTGCTTTCTACAGCTGACCCTGAGCAGTAGGTGTGAGTTGCATTGTAGCAGGGTGAAGTGCACTGTTGACATCAGGACTTCAGTAGAAAGTATTAGGCAAGTTGGCAAATATTGCCAACAAATCATGAGCAAACCAGAAGTGATTTAAAATGGTACCTGTCCCTGAACCCAGGTGGAGGGAGAAATACAATATCTTTTACAGTTTTGTATCGCAGAAGGTATGAATTACCAGTGCAAGAGCTCTGCAGGAATCATGGCTAAAGAAGGAAAAAGACTAAAAGACTATGCCTGAAGTTTACATGGACATAGTATGGAAAGCATATTCTGTTTTAAGAGGTAACAAAATTCATGCTGAAAACCCAAAGGAAGGATAATAACCGATTACATTTGAGAACTGCTTGTTGTGATGTTTGTTGAGAGTATAGCCTACAGCAGTAAGGCAATGTCACAAGGGTCTGCCAGAGTGCTGAATCTGTTTTTCTGCCTGCAGTTGGTGTGGGGAACATGCTGAAAATCAAGCAGTGAACTGAGTTACTAAAGCTGTCTTTTGCTGGAATGCATGGGTCTTTAAGTTATGCATAATTTTTAGTGTGTCAACACACATCAAAATAGGGAGCACAGCAGTACAGTTCAGCCATGTGAATGGTCATGAAACTGGAAAGATGCATGATCTGTTGGGTCCTTTGCAGTGGGAATGTTACTCTGCTGCTTTTGTTGTCAGCTTTACTACCTTCACATACCTTTGCTGCAGTGAGTCACTTGTATTCTCTAGTTTCAGACCTGGTAGGTAAAATCTTGCCCTGCTGAAAACAACAGGAATTTAGCTATTGATTTTTGTGACTTTCTCTAAATTGGTTGTTCAAGGACTTCTGTGTACTGGGTGGGGCTCTATGTGCTGACTGCTTGCTGGCCTTTTTTTCCTAGCAAGGGAAAGCCAGGAATATTGCCAGCCCCTCTTACATCAGTCTTATGTTTTTTTGAATTAAATTTTACGTATGGAGCCATTGCAATCCTTTTCCAAGTCTCTGATTTTCTGCTTGGTCAAGATGTGATTGATGAGTTAAACTTTTGCCATTGGATTAAATCCTCTGAGTGCAACCTGCAGACACTTGCAATGCACAGATATGCTTGCATTGTCTGATTCTGTGATTATTTATTATGCAATTTTCTCATCTCTTTTATTTCACAGAGAGAAAATATGAGTCTGCTATAAAAAGAAAGCCTGGAAACCTTACTCTGTGGAAAACTATGGGAAAAACTGAAACCAAATGCTTTAGGAATTCTATTTAGTGGCATGACAACCACACCTCTGAGATGCTGCATTGTCACCACTTATTTTAAACCTAGGCCAATGAGCACCTTCTTTGGCCAAACACCTGGAAATGCACTGCATACTCCTTTGGCAGAAATTCATGCTGTACCTAAAATCAAGACTAGACCAGAATAAAAAGAGTGATAGTTAAGTTGGAGGGGATTTCCAGACTTACAACACTGAAGGGGAAATGAGAAAATTCAAAACAGCAATTGTGAAATGATGTAAAGACAGTGATGTAAACATGTTTCTCACATTTTTTACAAGGTGTAGGACTGAAAAAATACAGAACTATATTTTAGCTTTAATGCTTTGGCTCAGCAGAGGCAGTCCAGTATAGGATTCTTATTTTCTACATTAAGTGGCTTAGAAAAACTAAGATTTTGCATCAGGAAAAAGAAAGATCACAGATTATTAGAGGACTGAGAAAGCATGCATGCCTAGATTCACAGAAAAGATTGAAAATGCTGTCCCTAAAATATAGAGTTATGCCCTCAGAATATTTTAAAAAAACAAACAATAAACAAAGATAAGTAATATTTTCTTAAAACAAGACTTGCAAAAGATTCTAAAATTTTCTTTTTAGTGTGAATTAATAATTTTAGTACATTATATTCCATGATGATGATTATTTATTTATATTGTTTTCACTCAGAAAAGCTAAATGTATTGAACAAACTCCGCCTGCTGTGCTTGGCTTCATTGTATTGTTGGACAGGTCTGAAAAGAAACTGGAAGCAGGCTGCTGTTGCTCATTCAGGATTTCCCCTGGGATGCAAAGAAAGGAAAATCTTGGAAAAGGCAAAATAGTTGCTCTACCATCTCCATACATGTCAGTTTGGGGATTATTTTATGAGTAGAAAAAGGCTTGTCTGCTCTTGCTTGTCCCCTCTTCCTCACAATGAGGATCCCCACATATTAAGAGCTCAGTAGATTTCTTCACTGAGGTATTATCCCATGAGGGCCAGATGACATGTTATATGCAAAAGCCCAGGACTGAAAACTTAAAGTAAGGCATGTACAAAGCAATAGGGAAAAATATATTTTAATGGCTTCAGCCCTGAACACCTCTAGACTTACTTCATTTAACTTTTACAAAGATATTTGTGAAGAGTGCACGTGCATTTAGATTGAGAAGACATACCATCTGCATCAAGTGATACCTAAGAAAGAAACAAAATAGACATTTAAATGGATCTGTGCCACACTTGTGGCAAACAGCATAAATGTTCTTTCAAAGTCTTTGCAGATTTAAAAACAATGATATAAAACTATGGAAAGAAATGGCATTAAATATGGATGAACAACAAAAAAAGAAATCTGAATCCACTCCCCAGATATCTCATCTACTTACTAGCACATCTGTTTTCCTTTAGGTAAGACAAAAAGATTCTTACCACATCCCTTTTCAGCCATTTAATAGTGGAATTAATCCTTTTAAAGAATATATTTATTTGAATGTGTTTGTTATGTCAGCCTAACAACCAGTCTTCAAAGAGCTGAACAAGCATGCTTTTCTTGAAAGAATATACAGCATAGCTTCTTCATGGAAAAAACCTTAGAATCACAATGCCTTCAATATAATAGGGCATAGCTTAATACTCCACTTGAATTCAATGACCAATTATCCAATAAGCAGTCATAATGTGAGATCTGGTTTGGACCCAAATATGGTTGATGTCCAATCTTCAGTTTAAATATTTAATAAAATATTGTGATTATTTCCTTATTGTATTGCCTGTAAGTCAGTAATCTTAGTTAATATTGCCTTAATATTTAAAATTTTTAAGCATTGTTGTTGGTTTTTTTTTGCTTTTCAAATAATTAAACTCCTGCTAAAAAGACTCCGTCTATTGTAAAGACTATTTTTAAGACAATAATATGGAAAAATAAAACATGTTCATCTATAGTGGACAATGAAACATTTTAAAATTTTCATTGTGTTTGGGAAAAGTTTTCTACAGAACTATAGCAAGAATTTAAATATTGAGAAAAAAGGTGAAGCTTTCTGTAACTTTTCCTTCTTTGTATATCTAACAGTTTTTACAGAAGTGCTTGTTGATTTAGACCATGCCAAGATGTGAGTTCTGTATTGTGCGAAGAGGAATTTTGCAGTTTTTGAATATAATTTTTAAGAAAACATTTTTTGGGAGTGGCAAACCATCAACTTTGGAGGAAATATAAAAGCTATTTTTTTGGTTTCAGCTTCCAGTGCTCTCGTTTTCTTTCACAAGCTTTTAATTAAGCTTTCAGAGCTCCAGAAGGATAGAGTTTCCCTTCAGTGTGACCTCAGAGGTGTACTTCAGTAAGTCACTGTCTAAGAAACCATATAATACAAGCTTACTCCTAAAATGTTACATCAAGTGATGATATCCCACTCTGATTTTAACTTCAAACTTAGTTAACACCGAAAAGGAATAAAAAACATCCAATATTTTCCTCATTCTGGATCACCATTTTTTGAATTACTTGAACCAGAAGTTCTCAAAATTTTTGCTTTGATGCAAACGAGCTCACAAGAAAAAAAAAAAAATATTCTTTTTTGACACTGTTTATCAGACGGATGGAGAATGTGACTCCTCAGTGGCATGGACTACCACCTCAGTTACTGGACCACACAAGGCTTTTCAAGGCTTGAGCTATCTGCTTACCAGTGCTTTATAAAGTTTAATATAATGTCTCCTTTCATAATCAGAACTTACTCAAATATATGTGACAGTCTGGTAAGAAGTGAATAAAGCTGATGCAAAAACTATTTCAAGTGGGTATGTCCAATACTAAATGTCACATTTTACTGGTTGACAAACATTATCACTTAATTTCACAGTACAGTAAACAACTCATAAGTCACTGGCTAATTTGATTGACAGTAGCCTTGGGCATTCTTTAGAAATCATTTAGTATACTGCACTGAGTCAGACTTTCAGGGTAATTGACCTCAAAAACATGAAAAAAAAAGTCCTATAGTCTGCTTAAAATGAAGGGATAGGGGGAAATCAAAAATGTGAGAACAATAAATTATAGAAATTTCTCATTTGAGTAAGTAACAGCTTTAATAGCTTTCTTTAAGAACTGAGTGCACTCAATTGAACATCTGCTTTCCAGCTGTGTATATTGATATATTACCAGGGTTTTATCCTCTTCTACTTTAAATATATCCATAAGTTTTTCAGAGCTCCACTACCTGACTTTCTGACAATGCCTTGATTGTGAAAGATATAAAAATGTCAAAAATTCTGTAGGCCATTTTATGCCCAGGATATTATTTTTCAATTGAATCCAAAGACAGATGTCTATGAACAATTAAACCATTCTCCAATCACACCTTGTTCCAGCTGGGATCATAGAATTAAAAGGAAATAAGCCATCATGATTCACTTATTGCCGGAATACCTAGTGTTTCCTGTACTGCTGATAGATTCTTATTAAACAATTCTGTCGATGGAAAATGAATATTGTCCGCTGCTTGAACTTCTGAAGTGATTTCTTTGATATTAAATTTGATTTTTTTTCTCTTATAATAATTCATACACTTAGTGACTGGCTTCAGAAATTCCCATTAGATGGAGATTATGTTATCTAAAGCTTACTAAATCCCACATCAGGTCTCCGGGAGTTTAACTGTAAAGTAGAACACTGAAAAGACCTGTAGCGAAAAGATGAACTTGCTAATCAAAAAAAATGTAGCCTGGTGACTCTTCTGTTAAAGCAGATGTGGAAAATGTTTACTTCTTTCCCCCCACCTTAATATGAAGTTACCTTTTTCAATCCCTTTGCCACTGTTTCTTGCCTGCTAGCCACAAAGCTCAGACTTAGTAAGTCTACAGCAAGGAGCCAAATAATATGTGCTTATGAACCAAAATATCATCAGTATGTTTATGTTTTAGTGTTTCAGAACAGCTATACTCCCATCCATGTGGGGGACATTTGATTTCTAGACTATGACCAGAGAGGTTGCTAATAAAATATTTCTGCACTTTGTAGATAGACAATTTGTGATAGGTTATATATTTTGAAAGAAATATACATTCTCACCATTTCCCCTGGACACAATAAAGCAGACACAAGGAGCCTTTGTTTCAAAAAGCTGTTATAAAATTGAAGGAAAAAGCTGCTGATTGATATGTTTAATTTTATTAAATGGTACCAAAGAAACATGATTGCATCTTTCAGAAACACTAGCAATTAAAAGGATGCATTAAAGTGTGTAAGTTAAATCTCTCAGGCTTGATAAGTTTTTGCAAAAGATTGACACATATTAAACTTCTGACTGTGGAAATTAAAATCAAGTGAGAAGTTATTTCCTTTAAAATGTTGAGATTCTCAATACAATACAGAGAAAACAATTGAAAGATAAATCCAAATTGTACCATTGCAAATCTGTACTAGGTGCACTGGTATATATTACGCACTTCTTGCATATATTTACCCATACTCAACTTGAAAGTAAAAAAAAAAAAAAACCAACAACCGAGGTCAGGTTCTGCTCACAGGCACCAGCCAAACAAATCCTTTAAGCATGTGCTTAAGTTCAGCAGAGAAATAATAATGACACGAAGAAAACTCCACATATGTTTAAGAGATTTGCATCTTCACAGATTCAGGGTAGTTTTATTTAGGATCTATTCTCTTGTAGCAGTTAGCACTAACATGACTTTCACTTTCCTTCCACAGAATCACTGTTTATAGCAGAAAACTTTTGTAGGGTTGGACAACTCGTTGCATAGGCATAAGTTTATACAATAGCAGTTCTAACAGCAATTATCCCTTGTATCCATCCCATTTCACCCTGTTTGTGTCTCCCTGCCTGTGTCACTGGCACCCTCCCCCCAACTTCTTATTGTATTTTATCCAGCAATGCTGGGACACACAGGCTCAGATATGTTTAAAAATTCAGAATAATATAAACATGTTTTTTGACCAAATGCATGAGACAAAATTTGTCCAACATCTGTCTTGCAGAAAGAAGTACTGAAGTAGCACTTCAAGGGAAAATACATTCAGAAGAGTTAGCAATTTTTTCCTAATTTTTTTATCTGAAGCAGTCATATTCCAATTTCTGAAAGGAAAAATTGTCATTTTCTTTGTTGCTACATGGGCTGTAATTTTTTTTTTCACTGTTGATTTAAGGATAAAATTTAAAATGAAAAAAAAATTGGAAAAAACTTTAATTCTTCTTGTTCATCTCCACCTGGATCCAACTAGGAGTTTAGTGTTCACAGTGCTGCTTGTTGAAAGCCACTCAAACACAAATGAAGCGTATTTATAATGATATAGAATATTTCCAGATATTCTTGCATTTATCATGGAGCGTGTGTGGGGTTGTGGGAAACTGAAATCTAGAAAATGAAAGCACAGCATCAATATTCACACAACATATAGATGGCAGAAAAAATAATTTCAGAATTCCTGAGGTTTTAAAACAAATACTAAACCTCAGACACTGCTTCAGCTCAAGCAGTTCAACTAAATTTAAAGCTTCAGAGATTACACTTGGATATTCAATTGATTTCAAAGTTGTTCTCTCTAAATATGAAACACCTGAAAAGTCTGCTAAATGTGGAATAAATCTTGCTGACTGATAAAGGAAAGGCTATTTTCTTAAGAAACTGCATATTCTTTCCTCCAGTTCTGTTTTGTGTGGTGAAAAAATACACAATATTTGTTGCTTTCTCTTTGATCCTCTGAACTATCTTTCAAGCTTTCTTTTTTCCCCTCCTCATTTATCTTAAAAATAAATTCAGAGATATTGTTGAATATCTCTTCAAGTATCTTTAATTTTTAGTAATTTGTGCCCAGTAATGGAGCTTCTTGTTCCAAGGATATACAAATTGCATTATTTGTATTTTACAAATAAGTGCAAACCATGAACATTTCACACTTAAGTTGTCCTAAACTTCCTCTGCAGAGCTTTTTAGTTGAGTAAGAAAAATTTCCTGATAGGCTTACTGGGAGCTTAGATATACTCACTCTCTCCAGTCTCCCCACATACTATAACGTTATCATGGTGGACTTAAAACTCTTTGCTCAAACGTCAATACAAAGCAGAAGCTTTATTTTATTACAAAAACGTATTTATTAAACTATTAGGATTTAAAGCAATTTGTGCTCCCTCAGCATTAAAAGGCTCAAAAATTTCAAAATTAGCATTGCTGAATTATATTGTTTTTCAGATTGGACAAGATCTGTCAAGAAATCATAGTTGGTATTGATTTGGATTACTGATAAAATCATGTTATATGAAATAACATGGATTTACACTTATCTGACTGAAAAGAGAGAGTCTGATACATTTTTTCTTGTTTAACATCTGAAATCAGAATGGTGACATCCTAATTGACATTCAAAGGAGTACTGAGGTAGAAAAGTGATGCTGCAGAAGTAAATGTTAACAGTGTGAAAGATTTACACCTACATCTGGGGAAGTCACGGCACATTGGATGAGCTCCAGCAGGTAAGAAACCACTGTGTGGGAAAGGCAAATAATTGTATGTCACAGGATCAAAGGACTTCTTGAAATGTTAGAGGAAATTACTACACGAGTTTAGAAGAAAGGTTTTTTCCCTCGTGGAATGCTTGCACTGGCTGTCATATGAGGCCAGTGAAAGAGAAGACTTCATGTCCTAAAAATGTCGGGAGGCTATTGCTGAAGCGATTAGGGAAGCAGGTTGCAGCACAGAGATCACACTGAGCTTTGGCATGTGAAGGAGACTTACAGCATGAGGTTTCAAACCAAACAAAATTCCCACAGGAGCTGAAAGCTAAGGAAAGATTCATTTATTTTGTGTAGTTGTAGGACAGAGCTTTTTTTAGCAAGCGGTTTGAGGTTTGCACCTAAGCATCAAATCAGATTTTTGTATGGGGTGTAGGAGGACATAGTTTACTGTTATGCTGAATTTTTGCAAATAAAATTTGATTTGGTTAAGATATTAAGGTTTCTATAGTCATACCCTGCAGAAAGTTTTAAAATAAATAAAGGTTTCAAATGAAACTAATTCTTTTATACTCTGAGATAGTCCAGCTGTTGATTAAACTGCCTTCAGCATGCTATCAGGTGTTAAATTTAAGTTCTGTGGCAAAAGCCAAATGAAAAACTTCTCCTGCCTCCAAAAGGAGAAGCTTGCCAGGATATTTATCAAGGTAGCAAAAGTCAGGCTAGTAGGAACTTAAACAAAAATCAAATACCAACTTCAGGATTTGGAGTTTTGAAATTCCTTAAGATTAGTTTCTCTTGGTTTCCCTTGAAATTAATGATGGCAACAGAATTGATTTAGATGAGAATGTAGTGAGCTTAGCCAAGAGCAAATCTTCAAATCCTACTCTATGAACACCTAATCCTGAGAGATTAAGTTACAAAAAGCATTTGTAGTATTCTTTTTTCAGCTTTCTTCCCATGGAGCTATACTCTAACAAAACAACCAACCATTTTGCAAGGATGAGCTTGTGAAAGAAAAGAGTCTCATTTTCTGTGGTGCAAATTTGTCCCATACTTTAAAAATGTCTTTTAGACAATGAATTTACTACACAACTAGTATCAAGTCTGTGTGAGGTAATATGCACATGCTCACTGCAACAGAAGATGCTAATTATGTACTTTAATGAACTCCTGTTATTTGTAGAGGGATTGAAGCTAACTCTAACCAAAATATCCTGCCTGTAAACTCATTTATTTGGTTCAAAATATGAAGATTAATAAATACCCAGCTAGTACACCTCTAAAGAATTTCTTTAATGATCACAAATGTCAATCACTTAGTGACCTGATGTAATTAAAAATATTTTTTAAAACTTATGTTGACCCATGCCTCCACTTACCACAATGTGTAGGATATTCAGATGAGAAATCTGGAAGAGACTTCAGAGTTGTTTGAGAGTGGACTAACCTGTGAGGATGCATGCCAAGCTCTGACCTTCACCCTTAGGGCCAAAAGATGGTAACAAATTTCTTTTCTCTGTTGACATAGATTTCATTTCCTTCCAGGGCCTTACAGACCTTAATGAATTTCCAGAAGATAATTTTGCACAAAGCGAATCTATGCCTCCTCTGCTAACATCTATTATAGCTTGAGAGTGAGAAGACTGGATGCAGTTGCTCCTGCTTTTTGTCCAAATGCTACACACTGCTGCATTGGTTTTGTATGGTATTTGTTGTCTTTAGTAGAACTTTTTCTTTTTTTTTTTTTTTTAATAGACATTCCTGATTATGAGGACAAAACATTGCAAATGCAGGAATAAAATAAAATTTTCTCAAGTCACACTTTCTCCCTTTACTTCAAATTAGGTTTCTAAATTCAAAGCAGCATTGTCTTTTGAAAATGGCATCATGTTTAGAGTTACTACTTCAGCTGTCATGTGATATTAGTCTTTACACCTTTTTGAAACTTTTTTCCAATTTCAAATTCTGACTTCAATTTTCTGTCTCTTCTTCTAATGTGCAGATTCATGGCTAAAAAAAAAAAAAAAGAGACTTTGGCTGAAGAAAAGTTCATGGAATGAGGTTGATACTGAAACCTTGCAGAATAACATTAGCACAAAATGAGAGAATTTAGTGTACTAGATGATAACAAAATAAATTTGTCCTTTTCAGCTCCATCAAGAATTCAGAATTTATTAGATAGTACCTATTCATCAAGATTTTTAGTTAAACAAAGTAGGTACATTCTATTTATATCACACTGGAAACGGATGTTGCTGCTACTTAACAAATTTCTGACAAATTGTGGGGCATGTTCATTAAATCTAGAGGCTTCTGCAGTTCAAACAACATACTTTTTCTTCTTTGATTGTAAATGGGAAGTGAATCTTTTGTCTGAATCACTTTATTGTTTACCTGGCTTTCCTTATATGTTCTACAGCCTGATAAAAATTAACTGAAACAGGGTTTTTAAAGTTCTGTTTCCTTAGCAATCAATACAGAAAATGGGACTGCGGGGAGGAACCCAAGGTAAATGAAGAAATTTAATATGAATAAATTCACTCTCCACTGATCATGTAACTAAGGAAATAGGAGAAAAGGAATTTAAAATGGGAAACAGAAAGAAATTAAACGCTAAGCAACATTGAATGTAGAGGTGTGTATTTTGTTACATATGAAAGGAAAAAGTATAAAAGAAGCAGTAGAAATGAAGAGGAAAGTATAGTCAAGTCTTAAGTCTGGGCTTCCTGTCAGGAAGTTGTAGTGCTTGCAGTATTACTGGGGAAAAAATAGCTGTTCTTTACAATTACTCCTGAGAAGTTAACAAATAATTAGGGGGGAAAACTTTACAATCTCCCTCATTTCTCTTCCATCCAGTTTTAAAATATGAAGTCTCAACTCTTGTGTCCTGTGGTTTTTCAAAGTAAGTGCAATTCAATATACCAGAAATCACAGTAGAAAATACATTCTCTCCAAGTTTTCAGCTATTTTGAGAGTCAACAGAGTTTGATAATGTATAGATATATTCTTCATCATTTTAATAGCTTAAATGTCAAAATGCCTCATCTGCTTAGATTGTAAAGTATCCTTTTCCTTGGCAAACCTTTTCAACAGGACTATGGTATAGATAAATAAATGAGAATGAATACAGAAGGGTTAACTTGGAGCAAGTGAGTGTATTTTGTTTTGAGATTCACTGTGCAAAATTAAAAATATTTTTCATTTCTATCCCAATTAGAACATAATCCTAGAAAAACTAGGACTAGATTTCTCATGCTTGCTTATTTTTTTTCCTCAATTTACAGGGTGCTCTTTTATACATATCAGCCACAGAAGCCCTTCTTTATGGCAATGGTTTCATGTCTCTGTTAACACATCCAAGGTTTGAAAACAAATTACCTATAAACAGGAATTATTTTTGATGATAAAATGCATAATACTATCAACAGTTTAGGCTCTAAATTTGATTGTTGGATGCCCTACATAATGTATTTTAGAGCCAATGAGACATTCCAATTTAAATCTTTTTATGCTTTAAAAATAGAGAATAACCATCTACACTTTTCCCCTTTACCCTAGTTCTCAGCTAAAGGCACAGAATAAATTAAGTATGGTTTCTTGATCTTTTTCTTTACAAAGTGCCAAAAAAGCGTTTAAAACTTTTTGAACTCTTGTGAATGCCTCTAGAACCTTTACCCTATTCACTTCAAATATGGTAAAAAAATGGTTCAACAGTATTAGCTGTGACCAGCTAACTTTGAGGTCAGTATTGCTTTACTTGCAAACAAAACTCCAAAATAAAATGCAGTTAAGAAGCTATATTCCTTTGCAAAAGAATTCTGATTTTCCTTTTTTTGTAATGTTTATGCAATGTTATATCTATGCTTCATATTTGCTTTGAAAAACAGCTGTGACAACACATGAAATGTATCTGATATTTTTAGATCTACCTATCTCTTGTTCTATGTAAACACCTTTCTGCCTCTCCTGAGATAGTAATTTTCATATTTGACATGCACAATGGCATCTCCTGCTTTGGGATACAACATGCTATAGCTCCTGTAAATCTCATCCCTCCTATTAAAGACTAAAATATCTTCCAGTCATTGTTTTGCTAAGTGTTCTCTGCCTCTGGAATCTTGATGACATAATTCAGATCTGCTTTCAAGATCCTCACCTTAGGCCAATTACATTCTAATTGCGTGACTTGGTGATTTCTTAGGAAAGGAGAAGTAAAGCACTTCATATTAAATTTTTTAATTGTTTGAGAGGGAGGTAACATGCAGAAGATATAAGCATTACACGCTAAAATTGTGTAGACATTTTCTTTAAATAAATGTGACAGCACAAAATCAATGCGTACTATGCATAATGGATACTAAGTGAATCACTATTAAGGTTTTTAAAAGTGCTTTATTAATTCAACTGTTTTATTACATTTTGTCAGGATGTAGGTTTGGGAAACTGTTGCTGAAATTAAAAAAAAAATATTTTTTGTGATTTTTTTGAGATTATTTTTTGTTTCATTTTCACTTTAATTTATAGTGCTTTTATAGAAGACAATGTATTAAAGTAACCTTGTGATCAGCAAGGAAATATTGAGAAGACATTTCATAAAAGTAGATGTGTAGGAGGCAGAGAAAAATCCTAATCCTGGAAGAGAAAACAAACAGACTTAAACTGCAAACAAAGTGACAACTGCTCACAATAAAGGTTCTAAGTGTAATAAATCTTCAGAGCAGTTTTTTTAAAAACATGGTAGAGTGTTCATCCTCTCAAGTTTTTATATTGCTTCTGAGGGTCCTTCTAATTGCCTTTAGTTTACAGTTGGAACAAACTGTAATTGAGCTGTGCTGACTTTGCAAACAGTGAGAGAAATAAGTTTCATGCCCTCAAACATTTTCTCTGAGTATTAACAATCCCTACCCTTGCTGTGAACCCACCACATACACAAATGTAGTAAGACAGAGAAACAATAGGAATAGAAAAAACAATCAAACATTTTTATACATCATGTTATGATTATAATTTCTACCCTTTATGTGTCTTAGGACATAAAAAAAGACATCTTTGTCTTTTTATAATTTTAAGTGTTTGAATATAAACACTGTTCTTTTGCTGTTATCTTTAAAGCTGCCCAAAATGACAAAGTATATATTTTTTACCCACATAAATTTCACAGTTGTTAAGATTTATCAGCTCAGAAAACAAACAAACAAACAAACAAACAACAACAACAAAAAAACCCCCCCAAAACTGAAAATGTGATAAAAACATCTCTACATGGCCTTTGAAAATGTTCCATGTAAGTTGCATTCCTGGATAATGAAAGAAAAAAATTCATCTTCTCATTATTTTGAAGGCAAAATCAATATATTCATTTCAGAATGCATAACTCAAAAAGTTGCTATAATTAATGCTCTTTGGAGAGGTGGGAAAACTAATAGCTAGTCTTTTTAGTAATGAAATATATAAAAAATACCTGTAAAAAAATGCCTTTAATGAAAATTCCCAAAAGGTGGATGGTGATAAGCACTGCTTTGTCTATCCTTACTACACAATTTCTTGAAGATATTAAAGAAAGGATTTCTATATTAAGTGTGGAAATTAGGAAATCAAGCCTTTTCTCAGTGATTTTTTTTTTTTTGAGGAAACACACAGCACCATGTAGAAACAGTAAAGACAAACCTAAAGAATGTAAATCGAATTGCAATTTGAATTCTCCGTATGCTAAATGAGAGCCAAATAACCAGGTGTGTGTATATATATGTGCATACACACACAAGTGTGTCACATTTCAAACCTAACATGTTATGACAGGAATAATTTTATGTAAATTTGTGCGGTTTTTTTAAAAGGCAAAAATCTTCATCCATAAGGAAAACAAAATCAGCTAACACACCACCATCGCCACTACCAATTACATACCTTCACTGCAGTATACTTCTAGCTTATGGGACCTAACCTCTTACTGACCTTAGAGGGGAACTTTTCTTCATTTGAAAATGTTACAAAAACTATATAAATATATAAGCCTGCTAAAATTTCCATAGTAATATTCTTGCTCCTATCGTGGAGAATATGCCAATCATATTCCTTATAACTTCCGAATTTCAGTGAATATATGTCCTAAATGCTTTCCACTTCTAAGTACAATTCATGGACTGTCTGAAGAGCTAATCAGACTGAAGGCAATAACTTTTTTAGGTGAAATCCTACCCCCTCAGGCTGCTTTGTTTCTCATCTCAAAAGAACCAAGGGAGTTTTTTTTCTGTTTCTAGTTGGCCTTTTTTTCTGATGTAGAAAACTGAGGAAAAAGACTTTGAGCAATACAAAAATAGGCTGAATGCTACAAACCTTATTAAAAAAATTAAATTCTATAACTATCCAACGTATGGTTTCTACAAACCTTTCAATCTTTCATTTCTAGAAAATTATTGCACCATGAAATAAACTTTTAATATACTCCTTACTTTTTTTTCTTTCACTCCAGAAAATAATTCTGTATTTTATATCAAAGATGGAAAGGCAACTCAGGAAAGGCCACTTTAAGAGTCTAGCTGCTGAAAACAAAATTGGATTTTGATATTGAGAGATTTTAAAAATAAATGTTCATAGCAAAGCTTTGTTATATCCAACTTGGTTTTGTTTCAATATTAAGAAATATCTTTGTATGCGGTATTTTAAATAACATCTGAACTTGTTTATAATTTTATCATTTGTTATGGACCTCTTTTAAAATTCAAGTTTGGAAATAATTTTAAGAAATCCTATAATATTTGACATTAGTTTAAAGGGAGTGGCAGATTGGCCAAAATACATTTATAAAGATTCAAACATAGCAATCCATGACTTCCAGAGTACAAAACAGCCTTGGATAATGGCATTTTTGATCTATAGCAGAATTTTTTTTCAGAAAGTTATAAAACCCCACTTCTCAGAATAGTTAAGAGGGGAAGGGACTTGAGGGCATCTAGACTAAGCCTCCTGTTCAAACAGGGTCACTTACATTGGTTACCTCCATATTCTGTTTAGAAAATTTTTTATCCATGTTTGCATATTTGATTACACTCATAGTAGATTTTTTTTTTTTTAATGTGCTGATGGAATTTCCTGGGTTTTAATTTGTTTACATCACCACTTGTCCTGTCAATGGGCACAATTATTTGCTTTTATCAAAACTTTATAGGTGTTGAACAGATCCTCCTGAGATATGTTTTCCATGCTGAATTGTTCCCACTTTCATTGCCTTTCCTCCACAAAAGATGCTCTAATCCCTCTATCCCCTCTGTGTCCCTTTGCTGGATTCTTTCCACTGCATTCCTGTCTCTTCTGTATTCAGAAATTAAGAACAGGACCCTGTTCTTCTAATGTGTCTCACAAGGATTGAGTAGAGGGGAAAGATCACCCTGTTGAACTCCTGGCAATACTTTTGCTAATGTAATCTAGAAAGTTGTTGTCCTTCTTTGTTATAAGGGTGTTTATATCCTCAGATTTTCCTCTTGTAAGGCTGGACATGAGACAGCAATGTATATTCACAACCCAGAAATCCAGTCATATCTGAAACAAAAAACTTGCGGTCAGAACTCCCTAAGCACTTCTTAGAAGAAAGTGCAATGATTGTGGGATAGGGACTAGAATTACTGAGAGACTATCAGTGGTATGATAGGAGTCAGAAGGAAGGAAAAAAAGGAGGCAAACTGAAATTTTAGAAACTTCCAGTTTGTGTTATGAATATAGGTGAGTTATTGGTGGAATCTTGGGAATTGATAATGCTTTTAAAAAGGCACTAAAATATCCAGACTTAGATTCGGAATGGGTGAATATATATGTGCTAGGAAAACCCAGTCAAGAAAAAAATGATAAGAAATGGCAAGGACCTGAATTAGATCCTTTACAGCATAGGTTTGTGACTGGATCAGAGATAACTCTAACACAGGTTTGCTGAATGATGCTACCCATGAAGAAAGTCTGCAGAATGGAGAGAATGCTATTCAGATCAGGCCAATCACTCAGATTTGTTTGTTTATGTTTTCTAAAGGAGTTCTCTGTAACAAAGAAATATGACAAAGCTCTGGATCTGTAATGACACAGGATGAAGAAAATCCAATATTTAAGGTCCTAAGATTTACTTTGTTATTAGGTGTGATCATTTGGGATTGGGACCATGACTTCTAGCTGTCTTGAGACTTTTAAAAAAATATTTTTTAGGCTTTGTTTACACCTCCTTATTAAACATTGTTTCTTATAAAGACATATTTAAAACAGTGGAGAGAGGGATGTTTGGTTTGCAATGATCTTTGAATTTTATGTGTCCTGATGTGTACTTTCTGCATGCCAACAAGACACTTGTATGTACTACAAAGGAAAATTAAACTGTGAAGAACGTGATGAAAATTTGAATTCTAACTTATTATTTACCCCTCAAGTGCACACATGCCTCTATTACAAAAATGGACATTTCTCTCTCAATTTTATGCTATTTTAGAAATACTATGATCATATATCTATTTACATTCATTATATACATAGGTAAATAATAAAAATACTCTGCCAAGTATTAGAAAGATTGAGAACTAATTTGTTAAAATGTTTGTGCACTATAATTTACTGCTGGATGTTAAGTTTTTCTAAGAAAAGCAAGGGATCAATACAGCTGCCTAAATGTCAGCATCTGCAGCCATCCTAAACTCTGAAAGATATCCAAGTCCCAAGCATAGAGTGCTTGTGTTATTATTGTTAATCAACCTACAATATTTCCAAAGTAATATTCAGTCTGAGAGAAATAGACCAACATTAAGATGTACAAAACATGTATTTGCTGTTGGACGGGTCTGTCTATAGATCTAGTTGTTTAGTGAAAACAGTTGATCTAATGTAAGATGAATTATTCTGTGCTAAAAAATTTCTAATGTAAGAAATGTGGAGTAGAAAAACAAGAATGCATTGATATATCAAGATCTCTACCAAATACTACAGATGCTGAGTGGATAATCAGAAGAGAGGAATAGAGTAAGCATCATTAAAAATTCACTCTTGAATACTCCACGGATCAGCAGGGTCTGCTACTGTCCAGTGCTTCAAAAGGGACGTGCTGCAGTGACATTTTAAAGCAACATTTATTGAGGTTTTAATAGAATTCACTGTACCTGAACATTTTCAAATTCACTTTTTGAATAGCCTCAAATGAATAGTTAATCTTTCAGTGTTTTTAGCACCACTCCTTCATGCTTTCCTGAAATCTGTAATCTAAAAAAGATTGATTTTATTTTTAACTGACACTTAAAAGTGGCAAAGCTTCTTCTACAAATTGCTTGTCACTTAAAATAGACTGTTGATACTCTGTCATCAAGAGATAATACAGGATATAATTAGTCCTTTTCAAAATTTTATGCCATTAAATACAAAAATTATACACATTAGCCATGCCTCTTAAAAAATATGATACATCAATGCATGCAAATCACTGTGTCTTTATAAATATTTTCTTAGGAAGCAGAACATCCTATTAATACAAAACCAACCAGAAAGCACTGATCAACTTTCACAGGGTCAGTTTTTCAGTCATCCCAATATTCAGATGAAAACTAGAAGATGAAAATATCAAAAATATTAAGAATGTTTAAACCAAAAATATCTGATTTTGTTTTTCAGAGAACTGTTCTAAGTATTTGAACTTAGATAAAAAATTAATTTACTGCAAAACTGTGTGAGAATTAGTGAAAAACTTAAGCTTATTTCTCCCCTCCCCCCAAAAAAATCCCAAATCAAGATAGTTTCTATTGGTGTGTTTTAAAAATGTATTTCAGTTTGAAGTCAGGCTTATAATATATGATAAAACCTTCTTTATCTTGGAGCTGTGCAGATATAATAAGTTTTAAAATGGGAAAATGATTTTGTAAAATATTTCATTATTTTTAACTGTGGAAGACATAATAGATTTGAGCAAGATATTCACAATAAATTTAATTGTGAGGGAACAAGATCCATAACTCATTCAGTATTTAGTCATGATGTGTTTCTTGTCCTCTGCCTTTGTGGAAATCAAGGGTTTAATTCAAACAATTGACTGAATCATAATTTCATAAGCTGATTGTGGAAAATTAGATATTGAAATATATATGAAAATTTAAGTCTTTATACTATTTTGTATCTTATTTCTACCACCTGTATATTCACTAAGTATTTGAACATCCATGTATAAATATATATACGTATGTTCATGTGTATGCATGTATCCAATGTTCTCTGAAGCACAAGCACTGCAATCTATCTAAAACCACCTTTTGCAGCTGACACCTTCTCATAAAAGAGAAATGCACTGTAAAGTGAGCTGGTCCTAAAATGACAGCTAAAAGGACCGACAAATAGGGCCTTCAGCTTGCACATTTTAAGATTCTGACAGCATGACCTCTATTGCTGTCACTTCATAACTTTCATACAATAGTCGTCACAAAAATAGCAGAAAGACACTGTCATGATAATCTCTAGGTCTTGGTCCTGTAATCAGATCTATTTCTTTGCAAAGTTCCAGAGATGGCTTTTTAAGGCAGGGAACTTTTCATTTATTTTGAGCAATCTAAGAGTCAATCAACTAGATCAAGTTATGGATTCTGCATACTTCCAGTGTAGAGGAAAAGAATCTACTAAAATTTAATTCAGTTTGCTAGTTTTAAAACATGGTGAATCCCATTGTGAGGACTAGTTTAGATACATGGAACTGAATATAGTTGTGAATATCCCACTATCCAAAGTTATGCAGCATAAAATCTCACCATAAAAGGGTGGCTGAGGTATATGACAGATTGAACACTGATGATTGCATTTGTAACTAAATTCAATTCTCCTTTGTTCTTCTGTCTAGACTAATATTTCAGATGCAAGGTGAGAACTTTGAATTAGCAGTAAAAAGTACATTTTTGACAAGTTCTGCTATTGCAGAAACAAGAAAGAGAATAGCTGAAACTTTTTTAAATACAGAAATTTTTGGAGCTAAGACATTCTGAATATTTTGTATCTTGACTAACCACTTGCTTTAATTTTATAATTTGGTAATCATAAAGCAGAAAACACATTAATAAAATTTTTAAAATATAGAAAAATCTGAAAGTATTACCTTTGCAATTTAAGATGCTTGTAAAATTACTTAAAAAAATTTCCCATATTTCTGGAATTACCAGGATTATATCAGAATAAAGAAATCCTGAACTTTTGGATTTTAATCATGTTTCTGATCTGTATATATATATTATACTGTGACCTCACTATTTCCTGTACTTACACAAATATTTTTAAATATTTCCAGAATGACTTTTCTTTTCTCTCTGTAGGAAGATGCATCAACATCCTCTTATTTTCACAGTGTTGGTTGCAGGAGTCATCCCAGGATGTGTCCCAGGAGGAATCCTGAGAAGCTGGAAGCTTGTGATGCACTAGTGAATTTGTCTCATGTCCCAGTTTCAAAGTAAGTAGATTCTAGCTGAAACCAAAGTTTTTATCTTCAGATTTGCAAATGTGCAGGAGAAAAAAAAAAAAAAAAAAAAAAAAAAAAAAAGGAAAGAAACTCTGCTTCACACATGAAGAATCATGTGGAGGTCAGATTGTGCAAGACCATTTGACCATTTATAAGAATTCTATCCAAATCTGTGTTATGGACTTACCTAATAGGTTATACAGTGAGTGGTGTTGTGTAATGTAACCTGAGAAATCTGTAATTATATTGTTTAATTATTCATAATGGCAGCTGCCAGGATTGTGTGTTCAATATGCTAAATTATGCTTTCAGTAAGAGTAACTGCACTCCATCTTATGCAGTGAGATACTTCTTGTACTTGCCAGCATATGATTCAGAAGACTTCACACAAGAATGTCTCTGGGGACTTTCCACATTTGATCTCATGTCACTCAAGGACCTTACTCTTCTTCACTGCTTCCAATAGCTGCGGAAGAAAGAAAAGAAAATTTTGCTAGTTCAAAAAATAAAGGTGATCTAAAAGTGAATATAGCATTTAAATGAGCTAAAGCACCTATATAGTATATCTGCTTCAGCTGTTGTTGTGATCTTCACTGATTCCTTCCAGCAAATGACTGTGTTTTGTTTTCTTGGTATTCCAGATGCACACTCTCTGAAATGTGGGGGTTGGTTATAAATATCAGTCTTTTTGGAAAACACTTTTCAGCATGCAAACAATACACAACTTTTGCAAACTTATTAAATCTTTACTTTTCTAAGAATATGGAACGCGATCCTACTGAATTCAATAGAATTGATTTTTATCAGCAGGGCAAATTCAGGAGAGCAACTTGATGTACATTTTCATATTGTGCCTTTTTGAAATCACCAGTATTCATCTGCATTAAAAATGCCATTGGCAGGACTCAATGCATGGTTTTGAAGTGGTGTTTTCAACCTCTCAGCAAGTGCACTGTTTAAGGAATAGCTCTTTCTGGTATTCCCCTGCAACTTGAGCACCACTTACGTATTTAAGTGCGATTCAGTTTGGAGTGGTGTATCTGCAGGTCACAGAACAGACTGAAGGAGTTAAACCAGACATAAATCAGAATGAAATACATGACTCCATGGAAGGCTCAATTGGATAAAACAAACCATGTATCCACTTGTGCACAGCATGTCTCTCCCAGATGAGCGGAGTTGAGAAAACAGGCCTCATAGACAGAACAAGTGTCGTCCATTGATGTACATAATAAATCACCAATGTAGAGAATTTGTCAATAACATGCTGCCCTAAACATCCATATGTCTGCTGCATTAGGCTCATGTTGTTGCAACTAAATGAAATGTCAACCAACACAGAATGAAAAAAAAAAGCAGTGTAGCTTAAAGAAACAGCAGATCAGTTTGTGAAAAACAGACATTTTATCATCTCTAGTTCTTTATCAGAAAAGTTTGGGAAATGTATACTCATTTATGAGAATAAGGAGCACTAGTTTATGCTCCACAAGCTTATTAAAAATCTAGACAGGCATTGCAAAAATTCTTTCAAAAATTCAGACTACCTACAGTGTTCACAAATGCATGATCAACTTTAGCAGTGCTTGCAATGCAGCTCAGTCAGGCTAGTGGTGGGATTTAGCACTCAAAACAGTAATCTAGAGATTCTGGTTTCAGCTCTACCTCCATACTGTGGGGCAGCCTTGAACAAGTCACATTTATTTCCCCATTGATATTTAATGTGTCTAATGTATAAATATACATTAGACATTTGTAGTTTAGTCTCTGTT
Source organism: Certhia americana (assembly GCA_018697195.1). Taxonomy (NCBI): domain Eukaryota; kingdom Metazoa; phylum Chordata; class Aves; order Passeriformes; family Certhiidae; genus Certhia; species Certhia americana. Next base: position 35,795,792 of record CM031859.1, read on the forward strand.
CACGCAGGGTGAACATGTGTGCTAGTAGAGTATCTATGTTATATTTGGTGACACCACAACACAAATAAGAGCTATCAAAGATCTTCCAAGAAATATGAAAGGAACACAATTTCTGAGGAAGTAAGGCAAGTTGTATACTCTAGATTAAAGTGATATTAAATATGTAAGAGAATGCTGAAATTTATTCAGAAGTAAGTATGTCTAGCCATCTTACTGCTTAAGATAGTCTATAAAGGTCACTAATTCCTCTAAGTTGTTATAAATGTTCCTAATGTTCTTAGCACCTGGTATTTTTTGTTATGATTCAATATAAGAATGGCTAAATCAGAAACAGTTAACATCATTCAAGTTATCTCTTACAAATCCAAAAGATATAAAAATTTGATGTATTTATTATAACACTCTATTCACTTTGAAAGAATATGTGTTATCTCACGAATTATATATGTAAGGAACTTCTGGGTAGAAAAGCAAGGGGTTCCTGGCGATTTTTTTCTAGCATAGATGCCTCTCTCTTTTTTTTTTTTTTTTTTTTTTTCAGAAGTCAAGGGAGAGTAGTAAGTAACTTTCCTCTCAGAACTGCTGAGTTTCCAAACTGGACAACATATTTCTTGAAGGACTTGGGAGGAATGAATTATTAAGAAGTGAGTAGATCATAACATACCAGGAGAAGGACAAAGAGAATAGGGTAACTGTTTATCACTGGAAGAAACCGAAAAATTCCTTTTCAAGTACTGTATGGAAATAGAGTATAAAGAGAAATACTACATTTTCCAACACAAATTTAGCATAGCTGAACTTCAAAGATAAAATGGTCTGTGTGAAAGCAGGTTGAGCAGAATTTTTGACTGGCCTGCTGCTGCTAATTCACACAAAGATGGTTTTGTGTAAAATAAGGTGGAGGTAACCAGAGAACACTCAAGAGTCTAAACCTCAAACTGACTTTCAGAGCTGGCCATGAATTGTGTGGGCATTTAAGACTGTTGTTGATGGGAAGTGCAGTGAAACATTGTTCATGGGTGTGATGAGCTCTTCATGAAACTAACGCAATGGTGAACGGCCTCCATCTGAAACATGAAACACTACATACTGGAATGCAAAGACAATATGCTGCCAAGAGTCGCTCCTTTGGAAATGTTTAAGTCTGGAGGTTAGCTTTGTTCTGTAATTACATATATATATATATATATATATATATATATATACATGTTTGTTTGTTTGTATGTGTGCATGTGTGTAAAGGCAGAGAGAGAAGGGAGGAGGAAGAGAGCAATGGAGAGGAAGATTCTTGTAAAAGCTAATTCAGAACATCTATTTAGAGGGTTTCCTAAATCATGCAAGTATTCCACAGAATATCAGCCAACTGATAGAAAATCACTAGACCAGAACAGTCCATTTTTTTTATTGTTCATGGGTAATTTACCTTTTATTATCTACTATTCCTGATTTCCACGCTGTTTGTTATTTTCATGTGATTGCATACAATTGAATTTGAAACATAAAGCATTAGAGAGAGAAAAATAAATTACAATCAGAGAAAGAAAATACAAATGAGCAAGTGAAATGTCAAAAACTATCCAACTTCTTCCTTATTTTTTTTAAGACAGAGCAAGAAAGGGTAAATTAAAATTAAAAGACAGAAGTAAAGCTAATAAATGATTCCACTTTCTTCATGTGGTAACAAGTTAACCAGTGAAAATAGTTGATACAAGACTATATTAAAGCAAAAAAGTTTCGGATCTAAACTAATATAGATATTCATATAGAAAATACACAGACTAATCAGAACACCAAAATGTGTTTCGAAGAAAATTAAATACTCTTCAGAGAATGAGCCATCATATCACAAATGAAAACTCAGGAGAAATTCACCTTTTGAAAAATACTTCTGTAATGGAGTATAATTTTATTTTACACTTATTAGAAGGAAATTTAAAGGAACGAGAGAAAATGTTTCTAACCACAAAAAGAACCATGAGTTTACAGGACAACAGGATTAAAAAACAGAGTGTGAGCTGTCTATTATTTTCTTTCTACTTAAAGCTCTTGCATTTTTTTCTTCTTGCAGGCAGCCAGACATATTTGTTCTGGACAGATATTTTTGAGAAGGACATTGTGGACTAAAAACATCATACTATATTTTTCATTTTTGAGGTACATGCAATCCATCCCCATCACTTTGAGGTAACTTTGCTTTCCACTAGAATGCTCCAGGTTTTAATCACGAGTCTACTTTTATTCTCAGTATGAGATCAAAATAAATACACCACCAGCGTGAACACTTTTCTGAGAGGACAAGAGGGATTCCTGCTTGTCATAACTAATGAGGGTGATCAAAGCCAACCAGGTGCTCCCACTGACCTGAGCTTTGATCATTTACTATGCTTTCCAATATCTGAGCCTGGGAGTGAGTTGCCCTAATGGCCTCTGGTTACATTAGTGGCATATGGCAGGAAAAGGGAGTGAAGATAAGAAGAAGCAAGAAGGAAAGGGGAATGTCTAGCTATGCAGCATGTGTAAGTCGAAAAATCTCTGGGCAATTGAAGTAAGCTCATATTCAAGGCTTTTAATACACTGTACATGTTAATGTTATTGAAATACTCAGTAGGTTATTCATGAAAGCTGGTCCCAAAGGGCAATGTCAAGATCCTTTACTCACCTTTCAGCAATTACTCAAATGAGCAGACTCGATAGTTTAAAAGGGGGTTTGTGTGTGTGTGTGTGTGTGTGTGTGTGTTTGTGTGCTAGTGCTCTTCTGAAGCCTGCAAAATTTGACTCCTCAAAAGAACATATTAATGATAGAATTTTGCACATTATGAGCATTTCTACTGACTTGAGATTCTTTCACCTATTGCTGGTTATGGTGTTCATGATAGCCAACACTATAAAATCCTTCAACTGCAGACTATGATGTTGTCAGATGAAAAATGTTGTCTATCCTGCTAACTTTAGTTTCTCATTAGTTCTAAAGATGGATTATGAGATAGAGTTGATAGCTAAAGGCATTTGGGGAAGACTTGCTCTCTTCGAGTCTGATTCACACTAATTGAATCTTTCTGAATACAGCTTTCTTTTGTTTGGGCTAGCACTTGAAACATTTTATGTACAGCAGCAACAGGTTTAAATGCACAGTTATGATATCTTTAGTGTACACAGGTTCTTCAACTGCTGTGTGGATTTCAGATGTTCTCCAAGAACATCGCAGCCACAGAGATTAAACATAGCAGGTGCCATTATTTTTTGGGCCAGAAGCTGAGATAATTATTTAATTCATATCCTAATAAAAAGCAATGAAGGGAAAAGAGGCCTGCTATCATCTTTGAAAGATTCTCCTTCACAAAATTCAGAGAGAACCAAGAACATCAGTGTCCTACTTTTCATTCCCAGAAAAGTGGAGTCTTTCCTTAGCACTTTAACAAGGAAGGAATTCAAGGCTGTGATTTTATAAGAGGAAGAAATTTCAGCCTTCAAAATACCTGCGGTGCTTAGCAAGTGAAGATTTGGGTTTTTTCTGTGCTATGATATCCCTGTTGTAAGGAAGACAAGAAAGGGCAATCAAAGTTACCTGATTTTGCTGAAAATTGGAATTCTATTAATCATTAAATGTTTTTCGTTTCTTCTAGCTCCCTTATTATCATCACCATAGTTTAAAAAAATTCCCTCTAACTGGTATAATGCCATTGAAGATCATTGAAGATAGCTAAAGCATGCAGACACAGAATGATCCAATTAACTACCCTCATGAATTAATTAAAAGAAATTATTATTTTACTCAAAATTTAGCTGTCAGTGTTTATTCAGCATAACTGTGACTGTAGAAAGCCTGCTAAACTATTTTCTACTATGCACAGGCTTGGTATCTCCATTGTCCTACACTGGTTCAGCCATCTTTGGACTGTTTATTACTACAGATGCTTCAGATGTCTGGCTTTTCCACAGTAACTGTCTTTAAAAGTGGAAAGAAAAGTCCACAGAGTTTCCTTTCCATTAGACATTTGTATGTTTGCATTTACAAACTTTTAAATGTAGCTGCCATTGTAAATCAGTAATGTTGCCAGGGGAATAAAGGAAAATTTAATACAGAATTATTGTCAAAACAGAATTCAGCTGAGAATTTTGACACTTTCAGTGACAACACAACAGATGAATACATTTACAAATAGATGAATGATGCCAAATATCGCAAATAACAATACAAAAAAAGAATGTTTTGGTCTTCCTTTGAAGTGCCTTTAGTATGCAAATGATCAGCTTTAGGCTTAAATCTGCAGATAAGCTCTCTTGCTGCATATTGTGTGGCCTCTGAAGCCAGAGTGCTGTATCACAAGTTGGTAATTGCATGGTGTCAGATTGCACCTCATCTAATTCCATGTCACAGTAAATTATGGGTGTCTGGGTTCTGCAACATGCAGCTTTAAAAGCCAAACTATGCGATGTCTTTTTGTGCTAGGTGGGACTGGGGAGCCCCGACCTTGATATGCAATTTAAGTAACTTTCAATGCATCAACAGTAGCTGATGGAAGTATTTAGTAGTGTCACAGGCAATAGAGGCAATACAATCTCTTTTATGTTTTACAAACTGGAGTTCTGCTACTGACTAAAATGTAAAGTGTTTTGTGGAAAGTGCATTGTGGAAGGCCGGCAGGCGTAAAGTCTTCCACAAACTTGTACCACGACATTATTCATAACCTTCTGTTGGTACGTTTGTCATTTGCAGGCTCATAAATGGAACATCAAAAACATGCAGCAGAAGCTGAACGAATTCTACAACTATTCCTGTGTCTATGGCTGAACTTATGTCACATTAAAGATAGAAACACTTGTGATACTTTGTAAAAGCATACATTTTGTGTCCAGGGAAATTGGGGCAGATCTGAGCTCTGGCGGTGACAATAAATATTTTTGTTTTATCCTGAACTAACTTGCTTCAGAAATACCATCATCCAAAGCATAAATTTTATAGTCTTTTATACACAAAAGCCCCAACCATTTCCATATTGTAAATACTTTTACTATGATGGATCATAATCATCAGAGGTCAAAGGCATCAGGCAAAAGAAGCAGTTTGAACTTGGCTTAATGAAAGTTGCTTAAGATAGTTGGAACAGATATATAATATTTTCATGTGACTGCCTATAATGCTTTTTACAATGGGAACAAGGTTGTTTGCTGCAGTGTAATCACAGGAGAAAGGGATCTTGACATTGATTTTGTGCATCTTGGAACAAAAATATTTTAGATCTGATAGAGAAGTCATTATTTTCTACCAAAAACTGTACTTCAGGTTCAAAAAAGCAATGGTAAAACATGTTTGAAGGTTAGCTACAAAACAAATTTAGCTTTTATTCTGACTGTCAAACTTCCCTCTGAATCAAAATGAAAACATTTAAAATTCCTTCACAGTTAAAACAATAATGCAGATCCCAAATTCCTAATTCTGTGTTCTATAGCATAAGATTTACACTCAGTAAAAGTAAGGGACTTCTTAAACCTGTGAGATTTCCCTCACTCTTTTGTAGAAGAAGATCACAAGGCTGAATTTTGCTAGAAGATTCAAAAACTATTATTAATTCCCTGAAAATTATTGTTGCATGACCAAGACTTCTTATGTCACAAAACATCGAAACTCATGAAATGGTGTCAAAAAAATCATCTCTTTCACTTAGAGCACTATCCTTCTATTAATAGCAGTTAAATTTTTCAAAAGCCATTTCCTGATTTAACAGCCTAAATCACATTTTAGAGGTGACTTTAGCATTTAATAATTCTGCCTTACTTTGAAAGAAACTTGGAAGTTACATGTCATCTGTTTTTTGCCCTTTTGAAAATCACATCTTGTACTTAATGCAATCTTTAAGCCCCTTGGAAAAGCTGGTTTCAAATCCTTTTTGAAAATGTCACAGTTGTAAGGGTACTTCTAAACTATGGGAGTTTGAAGCTTTCAAAGCCTACCTGGAGTATATTCCCTTGCTCTTTCCCTCCATGTTACAGAAATATACCTAGCAAATGTTTTTCTTCTTTTCTTTCATGGAAAGAAAATGACATGTCTGTGCCAGGAAAATTAATCAAACCTTTTTTACCTGTATACAGTAAGGTGTATGTATGGAAATAAATACGTGAGGACAAAGCAGAAGGGTGAAATGAATTTTAGATCATTGGTGCTTTTGACTGGCTTGCTGAAAGCAAAATGAGTTTGTAAAATGCAGAAGATGAATAGAATTACTGGCATGATAGATTTGCCTATCTTATCTGTAATGATCAAGCTACAGCTGCAGCTATAACATTTTACCTGATTTTTTTTTTTTTTTTTTGTGATACCTTCCTAATATTCACCTCACCTCAAATCACTTATGCTGGAATATGAGGGAGACTATTCCCATTAATAAACTATCAGTGTTTTTGCAGGGTGTATGACAGCTGCAAAGAAGAGAGTAAAAATTTGAAAATAAATGGGAGACTTCAGCCCTTCAAAGACCTTATCCATTTGCATCATGCTCTGAATTCTGAATACTCTTCTTTGCCCTCACTACACTGTTTGCTATGTGGCTAAAGATGTACACAAATTTTTTAGGATAAGGGTCTGTAGCTTGGATTAGAGGACAAGACACAAGTTCGTGCGTTCACAACGCACAAGCCAACCACATCCCAGGCAGGTTGAGATTAGATAGTAGGAAGAAATCCTTTATTGGGGGGGTGGTGAGACACTGGAAAAGGTTGCCCAGGAAATTGTGAATGCCCCATTCCTGGAAGTGCTCAAGGTCAGGCTGGATGGGCCTCTGACCAACCTGGTCTAATGAATTTCATCCCTGCTCATGGCAGAGGGGTTTGAATTAAATGATCTTTAAGGTTCCTACCAACTCAAACCATTCTGTGATTCTAGGACTCTCCTACTCTCTACTTTTATGGTTCTAGAGAAACCAATGAGACCTTGTAGAGCACAAGGATGTCTGTGTCCATAACGTATTTTTTTTTTGGTCTGGATGTATACCCTCAGTAACTCTTTACCCAATTTTCAAATTGTGGTGTTGTTGCTCTTGTGTGTTTCTTACTATTATTATCATTAATAATAGGAACTAGAATGAAGTTTAGATAGCTGAAAAGTATAAGCAGTGATGACATTTGAAAAAGCAATAGGATATAGCACATAAGCACTAGAATGCTACAAATGCAGTACTTAAAGCTGATAGACTGCTGTTGTGACTAAACCCAGGCTTTTAGACAAGCAAAGAGGTATTTCTTGATATTATAGGGTCACACCTTACTCTCAAGCTTTAAGTAGCACTCTGTATTGATCTCAGTGGGCAGTTGTGTTTAAAAATTGATGGCATGACCTGGCCCTTAATATGGAATTTCACCTGAAAGGAACATACAGATTTTGCTGCTCCATGCACAGTAGGAAATAGAAAGGAACACAACAGGCCTCATACTATCTTGACATATGCAGACAGCACAAAATTTTTAGCAGCATTTCATAACATGAGCCTCAGCCTGTCTAATAACCAATACTAACTACCTTATTTCCACTGACTTCAGTGGAGCTTTGGATTTATGTCTTTGTTAATGTAATCAGGATCTAACTACATTTGGAGTTAAATGCAGAAATATTTTCATGAAAAAAGTTGCAGCATCTCTAAATGTTTTGTTATTGAAAAGACTTTTTGGATTTGGAAACAGAACTTGAAAAGGTACATTAATATTTCCAGCTATTCTCAAAGGTTTGAAACTGTGGATATTGCATATCCCTTGAGCTGCAAGTTTGCTGCATTTTCCCAGTCTGAACCTCAACAAACTCTTTTCTATTATTCTTAAAATTTACAACAAACTGTAAAGGATTTGTTTATGGTTTAACCAGGGAATAAATTCTGAAAGCTTTGTCTATCCTGATTCAAAATTCCCATATGCTATTTGTCTTGCTCATATATTCATCTGTTTTATATAAGTTCACATTTTTCTTCGACAGCCACTGATCTTTTATTATAAAAAAGAAACTTAAATTCAGCCTCTTAGCTATGCTGTAATTATTTTGATCTTCCTGATTTGCTGCTCCTCATACAAACATCTGCTCATAAACTTGTACCACATAGCAAGGCTACATATTCAGTGTGAGCAAAATCTTCTCATCCCTGTTCCATGCTTTTTTTTTTGTGTTTTCTTTTGTCTTACCACAGGGTGTGATCTGGTTCAAATTACAATGTGAATATGGCATAGCAGAGGGATGCATGCAATGAAGATTTTAAATAAGTCACTGAGCTCACTGTAACTTCCTCAATGTCAAAAAATGTGCCATTGTAAATCCCCTGGGACTGCCTGAACAATACTTGCATATTCCAGGCCTTATGTCAGGCTGATACCCATCTGTCTATTTGCTAGGCTCTGTCTCTTCTGTCCTTTCTGGTATCATTCCCTCTGTTGTGGGGGAATGGGAGAGGAGGGGCCCTGAACAGCAAAATTTCCCTTCATTTTGTTCAAAGGTGAGATCCTCTGGATATCTTCCTGCAAGGTACTCAAACTCCATTTGCATATTGTTGTAGGATGTTTTTGTGCTAATACTAAAAGAAACAAGTCAGCACCCGACATATTAAATAACCTTGAGTACCACTATTGTATTTGAATAATTTAGATCAGGGTCCTAAGTCCAACTTGCAAATAAACAGTTTTGATAAACCTCAGTAAAGGGATTGAGGTTTTGTGGTATGCATAGCATAAAATTTGCAGAAGTCAGAAGATATCAAGAAAAGGCAATATTAAACTCTTCTGGTTCTGTGCCACCCAAAATTTGAAGAGGCATACATAGATTAATTTTGAACCTCTGCAAGAATGGCCTATGAACCCCAGTACAACATACACTCTCTGAAGTGTAATGTGTCATTACTCTGGCATGTCCTACCTTTAGCACTGTATCTGATTCAGACTTTTGGGGAAATTCTCAGGGATGAGGGGGCTTATGAGTAAAGTATCCTCTTGCAGACTCAAGACTGAGATCTGCAGGTGAATCATAATGCAAAACTGCATCTTACGAATATTTTGTGATTGTGCTATGGGCAGAGGTGTGCAAATCTAACATTTGTCACTATGATTAAACTGTTAAAAACTTCTGTAAGCAGCAGATAGATAAACTTTCTTTGGCTTTTTGCCTGTAGTAAAAGAGCAATGCATTTGTGTTTCCCTATCATCATAAAACTGACATGACCTTAAAGTTATATATCTACCACAAGAGCCCTCAATGTGATATTTCAAAATCTTTTGTTGTTTCCTTCAACAATTTTGAAATTCTGCTGGATGTTTAGCCATTCATGAGTTGGTTGGTTTGGAAATACAGATTTTGAGTGGTTGGCAAACATGCATGAGCTGCTTAGTGCCTGGTTGCATCTTCTTGTAACTGTGCAAGACAAGCAGAACATGTCCTCATGCCTGGAAGATCAAACAAAGGACTTAATTCCAAGGAAATGTGTTTTGTTGGTTTCCTGTAGGATGCTGCTATCTCTGCATCTCCTCTTTCTCTTTGACTAGCAGGCTAAAATATCACTAAGGGAGAACTGATAGGCAACCAAAACCCTACACTGAACATGATCACACAAAACTGCTTTCCTTAGGAAGGCAGGGGGGATGGTAGTGGTGTAGAAATTAGTACTGTTTCGATGTTATTCAGAGACTCCACGTGTCACCTGATTTCAACTAGGTTTCTGCGTAGGTGCAAAATATTTCAAGTCTCCTCTGAAGTTTTTAGAAGTAGATGGTTTCATCTGGCATCATTCATTTTTTTATTTGTGGTGGAGCAGGACAGGGGTGGTGATATAAATAGAGCTGCTTGGTTTTATAGCTGAAGTATGCAAAAGCAAATAACCACTCCTGTCTGGCAAATTATTTGCTTAATATATAAAGCACAGTCTTCTAAATTGTCTCTAAAGCACTGTGTGACTGCCTGAATTCTTATGCACCTAAGAAACTGATGACCTATTCAGTTATGTGATAGTAGTTTTCAGCTTTTCTCATGTCCCTAAATTAGCAGATACTTGGTACAAGCAAAATCACAGGATTTGGAAGCATGACTTGTGTAATGCAAGTGCACAAGTTTATTAGACTGTCCTCGGATAAAATAAAGACAGATCTCTAGTCTTCTCCCTGAATCTCTGCTTAGGTATTTGTTCTCTGACTGGCCTCATGCCTCTTTTATTGTTATGTTCACAATGGCTTATTTTCAAAAGAAAAGAAGGCAATAATATTTTCAGTGTAAACACAGCCACTATCTGTCTTCTCTGATTTTTTTTAAAGTATTAGAAAAGTGTGTGATCTTATTTTAGCTATCTTATTTGCACAACAAAGGCAAATCTGCCTTGGTTAATATGTTTACCAGCTTTTAGGAGAGTGTGAAAGCTGTAAACTCAGGCAAAAAAAATATTTGGGAATTTAAATTTCTCACTTTGTGGGCAGCCTGTCTCTCTCACTCATTTAAGAACAATTGCTGTGCAATTAAATACTATGTTCAGGAAAAAAACAACAACTGCAACAACAAAATCCTCAGATGCTGAAAATTAAATGAGCAGTAATACTTTAATATAAAGTCTGCAATCATACAGCAAAGTTCTAGATAGAAATGAAAGTAATATTTATTCTTGTACTATGTCCTTTTAGTTCTTCACTTGACATATACATTTTGTTGGTTTTATAACTATTTATTGTAAAAGGATTCTAGACACCTATTATACTCAAGCTGAGTGGTCCAGTTGGATCTGGATACTTGCTCTGTTGGAGCTGTAGGAACGTTGCTCTGGAGGAACTGTGGCACTTAAATAATGTGATTAATCCTTTACTTAATTTGCAAGGTCAATGAATGAAGATAATTACTTGGTATTTGTTAACATTCTTATCTAAAATATATGACACTATAATTTATCACAGAACCTCGTGGATGAGTTAGACAGTAGCAAAACTGACATTTTACAAATACATTGGACACACCCGAGCTATCACAATACAGCAAGCTCACTATGTTCGTTTCCTCTTCAATAGTGACTGTTGCTTCTGAACAATGAATACTTTTCTCAGCTAGACATATTTTCCCCATGTTGCAAAATGAGAGGTTTATGAGTTAAAAGCTCATATACCATATCACATGCAAGTTCAACTATTTTAATTAACAAACAGCCACAGGTAGGGTCTAAAGAAGAAGCCTCTTTGGAGTGAAGATTGAATAAGTCACACATCTAATGGATGGATGCCTCCCTCATTGCCATTGGTGCAGTAATGCCACCTGTACTCTGTAGCTGATCTTCAGGCTCCTGCAGAGCTAAAATGTTCATATTGTACATCATTATTTCCTTCAAAAAATTCTTGTACTTACCTTTCTCTGCTTTTACTTCCCAATGTTGTGCTGTGCATTTTAGGAATTTGTCAGTGCTCCATATCTGAAAAAAAATTATCTCCATATAATGTTTAAAATCTCAACCAAGATTTTAAAAATTAAGCCCAAAGGAATAGTATGAAGAGAAGTAGAATCCTGGATTTGCACTGATGGAAAACTGCTGTTGTATAATTCCCATTTTCCTCTGCTAAGATATCATAATTTACATTTGTTTGCCTCTTTTTTCTTTTCCTATAGCTTTTTTTTTTTTCTTTATAGAGGGGAGAAACAACATTTCTTTTCCTTATGGGTGTTCTGGGACTATCTAACATCAAGACATTGTATATTTCAACAGAAAATTGCTCATCTCTCACACAAGAAAATGGTTTCTGAATGTGGCCTTATGGTAACTAATATGAGAAAGGTATTTTAAGCCGTCTCACAGATCTCAATGTTATCATTACCATATATCATCCAGGTTCTGTATTATTTATGAATATTGGTTTATTTTATAACCTAATTAATGTCATTGTATAATAAAATATAGCTTTTTTTTTTTTTTTTTTTTTAAATAATCTTGTCAAAATAGTGTAAAATAGTTGTATACCCTGTTTGCCACTTCCTAATGCATTTATACTCTTAATTCATATCAATGTTTTAAGAGTAAAATGTCAGAATTAATATATGTGATATATTACCCCAGGATACTGTTTCCTGAATGACTGTCAAAAAGCTAGAAAACACTTATCTTATGTGTATGTGGGTTAAATCCACAATATGTTGTGTTTTTATTTTTCAAGTGCAGACAACTAGACACAAACATATGTGAGAAACCAGTACTGTGCAAGTTTTAGTCTCTGCCTCTTTGAACAAGTAAAAGGATTGCTTAAGAGGTGATAAACAGTTTGTTTTCCACGGTAAACTGTATTGAGAAAAATATAGAATGAGTGACTGCTGTGGTGTATAGTGTGTAAAACTCTCAGTATGCTATTGAGCCATGTTTCTGGAAGATGTATGGCTATATTTTGATCTAAGATTTTCACTCAGGGCTTCCATTTTCCCCACTATTATGTACACTCATAATTTTTGAAAGTAGAATTTCTGTTTCATTATCATCCACATTTTCTGTGTGTGCTATATATTTCAGCCCATCTTGGTACATATTCCTTACAGCAGCACTAGTTGAGTTCACCATACTGAATTAGAACAGAAGCAGAACTTTAGACTGTGTGAGATTTTTCCATTTGAATGTATATTTGAAAGTCTTAAAGCAATAATGTTATAACTATTGCAAAGGTTTTAAATTTAGTATATTGTTTTTAAAGAGCAGCATGACTTCCTTCTTGCTACTGGTGTTATTCTATTAAGCAAAAAGTATGAATTTTGGGGCAAGGAGAATTAGGAACTAAATTTTGTGAACAAAGCAATGCAATGTACACTCTCAGAGAATCCACAACTAAGCAAAGTAAAGATAATTGATATTATAGTTTATGCAAGAGATATCATGCAGTGTCACCTTTCTTTCTTTGCAAATATTGAAAATTCAATATTACAAGAAGTTGTTCACAAAACATGTTCAAATTCTAAGTGGTAGTACTGCTATTACTGAAGTGCAATTTGTAAGAATACCAAAATGCTGACTTAACAATATTTCTCCAAGTACACATTTCACACGATGCTTTTTCACACAGTATTGAAATGAAGCTGACATACCTACATAGATCATTCCAAATCAAGGAAGGCGCTCCTGAGGATTTGTAAAAGGCATTTTAAATTTCAGGTTTTAAGACCTTTCTCCATGTAAGATGTAAACATACAGAAAAAAAAATTAAATTTATATTTTAAATTGATATCATGCTTTATTTGTGCACTTAAGAATCACTAAAACAATTTTTTAAAATTTCCTTTCATTTTTTTAGTCATTGTGATTTAGCATCTTGACACACAAAAATCCCTTATCATAGTACAGAAATATATTATCATTTCACATTTCTTTGGAAAAGATAAAGGTTTTTGTAATTTGTCTTTATTGTTTTTAAACTTATTTTTTACCATTGTCAGAGCAATATATAATTTTCCAGATGAAAAAGTGAGTATTTTATTTGCAGTTACTTAAAATACTGATAGTTTGTGAAGCACATTTTTGTAAGATACTTTACAGGGAATGTTACACATTTCAATTTCTACATGTGTTTCTAATATGCTTCTTACAAATATTTGATATCTGAGTTTAATTATACTGTAAAAGAAAATCCTATATATCAACATTGTGCAATTTACTTTTAATTTAACAAGCACATATATGTAAAATATCTTTAACACAATCATGTAAATCTGTACTACATCAATCTTTTGTTAGTTTGTACCATTTTCATCACTCAAAAGAGAAAAAAAGAAGTTTTTTAATTTTTGAAGACATAAAAATAAATTTTTTTTTCTAACTAATAAACTTTTTAGATGGCCAAAGTGAATCATTCCGACTGAAGTCACTCATGGCAGATAGAGCATTTCCTTAGGGATATTTCTCTTTTTATGCTATGGGGAGATAGTAAAGAGGGCTAATGTCAGAATGCTTTCTTTTTAGTGAAGATAATGAAATAGGATAAGGTATCAAGGACTTTTTCTGGTTTGTGGGGTTACCACAATGTGCTGGTTTCATTTGGGGTACAGTTAATTTTCTTCACAGTGACTTGCATGGAGCTGTGTTTCACATTGGTGCTGAACACAGTGATGATGATGTGGAGATGTTTTTGTTATTGCTGGGCAGAGCTTACACCAACTCAAGGCCTTTTCTGATTTTTGTGCTGCCATGCTGGTGGGGAGGCTGGCAGAGCTTGGGAGGAGACACAGCCGGGACAGGTGACCCCAGCTGAGCAGAGGGACCTTCCAGCCCCTGTGACATCATGCTCAGTGTATAAAGCTGGGGAAGAAGGAGGGAACATTTGCAGTGATGGCGTTTGTCTTCCCAAGGCACCGTTAGGTGTGATGGGGCCCTGCTCTCCTGGGGATGGCTGAACACCCGCCTGCCCATGGGACTCAGGGAATTCACTCCTTGCTTTGCTTTGCTTGTGTGAGCAGCTTTTGCTTTCCCTATTAAACTTTGTCTCAGCTGACAAGTTCTCAACCTTTTACCTTTCTGATTCTCTCTCCAATCTCACTGGTGGGGTGGTGAGGGAACATCTGTGTGTCTCTTGGCTGCTGACTGGGGCTTAACCACAGCTCAGTTAAAGTTATACTGCTATACTGGTGCCAGGGAAGATGCTGGCTAATGAGATCACTTGAATACAGGGTCCTGGGATGCAGAAGAAAACAGGCACAAGGGTAAATAGTATGTAAAATTTAGTGCTTACAATCCTGTGAACTCTTTTGAATTGCTGACAACACAGTGCTGGTTATAGAGTAAAGAAAGACTGTGATGCTGCATTGCAAAAGAAATATTAAATCCACTCATATGCTTCAGGGTAGACTTACAGTAGGAGACAGCTGTGTAAGGTTTAGCTGATATTTAAGATCAGAAGCCAAATAACTTAGCCCTTGTACCTCCCAAAATATTGACTATAGACAGTTATTTCAGGAAGGAAAGTCAGATATATAAAGTGTAAATTAGCTGGTCCCATTAGCACTTTCTTCAACTACCAAAATATCTGTAATAATTTATAGTGGTCTTGAAGAAGTCTATAGATGTCCATTTTATTTTCTGGCATAATAAATTTCTGATACCAATGAATACATCACCTGCCTAAGAACTTAATCAGTATTTTTTAATTCATTTGACCCATCTTTATGCTGTACTCTGACTATGGAAAACATGTAATAGTATTTTTTTTTCTTTTTTCCCTGAGGGAAACTAGTATTCTAAATGTGAGCACTTTAAGTGACATATTTGTGTAACTAAATATAAATTTGCTAATTTTAACATTTAGAAGGCATTTTCTAAGCTTTTCTGCCCTGGTCTGCTCAGTTTTTTATTTATGTTAGTGGAAGTTCTATCATCAGCATGAGCATAAAATGCATTCCTAAAAGCTTATCAAAACCTAATCTGTAGGTATTTTCCTATGGAAGATGTAAAGCACAACAAAGCAGAATCACATTTCAACTAAAGTCTCTTTCTATCAGGCTAGCAATGCAGAAGGCCTTTAAACAGGTACAAATATAATTTACAAGGCCTTTTAACTACATTCTCCTTGTATATCACCATGTAGATTGCACAGTAAAAAGGGGAGCTTAGCCATGAATGAAATCATGATGCATGGGAACTCCATACTTTTAGGTCACAGCAATCTGAAATTACTACTCTGAAAAATTTAGTTCAGAAGAGTCTGAAAGTTTAAATTTAAGGCTATGCTTTTCTCCAGGAGTCACAGGGACAGAGTTTAGGTATTCATTTCAGAGCAAGACCAAGACACATGCACCTTGCTGTAGATTTCTTCCTGTAAATATAGCCAGATGAAGAGATAAATTCCAATAATCGAGTTTGATTCGGCAGTCAAACCAGATGGGAGATCCTTAGTCAAGTGCTTGTTTTCTATGATGACACCTATAGATAGCAATAAAATTGAACTGATCATTTAGATTTGATTAGAGCTCACTGCTCCAGGTCTTTATTTGGCTCTTATGTCTGTTGTATTTGCTGAGAGGTCTGCTAGGTCCCAGTGAATGTCAAGTGAGCATTCTGTGGAAAGGTATTGTTTCTTTTCAACTGAAGTGTCTTCAGCTAGCTGGCTAGTTTGACACCTGGGTTTACATGACAAGATTTTAGCAGCAGAGTGCTGCAGGGATGGTTTCTCAGAGAAGAGGTTGGGAGCTGCCCCCATACTGAACAGAGTCAGTTAAGGATGGCTCCAAAAGAGATGAGCCACTGCTCAAAGATGGACTGGTCAGTGACGCTAGAGGTGTCTCTCTGTGACAACTTATTTAAGAAATTTAATATTTCCTTAATATTAAGAAATATTAAAAGATGCTGTATAACATCTCTGAGGAACAGCTGTGGATACCAAGGTCAGTTAAGAAGGAGTGGGAGCAGAGCTTCTCCTGCAGCCCATGGAGAAGCCCATGGTGAAGCAGGTTGTCCCCTGTACAGTACATGGAGGACCACAGTAGAACAGATTCCCACACCTCATCCTATGGAGGACTCCATGTTGGAATAGGTGTTTGTAACATGAAGAAAGCTGCAAGCCTTGGAGAGCCCATGGTGGAACAGGGCTTCTGGCAGGAACTGCAGCCTGTGGAGAACCCCTGCTGGAGCAAACCGTTCCAGAAGCACTGCACCCGACCTGTGCTGCAGCAGTTCAAGGAACTGCAGCCTCTGTGAAGGAACCATGCTGGAGGAGGGGAAGAGCAGAAGGAGAAAGGTGCAACAGAGACTAATATGAACGGAGCACAACCTCCATTCCCTCTCCATGTGCACCACATGGGGTGGAGGAGGTAGAAGGGTCAAGATTGAAGATGAGCCTAGAAAAAGGGGGTGTATATTTAGTTTTGTTTTCATTTCTCACTATCTTAATATCTTTGTTGCTAATAGACGATAAATTAAACTAATCTTCCCCAAGCCAAGAGTGTTTTTGCTCATGATGGCAAGTGCTGAGTGATCTCTCTGTCCTTATCTCAACCCACAAGATTTTTCACCTTATTTTATCCTCATCTTATGCTGAGGATGGAGTGTGAGAGAGCAGCTTGGTGGGCACCTGTGAACCAGGAAAGATTAACCCACCACACCACTGTATTTCCTCTACAAGTAGAAAAAGTCCACAAATGAAGCTGTATTAATTAATCTTCAGTGAATAATCGACCAGCTCCTTGTGTGGCCCTTTTCAGTTAGGCCAAAGAACAGATGCATTTTCTGAGTCCTTTGATGCACTGAATCTTGTTATTATCTTTACAAATGCTCAGTGCATCAGGAACACAACAGGGATCTGATTATTTTCCCCAGGAACAATCAAGGGATTAGTGGAATATAGACGGAGATTGAATCTGCATGGAAAATTGTCCATGCTGTGTTCTATTAGAAGGTGCTGCTGTGCAAAATTTGTTGCTAATCATGTGGCAAAATTACAAGAGACTGCAGAAAGAAGAAACTAGTAAACAGAATAATAAAAGTAATTTTAATTATTAAACTTCAGTGTTATAAATTATCTGCCATTCATCACTGCCACAAATAAGTATAAAAAATGGAAAAAATCCATATGCTCCATGCTCTCTAATTTAATTTTGCATAATAAATTAGTGTAATGTAGAATGTTTAAAAATATGAATAATCACCAAATTACTATCCAGTTTCAACAGGCAGTGTCTAAATTTTAATACAGACAGCTATTACAGTTAACCTATGCTTTATGTTGACTGAAGCACAATAAAATGTTGAATGGGTATTATAGACACAGTTCCAGTTATCAGCCTCTAATGATGCTAAGTGATGAATTGCTACATCTTTAATAGAACAATAAGAATCCAGGGTTTTCATTATCTTTCTCAGAATATTTTGCATGCCCACTATTGTTCTTCCAATTAGTCAATAACAAAGAGGATCTGTTTGAAAAGATATAGCAGATGATGAGTCATAGGTGACAGGTAATTCTCCCCACGCTGCCTGGGAAGAAATGACTTCTTGATGTTAGTTATGGTTGTTTTCCATCATTTTTTTCAAGGCAGTAAGGTGTTGCTGTCCCTTTAGCACAAAAGTGTTTTCACTAAATAAATGCAGATGATGTAAGCACAATGAAACACTTGCTCCAAAAGCTTCCAGGTCCCTATTGATCTAGATTTGTAACTTTCTATTGCTATTAGTGAATACCCTTCTGATTTAAACCTTATTATTCATATTCCTGCAAAGTGGTAAAACTCGTGTCAATAAACATCTGTTTAATTACTTCCTTAGATACTTTATTGTTCATAAACAAACAACAGGGAATATACTAGTTCATCATAAAGTAAATTATTTCATAACTATCATTATCCTGCTCACAAATGCACAGGGTTACAAAGACTATTCACAGGGGTTGAAAGGAGAAAAATACAAATATAAAAATATACAAATGTTTGGTATTGCAAAAATGATAGATTAAATTGAATGAGCCAGAGGCCTCTTCCAATACTTGTAATCATGGCATTCCGTTCAAAGGATGTATTGCTACGGGACAGTATTTCCCCCCAAAATAGTTCAGATGGAACTCCTGTGGCAGAATACAGCCTTCAGCAAATTATTGCCATTTGCTTTTTTCCTTTCTCTCAAAATGGCTCTCATGCTAGAGATTCTTTTTACTTCTTGTTAACCAAAGGTTTTTGATCTTACTGAGACAAAACATATGAGTTCATTGTAATGCTGTCACTAAGCTCTTGTCAATATTCAGACTAAAATCTAACAAGTTATTCACAGAATACAGAGCACCAGTTAAATATTTCATTGACTGCAGAGTACAATTTGTCAGAACATAAAGTGAATCAACAAAAGGGATAAACTGTACCATCTCAATTTCCAAGACAGTTTTTTGCACTAGTTTCAGTGGTTTATGACTACTACAAACCCCATTTGTAGTTGGTTCTTATCTTCCCTACTGACTTCAGTGTCCACTCCAAACTATTGTTTAAGAGTTCACACAGAAGTTTATCTTATTTTACTCAGATTAAATCAGAATAAACAAAATTTCTCAATGAACTGAGAGACAACTATAAAATATTCCAGAAGGACTAAATGGCTTATCAATGGCAGATGATATTCAGTGTAAATGTAAAATTACAGGTGTGGGGAGGAAGAGACTTATTTTCTTACATAAAATAATGAACGCTGTGCTAACAAACACAAAGTGTTTGGAGTAATGACAAATGACTGAATGAAAATAGCTCAGGTCTTGGTAGGATTCAAAATTCAAATCAAATATTGCAAATTATTAGGAAAGGAATAGAGAACTAACCAGAAAAGACCACTATGCTGCTGTATAAATTCATGATCAGCAAAGTTGGTCACAGGTTTTTAGTGACAGCTAGTTGATGGTGGACAATTAAATAGGCTGGGAATTTTCACTAGGAATTCTATAGAAATAATCAATGCCATGAAGGAGAATGACAGGGAGAGACTGCTAAGGCTCCTAAGACTGCTAGACCCTTCCACTAAAAGGGCAAGTGACCATCAAATTACATCACTGAAAACCAAGTCCAAACCCTAGAGATGGAATTAATTTCCACAGGAAGTTGTGTAAACTACTAGAAATACCTGCAAGATTATGTTTCTATTTGAACTATAAAATACATAGGAAAATCTCCAAATGGAAAATTGTCAGAAGCTGAGAGAATATTACTATTATATATATAATTCTATTATATAGAATTATATATATAGTTCTATTCTTTTCCTTCTCTAGATGAACTGGACCAGTTGGCTTGTGTTTTTTTTCTGTAATATTTGGCTTCTAAGACAGGTCCTTTTAGAGTTCTTTAGAGATTTTTTGATTTTGATGTGTCAATATTATTAAATGGAATCAGTCATCTTGGAAAGAAGGATATGATATTGGTACTCACCTTCAAAATAGAGGCAGGAATTCCCCTGTTGGCCATAGCCCTGCCCTTTATGACATTTCCAGAGTGCCCAGCTCTTTATCTTCCTCTTTGTGTTTCTCCCTCTCCTCATATTTTTAAATGAAGGAACCTGAGGCAAAGCTTTGATTTTCCTGAATCCTTCTTTATCTTCCCATGAGTTTTCCCTATGGGAGTCAAGCACATTGCACTTACCTTATTATTTCATTTGAAATAACCTGAGCTGGATTTATGTACACCTTGAAATGTACTCTGCTTGCTCCCTCAACACTGCTGGGCAGAAATAATATAGCAGTGTGCTGCAGGGAGGCAAATGACTTAGGCTGTGAATAAAACAAATTGTATTAACCCAGGGGCACAGCGAAGAGCGTTGTTTTAATTACTACAGAAAGGAGGAAAGGAGTGTACAGGAATGATTTACAGTAGGGCAGTCTTACAAACATTGCGGTCGAGAACACAAGGTGGTGCTATTTACGCTTAACAGAGCGGATGTACAGCGCTCAGTCTCTCCTGCTGGCATTAGCCATTCCCCCCATCAGCTTCCTATGGCTTTGGACTAGGTTGGAAGAGCAACTGAGCCCCATTGTCCTCCAGATGTGCAGGTACTAGCTATGAGGGGACATTTCCTTGGCAACAGCTAGGTAGCCAAGGAGTTCAGCTTGACTGGAAGGGCGTGTTAATTTGTCCTTGTCATCTCTGGAAGGCAGGACAGCAGCACTAGATGTTTTGGTTTACCAAGTACCACAGGGAAATTTGGTATTATAAGAAATGACACACTTGGCTGTTTCAGGATAGAAGGAAGTTAGAAGCTAAAGCAGCAAGTACTGACTCTTTACTATTCCCCAGATTAAAGAACTGCCTTAGCAGGATTGAGGATACCAGGTGGTGTGGTAGACAGCTGATATTTTGCTTTTTTACCAGCTTGCTCTGTGAAATCAGGTTGTGCTTTCAGCTGTAATTAAGCAAGGTCATTATCAAGCATAAAATAACAGCTTCTATTCAGCTGGGTGAATCACTTTGAAATTCTCCATGGATGGTAGATCTCCCACTGCAAATACTTTGTTGAAAAACTGAGGAAATAATTGTCCAAAGAAAAAGTGAAATATTATTGTGAGTGTTGCTTGGAGGGGAATGGGATATTACTAAAAGGTGATTGTTTCACTGAACATAAGAATGATGAAATCCTTGCATTTATCAAACGTTTTTTTTTTTTTTTTGAGTGTTGTTTGGGTTTATAGATTGTGGGTTTTTTTCAAATAGTTTTTATGTCTTCAGCTTGTTTCTAGCTCTTTGCTTCACAAGACAGTTCTGTTGCAGTCAATATTTTTTTCCTATCTGTGACATTTCCATTCTGAAAAGAGAAGTGCTGGAAGATTTATTTGGTTTGCATGGCCAGAATTTTTTAGCTGTGGGTGGGATGGTCGTGGTGGTTGGTGGGGGGTTGAAGGAGTGGTATCTATGAGAAGTTGCTGGAAGTTTTCCTCGTGTCCAACTAAACCAGTGACACCTGCTCTGATGGCCAAGGCCAAGCCCATCGGTGATGGTGGTAGCACATCTGGGATAACAGATTTAAGAGAGAGGGTAAAAGAGCTGTGCAACTGCAGCCCAAGAGAGGAGAATGCAGGAGAAACATCTTTGCAGACATCAAGGTCATTACAAAAGAAGGGGGTGGGTGTGCTCCAGGCACTGGAGCAGATTCCCCTGCAGCCCCTGGTGCAGACTGTGGTGAGGGAAGTGTGGTACTGCAGCCCATGGAGGACCCTAGACATGCAGAGATCCACCCCTGCCAGATCAGGTGGATGCACCTGAAGGAGGCTGTGATCCCAAGGGAGGCCCATGCTGGAGCAAGCTCCTGGCTGGATCTGTGACCCATGAAGAGAGGAACCCATAATGAAGCAGGCTTGCTGGCAGGATTTATAACATCATAGAGGACCCACACTGGAGCTGCCCCTTCCTGAAGAGATGCACTCCATAGAAAGGGCTCACCCTGGAGCAGTTCACAAAGAATTGCAGCCCGTTCACAAGGACTCACACAAGTAATTTCTAGAAGATTGTCTCTTGTGAGACAATCACTCAGAAGCAGGGGAGGGGTGTTACAAGTCCTCCCGCTGAGGAGGATGGGCAGTGGATGAACTGACTGCAACTCTCATTCCACTTTCCTACTGCAGGGGAGGAGGTAGAGAATTCAAGAATTAATTTAAGCCTGTCAAGGCAGGACGTGTGATAGGAAAGTGCCTTTGAGATTTGGGTTAATTCTCATTGTTTTACTCTGATTTGTTTGTTAATAAATTAAACTGATTTTCTCAAGTTGGGAAATATGATGGCAACCGTCTCTCTCTGTCATTTCAGCCCATGAACATTGTGTTATATTTTTTCTCCCTTGTCCATCTGAGGAGGGGAATGATACATCTGCTTGGGTGAGTACCCACAGAAGTTTAGGACTTGCCTTCAGAATGGATGGGTTATTTCAAATACTGTCCCAGAAGATAGCTTCTTGCTTCTTGATTCTTGACAGCACTAGGAAACTGAAATTATTTCTGGAAAATTCTGAAAATAGAAAATCCCATTTACTTTAGCATGTGTGTAGAAAGTTTTCCTCCTTTACAACAAAGATGAAAAAAGGCCACATAATAATTTACAGATTTTTTTTTTTTTTTTTTAAGGGGGTTGTCCTGACAGCTGCTGCAAGTAATTCCTGCTTACCATTTATTTTCAAGAAGCTAACAGATTAAACTAACTGGTTATGAGAACCATGGTCTACTTGTATGCAGTTATGCTTTGTGGAGTTAAACAAACCATGTGAGTTCAGATTTTAATTAAACTCTGAAAAATTAATGTTTCTGAAGTATAATGGAATTATCAATATCCAAATTATTTTCAAGCATAAGTTCATGTTTGTATTTTTTTATCTCATTTGAATAGCTTACTGTTCTAACTGGTCATCTCTTTCAGGAACTTAATCTTCTATGTGAGAAAGTAAGAGTTAAGGACTGTTGTAGGTATCTTTCTTTAACATAATTAAAGTAGTAGCATTTCAAGAACAATCTACATCTTTATTCAAGGTGCATGTCTCTTCAAGAGTGTGATTATGTTAGTTTGCAAGGGCTATTTAATGACAGAATATGTTGAAGGAATTTAATTATAGTTAAACAAGTTGTTTTCAATCTTCAGGAATTATGAAATGATGCAGAGGGGAATAATTTTTCTCCATGGAGTTATGACTAAAAATGGTGGAAGACCAAGACAAGGCATATCAAAGAACCATAAGCAGCAACATATTTAATCCCAAACTGTTTAGTATATTCTTTCATATTGAAAGATACATCATGTTTCACCCATAAGAAAATTTTACATTTGTTTCATACTTGTTCATTTGCTTCAGGTGAGAGTAGTCTAAGAGAGAAGTGTCCTTG
Organism: Certhia americana; assembly: GCA_018697195.1. Lineage (NCBI taxonomy): Eukaryota > Metazoa > Chordata > Aves > Passeriformes > Certhiidae > Certhia > Certhia americana. The sequence continues at coordinate 35,819,072 of CM031859.1, forward strand.
GTTCACTGTAATTGGAAAGCCTCATGTCAAAGATCTTGTTGTAATAAAACAAAATTTATCTCATGTACTGTGCTTATTTGGAAATTGCAATAAATAAATGGAAAGATTTATTGCTGCTACACAATATTTGTATTATCCATGACAAAACAGTTCATAAATAGAATCAAAGTATTATATAATATTTTCCAGATGTTTTGTATATGTTATGTAATGGCAAATCTCACATTTAAAGGATGCAGCATGGTGTCCTCCGTGGTTTGGCTGAGCAAATTTTTTGTCGCTTTCCTGTGCACAGAAAATGTGGTTGGATGAGTTTCTCTCTTTGGGCAAACCTGTCTTGAAAGGCAAAATCAAATTTTAATTCTGCATAATGGATCACGTCCTGTAGAATGTGTACTACTTAGTGCCATAGGAGACTATGGTTTCTGCTATGTAAAACATCAGTTATTCTTTTCCTCCTAACTTGTTTTATTTTTGCTTATGTAAGTCCTGTCCTGCTGCAAGACAACCCAAACTATACCTATATGCATTTTAATTGTGGGTTTTCTCCATTCTATAAATTGTAGGGGAGTCCATAAAAGTTTTCTCAAATGCAACTCTTAATACTTGTCTGAATTCTCCCATTCAGCACCTGAAGGAATGTTTTTTTCTAATGAATAGAGGTGCAAATTTACTTTCTTGACTCCAAGAGGATACAAGAGATATATCCAAGATACAGAGAGAATGCAAGCATCTCCTAGTAATTCAGCATCCTAATGGAGGCTGAGAGACAGAAAAGGGGTTTTGCCCTTCTGTAAGATGATCACAGATATTCTGCTCTGAGATGTATTATTACATATAATTTAAAAATAATTCAGTTTCTCACCTCACATCAACCTATATAGCCCTAAAAAATAAAATAGTTAACAGAGTAGTATTTTTCCAACTTGCTGCACTCACTTGAGCTGTTCTGTGTGTGTGGAAGGATTATAATCCATGAGAGAAAATTTCACTCTTTCCAGTAAAAGAAAGATAGTATGGACAATGGTGGAAAACTATTTCTGCATAATTCCGAGCTCTGTGAAACAGATTCTTATCTATCTGTGTTCCTGTCTCAGGGCACTACTGAAGAGGTGTGTGATTTCTACTTCCCATTTTGTACAGTTCCAAACACTACCAGTCTAGACTCTCTTCATTCATTTCAGCTGTTCTTGGACAGGTCCTTTTAAACTTCTTTTTTAAATATCAGGATTCTTTTTTTTTCTGCCTTGAATGCAACAATTTATTTATCCAATATTATATAATTGACTTTGAACTGTCATTATTATGCTAAAGCAAGAGGTTATACTTATAACCTCTTCTTATGGTTGGTTATAGTTGGAAGAAGAAAACCCAAACACCAACCAAATCTTTGCTTTACAGGTTCCTCCCAGAAAAAGACAAAACATCCCACAAATCATCCAGCTGCTCTATCTATACACCAGGAAATAGCAGAGAGGATTGCTCTTGATCTGGAGCCATACCACATTGTAGAGATTATGGGCTTGCCGAATTTTGAGGATACATTACTCTTTCCCAAGAAAAAGACTCTTTTATGCAATTGCTATGTTTTTTATTTATGGTAACTTACTGATCAAAGTAAGGAATGCCTTCAGAGAAACAAATAGTCTTGCAAGAAACTAAATCAACTGCATATCTTTTACTCACAGCACACAGACCTTTCTTTGATTCTGTGATGAGAAGGGGGCATACATATTCAAAACATTGCTTCTGGGCCTGTTATCATCATCACTACCACCACAACCACTAAGCAGGGACTCTGGCAGCAAAAGCAAAACCAAGTTGCATATTTCTCTCAAATTCAAACAGCTGAGAATATTTAAAACAGATCAAAAAGTGAGGGATATTGAGTTCACTAACATCTGCTGTTTCTTCCAATACTGTTACTTGATCATCTTGTTTTCTGGTGGTGATTGGCAGGCATCAGATACATGTGCTATGTCAACCTCTACTTTGGTTAGAGTGAAGCAGGAATAACACAGACCCACGAAACAACAGCAAAACACCTTTGTAACACAGGAAACAATGCTCACTGGAATACATCATCACAGAAAACAGGTAGAAGACTTTCTGGTTAATCATCAGATCAGACAGCATTCATTCATCATTATATTGAGAAACATTTGCCTTTACTTGGTCTTCTGTGAAAGAGGTTGACTTACCATTTTCATATGTTGATAAATTAAGTCAGTGTTGGAGCACGTTACCCAGTGAGGTGCCTCTCAACTTAAATCACGCTACCAATTTAACCACAAAAAAAAGAGCTCAAAATATCAAAAAAAACAAAGTACTGAACATGAAAAATCCTGTATCAGAATAGAGTCTCTATCTTGCATGGAAATAGGCCATACTAATTCCCTTTGTAAATAATATGTGAATATAAAATTACATACAAAGAAGAAAAAAGCACTGTCTCTCAAAATCTATTTGTGACAAAAAAAGAAAGGAAAACCTTTCTGTTTGGTTTTCAATCATCATTCTATGGTAAGCACATAGCTTTCTGAATTCTCCTAATTTCATTTGCAATCAGATGGGTACAGCAGTTTCCTTTGGAAAGAAGGCAGTTTTTCTCATATTTTTGGTAAAAAAGGTTTCCTTCCAGTCTAAAATTGTCTGAGAGTTTTAGTCTAATCAAGTATAGTATTTGGTCAAAAGCAAAAGGTGAACACTTCCAGTGGACTACACATCCTCCCTTGTTTTAATTATCCAACTGAGGGTAAACTGTTTTCAAGACTTTTTTGCTTTCTTCTTTAAATACAAGTAGTTAATTTAGACAACATGACTCTATTACACAACATCTTTTTGAAAATTAGATAAACCAAGTCCCACATTAAACGTCTGTATAGGATCCTTGACTTTATAGGCAGATGTAGGATTTTTTTTCCTTTTTTTTTTTTTTTGAATACCTGGAATTAGAATTGTAAGCTTAAACAAACTCAAAGCTTCCTGTAAAATCCTTACATATGAATATTAACACTTTCTCAGCCTTAAGGCTAAGATGAGCTAAGTGGTACATGGGCTATTACTTTAATTATCCTGACTTGCTGTGATTATCTCAGACTGTTAATCATGGCCCAACAAGATTCATACGACTCACATGTAAATAGATCCCCCTGCTCTAAGTGAAAGCATGTATCTGCATACATAACACCCTTGCTCCATGAGGAATTACTGCTTTTCCTATCCTAGAGTAATTTTTTATGGCTTACCTACATGAGCAGGCTCTCTGACAGGTGTATATGTAGCACTTTTAAAAACAGATGTGCTCCTGATATATATTTAATATTACAAATACCTGCTTGTGCTAAAAGCAAACAAGACTTTTTTTAACCTTGCTAGTACGCTACACTTGACACACTTTAAGATAGAAAATTTTGACTCACAAACATTCTTGAATCACCAAGTCTTATTTTCTAAGTACCTTGAAGGTGATTTCAAAGGTAATTTGAAAGCATGATATGACGGTATTGGAGTGTGTCTGAGGGTCACTGAGTATTGGAACAGGTTGCCTAGAAAGGTTGTGACATATCCCTCACTGGAGGTTTTTAAAAGCCCTCTGGACATAATCCAGAGTAACATCATCTATGACACCCTGCCTCAACAAGGAGGTTGGACCAGATAAACCCCCAATGCTTCCTTCCAACCTTAATCTCTCTGTGGTTCTGTGGAGGGGAGGAGGTGACCAGCAGAAAATTTGGTACTTATGGTGATGATGAGGCGAAAAGACTCAGCTCAGCTTGCTTTCATTTCAAGATGAATTACAATAATTTAATTTGAAAAATTTAAATATATCCTTACATGTGAGCTCAGCACATCCAGGTAGGCTCCAAGACACAAATATGAAGCCACATACAAGTGTATTTAAATAGAGGATAAATTTCAAGTTTGCATTTAGATAAATATTTTAAACCTGCCAAACTCTGGTAACAATAATATAAATTTATCATAGGCTGTATATATTTAAACCACATATGCTTACAAGATCATCAAAAATTTAATAAAGCTGACAAAGCAAGTTCATTAAGTTAATGAAGCACTTAAATACCAGCCTTGCATCCACTTTTGCTTTCTTAATCATCTTCTTGAATTAGATAATTGAACCAGAAGGGTGGCCACTTGCAGCCTTCAAACCAACTGGTGAATTCTCATCCAGATTAGGATTATAACCATAATGCTTCTGTTCTAATGATTACACATCCAAGCTAAATTTGGTGCCTTTGGGGATGGTTTGAAAGCATCTAGAAAAGCACTAGATTTAACCTAACTGGATCCTAACATGGAAAGCATCCCGTGTAGTTGATCTAAAATGCATATGAACAATTTTTGATATCAGGCAGGAGAACTGACTTGGGTAAAGCTGAACTTCTTCACAGACTACAGCAAACTCTTGAGCCAAACTCTTGAGATGGTGTGATGTCTTCCTGATTCACTTTACAAAGAGTCAAGACTGATGTGCTGAAAGGCATTGGGACAGATTATAAAGTGGAGAAGGTAGAGACTGAATCAGGGCAACTCAGGGATGATCTCAGTCAGAGGCTGCTCTCCCATCTGGACTTCGGTGGAATACTATCTGTAAAGTATCACTTTCTGCTGCAGAAACTCAAGAATGAGAGTGGTAATGCAGGTATTGCCTTACATTGGAGCGTATTCCATCCAAAAGAGGTGTTCCCACAACACCATGCGTAAAAATATGAGCCTGCCTTTAAAAATCAAATAAACCAAACAGACAGAAGCAAGAAACTTGTTATGTGAAGAAAAAGTTTCAAATTTAGTCAGGTTAAAAAATGCTCGAGTCACCATGTTCTGGATACTTTCAAAGAAAGAAGTAAATTAAATAGTAAATTCTTGTTATACTCCATTTGATTTACTTAGCATGACAAAAAAGCTTTAGTGAAAAAAACATTTATTTCATTCAATTTACATTTTCTTGTGAAGTCATCACAGACAGATTAATGAAATTCAGAGCTACAAAGTAAGGATTTTCTGATCTTTACCCTTAATAAAGTCTTAGTCTGAATATTATTCTTTTAGCAGTCTCAGCAAAAAGGCAAATGTGTGTGCTTGTGTATGTTTATGCACTTATGTATACCAATGTGTGTGTGTGTTTATATATATATCCAGCTCTGAACAACTTGTTAAGTTCACACAATGCCTATTTGTCTTTTTGTGGGGTCTATGACAGTACTGCTATTTAAAGTTTCTCAGCCAAAGGCCAAAAACTTTGCTCATGGGCTTTAGATAGATGTACAACGTGATTACGGAAGGACTTCAGAGGACAAGTGCACAAGAAAAGTAGGTCAGATAGAAAGAAAAAAAAAATAGATAAGGGACTAGAAAGAGATATTCTGAAGACTTTTTTCCTAAGAGGTTGTTTCAATGTGAGTCTTGTCAGATGCTTCAAGTTTGAAATTTGCATTATCACAGTCTTTAAGAGCTTATTTAAAGTCTGAATACATTAAGAAACTTGACAGCAATGATCGAAGCACAAAATATTTCCCCAGTATTAATGACTAGCCTAAATCTCTATACCTTGGGCAATGAACGTCTTCTAGCAGATCATTAATCCCTTCAAAATACCCTGTCCTGAGGTCATTAAGAATTGAAAACTGGAAAAATAAAATAAAATATGCATATGCTTTTTTTTTTTTTTTTTTAATCTATAGAATTTAATTACAATGTATAGAACAGGCCTGAAAAATTATTCCCTTAAGTGTTAGACAATCAGATTGACAGAATTATCTCTCTAAATGATATTAACATTATAATATATGTGTGTAAATATAACTTTAATAATGAAAAAAATATTAAAAGTATATTTCAAATATAAAACACACACTAAAACTTACTTAAATCTAAGTAGACCTGTAGGTTTAACATAAGAATTGAAAGTAGATTGTGGAAACATAGATTCAAGCTGTTGATAAGTCAAATATATCAGTCATATGAATTAAGCAGAAGGTAAAGAAAGAAAGGTGTTGTTGTTGCAAAATATCTTTGTATTCTATTTTTATATTCAGCCTGCTTTAAATATTTATTTTCTTGGAATTGCAATGCGGGTGGTTGGATTTTGAAGTTTCTACTTACCATTCTTTACAGGTGCTTCAGCTAAAGACATGGCAATTTATTTCCCATGCTGAAGTATGCTGAACCTGTTTACTTGTCTCCATCAGTGAAAAGGAGGACATATGAAGTATAAATCTACACTGCAGTACTCCTGTTAGGTAAGGTGATACCCATTTTGAGCCTAGGCTTAAACATTCCTGAAACTGTTTCTCTAAATCTTGCTTATACAGATGACATTATTCACCAGCTATAAGGAAAGAATTGGATGGTTACTTCCTGAAAAAGTGTGATGCTTCAAGTGGATGGCATGAAATAAGAAGTGCTTCCTCCATATGACCTACAGATCTGAGTTTGAATTGGGTTTAACAATTTGCATATTGAAAAAGTTTTGATGAAAGCAACTTTTATTTTAACCAGGAAACTGGAAATTGTGTTCAGAGAACTGGATATTTTTTTGGTTCAGAGGAGGAAAAAAAAAGAAATAAACTGGTTAAAAGCTATTTCAACAATTTTCAAATCATGCATTGTTTTCTTTGATTTAAATTTACTGCTGCATTTTAATGACAGATAATGCAACAGAAAATGAAAACACAGTTACTACAAAAGAAATCTACAATTTTTTTAATAAAAATTCTATCACTATTTGATAAAACAATTTGTACTAGTCATATGATGTCATTGTCAACATCTTCAGAGATCATTTGGACATAGGATGGAAGGGATACTATGCAAGTTCACAGATGATACAAAACTGTGAGGAGCTGTTGACTCCCTCCAAGGCAGAAAGACCCTGACATATTAGAGGGCTGGGTAGTCACTCATTTTCAGGTTTTATAAAAATATTTTTTTCTCTCTGTTTTTCACCACGGCCGTTCGAAAAAACCCAAGAACATTCAAATCTTTTTTCTCCCCAGCTGGAGTTTGAAGAAATGGTCACGAGCCATCTCTTCTGATGTTTCATTAATTGTTTATTCTTTCTTATCTTTAACATTCTTTCTCCTGACCATCAGAGTTCTGCACTGAAGGTCAGTCCCAGGCACAAAAGCCCAGGCACACTCCCACCCACACAGCTTGGTGTGTACTTTTATATTAGAACCCACTTATGCAATATTTATACAAAATCACCAATAACTATCATTCATGTTAGAAAGTTGGACTCTACTCTAAGCCAACCATAATGTGCCACCTCCACAGCAGAAAATGGGGCAGAGAAAGAAGAAGAAGAAGAAGAAGAAGGAAGAAGCCCAGAAGCCATGAGGCTCCTCCATCTTCCCTTCCCTGCTTACCATCCTAAAAACCCCATATATCTAAAATTCTCACCCTGTGATAAACCTACACACTATGCTACTATCTATTACACACTCTTGAAAGTTCTTGCTTCATCCCAGAGCTTAAAAAGCCCTTTTTTCCATGTACAAAGGTTAAAAACATTGTTTGTCAGAGATTTTAAAATCCCTTAAACATGCAAAGAAATATTTCTCAGAATGCTCAGTTCCCACAACTCACATATGAAGTTGAAAAAGAGAAAGTAGTGGATTCTGCACCTGGGATGGGGCAACTCTGGATGTGCAGACAGAGCAGGGAATGAGGGGTTGGAGAGCAGCGCTTATAAAAAGGGATCTGGGGGTCCTAGTCAATGACAAGTTGAACATGATCCAGGAATGCCCTGGCAGCCAGGAGGGCCAACCCTGCTGTTGTCAGCTGGGCAAGGGAGGGGATTGTCCTGCTCAGCTCTGCGCTGAGTCAGCCTTACCTCGAGTGCTGGGGGCAGTTTTGGGTGCCACAATACAATAAAGACATTAAACTATTGGAGAGGGTCCAAAGTAGGGCAGCAAAAATGATGAAGGACCTCAAGGGGAAGCTGTGTAAGGAGGGGCTGAGGTCACTTGGTCTGTTCAAGCCTGGACAAAACCAAGGGGAGACCTCACCACAGTTACAACTTTCTCATGGGAGGAAGAGAGGGGCAGGCACTTATTTCTTCACTCCATGACCAGTGAGAGGACCCAAGGGAATGCCTTGAAGTTGTGTCAGGGAAGGTTTAGATTGGATACCAGGAAAATGCTCTTTACCCAGAGAGGGGTTGGGCACTGGAACAGGCTCCCTAGGCAAGTGGTCACAGCACCCAACTGGTGGAGTTCAAGCAGCATTTGGGCAATATTCAGGCACATAGTGTGGCTCCTGGGGTTGGTGATTTGCAGGGTCAGGAACTGGAGACAATGATCCTTATGGATCCCTTCCAACTTGGCATATTCTGTGATTATAATATGAATTCATTGCTTTGTGTGTGTCGGTACAGTTGCACAAGATTTAACTGGTTCTCATGTTCTTGGGCAGCTTAGAAATATTTTCCTTGGAGTGGCAGAAACTTAAAACATACTAAAATAATTTTTCATGTACTTTATAACATTTAAGTGAAGATTGATTCTAAATCAAATTTTAACTGACTTAGTAAATACTCTATTTTCAATTTTTAAAAAGATATATTTCTTTTTTTCTGTGTAGATAGGTAAATATTGACTAATCCAATTCCATAATTTTAATTATCATTCAGCTGATATTTTTCATATACACCACTTCAAAAATAAAAATGTTAGGAGTCTGGTGTAACATGATAAATCTATTACATGGAAATTCCTTTTGCAAGGTTGGACTTTTTCTTCTTCATTGAAGAAAACTTCCAATAACCAAAGCATTGAATGATGCAAAACTTGTGTAATTAGGTCAAAGAAATTCAATGAATGATATGTATTAGGAAGGCTGATAAGTATCATATGCATCTCATTGTTTGGGCATTTTGTCAATAGTAGGACTTCAAAATAAGTTTCTGCTGGCAATTTTTTTTTTTTTTTTTTTTTAATTATAGTTTCTTTTTGTGGTCCTGATGATAGCTTTTCCACCCAATGATTTTTTTTCAAGTGGCAGTGAAACACTATTTCAAATCTGATAAACCTGAAAGGTTGTACTGCACTTAAGATTGAAGATCTTTTTTTCATGAAGTGAGAGAGAAATTACAGGAGAATCAATGTGTTGTGAAAAGATATTCTGGGGAATCTTACTGATTATTTGTTTGATATTTGGTCATTTATCTCTCAAAATCATCCCAAAAGAACTGGTATAGTGGTAAAACTCTCTGTTTACCCATGCATTTCTGTGTGTATGTTATACAGATATACATATCATACATACACAGCTCTACATGTTTCTTAAACATATTCATAAACATTCTTCATATTGAGAATTATTTGGAATGATATTTCACTGCAGTGTTTGTGCTCTTTCACAAGCCAACTTATTTTCCAGATTTTCCAACTTCATTTATTCATTTTTTATTCTCTTTTGCATGGACTCTGAACATAATCATAATTTTTATTTACTTTCCTCATTTTGAAGATACCTGGAAAGATTAATTAATGCTATTTCAAGTTACTTGAAGTAACTTCAAGTAACTGTTGGCTTTCAAAAATTGTCTGCAATATATGTAATTGTAGAAAATCTGGCATGTCCTTTGGCAAATAGAACTATTTATTTACTACAAAGTCAATGTATTTCAGGAATGATCTATGTTGGGTTTTATGTTTATGAAGTAATTGCTGACAAATCCTGTACAGATGAATAGGCTTAAAATCAAGAGTCAGCTGAGATCCCAGAGGATAAATAGATACATGGCTCCAGCATGGTGATATCCAAACACAGCTGAGGGGCGCAGCTGAATAGGGAAGGCAACAAAGCCTATGACACTGTCAAGAATAAAAATATTAAAACTGCCACTAAATAACAGCCTGAACAACACAAGAGGGATAAGATTATGAATTCATTATTTTAGTAAGGCTTTAAAATCTTCTGATGGTTCATCAAAATGATGTAATTACAGAGTCACAGATTGTAAGGCTTGAAGGGATATCCAGAGGTCACCTGGTCCAGCTCCCTTCTCAAAGCAGGTTTAATCCAAGCAAGATGCAAAACACCTCCCAAGACAGAAATTCTTCTACCTCTCTGGGCAGCTTGCTACAGGATTTAACTGCTCTAATGGTTAAAAAATAAAAGCAATAATAACAAAAAAATCATAATGCATAACTAAATTTCCCATGTTCCAAGAAATAATGACTTTTATGTCACCAGGATTTTGTTGCTTTTATTCCACACTATTTTGTAGGACTTTTTTTCTGTTGTAATGCTAGAAAATCATGCATTGTGATATTTGTGTCTCCAATAAATTTAAAAATGTCCCTCTCATATCAACAGAGGTATAAAAATACAGCTTTGCAAATGAAAAACACTTTGTTCCCTTCATCACTCAGACATCTACACACCTATCTTGCAACATGTTGTTCACATTTTGTGATCTTGTAAAAATGTCTGAGTATTATGTGAGCATCACCAAAGTGTCTCTCTCAAACTTGGAAGGCTTTCTTACCCCGTTCCTTGCCAGCTTTTTAGATTTTTTGCTTTATATGATGGGCTATAATTTCATTTTTAAATTAAATAAACATTATTTTAATCAATTAAATTTTTCTACTCCAAAGAAAAACAATTATTTAATTAAACCTTTGGTAATGGTAAGGCAAACTTATGTGCATTCAGGTTACAGCAAGGCTTTCTTCCAGATTCGGCAACATTATTTTTCTTTGTTGGAAAGATTTTTCCTTCAACCTATCACTCCAGGTGCAGCCTTCAGAAGGCATTTAGTACATAGAAACAGAGGATTTTACACTGCATCCTTCTATCTCAGTGAGAAAAGGTATTTCTCAGCCTTCAATAATCTGTAGAGAAACAGCAAAAATTTTGGACATGTTTTCTGCCTACCTCTAAGTCATTCCTTGACAATTCAAGGCACAGCATAAGTCCATTAAATTCAAGGTGTAAATAGCCCTGCACAAAAGAATAAAGGAGATTTATATTTGCATTATTTCAATTTACATAAACATAAAAGAATTATGTTCAGGGTCCAGATCACTACTATTTCTAGGATGTACAAAGCACACATTAGTCAAGGAAAAAATTGTTAATGTTTTTGCTGCAGCTGTTTTAGAAAAAGACTGGAATATAAGAGAATGTTAACATTTTGCTTAAAGATATTATGATGCAGAACACATTCAGAATTTTTTGCCAACTGTTTTCCAAACTTAAGTAACTCAGTGGATGAAGAACAAGAAATCAAAATTTTGCATGCATACACACACGCACATGCACACATACATATACAGAAATCCTTATATATTTAAATATCACTGGAAATATCACTATGCAAATATGAATACAAGTTACATATGTAGGGGTATATGTGCATGTGTGCATTAATTGTTTTTTTAATTTTATGTCCCTATATGCATGGGTAGCCATATATGTATACAGAGTTTGACTATGAGAGTGAGCATACACATTCCCTGATATTTATATTCAGAATTAATTTACAGATTTATGGATTCTTAACTGAAAGAACTACATATGCTGTAATTCCAACTGTGAGTCACTGTGTTGGAAATAAATGCTTAAAGAAAATAGCCTATAAAACAGTTGTATTTAATAGAACATAACTGAAAAATAAAGAGATAACAAGGAACAATGATCCTCCCACACACTTTGGAATATTCCTTTTTAAATTTTTTTTTTTTTTTTGGTAAACAGCAACCTAATCAAAGACAGTCCTGAAGAAACAGTTTATCCTTTGTTGTGGCCCTGAACTTTGACTCAAACAATTCTGCTCTGTAGTCATCTGGTGAACATATGGGTATTGTTCATCCCCTAGATAAATGCAGGCCAAACCCACAGATAATTTTTGTTGTGTTTTAGGACTGCAAGCCAGACAATACTATGACTTGATTCTTCTTCCTGGACTTAGGGTGGTGGGGAGAGATTACTAAGGAGATTGTCAATTGGATTTGTGCAAAGGAAAATTTTTGGACTCAGGTTTAGACTGGATAAACATAGACAGATAGCAGCCCCAAGCTGCCATTAGGTTAGGCTTGAGAGAGCCACAAAGCCTACAGCTCCAGGAATTCTGTACCTGGAATGGTCAGACCACAGAAGCACAGCACTCCTTCTTCCAGAGTTTTGTAATTTGGACCAACAGTGGCACAGGGGGCTTCAGCTGCAGACTCACACTGCACTTATGGTTAGTGGAAGGGTCCAGAGAGCCACAAAATCTGCAGGTCCAGAGGCAGAGAACAGGGAAAAGACGTGCCAAGGTAAGCACAGCACTGCACCAACACTGCTGTCTGCAAACATTTCTAATCTGCACTATCTATGGCAGTGGGCCCCAAGCTGTCATTAAGGTTGGAATAAGGATTCAGAGAACAACAATGCCTACACCTCCAGGGGCACAAGGGTGGAAGAGGCAAGCCAAGCGAAGCACAGCACTGCACCCACATCTTTGCCTTCATAGCTTTCTAATATGGGCTACCTGTGTCCCAAGGTCAAATTATGCTTAGAGTCAAGGTCAGGGCTGGCCTTCAGGTAGCAGCAAAGCTTTACAGCTTTGGGGACAAGAGGGACGGAAAAAAGCATTCCAAAGAGGATCGGCACTGCTCAAATATCTCTGCTTGAAGAAATTGCTGACCTGGGCCACCTATGATGCTGAGAACCTCAGCCTTACTCCCAAGCAACCATTAATGTCAGGATTAGGGTGCAGAGAGCCATGAGACAAACTGCTCCAGGGATGCTGTAGCTGGAATAAGCATGCCAAAGGAAACATGGCCCTGCACCAACATTCCTGCTGTTGGAATCTGGGATTGAGAAATGCATCCTTACACCTAATACCTTATACAATCATAGACTGATACAGTGGTTTTAGGTTGGAAGGGACCTTACAGGTTGTCTAATTCCAACTCTCCTGCCATGGACAGGGATACCTTCCACTCGACTTGATTGCTCAAAGCCCTCTCCAGCCTGACCTTGAACACCTCCATTGAATGGGGGCATCCATAATTTTCTGGGCAGCCTGTTTCAGTACCTCATCACCCTCCTAGTAAAGAATTTCTTCCTAGTATCTAATCTAAATCTACTTTCTTTCAGTTTGAATCCAGTCCCATGTGTCACTACTTTGTAAAAAGTCACTCTCCGTTTTTCTTGACCACTACTTTCAGGTACTGGAAGGCTGCTGTAATGTCTTCCTGGAGCCTTCTTTTCTCCAGGCCAGCTCTCTCATCCTGTCTTCAGTAGAGATGCTGCAGCTTTCTGACAATATTTGTGGGCCTCCTCTAGACTCACTCCAACAGGTCCATGTCCCTCCAATGTTTTGTGCCCCAGGGCTGAGCAAAACCCTCCAGATAAGGTCTCACCAGAGGGGCAGAATCATCTCCCTCAACCTGCTGGTCATAGTGCTTTTTTGCAGCCCAAGATATGGTTGGTTTTCTGGATTACAAGCACAAATTGCTGTTATATTGATAATCTCATTCACTAACATACCCAAATCTTTCTCCCAAGAGCTGCTCTTAATCTGTTCACTGCCCAACCTGTATTTGTGCTTGGGATTGCTCCAGCCAAGTGCAGGACCTTGCACTTGGCTTTGTTGAACTTCATGAGGTTCACATGGTCCTAGTACTTAAGCCTGTCAAGGTCCCTCTGGATGGCATCCCTTCCCTCCAGTGTGTCAACTGCACCATGCCTTGGAGCTCTGTACATCTTAGAAAAAATCACTGAATTTCAAATGATAAAAAAATTATTTACTAGAAACTCAACATTTCTGTTAAAAATCATTTAGCAATGAAGCAAAACATTGCTCTCTGTACTTTTTCTTGCTGAAATGAAGATACTGTAAATTCAGTCTATTTGTTGAAGTTTGTGTGGAATTCAATTCTATGTCATAAAAAGATATCTCTCTATTGTATTTTGATAGTTTCAGCATATATTACTGTCCTTTTGACCCTTCTGATAACAAGGATATGCTCAGACCTTCACCAAAGGAAAAAGACACACAACCGCAAAATATAAAATCAATGTAAAGTGACAGAATGCAATGAAAGCAATTTTGCAGCATCAAAATTTAAATGAGCAGCAGGACTTCTGGATGCTTATCAAAACCAAACCAACTAAGATTTTAAACTGCAACTGTTATTCCCGTATGCACTAAAAATAATGGAATGAGACAAAGTCAGTAAACTCCTGTGTTTACAGGAGAGAAGAACATTTCAGTAGAATTTGCATCCATAACAATTTAGAAGTTGGTTTGATTTTGTGGAGATTTGTTTGTGTTTGTTATTCCATCACATGCACTATGAAGTATAAGTTTTTCTGTGGCTCAGGATGGCATCAGTAGCATCTACATACAATTCTATAAAATCTTTTGCATTATCTAGATATCTAGTGCATGCACTTCAGTTGTTTACATGCCTGACATTACCACCATTTTGCTGTAAGGGCTGAATCAGCTAAATGGGCATTTGCTTACATGGTTGTCTTAACTGTATATAGTCATTTAACCAGCTCTCTTCTTTGAGACCTGGTTGAATGAAATCTGTCTCCAGTGACTTAAAGTGTGGGGTTTTGTGGGTTTTTTTGGTTTTTTTGTGGTTTTGTTTGTTTGTTTGTTTGTTTGTTTGTTTCCCAAATAAAACTCATTTATAGTAACTGAAACTGTTCTATAATCTGCCCCTAAAACAGCCAATTGGGATAAAAAATTTCATGTACTGTGTTGCGGAGGTGTTACTTTTAGTTGTCATACACAAATGTTCCTTGAAGTTCTGTGTTAGAAATGGGAAATATTTATTTTTCACTTTTTTTGGCAATTAAATTGAAAATAAAAAATTATAGTTATTTTGGGGTTTGCTGAATCTGAAAGCTGGAGATAAAAAGATGGAAATTCCTTTTTCTCATGAAGGTTCTCAAATCATACTTACATTTGATTCTAATTCATATCACTGTTCCAAATTTAACAGGATTCTGTCTAAAATAAAAGTCTCTTAGACAAAGCTGATTCACCAAGGTTGGTAATGCTTTAGTATCCAGTTCTTGTCCTTTTTCTAGATACTTTCTGACAAAACATTTTCTCAGGAATCATCTTGGCCTGAGCAGCTGACACAGACTTTAAGTATAAAGAAGTGAATTACATTTCTATTTCTGAGATTTTTTTCTTGTATTCTCCAGTCATTTGATCTGGTCTAGGTAACAGATCTCACTATAAATGATGATAAAAAACTAACAGATAAAAAAGGTAATTAAAACTAAAACCTGGAATGTGTACGGGAAAAAAGGCAACAGCAAATATTTTGTCTGTGGGATCCCACTGAAGTGAAAATAATGGAGCATTTATTCCAATTTGTGGTTGTGGTTGCAGCAGCATGGTAAATATTACTTCCCAAAAGAGACATAGCTGTCCAACACAGATGTTAGATATTTTCAATCTTAGACTGAAAGTGAAACTTCACCAGTTTGGAGACCACAAAAGTAAACCTTGTGCTGTCTAAACTGTGTTACAGACAAGAATATAGAATTCAGGAAAACACAAAATGGAAGCAAAAATAAGAAATATAAAGAAATTCTGGGACCCAGTCTATATTTTCAGAGATTATTTTTGGTTTATTTAATTTTATCAGCTGTTTGAAAGGAGGCAGTCCAAGCAGGGAAAAGCATCAGAAAACAAGCAATCCCAGTTTTCCTGCATCTTGATAAATATACTCAGATACTACTGAATGCTGTTGACTGCTTATTCTTCCTCCTGTTTTCTTTGCCTATGAACATGAACTGTTTTTTAATTTACTTTAATAATTTAAATATAAATGTCTATAAAATTCAATAGTATTTAACAGAAAACTAGTAAAGGCCTGGACAAGTTTTCCACAAAGATATGTAACAGTGTAACTTTATGAGCAAAAGAACATTTTCAAAAAAAGGAAAGGTGGTGTGAAATTAAAGAAAAACCAGCATTGACCAGGCCTGCATATTGTCAGCATAGATTAAACTGAATAAGAGTTCTCAGGAGACAAATGGACAAATGTTGTTATGTCCTTTCCCGTATGAAGGCTCAGCAAGGCAAAACAATTTTTTGAAAAACACAAGTGACTAATGTTGAGTGAGGCAGCAGTTTCATTCCCAGGAGTCTGAGTTAGCACCCAAAATTACATCCAAACAGTGCTTCCCTTTTACTGCCATCCTTGCTAAAGTATTTGAAAGAATCATCTATTCCAAGCAGGCAATTTTGACAGCAACTGATACTGCTTAAATGTATATTAACTCTGTTAAATGGAACTGAATGTAATGCTGGGAAACCTTAATATAGGCCATTAGAAGATGTAAGGAGATAAACTACACATAAGGAGAAAATGCTGTCTCTGGCCATCTGCTTGTCCTGGTAACACACAGAAAATCTGCAATATGCAACAATTCCCTCAACTTACTGAACAGCAGGTGCCCATCTTTTCCTTCAGCTGTCCAAAAACTGTTCCCTTACAACTCTCCCTGTTCTCCCTGAAGGATTCTTTCGTAGTTTTGTAATGCAAATTTAGAATAAGGAGGAACAGGTTCTGTTTGAAGTAGAATTATCTCAATTTACCTGGTAACCAATGGATATAGATCCTTATTCTGTCCTGTGTGAATTCTACTTAAATGAACAATCACTTTTTTCCCCCTAGTGTCACATCTTTTCTAGATGAAAACGACAGCAGTATTTTGCAAACAATATAAAGCACAGGGTGTGAGGACTGTGAATGAGGAATGCAGTTTCCACTGTGCTGTTTTTCTCAATAAATGCTAAACCATAAGTAAAGCAATGAAGTGAACCAGAATAAATTATTTCTTACATCCTTTGCAATCATTTTTGTCTTCACTTAAAGGGGGGTTATTTTTGGTTGGCGTCCTAGGAATGTCAGGCTGAGATGTTACAGATGGAGAGGACAAGACTATTCCAATCAAAAAAAGTCACCATTTAGGGGATCAAAGGTCAGGATATGGCAATGTTGAATTCAACATACAACTGTCTGTCTTTTCTCTATTTATTTTGAATGTCCGTGTTTTTAGTTGGATGCCATATACAATTGTCATACAATTTGAACAGTCTTGTGGCCTGCAGTTAAAATTTAATGCAGTAAATTAAGATTTTTCTGACCGCTAAAATAAGGAATTAAAGCTCCAAATTTACAACCTCATAAAAAAGAAAATATGAATATAAAATTTAGTTGTTAGGCATGTAGTCAAAAACTATGATCTCAGCAGCCACTAAGCAGCCAGTTATATGTTTTTAGCTGCCTCCTCATTCATCCTTATGACCACTGATATAATTTTCATATTCTTCACCACTACATGAACCTCTTGATATTCAGAAAATAAATGGTACCACGCATTTAGTTATGAGGAGTTTGGTCAAATAAGTATGTTCTAGCTATGGATTAATACCAATCAAAACATCAGCAAATCGCAATTGTGAGTGCATTGATTGTGGTGTTTCCACACTGCGCCCTTTGCAGTGTGTTGTAGGTTAGAGCAATCCCTAGAAAAACGTGAGTTTAAAGCTCTCTTTAAACGGATTTTTATGAAAGTGGATTGGTTACTCCGTTCTCCAGGGAAAAAGGCTGTTTAGCCCTTCCATCAAAGTCACTGTGCAGAGTGAGAAAAGCTCATGAGGGCTGTAGGTGTAACATGGTCTTGGTGATGAGGGCACTTATCTGGAAAACAGTGTATTTAAATTCCAAGAGACAGAGAATGGAATTAACCCACTTTTACACCCTAGGGAAATGTTTAATCTCCTACTAAACAAGAAAGGAGAAACAATGCCAGCAAAGGGTTCCAGCAGTCCTTTTTAAAGAAAACCTAAACTGTTATTGCATTTCAACTGACAAGTTGTTGTTCCATAAAGCCCTGCAACAGGCTAAGTTAGGGTTTGGGCATCCTACCTGAACTCCCAGAGAAGGCTCAAATTTTGCACCAATCTGTGCTTGAGTAGCCCAGATCCCTAGCAAAGTCCTACAACTGAAAAACTAGGATGTCTATGAAATTTAGGTACCTCCAGGGCTAAGCACCACAGAGGATTAATTTTGAACAAAGATTTACTTTAAACACCAAAGTTGCAATAAAGGTTATTTTAGAGGCCTACATAAAGTACCTAGTCTCATCCCTAGTGTTTCAGTGTTACAACTTCTCCAAGTATACTATCAGTAATTTCTCTCAGTATTATACAGCTGTTATGAGGATGAAATACAGAGTTGATATACAGAGTTAATGTGATGATAATAGCAGCATCTAGGAATTTAGATAAAAATGATGTGACTAAATGCCACTTAAAATGTTGCACAGTATTAGAGACACATTTTAATACTTATGATTTGTTTCACCCTTAGCAGGTTACATTAATCTCCTTTTCCAATGACCCTGTTTATATCTGACGTGGGCTGTAATTTTAAAACCAGCATCTATTTTCAAGTTCTCTGGCTTCCAAACACTGAAAATTAGAGGCTACTTGTAAGACATAGGCTTTACTTTACATTAAAATGGATGCATGTTGGTTCCATTTGCAATTATGTTTGTGGTTTTTTGGTTGGTTGGGGGGGTTTCGTTTGTTTTGTTTGTTTGTTTGTGTTTTTTGGGTTGGTTTTTTGTTTGTTTGTTTGGGTTTTGTGGTATTTTTTTAGATCCTGTTCCATTTCAGGGACCTAGATGAGCAGCAGAGAGGAAAACTGTTTGCCTTGCATTGTTAACACAGCTCAAGACTGGGTCAGGAGAAATCCTCTGGACAAAAGGGGGATACTGCTTTCCCTGAGAGCAGCTGACCTTGCTCAGCTGGGAGAGGTTTCCAGAGAGTATGATGCATTCTGGAGGAAGTGAGTAGCCAAGTGTGAAGGACGCAGAGCAAGCAGAGGGTCCGCTGCAGGAAGAGGCTGGGAAGCCCCAGAGAGGATAAGTGAGCAGGCACGCAGCCAGGCCTCCCAGAGGCTCTAAGAAAGATTTTTTTCTCAGGACAGGGAAGGAGGAGGGGCAGAGGAGCTACTAAAAGCTTCTGACAAAGGTCTAACATTAGAGGACATACATGGGAGGAAGGAGAAGATTTTTTTTTTCCCCTAAGGGGAAGATTTAGGATTTGTTGCTTATTATGCTGCTGAAAGAAACTTAACTTTTAGTTTAGAAGTCGTGATGTTATGCTCACTTTAAATATAAAGTTCGAATAATGTAATCTCAAATCTCACATTTACTGGCAGACATATCAGAGTCAGGCCTGTTTCTTACTCAAACTCTTTTGCATTTTCAAACAAGTATCACTCACTCAGTAACTCATTATTATTTTAAAACATTTGTAGATATTCACTGGATAGCAGATTTTTGACTTGGTGCATTTCAAAGGTTCAGATAAGACTAGGTGAGAAAACCTATCATCAGACTTCAGGTGTACTTAAATGACTTGAGTTTTCACACTCCGGAAAAGATTGCCACCTCCCAACTTGCCCCCTCACCCTCAAGCAAAGCAAAGCAAAGCAAAGCAAAGCAAAGCAAAGCAAAGCAAAGCAAAGCAAAGCAAAGCGAAAATAAAACAATAAAAAAATAGTAACATCTGAATCATCTGCTTAACCCAGGCAATAATATCCAGTCTCATCAGTGACCTCATTCAGCATTATTTCACATAGAGGATTAGCTATGTAAAGTAGAACAGCCACAAAAGTCATTACTGTTAGAAATGTGAGTAAAGTATTATCCTGTTGATTGAACAGAAGACAGTCTGAAAGAAAACATCCCACAGAAACCTGTGTCAAGAAAGAGACTGCCAGGAAAGACAAGGCTGAGTACGCAATGTTTATTTCAGCTCCTCAAAATTGCAACAGCTTTGTGCCTGAATCCCTTTGATCCTGCTAGGAAGGAAACCTGGGGGCTACTGATGGTAAGTGACAGGACCATCATCATTGGTCAGCCACCCAGGAAGATTCTGAAGCCTCATTTATACCATAGCTAAACAACAAAGTTCATGATTTCTGGCAAAGAGATTGTGATTGTATTTCACTAGAGGAAGAAAGGGTGCTGTATTCTCTTGGACATCACTCTGAACAAATAGGATATGTATCAGTAAAGAAACTTCTCATATTTATTCACATGAAAACAAATATCTCACTTGCCAAGTCCTCTGGCAGGAGGCATGACATCTTTTGGGGGCAGATGAAGGAAATTCAAGGAACAGAAACCAGAGCTATGTATAGTACTATATTCCTCCCTATTTCCCCCTCTGCTGCTCTACTAGTAATAATTATTTTTAGTAATAATGATAATAATGTTTAAAGAAAAATAAGATGTCATAACCCTTTCATACAATTACTATGTGAGCAAACACTCAATTTACCGTTCTCTTTTGCTTAGTGAGTACAGGAAAATGTTGAAACAAAACATCTTAGCAGTGTCATATTTTTAAAAGTGCTGGTAACAGCACAAGATGCTTTTTCTAGCAGAAGGCCTAATAATGCCAAGAGTGCAGGAGGTCTCATAAGCAGAAATAATGGCAGTTTCATGCAACACGTGAAATTATAATGCATCTTATGAGTAAATCAAATAACTTTTTCTTTATAATTTCTGAATTCCATAGGGGCCATGAAACACATATTTAAAAGGTGTGCAGAAGGACCTTATTCATTAAACAGCAGAGAGAAGTAGTTGAAGCTTTATTAAAAATTGACTAATAGGCATTCCAGATAATTGAACTGACAGGCTGTTTTGACAGCTGCAAGCAAAAATGTGCTTTCTCTAAACAGTTGGTGTAAATCTTTTAAATTTCTAGAAAGAGAAATGATGTACTGGTTTAACTTTAATCAGTTTTATGAAGTTAAAAAAAATTGTAACTGTTCCCCTAAGTGGTTGAAGCTACACTAATTGAAGGTGCTGCCAGTCATTTCAGTGGTAGAGTTTGAGCTGAAAGAATTGCCAAGTTCTCACACAATGAGAAAGGTGGAAGGTGAATACTTTAAAAAGTTTTGCTTAGAAGAAAATGTAAATTAAGATGAAAACTTGAACTCAGAACTTGATTTCCAGAAAGGCACTGAAATATTCAATCTGACTGAAGTTAGCAGATTTTGCAAGAATCTATCAGCTTTGAAAATCAGGCTGCAACTAACTAACAAATGTGACAATCTGCACCTTGAGTGGGCTAATGTAAAGTAATAGGCAATTATACTGTCTAAATAAATAAAAAAAATAAGAAGGAAAAAATGGAAAAAAAAACCCAAAAAAACCAGAGAAATGCTGCTTATCAAACTTTTAAGCTTTGAAAATTCAAAGTAGCAGGAAGCAAGGAAAAAAAATTGTAAAAGTTAGGAGGAAGAGACAGGATAGAATTAAAGTTTGGGTTTATAATAATTAGTTCACTAAAAAGGAAAAATTGACCAAACAGGCAAGTGTCAGAAAAGAGAAAGAAATTTCAGAATGAACAAGAAAAACATAGAAAAGGTAAAGTAAGTGAAGACTTACAAAGTCAGATGGAAGATTGAACATTTTCAGAATGCTGTGTAGGTATTGACACGCTACATAATTAGAATCGATGTGAGTGTAAGACTCATCAAGGAAGCATTGAAAATAGGATCGTGTTACTTTGTATTCAATCTTTAGGTGTTCTTTTAATCTGTGTATACAAGTATACATTTTATATCTTGATTTAGAACAGATCTAACCTCTTTTTCAAAGCTCACAAAAAGAAGGATAAATCAGATGGACTCGCCACAGGCATGTCACTTCAACTGTAGGCATATATAGAATAGTACAGTAACAGCTAAGAGAAGAGAAAAATCTTAGAAGAAATGAATAGCTGACACACTGAGACTAGTCTACCTGGTGTTTGATTATAACATCTCAAAAGCAGAAGGACGCAACTATTGAATTACTGTACGTGTTTTTATTTTTAATAAACAAGAAAATGAAGAGTTTTAGTATCCAAACACTGCAACACTGCCATGCTGAACTTATCTGATGTTTGATTAATGTATTGGATTGATGTATAATAACTGAACAAGAAATCTACACGTTTTTTTTAAGGGTTTATTTGATTTGGATGTTGAAGACTTTTAGTCATTTAGTATGAGAAATCGTGCTCTTGGAAGATAACTGCGCATTTCACAGTTATCAGTTTTAAACTACCCTTTATTCCAAGAGGGAAGAGCAATTGAAACACTGACTATTAGTAAAACGGGTTTACAAATGAAATTTGATTGATATTTTAGATTTCTTGGGACTATATGTGGCATAGCTTTGTATAAATTATATTTGTTTTAAATGCAACTGAGCTCAGAACTGCCAGGAACAATTTAGACACCATAAATGTTTTCTCTAAATTGAATCAGAGAAGGCTGAAAAGCCTCTAAACACTGTACAGGGATTCAATGTTTAGGTTTTAAATGAAACAATTTTAAAAATTGGAGCCTTGCCATCATTTATAGCACTGTCAGAGTCAGTGCTCTGACAAAATAGGTTGATTTTCTTCTTCTGTTCCTTGCTCATCTTTATTGGATTCTTTCACTGTTAAATGCAGTAAATGAGGGGGTGGGGGAAGAGAAGAGAGAACAAAAGGGTAAATGAAACATTATTATG
The DNA here is from genome assembly GCA_018697195.1 of Certhia americana. Classification (NCBI taxonomy): domain Eukaryota; kingdom Metazoa; phylum Chordata; class Aves; order Passeriformes; family Certhiidae; genus Certhia; species Certhia americana. The sequence goes on from CM031859.1 coordinate 35,841,653, forward strand.
GAAAACTATTTTCAGAAATTGCATTTTATATTCAATGTGGATATTTTTGTCTACACCCAACACTAAAGACCATTTTTATGAAACACAGCAAAGCCATCTCAGATATTTTCTTGTTTTACTATATCCAAATACATTAATTTTTTGATTTCAATGAAGATTTATGCTACCTATATTGCACAAGGTAAGTGTAAATAAGAGCTATAAATTGCTAAGCAGTTAATGTTGCTTGTGAATGGAACTATTGTTCTCTAGCCTGAATTTTAGAGAATCCAGCTAACTTAACGCCTATGAGGTGCCATACAGGAAAAATGCTATAAAAATCTAATAACAATAAATATGCATTGGAATTAAGTTATATTAGTTTGGGTGAAAGTGAATATATTTAGAACTTATTAGTATATATACAGTTAAAACGAGTTTAAATTAAGAATGTTTTGGGCACATGTGTGTATACACACATACCACTCCTTCATTTGATTTGATTCTTTGTCATTAATTCTTGGAAATACAGACTGCCTACCTGCATTATAAAGACTGAAATTATTGCAAGCTTCCAGTGCAGTCTGCAATGGAATTCACAAGTGAAGGGCACTCTTTTTCAGCAAGAAATCTTTTGCTAACTTTCAGAAAGTTAATATATTAAGACAAGGCCTAGAGAACATACTAGAACCTCCTATTTCTTAGAGGAGATGTAGATCTGCTTAGTCTGGATGGACAATAACAGGATTCAAACTAAAAGCCTAAATTTCAAATCCTTTATATTATGCCAGATTTCTGTGGCAAGATTCATAGCAACTCCTTAAGCTCAAGAGCTTTACTGTACTCAGTCCACTGAGTAAAGACACTTGCTGTATGATATCTAGAAATGGTAAATATTAATGCATGAGCAAGCCTTAACTATTGCTAGATGTATTGTCTAAAAATCTAGAAAAGAAGAAAATATGTTAAAGGATCAGCTTTCACTAGAGGAACTTGAAGTTGCCTACTACTGTCAAAGCAATGCACATAGCATTACAGTTAGCTACAAACCATCTACATTTTGCTGAATGAAGATGCTGTGTCCAGTGCCAGAACCAGTTATTTTACAGCCAGTTTTCATGTTGCTACTATTCCCTCCAGTGCATACACTGCCGTTGCTCTACTTCTTCCTTTAAAGGCATTGGACACATGAAAATGTATTTCTGAGAGCCGTTCAGATATGCTAAGGAGATGTCTTAATCTATTTGAATATAAAATGTGCTGATATAAAAATGAGCTACTGGTTATATTCTAGCCTTGAGGCGGCTACAGCTTATCTTCTGAGGCTGAAGAAATAGGGCATAAAACCATGCTTTGAATTAAAACCATACCTATAGTCTGACAGTTAAGAATGTTCTTCTTTTGATGGTCTATTTCTATACAATTCAAGGGTAGTAAATTTAAAAAACAACCAAACTGAATAACAACTTTCATGTGCAGTGATTTCTCAAGCCATAATATAGCTCTCTATTTTGACTGCAATGGTAAAAACAAACATTTATTTAAAAAAAAAAAAGGTGATTACTTTTACTTTCAGTACATTATCTTTTGGCAAAAAATGCTGGTTTCAAATAATGAGTATTGATTCAAAGGAGTTTGCAAGTTAAAGTTAATATACAGTGGTTCTGAATTGTAATTTTTGACTTATTCTAAGTATGAATTGAGCTTAGAAGAGTGCATCTTGTATTGAAAATATTGCTTTGACCAGGAAATTTAAAGAAATTAAAATGAAATAGTTGAGGAGGAGGAAGCTTGAATAGATCACAGGAAAATGTGGCACATCCTAAGATAGTTTAGAAAAAACATATTCCTACAGGTTATTCCTTCTTTTGCTACATCCTTCTCTTAAAATCAAAACAAGTCCAAGTCAAAAAAGATTTTCCATTTAGTTGCTCTCTAGTTTAGTTAAACTTGAAAATCATGAAATATAACAAAATTACCCCTCAGCTTCATGTTAAACTATTCCTTTAGCTTGAAAGAGAGTAGAGGGGGTATGGGGAGAAGATGCAAACCTCATTGTAATTAGGATTTGGGGACAGGATATTTCCTACAATGACTAGAAAATGTTTGGGAGAAACTTCCTGTGTTCATTAGGACTCATTAAAATTCTTGCCACAACATTTTCTTTTTCCATATTCATTCAGGCCAAAACTTAATCTGGATTACTACACCTGGCTGCTACACAGACAAGTGCTCATATTTCTTTGTTGCATGCTTAGTTGAAGAATTATATTCAAAGGAGTTTTTAAAGAAAAAATTGCCTCATTTTCACTACATGTTTGTAGTGGATAGTCTTTTGTTAGATATTTTACTGTCTTGTCTTATAAATCTCCAAAGAGCAAAAGCAACTGTGTGTATCATATTCAAACTTTTGGGTGTATGAGGCTGCTCAGGTAGTATACATATTAAACTGAAAACTAAATAATATAGCGCAAGGTGTAGGTACTAAATAATTAACATCATTAATCCTTGTCTTGATGCACAAGTCCTCTTAAACTACAGAGATATTGCAGAGCAGCAATAACATAAAAATGAAGTGCCCTGAGCCAGCCTTTCCAGAACCACCAACGTTAGGTTGTAAACATTGTTGCTCATCTCATGTTTTTAAAGTACATGTTAAGTAGGGAGTTATTGTTAAGGTTCCATCCTTGCTTTTCTCCCAAAGGAGAAAGAAGTTGGCTAGACTGGCCTCTAGGAGCACATTTTTTATCAGGGTAATTTTAGGTATTTTCAGCCAGTCACAGAAATAATTATGAGGAAAGGAGGAGGTGTGGGCAAAACACCAAATAAAAAAATAACACATTTATAAGCTTCTCATTTTTTTTTCCAGACTTTAAAAAAAATTGATATTATTATTATTATTATTATTATTATTATTATTATTATTATTATTATTAATGCCTTTAATTTGGGCTCTGAGAAAAAAAAAAAACTGAAATATTTAAGTGCTTTATTTTCTTCCACTTTGAAAGTTTTTGCTTTTGCCTAAATGGTCTCTTTGTAGACAGTCTTAGAAAAACACTTGATAACAAAATCTGCCCAACTCCTACAAGTCTGAAATTGAGTTCCTTTTGGCTCCTACTGGGATGGAAAGGCACTGTTTATCTTCCCTCCCTATCCTGTGGTTTAAATATGTGTATCATTCTCTATGGTCACAGCCCAGAGTTAAAACTGTTTTTAAACAAGTGCAATTAAATCAAATATGTTAATATCTCCAGAAAACAGATGTCATAATTTTGGCATATTTCTTATATGTTTCTCCCTCACTGAAAATGCTATAAAACAATGATGCATTTTTACTGTAACATATCACCTGCTTTATAAAGGAGTACACGATTGTATTTATTTATCCATGTCCATAAAGCACACATGAATGCATACACAATTTGTTTTCCACATGCTTCTTGTTCAGAAATTACCAGAGCCATAGAGGGATAAAGATGGAGGAATAAAAAGAAAGGAATAAAGTAAAATAATGAAGTGCAAGCATGTGAGATTTGATTTACAGTAAGTTGTGTTGGCTGCTTCCAGAGACAGACTTACTAGTAAAGCTGTCATGGATACCACAAGTACAACTGCACGAAGCTCAGAGATGAGGAAAGCCAAGATGAAAATGGCAAGGGAGAAAACAGTACTGAGTCTTGGCTGAAGCAACTGTCTAACTTTATCCCTTTCATCAAGACTCACTGCATCTATGCTACTCTGTAAATAGGACTCAAGCACTGGAAAGCATGGTTTACATAGAGTGACACAAAGTTTCTAGTTTATTGAATGCCCCAGGAGCTTTCACAAAAGACAGTGTTATTTGGCTAAAGAAAATACTTGATCTGAGGATATATATGAGACTTCATAACACAGATTTAAATTCATGAACATTCATGTCAATGTATAGACTATAAGCAAGGTCAGCCTCAGTTCCAGACCTTGGTCTTCTGAAAAGAGATTAACCATTTCTTTTCTATTCCCCCAATTTCTCACTTGTGGAGAGACAGACTCTGCTACCTATGCTATATGAACCATACTAGATAAAAGTACTATAAAATAACCAGGTTTGGCTGTTCTTACACAAATTGTCCTCATAAATTTTAAGTGGTTTGACTCTATATTAAAGATATGTATTTTGTGAAAAAATTACCTTCCAAAAAGGAAAAATGGTTTTATAAGGAACATGAAAACCAATGCAGATTCAAATTTTGACACTTGTTTGGTTTTTTGTTTGTTTGATTGATTGGATTTTTTTTTGTTGTTGTTTTTGGGGGTTTTTTTAATTAAATATCCACAGAAGTTCAAGAGGACTTTGAGGAATTTTGAGTGAATACTGCTGTTATGTTTTTATAATTTTGAGTGGAGCCCTTTTCACTGTCCAAAAAACATGCAACTACTCGTGAATATTTTGGCAAAATATCTTCGTAGGTCTCAGTGGCAGGAGGTGAAGGGGGACACAAAACATTCATCTCAGCTGAAAAAAATGCTCAGTAGGCTGTATTTCATATATATATATATATATATGAATGTTGAAGTTATGCAAAAGAACAGGCACCTTGAAGATATTGTATCCTGTATATAGATATAACCACAGAGACAGAGAGAGAGAGAGAGAGAGAGAGGGAGAGAGAGAGATACCCTTTGGGAAGGAATGTGTTCTGAAAAGCATGTTTCTGAGTGTATTTATGTTTTAGATCTTTTAGGCACCTTCACTTTGTGGAGTAAAAGGACCTATATAACCTACATAAGAAGGGGTGACCGTGTCTTTCATATGGAAAAGAGCCTAATGGAAGAGGACTTCTATTTTTCCCAAATTCTTCTCGATCCTGAATTCTAAATGCCAGGAAAGAGTCATTTCTCAGCACTCAAGTGTGCTACAGCCTGCTGGGGTTATGTTGTGTCAGCTTATAGAGACTGATATGCTTCTTACTCTTGCAGAATTATAGGAAATAATTGTTTCTGAATTTTAAGTGAACAAGTTTATATCATAAAGCTAAAATAAATAAGAACATGACTGGAAACTAATGAAGTAATTTAAGAATTAGACACTTTTGTCTCTTTTTTCCCTAGATACAGTTCCTTTAATATCTCCAAATGATGCTGTGAGGAATATACTTTCACTGCCATCTAGATTTGGATTGTTTGATAAATTAGCAGGAAAGCTTGAAAAATGCTTTTTCTTTCTCTGAAAGCCACAGTAACATTATATATAGTTTCTTCTCTTTGTCTCTGTATATTCTAAATGAATGAGCAGATCGTAAGCTGAGGATGTGGGTGGCAATTAAGACTAATTGTTCATAGAATATAGAAACTGCATTGGAAAATGGAGACATTTCTGCCTCCTTCTCTGTTCTTTTAGACAAGGGAAAAATGGTCTTATTATGTCAGATAGTCCACTGAGAAATACGCATTACTTTTCAAATAAGATACTGGGTGGCCAACTGGCATAGCATTTTTGGATAATGTTTGTAAGTGCTGTAAACCGGCAAGCATTTTTATGATTGCTCAAAGATTACAAGCAAGGTTAGAGAAAGGCTGAGTTTAGAATTATAGAAGGCTTCAAGCCAATGTCTTTTTAAGATGCATTGAGTAAAAATTCAGGGAGGATATAGTTTCAAAGGTTTGTTTCTGTTCATGGCTAGTTATGCTTCTGTGTCCCTTTCTTCTTTAAGGTGGACTTGGTAATTTTGCTCTTCCTGTTTTTGTTTTTTTTTTTTAAACTTTTCTTAGATGAAACTATGCAATTTTCTCACTTCTTAGATGGTTGTTCTAGTGCTACACCAACTCTTTTATTTTAAGTCACATCATGCTATTAACAGGGTATATTTCTGTAATCTTTTGACTATCAAAGTTTAGTGACCTCTGAAGCCACCTGATAGTAAATACTTGATTCTCTCATTGTGAAAATATGTTGCATTCTGGAGATTTGTGTGGATTTCTATTTCATCTTTTCTGCTATTTGCCAAGAACCATTTTTTTTAGTCATTTATTATGAAAGAAAAATAATAAAAGAAAGAGGACTGCTATTTATATTATAGGGCTGGTATATGTATTTAATGATATGTTAGCTCAAGTAGCAGAAAGAAAAGTATAAAATGTACAGCTAGATCTAGTTTTTTGCACCTATTGTAATTTGGCATCTTTCCATAGACTTCACTGGAATTATAATGTGTGCCAATGAGCATAATATGTGGTTTCCAGAAAATATAAGTGCATTAATTCACTTGGCTAGACATAGATTTCTGTGGATGAAGCTTAAAAAGACATATTTTCATATGTTTCTCGAATATTTCTTTCAACATGGTAATTAGGATAATGGATCATGCCCCCAGTACAACCTATGAATCGGTGAGACAACTGTGCTTGTCTATGATAATGCATATCACAACCCCGAGGCAAAGCACATGAGAGCTGGGGAAAGCATTCTCAGGGAGAGCTGTCTAACAAAATGCATTTCTACCTAAGGCAACTAATATCCTCTGAAACCTGAGGCTGTTTTAGCAAGTCTAACTTGATGGGAATTCCAATAAGGATGTCCTCACTAAAGATGCCTCTGTTATCTCTAACTTCAGAGACCACCTACATCACCGATTAGTAGATCTTGGGGTGAATGAAATTCTTTTAATGAATTATGTACATGCTCTTGGAGGATGTGAGAGTGTGCGGGGATTTATGCCTTTGTGCTCATGCTGCTTTCCTCTGTTTCTTCCAATGACATTTCTGGTTGTGTCTGTGGTAATGATGACCATCCAGCTAATTTTCAGAGGATTGCATTGACACTAACCTTTGGCTCACCCATCTGTTCCTCACTTTATTGCTTCAAATGTCTCCTTTCTGGCTCATTGTTAAACTGGAATAGAGGAAAATTCCTCCAAGCACAGCGGGGCTCTGCTGGGCCATTTCTGACAGCAGAGGGCTGCTTACTAGAGTCCTCTGATTCAGTTGCTCTTGTCATTGAGGATTTTTTACCACTGATCATCTTGCTGGATGTTGATGGCCAATAGAACACCTGTAGGTGACAGTAGACTTTCCTCTCAAAATAACAAAGGGACACAGCTCCTCTCCTATCTTCTTGTATGGTTCTCAAGGTCCTTTTGGGTGTTTTCTCTCCAGGAAATTAGTAACTCCCAGGTTGTTAAGCTCAGCACAAAGACACAAAACTACAGGTTAGGATGGTTAGCTCTGAAACACTTTGGGTTTCTGTAGTGACATAAGAAATAGTCCAACAGAGCTACAGGTAAATTTCTATTACAAGAATCCACAGATTTATCAAATATCAGAGTATTTTCTGGGCATTCATTCATAATTCCATATATACCACCACACTTGTAAAGCCTTTAACAGTGCCAAAGTTGTATAAACAGAAAAAGCTACTAAATCTAGTGTATATTATGAATTTAATGTTTTCTGCATTAACATTTTCCTACTTTTTTTGTTTTAATGGTAAAAATAAAGGATGTTTCACTTTTCATTTGGATTTACTCCTGATTTTGTCTGACATGTTATTTTAGTAGAAAATATTCCCTTTTTATCTTTTCCCACTACAAAAGCAAATATACAAATGCGAAACAAAGCAAAACCCCAAAATTCAGAATATAAGAATGTTATAATTATACCAAGCTAGATTTGTTGCTTTGGGGAATTTTTTTCTCCAGATTGCCTTGCTTTCAGTGCACTATAATAAAATGTATTTTTATGTAATTTAAAACATATGTTTTGAAGTGTGTTCTGCAGCAACTGAAGAAAAATGTGAACAACTGAGCCATTAAAATTGCAGTACATTTTGCATACCTTAAGTGCAGAAACTAAGAATTATTTTGCATTGCAATAATCTTATCCTTTTAAATTAACTTGGAGTGTCAGGCTAAAACACTGGGCCTGGATGACAGTTAAATGAAGGATCTTTACTCTCCAGTCCAGCAAGCTACATTGAAAAACAAGGAAGGGGGCAGGGAGGCAACAAAATTGTCAAGTAGATGAATACCGCCCCTTAATGTCAGCAGTAATGGAGAAACTGTTTGCTATCATGCAAATCTGTGCTTAGTGAGCAAAAAACATCCTCCAAGGTTTTCCATCAATGTCAGTTGCATACCAACATGGTTTTAAACAAGTAGCCTAATGTAATACAAAAGCATCGTACACTTATTTCCCATTTTTTTTCCTATTTAGCAGAATATTTTAGTGACTAAGTTTGATGCATATATATGTGTATGTGCTTTCTTACTGGAATATACAGTATTTAAAGTAAAATGGTATTTTATTTTCAGACTATTTGATGCATATTTTGGTATGTCAATGCTATGGAGAAAAAAGAGAGGTAAACCCATATTACTCTGTAAAGAACAGATGTACTTTAGCTGACTATTTGCAAGTATAATAGGAAGCTGTGAGTTTGGGACTTGAAAAATGGTTATGTTACTTACAGGAAACACATCAAAACTGAGAGACAGCTGGAAATTGCAGGAGATGAGACACTGGAAAAATCCAGGAACCTCCTGCCAAAATCAGATACAGAAATATTAGATCCAAATGGATTTAGTTGCCTTTCATCTACAGAGCTATCTACATATGCATGTATTATACATCTCTTTGAATTACATTTATATTACTAGTTGATTTGCAAGACAAGTTGTTTGGGTTTTTACCCCTGTAAAGACATTACCTAATTCAAAATCTTGTCCCCATCTGAGATTACATATGTATTCTGAAAAACCTGAACAGCTGACAAATTGTCTACACTTAAGCGGAATCACTGCAAAAATTCTTTCAGACCACTATCATTCTACTTGTTGTACACACCAGCACTGATATGTTTCCAGAAAGATTTGCAAGATTGATGCTGCTTTAGCATTTGGATGGCTCTGAACACTACCACTTCCCTTTTTATGCATAAACTATTTTGAAAGTTGTTTTAATTCTACCTGTTTCTTGAATATTAATATTTACCTGTCTATCTTTTCCCACTTATTTCCCTGAAATCCCTTAACAATGTGAGTCAAACTCAAAATATTCACCCAAAATACTTAAAACTTTCACAGTTCAAATAACATGGGGGTAGAATTGGACTCCCAGGAATTAAAATTACAGCAAGAAAATACATCTCTGTAGGTATCCCACTAACATGAGCAGGGAGAATCCTTACCTTGCTAAAGATATCCCAATGTATATTTTCGATGTATTTCTACAACATATCTGCTGGTCCAAAGTCCCTTTGCAAAATTTGTTCCTACAGAGAACAATTGTGTGTCTTTTAAATTGTCTGTCTTCCTTTTTTGTCCTTGTTCATTGTATTTCTTTTGTGAATTGCTTGCTTTTTTACTGTCTCTTGATATTATATCACCTCCAGAACTGCAGCTTGATTCTAGAAATGAAACAAATCAGGAGATTCCTAAATAAAATTATATAATAAGAGAACAATGAGGAACATGAGACCCAAGTATGTAGCTTTTAAATTATTCTTTAGTGTACAAATCAGCTGAGAATGTAGGTATGGAAAATGCCTGCTTTATTTGCTCCCTGAAACAGAGATTTCAGCTGTGGAAAAAAAGGCCGCAGGATCTATGGAGCTGTAAATATTTAGTGTAGTTCAGATTAGAGTGTCCAACAAGATAACAAATAGGTGTCCCAAGGAAATTACGCAGTCCCAGGAAAGTCCAGAGAAGGTTTAGATGATGTCAGAACATCGTGTTACATTATCATCCTGGTGTTCCGATCAAAAGAATAAAAAGAGTAATTTTGGTGACCAAACTTAGTGTGTAAATTCCTTCTTCTCTAACAGAAAAAACTTCCTTTTATCTATCATTTCTCTGTCTTCCTTACATCCCAAAACTGAGGTCTGTGAGATAATTTCAGCTCCACTTCCTCAAGATGAAGGTTTCAAATTTAACTTTTTTTTTTTTTAAATTCAGAATCTGATAGAATACAGCACATTTATACACAAAAAGATAAACAGAGAAAAGCTATTACCATGAGTGAAGAACTCTGCTTTACTTGATCAGTTACTTGGTAATTATTAACAGTTTCATTGTTTGCTTTTCTACTATATAGAGTTTTGAGGCAAAGAACTCAAACCTGACAAAGTGTTCTATAAACATTAATGATGTCTTGGAACCAGCAGTGAGCCAAGTAATTATTATTAGGCTAATTCTACAAGTGGGCGGCCTGAATCACAGAAGAATTCAAAGAAGAATTCAATGGCAGAGCTTAGAAGTCATGTACTCCAGTTTCCACTCCTTTTATTAGACAACACTCTGTCACTTAGGATCAGCAGTTTTTGAGAAGTTGGGCTTTTAAAAAACCAACCTACACATCATTCCTTGTAAAAAAATGAAATTATTAATATTTATATCAAGGCACACAAGTCCTTGACCTAAAAGGAGGGACTTACACAGTGATGTAGTTGCAGGCAGCAGAAGTGACATGGGACAAAAACATGCAGATGTTACTAGGAGAGGACAAGGAGTGAAAAGAAAAATTAACTCTCTGATTCCCTCTGGTAAATCTTCTATCCCACCTTCTGTAAAGGGATGAAATGATGCAAAGGTCTGATAAGAAGAAAAGTTTTCTTTTTCAGAAGAAAACCAGTTATTTCAGCAGATGTCTCCAGGTATTTTCTCACTATGTGCCTCTTCAAAAATGGCTAAGAAATTACTAAAAAGTAAACTCCAGGGAAAATGTAATATTTGGTTCCTAATATTTTCTATTTTTCTGTACTGACAAAATAGTATGGGAAGTAACAGTAATGATATAGAAGTGTAGAAATAATAAGAAATGTAAAGGAACTGCAGAGAGGCACTTGCAGCGGACAGCCTTCTTGTAGCAGCGCATCAAGGTCAAACCTTACCAACTACCCCACTGGAATATGCAAAACTTATTCTCCCTAAGCTATTGATCTCCTGAAATGTTAGACAACTTTTTGGAAAATGTACTGGAGATTGTGGGAAACAGCACAATAAAGCACACAGAGAGGATATATGTGAAAACACAAGCAGTATATGAGATGTGCTCTCTGATTGTAATACATTAAACAATGATTTAATTATTTCCCAAAGTTAAAAGACACCAGATCCAAGCATGTGAGTGTCATATTAATTCAAATGCAGATCCATTCTTTTTATGTGAAGGCTACAATATTTGCTGACAGGCAGGGAAACAAACCAGGGAATCTAAGAAGCTAAATGCCTAAGTCTCAGCAATTTGATCCCAAGCTTTTCAGCTGAGACCATGAGAAGTGGATAGCCTCCAGGGACATGGCTCACAGGAGAACCTGTAAGGCATACTAACAAGTGGGTTAGACCTGCATCATGTAGCTTTTTATAACTTTTTTTTACCTAGATATTGCTTTGTATATGTGATCCATCAAGACAGCTTTGATCCTTTGGAGCACAGCAACTAACAACGGAAAAAAAAAGGGGTAGGAGAATAGATACATGTTTAAAGAGGTAGGGATTATAGGGGCTTGGCTATGATGGGCAGACACAGGCACTCACTGTCAAAAAGATAACACTAGGCATAATACTTTTTTTTTGTTTTCAAACACAAGCTTTCCCAATATCCTACAGTGTTTCACACAGAAAGACCCACACAAATACTCTAAACAACTATAAAGAGTAAGGGAACAAACAGAAAAAGACTTGGAAATTTGAAAGGGAAGATATCTTATGAAATACCCAGGAAAGAGACAGACCATAGTCAAACTTTCCTGTCTCAGACTTAGTTAGAAAGGATCTTGTGAAGGCTGACTCTAGCCTTTGTGTGCATCACTTTAGCATGGTAGCTGTGAGCACCACAGAAAAAGAACAATATTGTTATGTGGATGCACTCAAGGAGACACCTCTTGACTTTTTTTTAGTGCTGAATGGAGGAATCTATTTTTCAGTAGACTAGAATGTTGTTACTCCTGCTTACAAAAACTAAACCTGCAGGCAATTCAGAGGGATCATTTATGAACTGTAAACCTGAAACTTTGAAATAATGGGAAAATGAAATATTTCAGTGTTCACTAGATTCAGCTACTCCACTCTTTTAGCAGAGATTTCCTATAGCCTTGACTTCCAATGCTGATGCTTTATATATATATAAATATATAATCATAATACATGATTATATATTTAAATCCCTTGTTCCTAAGTGAACATTACTTTAAGAAAAGACATTACTAATGTGATTGAAAACATAGAGTGAAAAATATTTGGTTAAATTAGGCAAATTTCCACTAAAAGTGGACTTGAAAATGTAAAACCAAATTAGAATTCTTTTTTTTTAGCAATTTCAAGTATTTGGGATTATTATTGCATGTTCATGAAGATATGCATTTTTATTCTGATATTAGGTTTTTAAAATATTTAAACTTCTTTTCTTTCTCTGTTTTCATTTTTGTAGTGTACTGGTGAGCTTCATATATATATATATTATTTTATCAGAATGAAGGTGCAAAACTGTATAATTTAAAATATTTATGCTTTCAATACCAAAGAACCAATCAAAACATAATGGTTCAACATTTAGTTTTCAGAAAATACAACATATTTTGCTATAGTTCATTTCTTTATTATCCATCAGTGCCTTTCTTTTTTCTCTGCTCTCTCAGAAAATGTCTATATTCCACTTTATTTCCAAGATTATGCTTGAGGTGGCTCAATTCTTCAAGGCCCCTTGCAGTAAGTTCTGTTACTCCCTGTTCCTGTTTTCACCTCCAAGCATCTTTATTAGTCATGAAGCTTAACAATGTACAAGTAGGTGTCTGTCCTGCGTGCTCACATTGTGCTCTTTGTCCAGCCCTATCCTCACATTCTCCAGCCCTGTCCCTGAAAATGGCTATTAGTACTTTTGTGGTTCATTACTGAGTTTCTTACTCAGTGTATTCATTTTCTCCCCTGGGATAATTTAATTACATCAGTTTAGTCTGATGTAACTTCTGATGTAACTAGATGGGGTTCTAGTGCTTTTTGTTTTGGTTTGGTTTTGGGTTTTTTGTGGGCTTGTTTTGTTTGGTTTTTTTTTTTTTTTTCTCACAATTTAGTGAGATTGCCTGCTGCTACTCTTATTGGAGGTTTTTCACTCATTACTATTCAGATACAAATTTCTCTCCCTGCTTTAGAAATAGTTTTTGGGTTTACTCATTCAGGTCTGCTCTTCAGAAGGACCCTTTCACTGGTTTCACTAGCCGGCTTGCAAACTCAGAAATGGATAAAAGAGTTGTTGATAGTTCACTAAATTGTCAAGATGTAAGACTTTTGGAGTCTTTTGTAATTGTCTATGATATCAAGTGAAGCTTTATGCTGTACTTCAGTCATTGCAAGCACTGTCAATATACATATTTTATTCTGTTTTTTCCTGTTTACTTGTCGTTCCAGCTTCTGGATATTCCAGATCTACAAGAAGTTCCAACAAAGACTTTGGGTCATTCCTTCCTGTATTTTTACGCTTTTTTGGTTAAATTTTATGGTTACTTGGAAATCTTAGAACAATGTAGTTCAGCTTTACCCTGGTAATCATCTTTAATACATGTAGAAAGTGGACTGGAACTGTTGCTAGCCCGGATATTTTTAAGGCAAAATTTGGAAACTGCACTTCTTTCTAGTTTTTTTATTTGCACAAAAATGCCAAACTAATCAAGCCTATCATGTTTTGAAGGAAATTAATCTATTTTACTTATAAGAAAAATTGTTATGCTTTAAATTCGAGGCCAAACTGAAATTTGTACTTTTCTTCTGTTTATTGTAATGAAAGCAATAGAGAGATAAATATGTAATGAAGTCCTATTAATCATATTCTTCATAAAGCAAAAAAGTGGGTTTCCAAAATTTATTTAGGGAAATTAGCTGCCTAAGTCCTTTAAAGTTTACAGATACTTTAAAAGTTTCATTAAATAATTAAAACCCTATTAAAATTATGATCCAAATCTCCTTGATTTTCAGCAAAAGTATTGCCACTGACTTCTGTTTAAGTCCTAAAAGCATGACTACACAAAAGGTTAAGTAAGGAATCCAAAATCTGCCTCTTTTGGCGCATTGAGTCATTCTTTAGAAGGATGCTGAACTAATGTCTTTGCTGTTGTAAAATATTAAGCAAGAATATATAAAAGTATTTGACACGTAGGAGTGCAAATTTAAACAAAAGCAGAGCTCATATATTGCTTTTACATTCTATCTGCCAGTCAAGCTGAAACTTTATAAAGAATGGCAAAGCAATTTTCAATCATGTATGGTGTATCGTGTAGGTCAAATTCTTTTATGTAAATCTCTTTCACTTGGGCGTTTAAATTTCAATAAAAATGTAATGATAAAAAATGTGGCTTTTATTTCTCCTTCTTTCTCTAATTCATTCTGAGTTTTGCAGAACAAGTGTTTTATTGAGCATGACACCTAAAAGAGGCATTGTTTTAAAAAGGTGTTAAAACTAGAGTCACATATGTTTTGGATAATGGAAGTATTACAGGAGGCTTCCCCACACAACCTTTCTTCCTGTAAGCTGGGGCTCAAGGAGCTGTTTCTGTAGGTTAGTTTGAGTTCACTAGAACTCTTCAGATCGCCATATGAGGGTACCTTACCTGATGACTTACAACAGCATGGTGCCTTTCAGAGTTTCTGATTGTTATTTTGCTTTCCATTACTGTTTTCATACGAGAGGTTCCCTGTATAATGAATATAAAATAGTCTTAGCGCTAACTTGTGTCTAAAATTAGACAGTAACTTGCTTCTCTCAGCCCCTATGAAAAAAAAAAAAAAAAAAAGAAAAAAAGAAGAATAGAATTCACTGGTTTCAGAGCTTACCTAATAATACATACTTTTCTGAGTCAGAGTACAGTTGTCATGTCAGGCTTTGTAGTGAGCCTAAGGAACTGGATCCTAAGCTGATCTCCCTTCAATATGTAGATGACTGCATGGCCTCTGAAACACTCAGCCTTTTTGCCTGCCTCATTATTTACTTTTGAAGTGAAGAAGAAAGATAACATGCACCTCTGAGAGCTAGAGTATTTCCTAGCAGCAAGATTCACTTTCATGTGTGATGTGGGTTAGATCCCAAACATTGGATAATATGACACATACTATGCTATTGTACAAGTTGTGAATAATAAACATTAGAGAAATCCACATAGGGAATACCACGTACTTTTGGGGCAAATTCTGAATTCAGAGACATAGCTGCAGCTCAGGGGAAGATTTTAAAAACGAATCAAATGGAATGCATTTTTGTGTATCTTCAATTGTAGAAATAGAATTCCTTACAAATACAAGAAGATAAGCTGGTTTACACCACTGGAGGGTAAATGTTTGTGTTCTTTTTTGCCTGAAGTATGCCCCAGGAGTTTTTGGAACAAATTAGTGCCAAGGTTTGTACCACAGTGAGCATAGGCTGGAGTAAGAAGAATGGGGCAAGAATTAATGCTTTTGATTTGATGAAGTATCTGGAGGTTTATATTATTTCCTGTCCTTAACCAAATCAAGTCTAAAACTAAAAAAAAGAGCAATGAAAGCAAATTAAACACAAATAAATCTTTGTTGGGATTAAGTCAACTTTGTTTTATTTTTTAAAGAAATTGTTCTGATAATGAAATGAAAAAAGCATTTCTAAGCAACACTTAGAATATTTTGTTCATTTTCCAAACAATTTGAGGCAACATAATGCAATCCAGTGTTTCCTTCCTGAATTCTTTTATCTTTGACAACTCAATCTTTTCAATTAAAATTTATTTAATTTGCACAGATTCCTAAATATCACCAGTATGATTGACTAGTGGAAATGTGCAGGGAAGGGAAAGTAGTTTTCAGTTCATTTAATGTTTCAAAATCTGTGAAAAATTTAGTGAAATGAAAATTCTGACTGAAAACTAAATAATTTAAAGATTCCTCTTTTGTTTTTCTTAATGTCTCCTTTTGTTAGAGACCATATAATGCAGCTTGGTTAAAGAAAATATATTTTTCCACAACATGCTATTGACTTCCTGGCACAAGATATTGTCACACACTAACATTGTCAATAGTATCACTATACTAGATAATATTGGTGACATTAATCTGCCTTTCCTCTTTCTAGAAGCTCGTGTGTAGTTTTGTCTTGCTCAAGAGAAAAGCTTAGGAGCAAACAGAATTAAATCACTGCTCTGAGTTCTGAAGAATAAAGGGATCTGTTCCCTTGTGTTTTTTAGATGCTTGTCAGAGATTGCACATTGACATTTGCATACGTAGTGCATAGTTTTATATCTTTTCATTTTCCAGCATATTCTGTCCAGACAAATTCTCTGGATAATTCTTCCTGTGTGATGCCTGATAGGGATCAATTCCCTCCACTTCCTCTTACCTGGAAACAGTGATTGAAAAAAATTTTTTAGTTCTGTTTGTTCCTAAATAATCCTACCAATAATTCAGCCTCATACATAGATATATCCTCTCTTATCAACTCAAAAACCCCGTACCTTCTGCTTCTTGAAATGATGTCCTGGGGTGATGTTGTGAGGTTTGTATCCCCAATCGTCTGTTCTGTTTAGGCTGGAGATGTTCTTCAAGACTGGCTCGGGGAAGTTTTGTTTTGGTTTTGTTATCAGTGTACAGACAATAGTTGGAGGGACACAGACATACACCACTGCTTTTGCCGCTGCTTTTGCTGCTGCTTGCTTGCCTGCTTGCTTGCTTGCTTGCTTGCTTTTACTCCTGCTTAGTTCTTTAGTTAGTTTAACTAGACAGTCCAAGATTCTTCTGGACTGCTTTCCTTCTCCTCTCTCCTTCGTGGAATCATTCAAGCCTGCTCTGGACTGGGACCTGGGAAACACCGAGAGTCTGGACTCTGTCCTGCAGCAGCCTGCCCAGCGCCGGAGAGACCAACAGAGCGACCACTCCCCAAAGAAAGACTGAACTGTTATCCCTTCAGAACGGTGATTGTCCATCTTGTGTGTTGGGGGGGTGCTCTGTCTGTTAAATAAACAGGTTTCTTTCCACTTCTCTCCGAGGAATCCTTCCCGAACCGGTAGGGGTGGGGAGGGGCCGTGGGAGTTTGCTCTTTGAAGGGGCCCCTTTGGAAGTTTCTCCCCAAACTTGCCCTAAACCAGGACAATTGCTTAGTACATATTGGTGACTCCCTGTAGGGAAATGTGAGCTGACAAGGAACATTGTCAGTACTCTTGCTGATGAGAGAGGACCTTTGTATTTACATCATACAAACTCAACTTTGATTCATCTCTGCACCACCCTTATGTTCTTAAAGAGTATTGGAGACATACTATAAAATCAGAATCAGTCAATGTTGCAGAAAATCTCTGACACTTTCTCTGTGGAACTGCACAAGGAAAGATATCACCTTGTCATGTCATCCAAAAGTGGAATAACTTCTGAGAACCATGTTTTACAAATATTCACCCATCTGTTTATCTTTATGCTCTGAGAACAACTTTGGGTTTTTTTTCAGAGTTGCCTGCTGAGTCTTAGGGTCAACATGTGTGTGAGTTCATGTGGGACTGCAGACTAACGAGGCAGCAATCTTCCTGTCATTGCAGGACTACATCATCTACTCTGAATGAGCTCAGGACTTGCCATGGAATTTGTAATGGGAATACTATAAAGCACAGCCACATGCATGACACAAAGCATAGGAAAACATATGTATTTGATTGTCTTAGCTTTAAAAAAATTAGTCTGTTCATACAGAATCTCAAAAACACTGAGAAATCCCTCCATGTTAAAAATACATAATTTCATCCAGTATTAACATGGAAAGATGGCAAGACATTTGTATCCTTCTACCTACTTGGCTTATGCCTATGAAATAAACGTTTTTTAGTAACATTATATTGTGGGAACCTGCTGTGATAGAAAGCCGTATTCTGCATAATCCTAAATTTTTGTTAAAGACATATGTAAAACAAGCCTTAGAGAGCTTAGAGGCCAGACGATTGAACACCCACACTGCAACTGATTACTTGTGTTTTAGGTGCAAAATATTAATAATAACCAAAGTGTAAAAGGAATTTAATTTCTTCCTTCCTTGTCTGGCTTTTTCTTTTGTGGTTTTTTTTTTGATTATTTGGGGTTTTTTTGGTTTTTTTTTCCTCAAGTTTAAAATGTCACTATTTAAAACACTCAACAGTTACAGTAAAAACTATGTAATAGAATGGAATTTTCTAATGTCAGCTGGACTGCATTTGGATAATACTTTGGGATTTATCATTTGCTTGTAACTGCAACTACTATTAATGAGAGTGATCCAGAAGTATTAAGAGGAAAACCCTGTGCTAGTGGAGAGCTCTTTAAGTACTTCTATGTACATATGACTTCTATGCCTTCAACTATATTCAGAAAAAACACTAGTGGAATACCAGAGACAGCATCTTATAGATAGGAGAAACACATAGCTAATAAATGGCAGAAATGATTGAAATTAAATAGTTAACTTTTGTATACATAAAAGATAGATTTTTTTTTTTTAATTTTGCCTTTAAAATTTGATGTCAGTAGCTCAATGAAGTGCAGAACTGGAACTTGATAAATCTTTTTCATTGCCTCAAACTAGTATTAATTCACATTAAGCTTTCTGATAATTACTGAATGATAGTAGATTCATAGTTTGCAATGTTTGCATACTTTGCATGGCAAACAAGTTCATTTGTATTTTTCCACAGTAAAGACTAGCTAGTTTGTGAATATTAATAAAACAAGATATTTTCTGTAGTATCTCTTATGCCAATTGAATAGGAGAGTTTTACCACAGGCATATACATTACTTGGAATTTAAAGATATAAAATTTAAAAGAAAGTGAGATGAAAGAGTAGTCATACTTGAGTTTGCATGGATTTGTCTCTAAATGCCTGTTCCTTTTCATATGATCATTCTGCCAAAGTATCTTCACTTTTCTAGTTTTTACAGCTGCAAAGTTTAGTTATCTCTCTTCCATTTTTTGGGGGGAACTGACAGCACAATTTGCAACCCTTACTATTACTCAGTCAAATGCTCATTACTGGACAACTTGCATGCATTTTCTGATGGAATATTCATCAGGCCAAGCACATCAAATGGCTACTTATATTAAGCTATGATTTTACTTTGGTGAGAGCCCTTAATTTGGCTTCTTCTCCTCTCCAAGTTGCGGTATCTTAAGAACAAATATACAGTCCACATGAAATAAAAGAATCAGACCTACTTCTTCTAAATTTGGCTGAAATCAATCAACTGAAGGGGAAAACAACAAGAACAACAAACAATCACCAAAAAAACAAAAACCCCAAATCAAACAAAAAAAACCCCAAAACAAACAAAAAAATCCAAACAAAAAAAATGAACAAGCAAACAAACAAACAAAAACAAACAAAGAGGCAACCAGAAAGAATTTACAAACGATTGGTACTGATTTTTTTATAAGTTTCTGTAACAGTAAGTGAAAAAAAAAGTAAGCCAGGGCACTTAAACTGTGGTTGGTTTTGGTTGGTTGGTTTTGGTTTGCTTAGTTTGGGGGCTTTGTCTTTTTTTCATGTAAAGAATTGCAGTCCCTAACCTAAGCTTTTAAGTGTCAGATCTGGAGATTCACTGCCATGAACTATTGCCTTAGCTATCAATTTGCTTTGGGACATTTGTGTGGGACCAGGGTCATTTTTTTGAAAGAGCTGGGTTTGCATGTAACTAGCTGAGAATGAGTCACCTTTTTCAAAGCCTTCAGCAATACCATTATGCCTTTTTCCAGGTGTATTTATTATTTAAAACAAACGAAAACTATAGACTATAAACTCAATTTAAACCACATATGGATTTTAAAAAACAGATGTACAAAAATCACTAATTCCTTGAATGGCATTTAGCAAATATTTCATATTACAAATTCAGAAAAAAAAGCATCTATGTTCAGCTAATGTTGTTTAAAATTTACTTAATATGTTAAAAATGATCAATTAAGATGTGTCAAAATTTATGGAATTAAAGATAGAGGTGAGCCTTTCCCTCCACTCAACATTGGTGAGACCCCAAAGTGGAATGAGAAGCTCCCTCATGACCATCAGGAAGCACTTTCTTACAGTGACCAAGTGCTGGCAGAGGTTGTTCAGAAAAGTAGATGAATCTTCCACTTTGGTGACATCCAAAAGCTGTCTGGACATGGCCCAGGGTAGGATGTTGAGCACAGAGGTCAGAGCAGTTCACAATCAGAGGTCTCTTCCAACTTCAACCAGTCTGTGATTCTGTAAAACAACAATCAGTCTTCCTTCTGAACTATTTATGCATTTGCTCTCCTTTTATGTTAATGCAATATAATGCACACATTAAGGGATTGGACTCTACTATTTTATTTTGCTTCCTGTAAAGAAATCACTAGCCCTCAGAAATATTTCTGAAAAGCAACAAATATTCTTCTCTTGTTCCCTGCTCTGGAAGACAAATAGTTTACAACACTTTAAGATCAGCTTCCTTCCAGGCTGTCTTAAATACATGGCCTTCACAGCTTAGTTGTACTTCTGGCCTATCTAAATATTGCTTTTTGTAACCACTCCCTGAATACTGTGACTAGCAGTAATAACCATTCTTCAGTAATGATTGATTCTTTTGTAACTGTACACTTTACAGAGATTGTAACTTTTTGTAAAATACTTTCCTTTCTTGATTAGGTTTGAAACAGAAAGACAGCATTTTTTACCATGAATTAACTATTGTCACTTTTTTTCCAGAGCCTCTCAGTTTAATTAGTCTTTAATTACTAGTTAATTATTCTCTAAGTAATCTGCTTTTCATTCACATATTTAATAGCCATCAGTATTTAAGCAACTTGAGGTGAGATCATTTTATACCAATTTGAAGGAGAGATATTAAAGAAATTTGCATAGAGTAATGCTGAATTCAGCATCATGTGAAATTACTTTTTTAAGATGCAAGACTTCCTTTAAAGAAGTTTTTCAGTCTGATTCTTCTGGAGCTGCTAAATAGCCTCTGTAAGCGATAATTTAAACATCATGGTTTACTTCTCGCTTGTGTGATTTTTTTGGCCCATGTTCATCTCCTCTCTTCATGCCAGCACTAACAGGGTTTCACAGGATGTGCAGATCTGCACTGGGATAACAGCATCAATCAGATGTCATGCCTCAGCATTTCAACCACCCAAATTCAGCAATTCTTTCCCTAAAGCACAACTGGGTGAACATATTCCAATTCTGTTTTGATTATCTCCTCCTTCCTGGACCCCTGCAAGTCCTTTCTTCTGAAATAATAAAGATGAGACAATGACTGGGGCAGATCTGGGACGTGATGGAAAACATTTTCTAAGAGGTTTGGTGGTAACTTACTCACAGCTCAGAGCCTGGCAGAGCTGCAAGATTTGCGGTTAGGAAGGGAAGTATCCTCTCTGTCAGACTTCTATGGGAATAGTGAGTATTTCAGTTCAGTAAATATTTTTCCTGGTGAGAATATTTAGTCATACCCCCCAGGCAATTTCCAGCTGAAAGACTACTCAAGACTTGGTAACCAGCTCAATGATTTCTGTGATCTGCCTAAAAACACACATTATTGCCTGAAAACATGCTAGATAAGATGTGTTAGGTCAGACTTTGAAGTAAATAAATGGACAATTTGTCAAAATGTATGTAGGAGGCACTACCTTACACTGTGCAAGATATTTCAAATAAAAGATCTTACCTTCATTCCTTCTCCCTTTCCTTCTCTTAAGTGTTTTAGGATAATCTAAAGAAAGCTTTGGAGTAGCAAGGAAATTTCTATTTAGGATCTCTGCAGACATTGCCTCTTCATTCAAAGGAGAGGAAAATTTAAAAGTCAGAAACTTTAGTCAGTAAAGCTTGTCTGTCAATTTTTCTTTTCTTGAAGAATATGCCAAAATTCTCTAGAAGAAACATATCTGGACAGATCAGTAGTAACTTCACATCCTGAGACAAAAAAGTAATGAACCATCCACACAGTATCTTAATAAGAAGTAAACCTCATCTACAACTTGTAGAGTATGAAAGTACAAAAGAAATAAATTGCTTATCAAAGAAGAAGCAAAGTTTCTAAATAAGTCCTGATGTCAAAAATATTGAAATCTTAGTGGCTGAGAAGGAAAGGAGAGAACAATACACTTGGCAGAACTAATTCCCATTAAAAAATTATTATCTTCTGACAGGACATAGAAAAAGTTGTGGTCATAGATATGCACTCATATATGAGATGAGCAGTCCATGGGAATTAACAGTCCCTCCAATGGGCACTCACACCCAATTTTATCTTATTCTCTTTGGTAATTATCCTGCTGCAGTGTGTAAGAAAAGAGAGAGTTTGCTTTCTACAGGAGAGACAAAGATGTGGAGAAGGTTCCTGAGAACAAATATATGTAAGTAGAGATAGGCATCTTACTTTTTCCTCACTTCCCCAATCACATAAGATGTAAGGATGTGTAGTTATAAATTAATTTGGGTTTTCAACAAGAGGAACACAAGACGATAATCTTATCAGTATATTAGATCATGAATAAAGACAGGTATTTCTCACAGAAATAGAGTCAAAAAGACAATAAAAAAATCAGACATGAATTTGTCTTTTCAGCTGCAGAAACAGCTTGCTGCAAACCAAAACAAACCCCTGAACAAATGCCACCACTTCTAACAACAAGCGTGTCTGGAGTCATGGAGAGCTTGCATTTTCGACATGGGATGAGGTGGGGTATCTGATTCCATAAGTGGATTTTTCAGTCTGAAGAAGGAGAGAAGTTAACAAGTAAGGACAGCATAACTGGTCCTTGGGAATACATCTTTATCCAAATGTAAATTCAACGGCAATTATAAATTGAAGCCAGTGAGGTTACAGTGGTTACAATTGAGGGAAGGAATGAGATATTAGCTCAGAATTTCTATTTGTTAGGACAATGATGAAGTAGTTCTACTGTAGCTCATTATTCAATAATGTTTAAAAATACTGTGCATATATTTTCCTTTGCTAAACTTAACATACAAAAATAATTTTTCTCTGTTTGTTATGAAAGTTGATTTAACATAGCGCATTTTCTTTGACACTAGATTTTCAATAAACTTCAATTCAACCCTGGGAATACTGAATGGATTGAAAGAATTAGCATATCTATTTGAAATAGTCTTACAAAGAAGAAAAAAACCCAGGATATTTGATTTTCAATAAAACTTCTGGTAAAATTTGAACTTCTTTAAACTGATACCTGGCTTTTTGAAAATAAGAGGATCCAATTAAAAAAAAAAATACATTGGAGCTTGAACTGGTGGAGGGAGAATGAACCAACAGGAATATACTGGTCATTATAACATATGTTATCAATAGGCATCCATAAATAGAATTCCAGTATATAAAATTAAATATATCTTATATATGGGATTAAAAAGAGTCATTGGTTTATTTATTCTGGGCATTGGTATACACAAGTCAGAGACATATACTTTGGATTTCTTTTTCTCCTTGGTGACTGCAGATTTAATGTAACTGTTATCCATGGCCCAGTGTTTTCAAATGAGATTTAGTATTCCTTCTCCCTTAGACTGCTATAGACAAGGAAAAAGATTGCAAGAACAATTTTTTGTGTGTGAAAATGGAAAAAATACCTGCTGCTGTTTGGAAAGCTCTGTTACAAGAGACTTACAGGAGTTCTATGACTGTAAAAGACAGACTCTACCTATGGAGTTGCTGATCCTTGATCATCACAACATCTGGGCCAACCCCATTTGTAAGAAAGCACACTAAATAACGTAAACAAAAATACAATAGTGTGTCACTTCTCTGTATAGCAAAATAATCTTGTGGACATAACTTTGAATCCAGGTGTGGGAGGAAATGTTGAATGACACAACATATGGGTTGGTTTTTGGTTTGTTTTTTCTTAATACAGTAAGCATACATGGTAGATATTTGTATCTAAACAGAAGCAATCAAGAGTATTCTGTTTCATGTTTTACATGCTCTGCTGAAATTCTCAGTTCTGATTTTTTTTAAGAGACTATGATATTATGAAATGTTTTTTATCACGACTTGCCTGGCTGCAAGTCAGGACCATATTATCTAGCTTGTGAAAAGAAACAAACCAAAAAACAGTGGCTTTTTTCACTGTCTTTATATTGGACAGTAGAGATGGGTGACCATAATAATTGCAAAGAGCTACTCATGGTTAAAGATGTCAACCAAGGCTACTAATCCTGCTGGGATTACAACTACAATAAAAAAAAAAAATAAATCTCAAGTTTATTTGTTTGAGGCTGATTGAAAACACTTAAAAATATTGGGTTTTTTGTTTGTTTGTTTGTTTGTTTGTTCATTTGTTTCTTTAGTATAGGTGCTTAAGTATTGCCTTAGATCAGGGCCTGGATATTTGTCACATAGGATGAGCCCATCAGGGTCAATAGCTTTCAAAAATGCCTGATCTTGAAAAATTGTTCTCCAAACACAACCCTTCTTGTGAATGGAAATTTTGTTTTGCATGGGGTGAATCAAGCTTGATTGTAGCTGTTCCAGAACTGTAATCCTGACTTGGTTACTGGCACCCTGTTTGGCCTTGGATACCTCCCAGCTCTGTGCCTCAATTTTCCTGCCTGAAAGATCCAGGAAGCAAGGACCAGCTCTGAGACCTAATGAGCTGTTTGTATAGTACAGAGATGTGAATTGCAACAGTGCTACAAGTTTGACTGCCTAAGAACTGTTTTAAGGAACAGCTTAGTGAAATCAAGAGTGCTTTTGTCCTGTGCACTTATCTGCACTTGTTTCTCTAGATGGCCTAAAAGGAATTAACAGCTATTCCTAGGTTAATTGGCCTCCATGGCATCTCTTCTCTAGAGTCTGGAAGAGATATGCTGGCTTCAAATCCAAATCCACAGATGCATTTTAGCAACTAATATGGTGAGGGAATCAGCAGTTTTTTATTAGTTTTTCAAGCAGTTTGATGGATCTTAGTCATCTAGAATGGCCCAAATCAAATGACAGCTGCTTATGCATGTTTTCTATGCAGATGTCATTTTAATTACTAACGTCAGTGTTAAATATGCCTCCTACAAGATAATATTGTAATTCTTTATGTGCAGATTTTCAAGCATTTCAGATACTATCTGAGTAAGTACTTGTGTGGAAGATTAAAAATAATAATGAAGCACGTCCTATAAATCAGAATGTCATTCTTCAAACTTGTTGGATGGTGGCAATACTTCTGTCTATTGGACAGACAAGAGCAGTTGTTATCAATTACTTTAGCATGACTTCACATTACTTTATCATTACTTCACAACACCGTCCAAAACAGTCTAATATTCATTGATTGTGTTATCTGAGAAATTATAACATCCTTATAGCAAAGAATATTGCATTGGAAACAAAAAAATTGGTTTCAAGGGAAGTTAGACTTCTAACTGCTTTTAAATATCTGAACTCTAGTCTCATTTTTTAGTGATTTAGCCAAAATTATCATGTCAGTATGCCATATTACTAAGAGTTGTCAAACATCAGATGCACTGAGGCCTGAAATCACATGTTTTCCAAACCTGTGAAGCTGCCATTCAAACATTAGTCTGCAAAACTTGTGATGAAGAAAATGAGGCATAGATTGTCTATGAACAAATCTATAATATTTCAAAGGTTGAAATCTTGGAAGATGCAGCAGACTACTGAGACAAGATTTAATACTTACAAGATACAACAGTATGAATCATGCAAAATTCATCTTAAATAAAGTATTTAATGACTCGAATCAGCTATAACCTTGATGACACTAAGTGTTTTGAGACTGCTGAAGGATAGTATAACTTGTTCAAAGAAGAGCCACGAAGCTGGTGAAGGGCATGAAGCACAAGCCCTGTGAGGAGCAATTGAGGGAGCTGGGGGTGTTCAGCCTGGAGAAGAGAAGACTCAAGGGTGACCTTATCACTCTGTACAACTGCCTGAAAGGAAATTGTAGGCATGTGGGGATTGGCCCCTCCTGCCAGGCAACCAGCAACCTATGAAAAGACATAGTTTTAAATTGCATGAGGGGAGGTTTAGTTTAGACTTTAAAAAGAAATTCTACACAGAAAAGGTGATAATATATTGTAATATGTTGACTAGGAAGGTCATGAAGCCACCATCCCTGGAGGTTTAAGGAAAGACTGGATCTGGCACCTGGTGCCATGGTCTGTTAGACATGGTGGCATTTGGTCATAGGTTGGACTTGATTTTAGAGATCTTCTTCAAATTAAGTAATACAAAAAAATACCCTAAATCATAAATATTCATGTTAAGAAAAAAGACTGTCTTTATGTTTCTACTGAATTTATCAAGTAAGCTTTGTATAGATGGAAGTACTTATAGATGGAAGCATTTTGTATTACTGCTATACTCTAAGAGCAAAGACTTTATCAAGGAGTTTAGCCCCTGCAGTTATTTTAGTCTTCACTTCATAATTAGGTCCTAGTTTATGTTATGCTTACCCCCAGGATTATTATTTATATCACTTAGGACAGATGGAACAGGGACTTCTGAAAACATACATAGTTCCATATATTCCTTTGAAAAATTGAATAAAGAATACACACCCACAGTTGAGAAATTCTGTGTATTCTTTAGTGGGCCAATACAACAAACTAACATATAAACTACCTGTGAAGAAAGCAAGCATTCAATATCACTCTATTGTTGATGATGTTAATAATAATAATATTGATGCTGTCAGAGAGTTCTCCTGAGCTGGTGTGGGGAAGAGGGGCAAGGAAAGGCATGTTGCATGGCTGTTTAAGATGTTAGTTGGTCTTTTACTGTAGTTAAACAGATTTGTTTTCTTTTTCACTAACATTGCTTATAGCAAGTTTCAGGTAAGACCTGTATAGAAAATAGATGGAGTACAGAAGTGGGACAAAAAGATCCAGTGGTGTTATTACAGGAAAGACAGAAGACAAGCAGAATTACCTTATAGCAATAAGCCGAGAGAACATCTGCAAAGAGAAAGACAGCATCATACATATATATGAAAATAAATATTAAAAATATAGAGGTGCATACAGACACGTAGAAAAACTTTTGATAGATATAACCCTGAGCTTAGTAACAAGGAAGGTTTTCTTCTATGTGCAGGATTGGCTATAGGAAAGCACTGGTTTTGTTTCTTAAAGTATTTTTAGAGAACAGTAAGAAAATGGTGGGAAAAAAGTCATATTGGTTTTTAATATTGATTCATGCTTTTCTGATTCTTCAGATGCATTTTTCTTCTTTGCACTTTACAGTATAAACAGAGAGTGAGAATTAACTCTCAATTTATCATTATACACCTGATCAGTTTTTATTGAAGGTATCTGCACCAAGGTCTTAATTGATGAACAAGCTTTTAAGTCCTAAGTTATAAGCCCTAACAGGTTTAATAAGACTTAAAATATAAAAGACATTCAGTGTAAAAGGATAGGACTCTACCAGGTGTATCTATGCGCTTAGGAACTTTTATTCTTTTGTCTTCTGAGAGAGAGAGAATGAAGACTTTCCAAATATCAGAAGCAACACCAGCTTTAAAATTTGAGAGCTCATAAACTCATATATGACATATATTAAATACAGAGAATACCCCAACAGATATTTTCAGTCTGGTTGATCATAAATTATTTTACTATGTTGCTTGGCATGTGACTTATCACAACATCCCAACATGATCCACTGGAAATAGCTCACTGCAGTATAATATATCAAAAATGTAAAAGCACAGGAGGAAACTGATGCATCTCACCCTAATGAAATACAGATTTTGTCTATCCATTTTGTTAATTAGCAAAATACCTCAGATCTAATTATGAATCTATCTTTAATATGCTTGCTTCACCCTGCACAACATGGGCATAGCATGGGTAATTATGCTACATAAAACTAAATAGAAGTTATGTCCTCTGGTGTTTGACTGCAGAATTTTTAACTTTGTGTTTGGGGACATTTTAATTTCTGGAGTAATTTTATAAAAATATTACTTAAATCAATCCTTCTCTCTCCCCCTTACTATAGCCTTTGAAACTACATTATGGATGCTTGATGATAGATTATATTTTAATCTAAATAAACCTTAAATCTTCTAAACCTATATTTAACCACAATTGTTTTGTTCTCATCTGAACTGCTCCACCCACAAAGAAACAGCTGTCATTAGCAATCTCCTTAATTAAGGAAACATGGGGGACAATTGTTATGCTTCTTTAATACATAGAACCTACAGACTGGAGGTCATTTCTGGAAGACATCTGCAGTCTGGTAACACTGTCTACAGGTACTTCTGTGCTCTGGTGTACACAGAGACCTGGTGGAAAATGAATGGGCTTGGGGTAAAGCAAGATGCCAAATATGCAACATACTTAAAAGCAGCCTAGACAGGTATCTGCTTTAACCTTGATAGTGCTGTATCTGCATGTAGGGAGAAGAAAAGTGCTGATCACTGGCCCTCTTTCAGTCCTGTTTCTGTAAGGAAAATGGAGCATACAGGCAGGAATGTAGCTGTAATGTAGCAGGGTAGACAGCTGGATACCAAGGAAAGGGTCATTTTGGGTACATAGCCAATATGAGCTCCTGTGTTATGTCCATTTGATCCCAAATTTCTCCCAGTATTGAACACACTACAAAGAGGGGATAATGAAGAGATAATCATCACTTGAAGAACTAGAAATAAAAGCCCTATTTTTTTGCCAAGTATGTGAAACACTAGAAGCTATGTTGCATTTTAAAACTCAATACAAATAAGGTACGCCTGGCATGATACTTGGCAGGGAAGACTGGGCCATGAGGACCAGGACAGAAAAGTGGAAAAGTGCAGTACGAAAATTTCTCTGAAAACTCACTGTAGGGAAATGACAAACTGATTCAAAGTTTAAATGCCTTGGAAACATTTGACTGAAAAATCTTCAAAAATGTAAGATAATATAATAGCACTATTATATCTGAGAACTTGAAAGCAGAGGCAACAGCAGAAGTCAAATCTCATGTTCAGAGCTATAGTGGAATGTAGAACTCCCATTGTCTCACACTCTGAAGAATGAAAACCTCATTTCTCCTTCTACTCATTTCTTATAGTAGAAGGAGAAAAATGTATTTACAAAAGTGTCTCTTGACTCCATAAGCTTTCTTGCCTATTTTTACACTTCAGTTATAAATAAAGAAAAGACAGTGTGTCCTAATTTTAAAGGATATTTTTCCTGCCAGAACAGTAAGAATATGAACAATTAAATGGAGAACAAAGAAACAGTAATACAGTATGTTAAATACAAGTGAGACAGGTATCACATTTCTATTGAATACTTGAAAATATTCCCACCTTTTCTTACACTCATCCTTAAATAGCAATTTAGGCATAATTATTCTACTGCTACATGTAGATTGCTAGTGCCTGAAAAATTTTAATCTATGTATTCATGCATTTATGATAACAGCTATTAGACAAAATTAATAAGAAGTCACTTGCTAGTACCCACAGGATTTAATTGTTATTTTCAGTGAAGAAGCTGCAAATTTAGTTTCTGGCATTGTTCCTTGATCAATTAATTCTGTTTCAGTTCAGTTCAGTATTTTCATATGTAAGTGGCCATATCTCATTTTGAGAGTTGTCTTTCAAAACTAATGAATGCATGCATAGAAGTGGAGTTAGTAAAAGAGAGGATAGCATGCATATACTTTTAGCTATTGTACTTTCACTGAAAATATTCTTTGAATTGGATTGTCATCTGTAATACAGGGTTTGCATGAGATTATTGCAGTTCATGCCTGCCCTGAACAGGTACTTCATCTGTTGATTTCTAAATTGACTATGATGGGATAATGAATGTCCTTGTGTCCTTTTTTCTTTAGGACTGAACTTTACAGTAGAGAGTAAATCTGTCTTGGATGAGAGACAGGGCTCAGTGATGTCAGTGAGATGTTAGAAGCCAAGACAGAATCTGTTGTTGGCTGTTGGAGTGGGAAATGAGTTCCTGAACTGAGCATCCTAATTCTTGATCATTCTGAGGAAACGCATCAGAGTCCTTCTTTACATAATTGTTAAATCGTCGTGTAGAAGAAAGTATTTTTGCCTTGGCATTGTACCTTCTCTTTATACCTACTGTCCCCCTGGATGACTGCCTTTTAATTTCACTGCCCAGTATTCGGAAAGATTTTCCTAGTAGATGAACAGTTTATACTGCAGCCAAAGCAAAGTTCTATTGCATCCATAAAACCAGAACTACACTAAGGAGGATTTAAGAAATATTAGGTTTCTTTTCAACTTTAACACAAAAACAGTAAGTAGCAATATGTGTAAAGACATTTTTGCACCCTGTAGCCCTGTAAAAACTGTAATGCTTTTGGGAATAAGCTTCAGGTCCTCAGCTAACTGTGCCTAGGCAAACTGTGTAAGGACTTAGTTGTCATCTATTATGAGCATTACCAATTTCCTGTGTGAACTTGCAATGTGAACTGGAATTTGGTATGTGGCATTTCTTGCCAGGATGTACAGTTTTGAAAGCTTGGAGTATTTAAATGTTTGAAATATAGATATATCTTCAAAGCAAAGGCTCCAGAACTATAAACAGCCTGCTCATGAACAGTTACTGATCACTGAAAATATGTAACTTTTAAGAAAATGAGGAGCCACTGGGCAGCAGGACAGGGAATGTGCTACAGCAACCACCCTGAGCACTCCGCAGAACCTCTGCCACTGCCAGACACCCAGGACTCATACATGCCAAGAAAATCAGACATTTTACAGAGGGAAATGTCCCAGACATTTTTCCCACATCATTGTATCACATGGAAGAGCTCTGGACCCTGCTCCTTATGCTGACTGCTGTAGTCATGGGCACCGCAGTACCAAGGGCTGTTGAATACGACTGCCAAAGACTCACTACTTAAAATGTCTACTGAGGGCAACTGAAAATGAGAAAGGACTAAGCTTTAGTATGAAGGGCATCAATGAATGTCAATCTAGTTAAGTTTTTCTTTGGAGTTCAAACTGACCAGGCTTATCAGTCTTATACCCATCACATTGATATTTAGGCATATGATACGTCCTTGTACGTATATTGAATTGCTGCTATATTAGTTTGTTTATTAAAATTATTCTTTTCTGTGGTTTTAGCCCTACAGGCTGTACTTTTAAAACTGATAACTGAGAGATTTTACTTCATATCTGACCACAGTCTTCATATTGCAAAGATAAAGAGGCCAAGTCTCATTTCCTTTTTATGTTAGAGCTACAGGGAAATATCAAGGAATCAGGATAAGCTCTGGTTCAGGGCAAAGCAAACTGAACAGGACAAGAGAAACTATGACATGAGAAATCACCAGACATGACAGATAATGTAAGAAGATGCCAAATGTTACAATTAGCACTGTGAGGACTGTCAGGGACGCCTGGGTTTCAGAGGTGGTTAATAAGGAGGTAAGTGAGACCTGAAGAGGAACATCACAGACAACTGAAGGGGAGCATTGTAGACCTTTTGGGGAAAACAGCTTTAGAGGATAAACAGCACTTAGGTCACCTTGTTTGTTGAGCATGCAATGCTGAAATTACCTAGATAGCAGAAAAAGAAATATCAAATTTAACTAGATGTAGCAAGACTGGACTCAGTAGAGAAAATAATTTGGGACAGTGCTGGAGTGCAGAAATGATGGTGAAGAAGAGGGTAAAGTAATGGGAAAAAAGGCAATAAAACACATAAATGATGTGTTTGGGTATGTCCAGAGATATCTCCTGAGCTTCACTGCAGCTGGAGGAGGACAATAAAGCCAAGATGTTCCAACCATAACACGTGCTAATTCTGCTGCTACAATCAGGAGAAACTGGGGTCAAAGGAGTGAGGGGCTTTCCTTTGCTAGCAAGGAAAAATCCAGGACAGATGGATTGAGCAACCTGATATCACACAGTGATATCAATGCCTGGAGCAGGCAAGAAAACACCAGTATCCTCCTAAAGACATTTTGACTGTTTTGGCCTTGTCTGCCTTGATAGATGTCTAAAGCACAATTTTGCTAGGCATTCCTCACTGAAATTCGTGTTTCCTGGATATGGTAATCTGACTTACACATGGCACTCAAAACATGTTTTGCAATGATAATTCATTTCCTTTCCCATTGTACCTACTTGAATTTGTTTTAAGTAAAGACATAAGATGTTTGACTTTTCAACCAGCATCTCAGCAAATTCTATAGACTCAAGGGTATATTAAAATATAACATATGGTGATCTTCTGACATCCATTACCAAGTTAACACTTATGATCCTGTTTCTGCTGTAGCACAATAGCTCTTCCAGAAATGGAATTATTCAAGAGTTAAGTAATTCTAAAGCTTCTCATGTCAAAAATCAAGTTCAACTCATCTAGATTTTTTTCACAAAAAAAAGTGGTTAAAATAAGAGTAAACCATGGAGTGAAGGGGAAATGCCTGAATTCTCCCCTACCTATGTTTCAATTAAAGATAATAAAGTGATTTTAAGAGAATAAAACTCCTCCTTTGAAGGACAATGAGTGTGAGTGTACATTTCCCTTGAGAAGGTCTTTATTTACAATCTGGTCATATCGATCTTTCAGAAAAACCCTGGAGCAGTAATTGTACCAAAAGACAAAGAAAGCAAACACATATTTACAGCTAGTGAACAGTATGATAGACTTATTCCAATCTCCAGAACATTTTGTAGAAAGGTTTATGGTGAACCCTAAAACCCTAAATAGTTGTTCGTACTATGTCATGAACAAAAAACATATATGCTACCTCCTCAGAGCACTCACTGTATCACTTGATTTATAATGAAAACACCAGCTGGTGAATTTGTGACTCAGACACAAAATTCAAAATTTGTTTACTCGCATTCCAAACTTGAACTTTTGACTGTATTGCTTGTTTGTTATTAACACAATATAAACCCCCACAGCCCCGACATTTGCTGAATAGGTCAGATTCTCTCTGGTTAATTTGTCATACTTCAATGAGATATACTGAAGTTTTTCAGTGCTATCATGAAAAACTAAGTTGCTTTTGTAAATGTACATCAGCTTGTTCCATATTCAGTGTAAAGACAAAGGAGAATCCTTTGGCACATGGGGAACATTTTTTCAGCCAAATAATTAATATTTGATATCCTCTTGGGTTAAAACAGATTGGTATGAGATGAAACATAAAATGTTTGTAAAGGTCTGTGAAGATCAAGGCATAGAACCAGTAAAATAAGATTTTTTTACTTGTTTTATAAAATATATGTTTTCCCATGTATCTAAGATGTTTATTCTGTATGCTGTGCTGTGACCCTTTCAAAGTATAAGAATCAGACTCTGAACTTGAGTTTTTGCATAATGCCTCAGATATACATGCATACTACCTCTTCCCAATTCCCTTTCCTCAATATTACCCACTACCTTTGCTTGAATAAATAATTTTTGTCTTCTCCTTACTTAGAAATTCTTTAGTTAGAAAAGTGTAGTAATTGCTCTGTACTCTAATTATTATACCTGAACACTCCTCAACAGTTCACTCCACATATACAGATTAAATTTCTGCTCCCTTTTAAAATCAACAAAGCAAAATATTTCCCACCTCTGTGTCTTTCTTTTTCCCCCTAACTCAGAAACAGATCAAGGCCACGGGGTAAATAATGTAAATAAAAGAGAAAGCAAATAGTAACTTGTTTTCCAGTACATACCCCTGCAGATTCCATAAGTACTTGGAAATTACTGCAATAGTAATATTTTTTTCTTATATGTCTGACATATCTGATTACTCTTCTGTTGAGACAAGATGTAGGAGGACTGTTCTTGCCTGCTGAAGCATCCACTAACCCTTCCTTCCCTTGCTTAAAAACTTGCTCTTTCTTTTCCATGCGCCCTTCTGTCCCGTGGTGTAGTTTGATGCTGACTTCCTGCTGTAGAAAATGGAACAGAGCTTGGTGTGGTAAACATTGTTCTGCTTTCTAGAAATCTTGATCTCCTCCATTATGGGACATAACAAAAGGATTCTGAAAATTTCTAATTCTATGGTAGCTGTAATATTTCCTTAAATTAATACAGATTTTGAGGTGGCGATTGTTAGCTTAAGTGTCTTTGGCCTCATTAGAATATAATGAATTTTCAAGGTTAGTACTGTATCATGTAGGTAGTAATAATAAATAATTTCCTTGTCAGCAGGGAGTCAATGAATATTTTGGGACTCCATCTGCAGACTATTTGGCTAGCAGGAATGCACTCTACATATACTTTGCTATTGATGTGCCTGTAAAACTCGTGTTAATTATAATGGAGATTTATAAATGGACATCAAAGACCAGTTTGTGAGCTCTCTGAAGCCCTGATCCTGCAAAGGCTTATAAATGTGTTTAATTTTCACACTGTTAGTAGTAGAGTTGAAATCAATGTGACTTAATATTAGCTACATGCTGAGTCTTTGTAGGATTTGGGACTGGTAGTGATTTTATACAGAATTTACTTAACTGGCTTCACTAAGTTTGCTTGTTGTGATTTGCATTAAAATTATAGTCAGAAAACTATGATCTGAAGGGGGCATACAATCCTAATTCTAAATAGATTTAAGATCACTGAAAAGCTGTATGTTGGAAAAAAAAAACTTAGGACTGCAGAGCTTTTTTAGAGGGATAATTGAACTTAAGTTATGCAAAAACAGAATCATTTACAAAACTTACTTATGGTTTTACAAAAATTTTAGAAAAATATTAATTTAAAATATCTTGGTTCATTTCGCAGGTGGTTCCGCCAAAATTTCTTAATTTTTTTTTTTTTTTTTTTCTTTTTTTTTTTTTTTTTGTTAAATGAAATTAGATTTAGTAATCTCATCCTGTGAAATTCATTCTGTGTTGCAGTTTTTACACAACACAATTTCAACATAGCTTATTTAGTCAGGAGAGTCAATAAAAAGATCAGATCTGACCTTTTTGATATGACTACTGCTTCCTACCACGCTTCTCTAATAAGCAGAAGCTATTAAATAAGTAGCTGTATTAGAGAGCACTGGGGGCAACAACAGGGAAACTTTATTACTTAAGAGCCCCCACGAATCTACCTATATGAAAAAGATAAAGTTCCAGACAATTAAAAAAAAAAAAAAAGGAAAGGCAAAAGAAAAAGTAATGAAAGAAAATATGTGGGATTGAGCATAAGTATTCCTCTGAATCTTGCATTTTAAAATCTGGAACTTCTAAAACTTAAGCCTCTTCTCACATCATAAAATGCATGGAGGGGAAATCTAAGTGGGCTTCAATTTCTCAAACAGTGGAGGCAAGGCGTCCCTTTGTCCTTGCTCGGTTAGTGCATCCCTGTGCTATTTGTCTTTGTCAGACCTATGCATTTGAGTACCTGCACTCCTAGGTCCCAGTTTGTGCTGTGCTCCTGTGCTAAATGGATGCACTGTAGGATATTGACTACTGCGAGTTTGACAAGGCTGCCCTTTTGACAAGGTGAAAGAGGTCATTATATTCACCTCTGGGATGCAGCCAATATAAATCTCATTCTTAAGGAGACACAATGTGTTCAGAAGCTGAGCCACAAGTCCAACAGCCTCCTGGATACTGCCTAAGCAACACAGACCTTAAAAATTATTAAAATGTAGTCAGGGTCACCCAAGTATGATAGGAAACAATCAATACTGTTTATTGTTCTCTGTGGTATAATGCCTGTATCTAGGACAAATACAGGAGATGTATCTTGGGGCTTTCTGTGAAAAACAAGTGCTGCTGTTTGAGGGGAAAAACATGAGTGCCAGAATGTCAGCCCATCCACGGGGGAGATGAAAACATATGCAAATGAGCAAACCTCCACAAACCAGTGCATTTCTTAATCTTCTTCATCTGTCCCACCCCTTTTTATGGTTAAGTGAGTTACTGCAGCCCTAAAGCTGTAGAAATCCTAGCACAGTTGCCACTAGAGACTGGGGCTGAATCCCAATGAGTGGAAAGCACTGATTAAATGACAGAACAGTCTTTTCCATTCCAGTAACTCCAGTGGTCAGGTATTGTGAGAGCAAGGACTTTGAATGTCATTGAGCTAAAGGAGTTTTCATACTCATTACTATTCTTTGCATATTCAGCCTCAAGGTGGGCCCTGGGTTTCTTGGCCTCCTTAGTGCTCTCTTCAGGCTGCACAAAATTCAGAGAATCTCACTAAAGAATCCCATATGGCACCAAGGAACCTGTCCCACTTTTACAGACTGCTGGCTACTGAAGATCTGCTACAAGGAAATAATTTTGATGCCTGGAGGACAAAGCTGACTCAAACACAGCAAACCATATATTATCACTGCAAAAGCTTTACGTTGCAAAAAGCTCAGAAACACAGAAAAAAATCTACTTACAGGACCATAGAACCTCTGAAATATTTGCCAAATAAATACTAAATTTTAAGAAGCTTCTTTGCCTACCTGTAATTTACTATTATTAGTTTTCGGCATTAGAAAGAACATAATTCAAACCAACTATGAAAATGCGTATATTTTTATCTAGATCATGCATCTCATGTGAGCCCTCAGGAAAACTGACCATTTTTGAGGAAAGCTATATATCTGTGATTCAGACACCTAAAATCTTCAATATGTATTTATTATCAGAGATGCTTATTGCCTTATCTTTGTGGTTATCTTGCCTATGTGGCTATTTTTGGTAAATTGTGGCACATAATCTATTTGTAGTATCTCTACATTAAGTCTAAGTAATCACTACATACAAGTTGGATGACTTATATTCTGAAGCAAATGTAGGTCTTCCAAAGAACTGATCTTTATGAGACCTAATATAGTCTACACCACAAAATGGGATTCAGTCTCCAATGAAGAAAAAATCCCTATTGAAAGAAAATGTCAGCTAAATTACAAAGCTTCTTTTTAACCCAAATTACCTTTTCTTAAGTAATTGATGGCAAATTTTTCTGCTAGTAGTTTCTCACATATATCTCCCCTTGTCTTAAAGGCACATCTGAAGTGGAAGCCTGCTGTTGGCACTCTGCATAGCAATGAATTGATGGTTGTATGTGCAGGATGCTGACTATCGGTACATTTGTCATATGTAGGAAGGTATATTCTTACCTTTCAATCAATCCCTAATAATTTTATTTTCCACATCCTTTCCTTTTTATTTCCCTCATATTTCATGTGAACATCTGTCTTAACCTAAATCTCTAATCTTTTTGTATGCATAGGCATTGACAGTCATTTGTAAGAAACACATACATTTAAAATGTTCTCAGTCTTTCTGCCTGTTTTGCAGCTGCCTTCCTGAAAGGCTCTATGCAGGCTGCTGTCAGAACATCTTTCCTCAGATTGTTTAGTATTCAATTCACTGCTCATTGGCTTAATCCTCTTCACTCCCTTCTATTAAAAAGGGGATTAAGCATTTCTAAAAATAAAAATAAATGTTGAAAAGTTTGAAAAGGTGATGCAAGTAACTGTGAGTGACTAACAGTTTGAAAGAGTTCAAACATTCTCTAATTAAACACCAGTGCCAAGGAATGTTAAATGATCCTAGGCGTCGAGCTCTTCTGGGGCTTGTAAGTATTCATTGATACAGCCAACCTGCATTCTGGCACTGGAAAAACAGCTATGTCCCTACATTCTGACAGAAGAAAGGTTGGAAAGTTAGACAATATTTGAAAAGTGACTCAATGGAAGATGGAGAGAGTATGGAGTTGAAAGTTTGAGCCCATTCTCCTTCCTTTAACTTGTCAAAATAAGCCATGTAACATATTGGTCCAAGCTTATTCACTTCTGATCCAAATGGAAACCAAGCTGCTCAGCAGAAAATTCTGATAAAATTCAAACTTTATCTTCCCACTACAAATTAACTTTTTTTCAGACCATAATCCTTATTTCTACCCCCAACTTTGCTTGAAACATATTTATTATCAATCCCCAGAGAAAGTAGAAGCTTAGGGTATTTACTTGGGCTGTTAAAGAAAGTTTTACAGATGTCAGTAGACATCTCTTCTTCCCAGCAGATATTGGAGACTAATGCTGTTTACACAACTGTAATTGCTTTTACACTGCACTCCCAAGTCCTTAGGTTACACATGCTCTTCTAACACAGAAACCCTTGTTTCACAGGGGGGAAACTGAGGCAAGATAGGTGATGACCTAGCATATGGGGGATTTTAGCCAGTTCCAGCTGTTTGTGCTTCAGTTACAGTCCTACCTTTTTCCGCAATTTACCTTTATTGGTGTTGAGATGAAACAAGGTTTCATAACCTCTAGTGTGTGTTTTTATCTGACTTATGTTTTTACACAGATAGAAAAACTTGGTAACAAACAAAAATAATTAAACTGAAAATTAGAAATATGAATAAAACCCCACCCACTTCTCAGCATTAAAGAGCACTTTTCTGTTCTTTCATCAGAAGAATACAGAATTTAATATGTGCATTTTTTAGAGATGGAGAACACTCCTTAATGCATAAATATAATACAGAATAAGAATTACTAAAGATTATGAGGAGTTATACAATGAGAAGATGAAGGCTTAAAATTTTATGCTAGAGAAGTGTAAAAGTCAGTGGGAGATGTAGCCTGGATCCATTTAAGACCATTCACTGAAGTTTAAAGAATAGTATAAAGCATCCATTGGAGGCAATTTTAAACTATATTCCCAGAAACAAATCATTTAAAGCTGAGTGACTTCAGAGAAGCATCAGTTAGAGAGAAGCTATAAAGGCATAACCAATAACAATGATGTTCTAAAAAAGGAGAATGTGGAAAAGAAGCAGCATGTAGATAAGGCCAGTCAAAATGTTGCATGAGATCATCCTAATGACTGTGAGGTTACTGAAAAAGCCATGATCTGTTTGATAGAGTTTCTAGAGAAACAGACAGGCTCTAAAAGGTACTTTTTTTGAAGTTAACTGTCTTGAGTTAGTCAAACTGAATCTCTGTTCTGGACAAAATAGTCATGATAAGGTTTTGCTTAGCTATGATTTGACTGTCTTTTATGCATCTTAGAAAATTTATAGTCACTTCTGTTTTGTCATTAAAAATTACAAAAATCAGAAAATATTCAGAAGCAGAAGACTAGAGTAATAAAGAAGATGCAAAATTTATGTTAAGAGGAAAGACTGAAAAGAGTTTGATTGCTGTGCTCACAGACTTGATGAGAAGTTTTGTCCAGAATTTTACTGCTTTGATTAACATCTTATCCCTCTTTTTCATGACTTCAGTGTATGCAATTTCTACATTCCTTGAGGTGTATTTGAATGGTATTGATAAAATAAAGTGATCAATATTCAAAATATTCTGTACATTTGTATCGTCATGCACAGGAACATGTAGATTTTTATAAATGTATATATTCAGGCACAAATATATTTATATAAATTTAGACTGAATTCAGTACTCATGTGAATGCATAAGTAATGTGGCATGATTTTAGGAGACGAGGGTATTTTAGCTGAGCTGGAACAAAACATTATATTTTATTCAGTCTCCTATGCTAGTATGTCCCTAAATTGTTGATTGAATTGATAAATTTGAGAAGTATAACATTGTAATTATTATGTAACAGAAGGAGAGTTCGAGGAGAGGAGAGTTCGAGGAGAGGAGAGTTCAAGGAGAGTTCGAGGAGAGTTCGAGGAGAGGAGAGTTCGAGGAGAGTTTGAGGAGAGTTCGAGGAGAGTTCGAGGAGAGGACAGGACAGGAGAGGACAGGAGAGGACAGGAGAGGAGAGTTCGAGGAGAGGAGAGTTTGAGGAGAGTTCAAGGAGAGTTCGAGGAGAGTTCAAGGAGAGGACAGGACAGGAGAGGACAGGAGAGGACAGGAGAGGACAGGGAGGACAGGACAGGACAGGACAGGAGAGTTCGAGGAGAGGAGAGTTCGAGGAGAGGAGAGTTCGAGGAGAGTTCAAGGAGAGTTCGAGGAGAGGAGAGTTCGAGGAGAGGAGAGTTCGAGGAGAGG
>CM031859.1:35881553-35935895 GCA_018697195.1 Certhia americana
AGGGAGGACAGGAGAGGACAGGAGAGGACAGGAGAGGAGAGTTCGAGGAGAGGAGAGTTTGAGGAGAGTTCGAGGAGAGGAGAGTTCGAGGAGAGGAGAGTTCGAGGAGAGTTCGAGGAGAGGAGAGTTTGAGGAGAGTTCAAGGAGAGTTCGAGGAGAGTTCAAGGAGAGGAGAGGACAGGAGAGGACAGGAGAGGACAGGACAGGACAGGAGAGGACAGGAGAGGACAGGACAGGACAGGACAGGGCAGGATAGGAGAGGACAGGACAGGACAGGACAGGGAGGACAGGAGAGGACAGGAGAGGAGAGTTCGAGGAGAGGAGAGGAGAGTTCGAGGAGAGGAGAGTTCGAGGAGAGTTTGAGGAGAGGAGAGTTCGAGAAGAGGAGAGTTCGAGGAGAGGAGAGTTCGAGGAGAGTTCGAGGAGAGTTCGAGGAGAGGACAGGAGAGGACAGGAGAGGACAGGACAGGAGGACAGGAGAGGACAGGAGAGGAGAGTTCGAGGAGAGGAGAGGAGAGTTCGAGGAGAGGAGAGTTCGAGGAGAGTTCGAGGAGAGGAAAGTTCAAGGAGAGGACAGGACAGGAGAGGACAGGAGAGGACAGGAGAGGAGAGGGCCACAAGCTTTTCTTAAAAACAAAAAATCCTAATTTTAAAGTTTTAAAAATACCATAATGTCAAGTACATTTCTAAAATCACAGTGCGCTTTATGCAAATGTTATATTTTAAAGAACTGAAAAATAATTTACTTTCCCCTCCTCCTCTCTCCCAAAATCTCACCTTGTTGACATAGAGCCAAAATGTAGAATGGAATTCTAAAACACATTTCTGTGTTTAAAAACAAAGTTTATGTATAGGAGAAGAGAAAGGAGTGAACCTGGTGGATTACAGCAAGGACTGAAAGATTCATAATAAAGATCAGAAAAGAGGAAAAAATTGGTCCTTAATGGAAGAAGTAACTTTTGGAAACTTCTAGATTTTCTTATAATGTTGTGACAATAAGTTTTATCTACTGGGGACAATGGGATAATTCTGAATGCTACTTCTACTTCAAGTTGAAGCAAAGAAACCAATAGTTTCAAATAAAGAAACCTCTTAAACTGAAAGAAGCACAACAAACTGTCATTTTCCTTGAATTCATTAACTCGTATGACTGGCTAAATTCACAGAGAAATCAGATGAAAAATAAGAAAAATAAAGGTGATTTAGTTATTTTTCCTTTCAAATGTTGAACTCTTCCTATTGGAGAATTTCTGCATATCTATATAGAAAGAAGAAAAAGACCAAAACATTTTGAAATTTTAAATAATTTTGAAAACTCAGTCATACAATTTAC
This sequence comes from Certhia americana, assembly GCA_018697195.1. Classification (NCBI taxonomy): domain Eukaryota; kingdom Metazoa; phylum Chordata; class Aves; order Passeriformes; family Certhiidae; genus Certhia; species Certhia americana. Next base: position 35,882,887 of record CM031859.1, read on the forward strand.
GGGAATCTTACGTCATTTTTATTAAATGAAACCCCAAAATTATCAATATAGTCAACGATTTCTAAGCATATTAGCATAACAGGCAGAAAGTGTCTATGCTGTATCTGAAGGCCTTGTGGTTAGACTATCATACTAACCTATGCATCCTACATTTCACAGGATTGTCCAATAGCCTGGTTTTTAAGATAGTGTGAGAGAAGTTACGATGAGAATTTCCAATAGCGCTTGAGAAAGTTTTTATAATCTGTACCTTAATTTTTCTACAAAACATAATACTGTTTGATGAAAATTGTTTTGTCAGAAAATGCACTAGTAACTCATTTTAATACCATTTCCTTGGTTAACTCCAGAAAAATTTTGAAATTCCTAGTTTTGTTGCAAAAATCTATACTCTTTGCCTAATCTTATTCCGTTACCCTAGGAGAAACAAATTCATCTATTAAATTGAGTCTTTCCTGTGCTAATTTGAAAAAGAGAGAATTTTATCCAGTGTCCTACTTGATGCCCATATTTAAGCTAAATCATGAGAACATAAATCAGAAACCCAAGTAACAGCCGTTCAGCTGGCAGATCAGGTAGGAGGGAACGCTTAGTCACAGTGATTAATAGGTCTTTTCAGGAAGCACTTAGATACCATGGTGATGAGTGTTACAGCAAATCCTCAGATAGTCCTTGATGACTTCATATGGTCTAATTCCTTTTTGACAGTAAAGGGAGGGTAAGAATTAGACTTCTAAATTGCCTGTTTGATATTCACATGGAAATAGATGGAACAAACTACCATGACTACAGGGGTCTAGGTTGAGACTGTCATTTTCAAGGACACTTGAAAGGACAGTTTCTAATTTCCTCAGATGATTTTGGAACTCTTGCTGAAGGTCTTATCTTGCAAGCTGTTACACACAACTGCACATAGGTATACCCCTTCAATTTTTTTAGTATTTTATTGTTCAAGCATTAAGCTTTTATGGTTTGAGGCTTAAAACAATAATAATTAAAATATACGGATTAGGATCCTTAAGCAAAGACTATAAGAGGGAAATATGCAGGGTTTTTGGATCCGAAAGATGCCTATGCCTACAGGGAGTCCTATGCCTGGCTGCAGTCTGACAAAATCACCATGGTCCCTGCAACCTCTTTTGCCTATGCCACAACTTCAGCAAATCGATCTTGTTACTCTTATTGAAAGAATAGTCAAAGACTGTGGGAAAGCAGTCATTATGTTAAGGGAGAGTTACAGCTGCTATTCCTCCTGGTCCTCAGCAACAGGGAATGCTTTTCATTTTCAGCACTGTTGAATATGTTCAATGCCCCAGAGCTCTCCTTCCAATTTCTACTTTCTAATGGAAGGAGCAACCAATTCTATCCCTTTCTCTCAAAGGCAGAATAATTGTTTCTTATACAGCACTCCTAATCCTTAACATTTTCTGGATCATCACACTAAACAATACCTGCCATTTCCACTTTGAAATCACACTGTTGTAACATTTTCAATGTAAATTTGCCTAAAAAGAAACCCTGTTAAGAAGAGAAATATTTTTATTAGGTTATCTTGAAAAGAATATCATATTAATATGAATATTAATTTGAATGATAAATAAACTGATTTTTAAAAACAAGTTTCCTAAACAAATTAGAAAACTAAAAGCCTACTGGCATTTTGCCTTTCAATTTTAAAAATGGATTAATTTCTTTGGACACATGGCATTGTTGACCTGATAGTGAGATATAATAAACTGGCACATTTCCACTGAAGTGAACATAAATGTTGATTATCACCACCAGTGGGTCTAACTTGTACAACCCAGCTGCTTTATAATAATTACTCTAGCAACACTTGTACAGGGAACCAACACAACCCTCCAATTTTATCAGAAAGAAAAGGACATTACTAAGACTTTTCTTGTGTTTACAGATTCTTTGTGTGAAATAGAGTGTAAACTCTAAGTAACTTATTGTGTACATTACAATATTCCTGTCTCCTGACAGACCCATCCATTTCCAAGGGTATTTAAATGCTGGCATGTGATTCTAAGTTTGTTCTGAAGGGTCAGATGGCATAGTGAAATATCAATGAAGAAGGGTTCAAGTGAGAACTTCCAATGTTTCTGAACACCAGAAGTTTTACTGGGGGGCCGTATACTTTGTGGCAGTGAGTTGTGTTCTTCTCCAGATGGAAATTATAATCTCAGTCTTAGAGGGCTTTTCCAACCTAAATGATTCTGTGAAATAAGCAGTTGTTTATTCAACGAACAGGACTCATAGATTTTTTGGAGATCACATTTTTTGAATGTGTTTGGTCATCCCTTCATTTGTTAAATACATTCCCTTCAAACTTCTGTCTTTCAATCCATTCTATTTTAATTTGTACTTGGCAGGAACAGCTTTAAAAATAGTGAAATGCTTGACCCCAGTCTTTTCCTTAGGGGTCCTCACCTTAAGAGTGGAACTGCTTATCACCACTGGAAAGCACGACTGCATTTGGTTTATTTTTCATAAGGGCTGAACTTTCCCATTTCTGTGAAATTATGCATTCTTTTAGGAAGAGAAACTTAATGTTTGACTCTTACCATGATTCTATGCCTCTGGTCAGAAAAGCTCTCTGGAGGTCATCTGTTCCAACTCTGTATCCCCAGGCTGAAACAATTATACCTTTAGCATCCCTGGCAGGGGTCTGTCTACCCTGTTTCCTAGTCCACAGTTTATGCAGACTCATACTACTCTCATTATCAGTCTGTTTCAGTGATTTTCTGGTTTTAAAGTCAAAAAGTTTTCCTAATGTCACACAAGGCTCTTATACTGCAATTTCAGTTCATATCTTCTTGACCTGTCCTCCACAGAGATAGAAAGTAGATTGGTTTTTTTTTTTCACTTTGCTGGAGCCTTTTACATATTTCAAAAGTGGTATCATATTTCTTTACTGTCTCTCTGTCTAGACTAAAAAACGCAGTTCTTTTACACCTTCTTCACAGGTCATGTGAGTAGGGTTTGATATTATTTCTGATAACTTATTACATGGTGTCTCTCTACCCACATCTTTCTTGTAGTTTGATGTCTGTGAAAGACACAGAAGAAGCTGTACCAGCACTAGAAGAAGGAAAATATTGCTACCTATATTTCAGGTTTGGTTAATGCATTTCACTGTGATGTTCTATACTGTTAAAACTACAAAACATGTTTGATGCACGTTCTGCTGATGTTTCTTAGCTCCATTTTTACATTTAGGTAGTCAGCTGGATTAAGAAATATTCTAATTAATAGGCAGAGTCTTGCATAAATGTTTATTGATTTTTTTCTCCTTCCCAAATAATTATTCAATTTGACAAAATTGTTTTGATTTTGGAATCTGTCCTGCAATTTATGTTTACAACTTTGAAAATTATATGTTATGTTAATTTAATAAATCTCATTTCTGCTTCCATCATCTAATTTGTTGCATATTGGAAAGTACTAGATCTCTGCTGAAGCACATTATTCCATTTTACACTCTAAACTGTCTCTGCTTTCTATATAAGGTTTCCTATCACAATCTATAGCAGTCTAATCCAAATACCACCATCTGCTATAAATTAATTTATGAACTATTTATTTCTGACAAATCACTTGGGTCCTAGAAACGTGAACATAAAATCGCCGCATTATTGAAGCTGAAAGGGACATAGAAATCCAGCCCTGGCCCTGTACAAGACTATTTCAAGAACCACAAATACCTGAAAGTGTTGTCCAAATGCTTCTTGAACTCTGTCTGGCTTGGTGCTCTGACCACTTCCCTGGGGAACCTGTTCCAGTGCCCAGCCATCTTCTGCATGAAGAACCTTTTTCTAATATCCCTTGACACAATTTCATGCCATGATATCGCTGCCCCTATCACTGGTCACTGGAGAGAAAAGTGCCTGTTCCTTTGTTTTCCCTTGTGAGGAAGATGTAGATCATGATGAGGTCCCACCTCTGTCTCCTCTTCTCCAGGCTGTACAAACCAATTGGCCTCAGACACATCTCATAGATCCTTTACCATCTTTATAAACACTTCTCGTACCAAGGCCTGAAAAATGATTGCAACATTCCTGATGGAGTCTCCTAATTGCTGAATAAAGGACAATAATCTTTTCCCTTGATCTACCAGCCAAGCTTTTTTTGCTACAGTTCAGTATGCAATGAGATTTTCTTCCAGGGCACAGAGATGAGGCATATTTGGCCTACTGTCCACCATATCCTTTCAGCAGAACTTATTTCTGGCAGTCACTCCCTGGCTGATCCCTGGCAGTGGGGGGTCAAGTGTGCCTCAAGCACAGGACTTTGCAGCTGTCATAGTTGGATTTCATAAGGATATTATTATCCCACTTCTCTAGCCTTTCTAGATGCCTCTCAACTGCAGCCCTGTTCTCGAGCATATCAACTGCACGCCCCGTCTCAAAGTTATCTACAAAGTTGATGAAGATACACTTCATCTAGTCCTACAGGTCATTAATAGATAGCAAACATGATAAATTCCCTGTTTAGACTCTGAGGAACTCCACCTATAACCAGTCTCCACGTAGATTATGAACCACTTCCTTCTGAACATGATCATGCATGTTTTTTTACTTACCTGGTAGTCCATTCATCTGGACCATAATGCACCAACAAAACTGCGCAGATGACATTCAAAGCCCTGCTAAATTCAAAATAAGCATTTTCCATCAAATTTACAGATCTAGGAAACTCATCATAGAAATAAATCAGGTTTATAAAGAATAGGTTACCTTTGGCATATGGGGTATTACAATACAGATGGGTTATTCCAAGTCACCAGAAATATTTCTAAGGGAACTTGATCCTTGGAGAACTCTCCCATGGATCAGAGAGAGACTGACAGACCTGTAGATCCCTTCTTGCTTTTAAGAAAGTGACTTTAACGTTTGCCTTTCTCCAGTCTTATTATATTATCTCTGAAATAAAACAATCAAAGCAATCTGTGAAAAATCAACACATTTTTCAAGATCTGGGATCTGGGGAGAAGTTGAGTTGATACAGTGGCACAAAAAATTTCTTGTTGGCACAGAAAAAATCTGGCTTGCCCTCAATTCCTTTCCTAGCACTCAGTTTACTTTTCTTGACTCTCTCTGTATTAAAGTATTTATATAACTATATGTGTAGTCCCAAGGATGCATTCTGCTGCTTTAACAGGCTTCTCTGATTCCATCTATGAAAATCTGATCAGTTTTGATACTGTGCTTCAATCGATTTACATTTATCTTCACTGACTTCTGTTTGTCATTGGTGCCTCAGATATTTGACTGCATGAGACTTCTTCAGTCCTCACAGGTGGTTTTCATTTACACCAGATAACTTTGTTTCATTGCAGACATTGACAACTCAGTATCAATCTTTCTTTCTGGGTCTTTTTTAAAGTTTTCTTTGGCCTAAACAGAGATTTCACAAAGATTCCATTCATAAATGTCATATACTTCAACATCTGATCTTCCCTGTTCTCCCTCTTACAGAGTAGAACTGATCAAAACACACCAAAAAAATAGACTAATTTTGAATGGAAAGCAGAGAACATTGTGTATATGGGGAAAAAAAAAAAAAAACCACAGATTTTAGTTATATAATATAATTAACATAGAATTAGAATTATAGGCTTTTTAGAAATCCTTTTATAAAAAGTACTTTTGCAAATATTTTGAATTACAGGTGTAAATGCTCAGGTTACTAGATTAAAATTTTATTCAGACAGAAGAAAAGTTCATGTTTCTGAAAGATTATCTGATGATATCATTTCAGATATTTAAAGATAATGCAACTCCACACTTGCCCAAAATACTAAATTCAGAGTCTCAAATACAACATTGGATGAATTCTGATTTTGAGGTAAAAGATTTATCTACTGAAGCAATAATATCATCCTTTTAGTATAAGTTCATGGTGAAGTAAATAGAATTTTTTAATTTGCTTTAATTGGATTTCACCTCTAAATAGCTCTTAGAAGTTTCTTAGCCATGCAACAAAAGCAGTTGCTGACCTTGCTAGATAATAAATCATTCGTCATCAGTCTGAATCTCAGATAACGGTGTCATGGTTGATGATGATGATTCTTGGACATTCTTCCTTTGAGCACCTCTGTGTTGCTTGAGAACATGACAGCTGTTGATTAGTTTTATGAAACATACATTGCATACATCAAGAACCATTAACGCTTTCTCTATATCTGAGTATTTTAGTAAGCATTTTATCTGAAATTCTTGTAGCTCATTCTAGAGCACAAAATTGCAGTTGAAGATATTATTGTTTTCTCTAAGCTTTACACAGTTAGTGTAGGTTTATATTGAGACACTTTCTATGACTTTAGAGAAATCTACTCTGGATAATTTGGTACATAGATTTCCCAGCTTTTATTTGGGTTCTTCATCCAGTTGGTTCTGGAACAAGCAAAACAGAATTCAGGAAGCAATTGGATGTTAGGTACTTGGTATGACCCTTGGGGATGGTCTTGTGTAGGGTCTGGAGCTGGACTAATGATCCTTGTGGATGTCTTCCAACTCAGAATATTCTGATTCTGTGGAAAGAATTGAAGTAATAAATACAGCCTTTTTGTGGTTTGCATTGAAACAATTTATTTTTCTATTTTTTAAGAATATTCATATTTTGGTTAAGAATCTGTTAAGTCACTCAGTTTTACAAATATAGTTCTCAATTGCTAAATAAACCTCTCTTTCTGTATTATGATATTAAATAGACATTTAAAATTTAAATCCTCCAGAATTATTTCTTGTTTGTCCATAAAGAAACACATTGGGTGTGAGACTGGTGTTTATAAGTACTTTAAGCTATCATATGCTAGCACTGCCAGAAACAATGCTTACCTCTCACACCTGCTCTCACTTCAGCTCTGTGCAATGAACCACACTGGAGAACTGATGGAGCTGAAAAATAACTGTTTCCTTCTGCTGTGGAAGCTTTCATTTGAATCACACTTGGTTCTGTCACTGTGAACCAAGTGTGAAGTTATGCCTGCTCAAGGGAGGATATGGCAATGACAGGACTAGGTAACTTAGGGTGCTACTACCAGTTTACAAAGGTCAAGCTTCAAATGAATGTTCTCTTTATTACTGACTAGCTTTCATTTTCTCCATTCATTTTCTGCTTTATTTTGCAGGATTAATTAGCTAACATGGTGTAGTAAAGTTTCCTTGGTTTGTCACTCTAAATTAATCTTAATGTCTTGTATTTGCTTTAAATTAGTCATATTTGAATAAAAAGTTATTAGGTGAAGTATTTTTCTTGAATCTGAGAAAATCAAGGACATGTTCCCAACCCTGACATAAATGGAGATGAGGGAAGAGGAAAAGGGTGATGGTGGGAGGAAAGAGCCTTTGCAGCTGTGTAATCACAGCTGCATCACAAGATGCAGGAGACAACACAGCTACTGCATGAGAATGGCGAACCTGAGTGCCCTAAGCACACCTGCATCTCAGTATCGTTAGTACAGCATTCAGCTTTGGAGAAGAATCACACGGTTTTCAACTGCCTGAAAGGAGGCTGGTTTATATTGTTTTGTGGAAGTGACACTGCTTCCCCTGAGTTTAGACTAGGCCACTAGCTTTTTGATGATTATGTTGAGAAGACACTCACAGATGGACCATTTGATAAAATCTTGTTCACTAGGATCTCTGCACAGGGTAAGTCTTATGTGGGCAATCAGATCTCTTGAACAAGTATCTCTCCAGAGATGGGCACCCTCATTGCAAGGGTCCTCGCAGCAATGTCTTCAGCAGGACTGACAGAGGCTCTTCAACCTACTGCCCTGCTCAATTCCTGCAGTTCATCTGGCACTGCTTCTGTGTGACAACCCTACCACAATCAAGTTCCACTGCAACAGATTATTTCAAGCTACAGACAAAACATCTAATTCTCTTAATTGTCTACAAAAGACTGCCCCATTGGACTTTTCTACATACAATTTGATCAATTTTGTGGCAAGAACCTCCTGAGAGTCTCTGAGATAGTACATTTCTCCACCCAGGTTGTTAATCAACATATTTAAGCACAGAAATTGGTCTAGGCACTGCAGGGTTTCCTGGGGGAAATCTTCAGGGCAGTCTCAAATTTCCATGAGGAGAGCTTCTGCACCAATTAGTCAAATCCTTAATTGAAAGGGTGGCTAAAAGTTCGGTCAATCATTGTCTCAAGTCAGTTTATTGTCTAAATTACTCCATTATCTCCTCTATGCAGATGTATACACAGGGAGTTTCTGGATCACCCAAAGAGTTAATGACTTGAGTGCATCAGGTGTGCACACAGGCACAGCTCTGTTTCTCAGCTACACCACAATTACAACTATAGGACAAACTCGAATTCCATACTTATTTTTATACTTAAGTTCTATACACCTTGCTGCAATTAAAAGCCAAGCTACTGAAACTCAGTACCTCAGTAACTCTAGCATTTCCTGAGAAGTAAGACTCTAAATTATAAATTTTTAATATAAATTATTTTAAACAAGCTTTTTGCCAATATTTTTATGCTTTTAACAGATTCAAATTGTCTTCATAGATAATGCAAAGTGATTAAAAATAAATAGATATCCTCTAACAAACTTAAGGCATGACCTGTCTTCCTTGTGTAGTAAGGGCCTAACTGAACAATGAAGTAAAAGAGTTTCCCCTGTGCTTTTTCTCCTCTTTAGGATACTTAATATTATGCCTGCAACCTAGCAAGCTGAAGAATAACAAAACTTTGTCAGAATTTTTGCATAACTAATAGTTTTTACATACAAAATATTAATGTGCACTGATGTTACTAAATCACAGTAATATCTAAAATAAATGTTCACTCAATGAGAACAAACTGACTGAGTTTGAAATGCCAGTCTAATGAACTAATTGTTGTCCTTCCTTTATTTGCATTTAGCTTTTCATAGGTTATAGTAAATGAAAGTCAAATGACTACACACAGCTTATGCTGAAGGTAACTTGAGCACCATTTATACCTCCTTTCTCCTATCAGAACAACTGAGCTCATCAAGGGTCATAGCTCTGCAGTGCTACTGAAACAAACCAGCAGCTGATCACAGCTAGGAGCATCCGAGAAAGGAGGAGTAGTCAAGACATATATCTTGTGGAGGTAATTCCCTGGGACATAATTTTGGGACATTGCATCTGGTAATGTTAATGGGAGGTTGTGCTCAATTTGTAATTGAATACTATGAATTCATACCTATTTTAATTCCATATCTTGTCTTTCATCTTATCAGTACCAATGTTAAGTTAAAAAGAAGAAAGAAAGTGAAAACAAAACAAGTCTCCCCACTGTTAAATCTCGGTTGTTGGACAGCTTTACCTATATCTTAAGAGTTTCTACAAATACAGGGTCTGGCACTTGGTTCTCCTAAGTCACTTTAGAAGTTGTTTTTAATAGGTATTTCTGAAAGAAAAGCATCTTAACTGAGGTATTGTTAATGCTGGCTTCTTCATCTCAAGACCTTATTCCTCCCTGCAGAATATCAGCAATTTCTATTGACTTTAAATAGAGGCAGTTTGTGTCCTGCAGGGAAGAAAAAGACCTAGGGAGCATTAACTAAAACAGCTTTAACACAGAAAATTGTAACTGAGGTCATCTTAATTCAAATACTTTACACTGTGCTGGCCTTAAATGAACTAATTTGAGACCTATGACCTTAGCGGAGGGATTTCTCAATTGACATACTTTTAGCTGCTGCAAAGTCTACCTGAAATGGCCTTAGGAGCTCTGTATAAGCATATTACTGGGCATATACTACAGTAAATGTGAAATTCTTCCGTATTTAGTATCATCAGATATTAATATAAAACTTCTATGAGGAAAGCTTCAGATTTTTGAGCATTAGTAAGTTTTTGAGTGGAAATAAAAAAGTAATAATGAATTCTGAAGCAAGCAGATTAAAATATAAAATTATAAACCTTTTCTGAACCATAAAGAAAGTTATGTAAAATCAATGGTTCTGTTTCTGCCGTTAACTATAAGTGATCCACTAGAGACTGACCATTGTATGCAAGGCCCCAAAATAGCAGCTAGTATGTATCTGAAAAATTTGGAAATAGAACCATCTTTACAAAAGATTAGGCTTGCAAATATTTTTAAAAATCCAAATCAAAGCCATAAATGATTAGAGCATATGTTCAGGATTCAAGCCTTCCCATATGATTTTCTCTTATCAAATATAAGAGATTCACCATTTGCATGATGAAGGAGAATTCTGTTTCTAAATTATCAACATCCCGGCCCTCACACTCCCATCTCCCCAAAATAAAAATCCAAATAGAAAATTACAGGAAATAAGACTTGATAAAACAAAAGAAATCCTTTGTAATTGTCCCAATCATTACATCTCAGCTGGCAATGAGTATATAGAATGATTGCAGGTTATCTGTTGTGGCTTCTCAGCTGAAGTTTACCAGCCTGATTCCTCACAGCTATGTGGTGTGATCAATATTGGACAGATAAGTGTGTTTCAGTTCATTCCTGGGATGGACTGTACTACCTGAGAGAAAGTGATTGAGCTAGAGGAGTCCCAGGGCGTGAGAAGATGATATAGGGAGGGAGCTGTCACTGGCAAAAGGAAGGAATTTTGGATCCATTTCATCTCTGCTTCCTAGGAGAGTTGCTGAATCCTTTTCCCTTCTCTCAAAGGCAGAGGAGTATAAAACTTAATCTAGCCACAACAATTTACTACTAATTTTTTAAGAGTTATAAAAGAGAAAGTGACAAATAAGCACAGGAAAAAAAACCAAACAAGCAAACAAACATATCCAACAAAGGTTTTAAAGAACTCATGCAATATCTTTTCCCAATATGTGTGCATGAAATGCTAAGCAGACCCATGCAGCTCAGGAATTTGTGCAGATGTAATTCTGACTTCTATCTTCACATCAAGCATTTGGCATATAAGTGCATGGACAGTTAAAAACACTTGGATTTTATTGCATTGTTACAGATGTTAAAACAATATAATACTTGGCAATATCTAAACAGAGCATCAGTGCATGATCAGAACCCTTGCAATGGAATTATTATATATACAATTGAATATACAGGTTTAGGACAGAAACAAACCAGAACTGATATAAAGTTGTGACTTATCTTCCCACACAAAAATCCAAGACCTTTTTTTTTCATTTGGTCAAGATTTCTACTCTCAAAATTGTGTGTTAGGTTTAGCTCCAGAGATTATATTTTTGTTCTCATGACCATATTTTTTGAGTTTAATGCAGTCTGTTGATTTTAGACTGATGAGTCTGACTACATATATCAGACAAACGGATTGGATGTGTGCCTTCAATGTCTCCTTCACTCACAAAATTTGCTTTGCAGAAATTACATATTTGGTGTTACAGATATGAAGGTATTCCTTTGCTGCTACACTATGTCCTCTCAGAAGAATATACTTATATATTTCTGCCTAATTTTCCTCAATAATGTATTAGTTTATTTCTATTTCTAGTTTAAAATGATGCTTGCTTTATGAAAATTTCCTTCTTATAAAGTTTCATACACTTCCACCACACATGAATACAGTGACTTTGCAATAACATTGAATTGATCTTAAGAAAAATACTGAATTATGCACGTGGATATTACACAGAACTTCATCTGCATTTTGAGAAATGTTTGGTTAACCTGTTTTTCTCACTTTGCCTCTTAGATCACATTGTTTTCCACCTTAAGGTCTTAACATGTTTATGGTAATAACTACTATTGTATAGAGCTGCTCATACGTCTGTTAATTTTATTTTTTTTTTCCCCATAACTTCTTTATGTACTTACCTATTTGGCAATATGAGGGAAAAAGATATTCCATTGTTTATGGTACACTTATGCTGCAGACTTCTGCCAGAACATCCAAGTCAGTTCGGATAGATGTGGTGTCACTTGAGACTGATTTAGCTGTAGGAGCAGAAACCTATTGTGTAGACTACAATGGCAGAACCATATTTTTGTCAGCTCTCTGTGAGAAAATGTCCTTTCCCAGACATAATAAAGATATGTAACCACAGTAAGAGAGCTTTACTGACATGATGTAACAGTTTAACAGTGCTTAGAAAGCAGTTTGGATTTATTTGGTTAGGTTTGGTTCTGGATTTTTGAGGGTTTGTTTTTGGTTTTTTCATAGCAACTTTAGGCAGCTTTTCAACGACAAAAAAATCCATGAAAACTCCTTAATGATTCAGCATCTGGACTCTTCCCTGCAATATCAGGTGAAACTATGTAAAGTCTTGGAAATTTAGTACATTTTTTGTTCTGGTCCATTTGTCTACTGGATCTACAGTTACTTTAGTAGTTTATTTTTCAGGAGTTTGGTTCTAGTAAGAAAAAGTCGAACACAGGTTGTCCAAACAAAAGTAAATTCTTGGGAAAAGCTCCTAAAGAACATACCTTGTTTGGTCCACCTGTGCAGTATGTGTTCTTTATGACGTTTATTCTAAATAAGATGACATAAATCCCACAGTATGATACTCTTTCCAAGAGTATGATTTTCACTATCATTTATGTTTTTACAGGGATCTTGATCAAATACAGCTTTCTCGAATTTGTGTCTGCATTTGAGAATCCAACACCAAGCAAATGGGTATTCAACCTACCTCAAAAATAAAAATATGGTGTTATGGCTCCCACTTTATTGAGTTTTTTATCCAGCTCCTGGTCTGTCGTTGTGACAGCTGTATTTGACAATGGAGGGAAACAACAAGGAGCTCCTGCTCTGGGATACTGCACTAGGTGAGGTCTTGGTCTCAGACAAGCCTAATTGTTCCATCAGAAAAAGATACTTTTTTTAATACAAGGATGAGAGTTTGGTAATTAGCAAACTGTACACCTTAAGGACCCAGATGAAAACTTCCTTCTTTAACACACCTTTCAGAAACATTAAAAATATCCCAAAAACTTATGGGGAAATAGACCTAAAACTTCTGTTCAAGAAACAAACTCAATATCTATTCTATTTTTGGAAACAGAGTACACAACAAAATAAATACTAGGCCTGAATAAAAAAAGTAAATTAAAGCAATGTTATTTTAGTGATAGTAGGAATTTTTTTTTTTAATATTTTTATTAAAATCCCCAAACTACTTTTTTCTACAAACTACTTTCTACTTTTGTAGAAAATTGCTTTTTCACTATCAGATTTTTAAAAAACCTTATAGCAGATGTCTTTACACTTTTATTAGTTTATGTATTTTCCACAGGGACTCATGATAATACATTCCTGATGAGATATTGTGGTTCAGACTTCCAAGTGCATTCTCTTATCTTATTGTGTTGGTTCTTTTTCTTTTCTTTCCTCATTTTTAATAACTTAGTTATGTATATATTTTGCCATTATGTCATACTCTTCTCCTGGTTCTGAGATAAAAATTTCAGGAACAACTTGTTATTACTAGTCTAGGTATTCTGGCTCTTCTTTATTGTTCTTAAACAGATGAAAGCTTTTATACCCCATTTTTGCCTTGATATTTTTGAAAAAGTAGACGTTATATCAGGTTGTTGATTTACAGGAAATGCATTGTCGAGTATTATTAGGTGCCTAAGCACTTACAAATCACAACTTTTATCTAACTATTTTAATCTACATTTGTTTTACTCTTTACTTAATTTGTTCTATCTTGCCTTCAATTAAGTGCATTGTCCTTTACACTTGTTATCACAAAGGACTTAATTCTCTCTCTTCTTTTTTGTAATCCTTTAGGAAAATAATGATAATTATACATTTATTGCCTTTGTATATTTAAACATCATATTTTACCTTGCAAAATTGCAGCAAATAGAGAAGTGCAAGTCAAATGTAGATTTGCTTTATGAGTGCTGAGGTGGAAAATTTCTGTAACTTATCTGACTGTTATACAAGTGAGATGAAGATTGCTTTAAAGTTACTTTTGTGTCTCAGCTAATTTATGCTTCCTGAAAGACAACTGGATTCCTCATAAGCATAGAGAAGGATTTTTAATCTTTCCTTTGTTTGCAGAGCAACACCCTATATCCTTTAAATTGAAAAAAAGCTTAAAAAGGTTCACCCAGCTGTTTGCACTGCTAACAAAAACTTAAAGCAAAGGAAATTTCAGGAAATTTGTTCTGTAGAAAAATTTTCTTATCTTTGACTTGCTTATTACCTAACGCAAGGCTCATTTTAATCTTCCTTTTTGTCTGAGGTGCTATCCTTCAAAACAGCAGGTGTTGAAGTCTATCATATAGCCAAATTCTTCCATACATGCATACAGTGGAGTTAGTAGACATATAATATAGAGGTACTTGAAGTGAAGCCTAACCCACATGAACCATGCAGCTGTAAAATTGATTATAAGATACCGTGTCAAGGCAGCTACTTTATCCATTTCCATGGAAGAATGAGTTAGAAGATGGAAGATTAGGTTGGGCAATTATATTTCAACTACCCAAAGTATTCCACATTTTGAAACTGAGCATCTCTGTGATTTGAGCTGTTGTAAGTCCCTTCTTGTCAGTCAGAAAAGTTATCATGTCTAGCAATATAAAGGATTTTTTCATTGCATGACATTGAAGGAAGTAAAGCAGGACATGTGTTTTTCCTTGCTCCAATCAGTGGCAAAATAGAGTCAGCCAGAACGGAAGGTCTTGTGGGAAGACCTGCTGGACTGCTGCCAGAAGGCTTTACTGACATACTGTCCCTGACGACCTGAAAGGGGGAAATTCTAAGTTTCCTTATGTTGTCAAGAACATTTGTAGGAATAAATGGTAATTTTATAAATTGTAGCTCAGGACAAATTGCCAGTCAGGATTAGGATAAAAATAGGAGCAGAGTATGCAAGAGTCAAGTGATCTACAGCCTTTTCCTTTCCTCTTGCTAACTAAAATATTTTTGGCAAATCTTGTTTAGATATTAGATATTATATAGTTAATTGATCCCTTTGTATGGTGGATATTTTTGCTTATGTTACTGCAGTATTTTTGAGCTTTCAGTCTGTTTGTGCTAGCACTTTTAACCATAGTGAGCAAATACTATTTAGAATCCCAGGTTCTCCTCCAGAAAAAATGAAAATGAAAGGAGTTTTGTCTGATATTAAAGCAGATATATAATTCACCTAAATGTCAATAAAATGCCCCCAGTTTTTACCACTAAATACTAATCATAGAAATAATCTAGCAAGGCAAATGTATTGCAACATACTATATGACCAGTATAAATATGCATCACCATATAAGAGATCTGGTACATATAAGAATTTTGAAAATGCTGGATCCCTAATTTGGTTCCTTGATGTATAAGTATTATACAGCTTTTGATTATT
The DNA here is from genome assembly GCA_018697195.1 of Certhia americana. NCBI lineage: Eukaryota > Metazoa > Chordata > Aves > Passeriformes > Certhiidae > Certhia > Certhia americana. The sequence continues at coordinate 35,898,165 of CM031859.1, forward strand.
TTGTTACATCTTACTATTTTGACTGGGTTTGGCCAAAATTTTTCATTTACAGATAAACTCTGAAAAAGAATTGGCAGTTATACAATATAAGATCATTTTTCCCATCTAAAAATTATTTTAATATAGTATATATGTGTTTATGGTCTCTTTACCTCTGTAAGATCCTTTTCATCAGTAACTGAAACATATAAATGAGAGTCTATAAGTTTACTAATAGTATTCCCCTTATATAGCATTGAAAATTTAATGAAAAAATTAACTTATTGATTTTGCTTATCTAACTAACCAGTAAATCAAAATCAGCATCTTGTGTGCAAGTACAGCTGATCAAAACTGGTGTGCTTGCATAAGTATCTTTTTTACCCCTTTTCTTTTCACTAAGTCAGCATGAAAAAAAAAAAAAAAAAAAAAAAAAAAAAAAAAATTTTTTCAAAAAGTAAAAAAAAAAAAAAAAAAAAAAAAAAAAAAAAAAGTAAGAATTTTATCAAACTGTAATGAAATGAAAACACAGGGCATGATTGTATCTGTCTGAAGAAGCATTCAAGATGCTAAAGTATCTCCAGGACCGTGAGCAAATCCATAGTGATGTCATCCAGTAGCAGTGATTGGCTGGCAGGGATAGTGTCACCTGAAGGACAGGCTCAGAAAACAATACAAGGACCACATGCAATGGACCAATCAAGTGCAACTAGTGTCCAGTCTGATTTTTAACTCCACAAGGCATTATCCACCACAGAGCTGATTTGGCACAGAGTGTGTCAAGCCAGCTCTGTGCCCACAGGAATGTAGCCTTGTGCACGTCCAGCAAATTTGTGACACTGAAAGACATGAAGTAAGAATACAAGAATAATGTGTGGGACATTTTGGCTTCTTGAGAAAGATCTGGACATGAGAAGGACTGGGGAAATAACTCTCTTAACCTACTAAGATGAAAAATTTTAAAACTTCCATATTAATGGAATGCATGATTGACACTGGGAGAGAACACACTGGTGAAATCTATCTTAGCAGTAAATTTTCCCTCTTTTCTGACATAGTTATAATCCTGCCTTGGTGTAATACTGCTGAAAACCAACATAGTCTTATTCTTTAGCCTTGTAATTTATATTTGGTTAAGGAATTTAAATAAAATTTAATGTTTGTTGAGTCAATTTGGATAACTGTTCCATAAACCCGCATTTCTTTCAAGGAAAAAAAAGGCAGAGAATTCCATCAATTTTAGTTTTAAGAATCTCGTATATCATCCACTGTCTGAACAGATGAAGTAAACAGCATGAGAGCATCTTGACGCATTTGAAATGTGTGGTAAAGGGAGTAATGATCACATAAACATAGCATATAATTATTTCTACTTATAAAGGGACAATATTTCAATAGTATTTTTAAAGGTCATATATTATGTGATGAAATATTCACTTGAAAAGAACTTGAGCATTTGAGCTACAGTTTATCTCTGTTTCTTTGAGCAAATTAGCAGCAACTTGGCTTCAACTCATTGAGGTTTTCTTTCTTTCCTGCCCACAGCAGGAATCCCTCTGAGAGCGAGTAGGCTGTTTTACAACTGAAACCTTAATTTGAGACAAACAGATGTAGTGTAAAACTAGCAAGTTGTTTTGTTTGTTTTGCTGCTGGAAAAAAAAAAAACAAAAAACCCAAAAAACCACAGATTATCATGCTGGCTTCTTTAACCACAATTAATAATTTGAAATTCACCATTAATTCACCTACAAACCCTTGTAAGTCCTTACAAGCTTTTACAAGCAGCACCTCTACAACTATCCAGATCTCTAGAGAAAGGATTACCCTACTCTAAGAAAAAAATATAGAATGAGGATTCACTCTTCAAGCATGTTACATCTGGAGTCTTACGACTGAGTTAATGCTGAAAATTGTTTGTGCTTCATGGCAGAAGAAAGACAATCTCAGCTGCAAGAACCATCTAGCACCACATAATACCACATAATACCCAGTGTGGAGTACATGTAGGAGAAATATTAAAAATGCTTTTTCTCCAGAACTTAAGTGTATGATAAAGAAAGAAGTGTTAGGTAACACTGACATCCTCCTATATCTTTTAGAAAAACAGATATGTTGATAGAACTGCTTCTTCTCACCTTCTGTCAGCTGTGTACTTAAACCACTAATTCAAAATGTGAATTTTTAGTTCAAAGTCTTTTTTATTCTGTCTCACGAGAATGTTCTATTCATACAGCTTGAGGAGTTAAGAAGAAAAATGCAATCAGTTTTTTTCTGACACTGGGCACTTAGAAGATGTCTTGGGCCAATATGAAAGCATGAATTAATGAATTACGGGGAAAGCATTATGATTCTTAGCTCTGAAAAGTCCAGTTCTGTTTTCCTTTCTTGAGATCATTCCTGTATTTTGTCCATTGACTCTTGATTATAAAAATAAAACAATCCCTACAAGCAGACTTTATTCTAAAGGAAATGGGGAAAATGAAGATTTATCAATTAACTCTGTGCTGAAGAAACTATTTCACAACATTTTCACAGCATTTCCTAAAGGAAATTTCTATTCAAAATCTACTGCTTTGTTTTTCTCTGAATGTTTTATAATGCAGTTGACATACTGAGACATCACTCTATTTCTATATATCAGTTGTACGTCATAGATCAAAACAATAAGTAAATAAAGTCTGCAATTAAACGCTTAGCACTTTCTAATATTGCTTAACAGATTAGACACTAAACTAACTGACCAGAATTATCATGTCAGCTGAGAATGACCATTAGTAAAATGTGATGTGAACAATTCACTCTTATGTTTAGTTAACATTTTTCTTTTGAAATCATTGTCCATTCTCACATTTTCAACAGAATTCTGTAATGTCCCCCCCACAAGTATCTTTTTAGTATTTAACAATGTTTTTGATTGATTTCCCGAGTGTGGTGGAAAGCCAGTTCAGCCGCTGGCAAACCAGTATATGAAAGGCTTGAAGGAGTTGCAAAAATCTTAAATAGCTAATCTGTACAAATCAGATTACTTTCAAAGTAATCCATGGGAAGTCACAGTTTTTCTATCATGAAAAAATGCAGATTTTCTATCATGAAAAAATGCAGAATGTCTATTAATACTTTTTGTGAACAGATGCCAGTAAGTAACAATACTAATTATCTTTCTGAAGTGAATAATAGTAAAAAAAATTGCCCATGAGTGGAATCTGTCACCCTCTAAAGGTACCTATTTATTCTAAGGGTTATTGAGCAAAATAAAGGCTCATTGAGTGTGAAGGTGCCTAATCTATGAAACATGAACTCCATCCTCGAGGGAAGATAAAGCATTTGAAAAATTGAACCTCACCAGTGTAAGGACCTTGATAAAGGTTGAGATGACAACAAGATATAAAATTAAGGAAGAGAACTTGATAAAAGTAAGACTGAAAGATCATTAAGGACTAAAAAATAGTAAACTGGTTTTGCTTCTCTTTTTCCAGAATCACAATATTATCCTAACTAGAAAAAAAGGATAACTTGCATACAAGACAAAAGGAATGAATTTTTAAAAGGAAGAAAATAAGAAGAAAAAGGAGATGGATTCAGAGACTGACAGTACTCTGTTTTATGCTCATTCTTTACTGAGATTGGCTAAATAAAAGATCTCTATTTTGCAAGGACAAATAAGAACACAAATAAATTTCCTGTTACGTTACAGTAAACCTTCAACTAAGCTATTTCTTTCCATGCTGGTAAGCAATTTTGCATAAAAGATCTTCTACTCTAAAATGTAGTCCCTAGTGAATTTTGTACAAGCTAATTATGGATTGGTGAAAAACAAGATAAGAGAAGTGCTGACACAATCTTAAATAACAGCATGCTAGACTAAAATGCCTAAGTTGGTTAACAACTTCTGAAACTTTGCTCATTGGTGTGTGCAACATTGGCTTTTAAGCAAACGTAGCTGTTTGCAGCTCAGCAACATAGCTAAAGAAATTTTATAGTACATAAAATGATACAAATGTGATTAGTATGTCACACTCAGATCAGTGTGCTATGCATTGTGCATCTACACAGTATGAGTGGGTTCTGCACCATGAAGATTAGGGCTTAAGTAATGGAATAAATGTGAGCGTTATGTATTTTGAAAAGTCTAGGACTGCAGTAGGAAGACTATTGACAATAGTCAAGAAAGTTTGTTGGGAAGTTGAGGAATGAACTAAGATCTCATAAACTGATTAGGGCCTTGAACTTCTGTCATAGTCTTCTGGTTTTGTTTTTTAGTTTGATTTTTGGGATTTTTTTGTATTTTTGTTTTATTTTAAGATATCACTTTTTTTTTTACTTATTTGCTGGTTTGTTTTGTTTTTTTTTTTTTTTTTTAATAAATTCAAATAGCTTTTTCAGACTAAGGTGAGTTGGTCCTGAGTCTCTAAACTTCAAGCTTAGCAGTGCGTACTTGAGCAGAGAAAAAACCTGAAGCTAAATTTATGAAAGGAGTACTTGCTAAATTTAATTTTGTATACATCACTGGGAATGATGAAACACAAAAGAGAACAAATGTCTCCATATTTATCCATTATGATCACTTCTTAATTCAGCTGGAAATAGTAAACACACTTTCTTGGGCATCTTGGCAGGGAAATTAAATTCTGTGTCTTCGGCTGGATATAGTTTGAGCTTGTCAAGGGAAAGGAACCATAGTTTTCTCAGCACTGAAAGCAAGCAGTAAAATGTAAAAGTTGCAAATATGCATACCACTGAGGTACTGGATGAGATGTTCATTGCGTTGTTTGTTTTCTCAGGTATCTAGCCTCTGACAGGACTTCTCTGGAAGAGCAGAGCTTGTTAACATGCTAAATTTTTATGTCCTTCTCTTTAAAACTTGTACTTGGGAGGACAGCCAGCAACTAGGCTGATGTGGCTATCATCCACTGCTGTAGGACAGTCACCATTAGGATGGAGTTTCATGAGTGGAAAGATTATGACTACATCCTTAGTAAGACATCTGCACATAGGGCAGGAGGGTTGCTGCATGGTTTAAGAGCACCAAGGGCTCTTTCACACTCTTGTGTGTAGAGGATAACAGTTCTTTTATACAAAGAAATAACATTTAAATGAACATATCAATCATTGAACTAAGGAACTTTTATCTCTGTAATCTTAGGGGGCAGAGAGATGTATCTTTTTTTTTTTTTTTTTCTACATGCAAAGATGAGATCTAGGAGAGTTGTAGTTATGAAAGAAGCACCAGTTGAGTTTCCCACTCTACATTTATTTCCCTTCTTAGTAAATGCATGTGGCCTTAAGCTTGACAATAATCTATGCAAAGTTAAATATTAATTAAAAATTTTTTAAATATTATCTGCACTTTTATCTTGCATGTTTATGCTAGATAAGAGGAAATGTTTTCAGTCAAATGGAAAAGCATCAACATTCTGTTTCCTGTAGAGTAAATTACCTCCCATTAAATATAATGTGCAGGAAGTTTCCAAAAGCTTCAAGATCACTTAAACAATCATCTTTCTGACACAGCTGCCAACCCGTTTTTGACTTTAAAACAATCAGCTCCACCATTTGCTGGAGCATCTAATCTCTGCTAGATTAATTCCATGGAGACACATTCCAGTAGTTTAATCCCTGCTTCATAGGATTTCTTAAAAAATAAATGAGAGACTTCTGAGCACTGAGGCTTTAGATTCCAACCTCTTTATTTTAAATTAAAACAAAATATAATAGAGCTAGATCTAGAATCGAGGTCCTTAAATATGCTTCCAACAATCACAGAGGTATTTTGCTTTAGAAAAGGACATAGTAAATATCAGGAATTATTACATGGTATATACTTTACTGATCCTAGTATTACAGACACATTCAAGACCAAAGTCGAAGACTTGATTGATTGATCGTTGATAACAATAGTTTCAGTGGAGTCAGTTATAAGGTTAATCATGTATGTAATCATACATGTTTTCATGCCCAAGTATATTATTAAAAATTCATTTTCATAAATTTATCCTGTCTCCATCAAGATGCTACTTCTGGATCCTATATGTGAAGAAAACTGAAACAGAATTGGAATCTTTCATAGTTTCCATTTTTTGAACACTAGAGTAGAGGGAGCAAAGAAAACATGAAACAGAAAAGTGTACTCACCATTGTAAAAAGAAATCATAAGAAAAAAAATCAAAAATGGATTGACAAATGGACTCTGCACTGCAGCATTTTCATACAGGGCCTTAGGTGAAATTCTGATTATAAATTATAGTCACTTATTAATAATATTTATGTCTTATTTTACATAAACACCTGCTGAAAACTCATTAGGAACAGACATTTTTTAGTTATTCCTCCGTGGAGTTGCACATATCCTTCCATTTAGGTAATCCACACAAAAAAATAAAATGGAAATTCTTCCAAAAACTATGTTAAAAATAAACACAAAACACAAAACCAAAATTCATTTATATCTCTCCTAGTTATTACTCAGAAAGTGTAGGATAAATCCCACTGTCTCTCACTGTTCATATGATCTGCATACAGCGAATATTTTAAGCAGAGAAATAGTGAAAAGTGAGAGTACATGAAATTACTTCAGATTCACCCAGAAAAAATAATAATTATTAGTTCTCTTTAAGATTGTCTTGAGATAATAGCCATGATCATACTTCTATTAAATAAAAGTAGAATATCTATTTATAGAAAAGGACCCAGAAGGGAAATATAGATGTACAAAAACCTGTTTGATTTATATAGTTCTGTGACTTAGAATACCAGCCTGGGATTCTCATGACAATTTTACAGTCAGAATAATAAACAATTTTCTTCTAGATTAACTGATGAATTCCAAGTAATAACATGTTCATCTCAAGCAAGCTTTCACTTTATTTTCATGCCAGTTTAACAGTTAACCTGTGAATAAAAGAAATGATAATTTTTTGCTACATCGTTTGTATTACTAGCAAAATATTTAACATATATGTGTAATCTTTCCCATAGGAAAATTTCTAAATGCATTCATCTGATTTTCCAGGGGTTTTGGTCTCTTGACAAAGATAATAGTAATATCTTGTCTTAAATTTTGTGAAATAGTGATCACCTGCTCACATACAGATGCAGACATTGTTGCAGCCTTTGTGATAATAAAAGCTTTTATTTTAAATTCTCTAATGAGCCATTGAGGAAAGGATATGAGTAATATTTGAAATTCAGTTCATATGACCTTGACAGACTGCCAATTCAAAGCACAGGAGAGGAGCACACAATGAAACCAGTATGGGGGAAAAAAACCGGATCGTTTTAAACATATCCTGTTGAGAGGGAGTTTTTCACTTCATCCCTCATTCACAATGAAAATGGATTGAGGTAAAACGAGTTTCCATATCTTTACATATGGACCAGTGTATTCACCAAACTCCATTTCATTTAATACATCATCATAAGGGGATCAAGATGGATTCACTGGAAATTTTATGGTAAATATGCATACACAAGTCCAAAAAAGTGAAAGAAATGAACACCAGAAAAGGGTATACATGTTTCAATACCCTGTTGAGTGAAACTCTCTTTTTTCCAGCTAATTATCTTATAATAGATCACTGGAATACTTCTGACACCAGGTTAAAATGGCCAAAGGTCCCTTCTCTAACTTTCCACAATTGTCTCGCATGGAACCTAAATTACCTAACACTTTCTTGAATAGATTCCACCATAACTCAATGAAATGTGCTAAGGGGAACTTAGGAGCAATACTGGAGCAAATTTGATTTCAGCTGCCACCCACCCTTTAATTGCTTCAGTGTCTGAAGTCTCTGGCCATTTAATATTTGAGGCACTAATAATGTACCCAAATGATCAGTTACAAGCTTTTAAAAATTGCGTTGTGTACCTGCATTAGGAGCCCTTGGTAGGCTGTGGTGGGAAGATGTTGCTATAGAAACACCACCTTAACGCGCTCCATTTACTGATGGCTATAAAGAGATATCATGATCCCTGCATACCTACTACTAATCCACATGATATTAGAAAATTGCCAGGTTTTTGCTCTCAAAATTCTTACTTGCAATGCCTAGGGAACTCCTCATCCTTCCTAGCACCTTAGCCTCCCACCTATCCATTCAAACCTTCCCAGATGGAACTTTGCTTGAATGTCTGCTTGCCTGTGTTATTTTGTTCTGTTTCACACAGACAGCTGAATTCAGCTATGATCTACACAACAAGAAGAACTCAAGATTATACAAAATCAGCTGCTTTGTCAGAAATATCTATGCAACCAACTGGCAAAACATATTGAGTACATCAAGTTGGAGCAATGCTTGGAATGAACATTTTTATATTCTATAGCTTTTCTTTTATGATTCAGACTGCTTAAAAACTGCTGCCATCCATTGATCCAATTTACCTTTTTTCCAGAATTTTTCTCCTTAATCTGGTAGGTAATTAAATGTGTCCTTTCAGCCATTCCTTATTCATCTTTTAAGATTCCCAACATTTAATCACCTGTAGGGGATAGAAGTACATGCACATTTTATTAATCTTTCTTGATTGTGATTGTGATTCAGTTTGAGATTACAACCTCTGAAGAACTCAAAATTTAAATCTATTTAGGACTAAAACTAAATTCAAGACATCTTGTGGAGTTTACCACAGTCAAATCTTAGACCATTTATTCAGGAGGTAGAAGACCTGACTTCTAGGCTGTCCTTACCTTGGAGAGAGGTATAAACCTAAGAGAACACAGTGGCCTTTTTTTCCCATTCAGATTGTTTCCTGTTCTGTTAATGCAAACAAAAACAAACAAACAAAAAACCACAAACAAGAAAAGAAACAAAACACTCACCAAAAAATCCCCAAAGAAACCAAAATAAAACAAAAGAAGAGCATATATTTGAAGCAGAATAATTAGAGAATTTATCTAGAATAAATTATCACAGCTGGATTGTCTTCCAAGGGCATTGAAGTAAAGGAGAGACTTTAAACAGTATCTTTCTCTGTAGATGTTAGATATCTGCTTTCCTCTGCTTACTAGGATTGTAGATGCTTCTTTTAGATTGCTTTGGTTAATGACCTTCTCCTTTCTAGATGTAAACCTCTACAGTGTCATTTGGGTAATATCTGGGCTAGACATCTAAAGTGTTAAGAATTCCAAATTCCAGATTAATTTCCTCCTTTACAAAATTCCTAAATCTTCTAACTAAAAGGAATGTAATAATTTTTTGATCTGTAAACACTTGTGAAATCATTCTCTCTGTCAGAATTTTCCATTTAACTGATTTCCCTGTTCTGGACATGGCTAAAGTTAGTTTTCATTCTATTAGCTGTCGCAGGGCCATGTTTTTTATTTGCAGTGAGAAAAACTTTAGAAACATGTTAATGTTTTAGTTGTTGCTAAGCAGTGTTTACACTAAGACTTTTCAGCTTCTGACAGGACCTCACCAGTGAGTAGACTTGGGGGCACAAGAAGCTGGGAGCACACACGGCCACAATATCTAGGCAAAACTGGCCAAAAAGGTATTCTGTACTCTATGATGTCATGCACATTTTATAAACTGGAGGGAAAGCTGCATGGGGCTTGCTACTTGGGGATTGCCTGGACATCAGTGGGTGAGTTGTGAGTAATTGCACCGTGCATCATTTGCTTTTTTTATTTGTTATCATTAATATTATTCGACCTTCCTTTTCTGTACATATAGCATGCCATAGTATATTCAGAGGATAATACAGTGTATTCTATATAAATAGTATCCTCTTCTGGGATTTATATGTATATAGTATGCTGTTAAAAAAATTTAAAAGTTTGTGATTGTGTACCGGTTCCAGCCAGGGCAGAGTTAAGTTTTGCAGAAGGAGGCATGGCTAGAACCCAGAGATTATTCTATGCAATTCATAACATTGCCAGGGATGGGGAAGGAAGTTTCTTCTGAGAAGAAGGGATTCCTTCCTGTCTAGCAAGCGAGGTGGATGGAGCAATGAGGTAATGCTGGTCACAAGAGGGAGTAAACAATGGATTGGCACTGGTCCTGAGCTGGAGGGAGCTGTCAGGAGGTGTGGCTGCAGTTGGCTGAGCTCTGTGGTGATTACTTGTGCATGTAAATCACTTTCTCTTTTGTACATTTATGTTATTAACAGTGTTGCTAATGTTTTTCTTCTTCAGTATTTAATTTATTACATTTATTAAATTTAATTAATTTAATTACTTGTATCCAGTAAATTGTTCTTATTTCGACTTGTGATCTTTACCTCTTGTCTCTCCAATCCTCCTCTCTATCCCAACAAAGGAAGTGAAGGATAGGAAGTGAGAGTGAGTATGCAGCACGTGGTTTGGACAGTCTAGTTTTTTGATTTGGGAGCACTCAATTAGAAAGTACCATTCCTAAACCATAACAGGTAGGTAGAAAGTATTTTGACAAAATACTTTCTTCTATGAAGCCGTAATAATATTCTATATTCTTAGTGAGAGAAAAATACAAAATGTTGGTTTTTTTGGTTTTTTTTAATTTCAACTGTGAAAACAGTGAAGTTGCTTTGATTTTAATGGTAAGTTATTCTATTTAGCATGGTTAAAATTTTAGAAAAATCAACTTCTTTTTAAAATTTAACAATAATTGTTTTTAACAGTTGTTGCAATGTCTTATTTTCTGGAGGTAAAATTTTTTTATATACAAATATATAAATAATATAAATAAATAAATGTATATATTAATGTAATAATTTATCTCTTAATAGTACGAGAATTTTGTTATCACAAAAAAGAAAAAGAATAGAAAAGAGGAAGGAAAACAATCCTGATTTAGTAAGCTCAAATCATTATCATATCCATCTGGTTTGTGCTCTTTATAGGCAATGAGAATGGATTGCAAGAAACCAAACCAAAGAATGAACTTAGTTTCATTCATATAGGAAGAAGGACCACCTTATCTGATGTGATTAATCTGAAAAAAAAGTGTTGAATATCAGGTTCCTTAATATCAACTCACCTTTTTAAAATGAGATATATACCAATGTTATGTTCAAAACTGTCAGTTTTTACATGAACCTTTCATAGGCTGATTTTTACAATATTAAGGGCAGCTGGGGAATTTTCTTTGTTCAAAACTTAGATAAGTGATATCTCACCATCATAAACAATTAGGAAGCAGTCTCTGGTCTGATGTAACAAGAATTATCTCCTATAGTGTTACTTCTTTACTTTTGTGCTTTATTTCCAATATCAGAGATGTTTTGGTAGTTCAAAGGCTTCTCATATAGTGTGAGTGCACAGTTCCCACTTCTCTCTCACATTGAATCATTGTTTATTTATTTACCTCAAGAAGTGGTTGACACCATACTTGAAAATACTAACTTTTTTTGACATCCTCACAGTGAAGTTGTAGGCTTTCTAATTCTCTCTATATTTTCTTGAGGGAAACTAGTGTACTACTAGCAGGTTAGCCATTCCTGTGTAAAATACTAATTTCTGTCATTTATTTATCTTTTTTTTTAAGCTCATAAAAATTTAAAGAGATAATATGAAAATATGGCACATCTCACTCTTGATATAATAATAATAATAATAATAATAATAATAATAATAATAATAATAATAATAATAATGAAAACAAGAAACAAACAACAACCAACTGAAGAACCAAAATCTCAACCATCTAAAAAACAAATTTCTTCTCAGTTTGCCTTGCCACTACTTAGACCTGAAACACTGAAGATGTCTTTTCCCATTGTTTGTAGGATGGGAAACACAAATTTAAGATAGTCATTATTTCATCTCTGGTATGCCATCGACACACAGTTTTGAAGTAATTTTGTTATCTTGACTGTGCAATGGTAGCTGATTGTGTATGATTACTAAATTAATAATCCTGCTAAGTAACCAGACAGCTTTTGAGTTTGATCAGAAATCAAAAGGATTTTTTTAAAACTATATTTCTTAATATTAAACCAGTAAAATTATACTGTACTATATACTCAATAAAAAAAAAAAAAAATCAGTTATTATGTCTGTAATCATTACGTGATTTTGAAGGTTAATTGGTAATAAAATCTGAAATGTCCAAGCTGTTACAATCATAACTATTATATCATTTTTAGAACAAAGATCACATAACTAGTGAACTATAACAGACCTCCCAGTTTTTATGAAATATGTCTCAGGAGGTCTGTTAATCTCTTCTGGGCCATCTGTCCTATTTGAATCAGAGAAGATAAAGACTTTTGGGATCAGGGAGAAAGTAGGGCAATGCATTCTGGGACATATCTAACTTAGGTAGAAATATCCAGGAGGGGCTGTTAAACAAGGATCATTGAACAGGACATATGAACGACTAGAAGTCTGGCTAGAAGAGTCCTAAAAGTGCAATTCTTTACACAGAATTTTACCACAGCTTGCTGAACTTAGTAAGAGAAAGAAAAATTACAGTGATTGAAGTCTGGATTCCCCAGACTTTATCAGAAATTTCTTCCCTCATCTTCATGATATTTGTCTCCTACCCATTGGGCTTTGTGTCTTATTAGAAAAAAAAAAAAAAAAAAAAAAAGAAGAAGTCCATTTTATGTAAGTATGTACTGAAAAATGGCAATATAATTTAATGAGTGTGTTGGTCTCAATTATTGAGGCTCTGTCAGAGAAAGACATTTTTCTTATTTTACTTCTTTTTCTTCCACTAAAAAGTATAAAAAATTCAAACAACCACTAAATAAAGCAGCAATATTTAGCAAACCAAAGAATTATGATAATAAAATTTAAAAAAAATTTTACAATTATGGGCAGTTTGTATTGCCCTGATAGAAAAATGCAGCCACCTGTAGAAGCAGGTTCCAGAAAGGCTCTGGCAAGTTCAGCTCCTCACCAGTGTTGCCCCTTGGTGCTCTGCTGTACCAGTGCTCCCTTAAGGGCTAATCCTCACACTCTCTCTGTCTCCACTACTGGAATGGCTTGCTGTTGGCTTATCAGTCTACCCCTGGGAAGAAGTACACAGAGACTTCTCTTTAATTGGGACTATGCATTTCGGAACAGCTCGGGATATTTTAATGGCCTCCTAGATATCAGTAGGGAACCCTACGTTTTATCAGGTTCAGCTATACAACAATGAACAACCTTTTCAGAGCCTGTCAGTGACAGGGAGTTTTGACTGCTGCATGTGCATTTGCTTCTCTTTGAATGCTCATTCTCTCTGCAAGTAATATTGTCCAACAAGGGAAAAGGCCTTTTTTATTATTTCAACTGTAAACATCAAAAGCTGTCTCTCATCTTTTCCCCTTCAAGTTAGTACAAATAACCAACTAGTCAAAGAGCAAGAACTGCCTTAAACAAACTACAAAAGAATCAGAATAGCCAAAGGTGTAAAAAAATCTGAGCTTCAGATGTGGCTCCCTGATAATAACATTGTTATGTTAAGCCACTGGGTTGACTAGACTAAAATCACATACTGAACCTTGCTTTTAAGCACATCATTTCAGAGGCTGAATTTCAGACTTCATCTTTCCTAAACTGTGAAACCTCTATGTAAAACATAATTAAAATACTATTTTAAATTGAATTTTTAAAAGCTCTACTTCTTTTAGCTTGCACCTTGGAATAAGGTTTGTTTTGATTTGATTAAAAATGAAAATTTGATTATATTTGTGTAAAAATAATTCACACAGGAAACTCTCTTTAAAACTACCAGCTCTACTGATAGCAGATCTCTCAATATTCCCAAATATTCCCAAAGCAGTGTGCTTCACATCATCTCAATAGTACAAATATACAAGCAAACAAGAAAACATGGTGTTTTATGCAAACTTAGGTATATTTAGTTTTTACTTTTGCAGCTGAGTACTGTTGAACTAGTAAGTAAGTGCAGTGGGAAGATTCTCACTGATGAGAGGCCACTTTGATTACAAGAAAAGAAATCCAAACACTGGAAAGCCCCAGATATTTCATTAAGTTACTTTGGCTTGTTTAGGTGCCTTGTATAAGCTAAACCAGTGTAACAGACATATTTTATACTCTCATCTCATGGCAAATGTGAAGTAAAAGTTCTCCCAAAACCCAAATGTTGGGTTTTTTTTCAAAATATTGTTCCTTTTAAATTACATGTTTTATTTCTTGTTTGCAATGGGTTAGGATCCACATGAATTCCATTAAAGCACTTGTCTAAGGTGTGACAAATCAATTATAGTACTTAATCTGTATATCCTGGGCTGATATGCATTTAGGAATTATTCACATTCTTGTCCTTCAACCTGCTTTACAGATGTACACTTGTCATTCCTTACTTTATTCCTATAATATTTATTCTCTTTTGCATTTTTTTTTTTTTTAAATTATGACTACGACCTTGCTTTTTCTGTGACCTTACCATCTGGAAAAATGATAAGATTACCACCAGATCAGAGACCAGCCATGCCTCTAGCACCAGGAATGTCACTAAAAGGAGGTGAGAAAATAGAAGGGAGGTATTTTATCTAATGCAATAATTCAATGTCAGATAGGAGCTGGGGGCCCCTCATGGCAGATATTTCTCACTGGGGTGAGGATTCCCTTCTACAACACTACAGACCTACCTTGATGGAGACACCACCTCTAATCTACAGTGTCCAAGGCAATATCCTGATGTATTAGGCAAGGATCTAGAGCTAACACCTGTTGATTCTGTTTCTGTCTGTCCTTGTTCTAATAAATTTGTTAATTAGCTTAGAGATGAAAGCAGGCTATAGTATATTCTAAGGTCAAAAGAGACTGGATGACAATATTGATGTCTGAGCTTTCAGATCTCCTCCTGAAAAGAGTCATTTCACCTTACTTCACCTAAGGCTTATTTAAAGATGATCTGGCAGCAGTTGAGGACTAAAATGAATTTTCCATGGGTGTCAGCCTGTTTTGAATGCATCCACATCCCTCAGGTCACCAGTTGCACTGTCACCAGCAGCTGTCAGTTCTCGTGCTCCCAGACTTCCTGTCACTAGGCAGGAAAGAAACTGTCAGCCTTATTTAAGGTAAGAATGACTGGATACCTAAATACAAGTGTCATGGAACAATACTTTCATATGTTAAAATTTCATGATCTTAACATATCCTTGGCTTCTTCTGAAGCAACTGGACAAAAATGCATTTTGTCAAGGGCTATTGCACTGCCTGCTATTCTAGTTGGACACTAAAATATCTTGTGGAGGGTTGCAGATAGTAGTAGAAGAAGGAAAGAAGGAGGAAAATAAAAGGTGTTCCCAAAGACATGAGATTATCTCAGGGAGTGTGTCCAAAAAGCAGTAACAGATGATAGACTGCGTGTTACATAGGCAGCTTCTAGATGATGCAAACCTGCACAGGGATTAGATATTGGCTATCATATGCACTCATGCCCTGTTCTGGTCAGCTTATTATAAAAAAAGATGAACATGTTCTTGCCTGAGGTAAATATCACTAACCTTTGCTGCTTGTGTCATACCTGAAGGACTTACTCCTTCCAGTGTGTGCCGACTGTACCAGAAACAGAGGGAGGCTGATGACTGAAGGCCAGACTTTCAGTGTGTCTCCAGCCATTACAGAGAACTTACACTTGCTTCAGCAAGGCTCCCAACTCTACACGAGCACCCTACAGCTGCCTGTAGGGTCAGTGTGATGCCGGTAATTCTGCTGCTCTGAGTGTGCTGAGAGGGGCTGGATGCTCCCACAAGCAAGGACCTGTAGGAATATGACATTGTGGGTGAGAAAAATCATGTGTAAAAATTTAGGCCCCAATATCTTACGACTTTCTTAAAAATGTTTCTATATTGTAGTGTAATTATGACTAAAAAGCCATTTTTTTAGTGGTATTTATATACATAGTGTTTCCATTGCATTCAGGATAAGGATACTTTAAGCACTTTAACTCTTCTATGGATTCTGCCTATATTATAACTGCTTCAGGACCTTAAAACTAATGATTATTTTAAACAATATTTTAAGGATTAAGTAGAAATAGCTTATGTTTCTGCCTTCCTTTGTCTCAGAAGTCTGTCCTAGCATGAAAAATAGGTTGTGTTTGTTCCTATGGAAAACAACCTAAATCCTTGCTTAGAGGAATAAAGTAATGCAGCTAAAAAAGGTCATAATTTCCCCAGCGTGTGTGGAAAATGATACATAGAACTCATCTATTTTGCATTTGTGTGCAAAAATTAAACAACAGTAGCAAAGACAGCAAAGTACCCATCCTTTCAAAGAGATCTGGAAAGCAACATAAAGCTCTGAGCTTCCCCAATGCTTCAGCTTGGCTCTTTTCCTACTCTCCCTTAAAGTGTGACAATAATAAAATTATTTCAGTGGATCTCTGTCTGTCATTAGCCCTTGTGATTCCTCCTCAGCGATGAGGAATGATTAAAATCACCCCAGGAGAGTTAAAGCTGCAGTGAAAGAATTAAGTGATTATTGTGTACTCCAAAGTATTTTAAACTGGATGCACGACACATAAAACAACTTGCCCTTAAGGGCAAATCAAGAGAATGCATATTTCAGTTGTATTACAAAAGGGAAGAAAAACTATGTACAGTACAATTTCTGTGAGTTCTTTTCCAGGAATAAAAATCAGCCAAAGTTTTCAGAGTATTTTAGACATTATTTTCATTCTTTTTTTAATCTCAGTTTATCTTGCTCTCTTAACGCAGTTGCTGGATGCACTGACTTAAATACCATAAAGTGTTACATGCATATGATTCCCTCTTTGTGCAATCTTTTCCAACAATGAAGGATCTAATTTCACCATTTCTGCTGTCTGCAGTGAATTTTTTTCACACAGCTCTAGATGGCAGTGCTGATAAACAACTAGTACGTTCAGCTGGGATAGATTTTACTTGGTGAACTGCTACAATTGATTTGGAGTCTTAACCTTTCCTCCACTTACCCTGTTTCCCACTCTACCACCTGCAGCCCTATAAACAGAAAAGACTTACATGATGGAAGCCATCTGTACAGTAACTCATCTCATCAGAGTGCTGAAGAGCTGTTCTGCTCAAGTGTTATCAATGTCTTCCAACTCACTGTGTATTTTTCTTATTGCTAAAAACAATCCCAAGCATTCCCTTTGGCAGATTAGTAAGGAATTCAAGTAGCAGATGTTCAAATCACTTTTTCTTTTTTTTTTTTTTGCATATTGAATCTCCATAAGGATACCAAGATCTGTTCCTTAGTCTTTGTGCTAAGTGTAGCAGTTCAATCATCTCTGCTCTATAGGCAGAAACTATGGAAATGACTGTGAATATATTATCTGAAAAAACATGTACATTTTTTTAAAATTATATTTAACTTCCCTGGGAAATACCAAGAACAACATAAACTGATTTTTATTCCTATGCCCCCATGAAAAATAAATATCATGTCATAGGCAATACCTGAATATATGTTTACAAGCTACTGCTGCACAAACTTCCTTCAATCAAAACTCTCCCTAATGTACAACAAATAGAAATGCCTACCTGACATTCCTCAGTATAAATTCAACATACAAGGTTGTCCCCTGAAGATATGACTGAAGTTGTCTGATAGGATAAAATCTTCTGGATTAGTTGGACTGCAAATCTTTATGATAGCATATGTGTTCTGTCTTGCTTAGATAGAGAATACTCATTATAATTTACAGAATTGTAGAATATGTTGAATTAGAAGAATCATAATGCAACAGGACCATTGAGTCCAGCTCCTGGCCCTATGCAGGACACCCCAAGAGTCACTCCATCTGTCTGAGTGCATTGTCGAAACACTTCTTGAACTTAGATGGGCTTGGTGCTCTGACCACTTCCCTGGGGAGCCATCAGCTTCATGTCATTTCATTGAGTCCTGTCACTGGTCACACAAGAAAAGAGATCAGTGTCTGCCCCTTCTCTTCCTTTTGAGGATGTTGAAGACCAAATGAGCTGTCCCCTCAGCCTCCTCCAGGCTGAACAAATCAAGTGACTGCAGCTACCTTTCAAACAGCTTCCTCTCCAGACCCTTCACCATCTTTATTACCCTCCTTTGGACACTGTTTAATAACTTAAAATATTTTTTGTATTGTGGCACCCAAAACTGCCCCCAGCACTGGAGGTGAGGCTGCCCCAGTGCAGAGCAGAGCAGGACAATCCCCTCCTTTGCCTGGCTGGCCATGCTGTGCCTGATGCCCCCCAGGACAAGGTCGTCCCTCCTGGCTGCCAGGGCACTGCTCATATTAAACTCATATTCGACATGCGACTGACCCCTTTCCATAGTGATGCTCTCCTGTTGTTTGTTCCCTGGTCTGAAGAATACAACCAGTATTACTCCATTCCAGGTGCAGAATCTGGCACTTTCCTTATTAAACATCATACATTTGGTCACTGCCCATCTCTCTAATTTGTTGAGGTCTTTATGCAGGGCCTCTCTGCTCTCAAGAGGGTCAAAAATTAACATCATCTACAAACTTACTTAATGTTTCTTCAAATCCTGTGTCCAAGTTGTTAATGAAGATGTTGATGAGAGCTGGACCACGGATGGAGCTCTGCAGAACCCCACTAGTTACCAGTCTGATGTCACCCCATTCATCATAACTCTGTGTCTGTCCTGTGAGCCTGTTGCTCCCTCACCATGTAACTTTATTATCCAGATGCGTGCTGGATATTTTGTTCAAAAGGATCCTGTGACAGACAGTATCAAGAGCTTTGCTGAAGTTCAAAAAGGTTGTATCTACTGGTTTTCCTAGATTAACTTGAGGGGCTTCATTGTCAAAGAAGGAAATTAGGTTCAACAAGCAGGACTCTTCCCTCATGGAACCATGCTGGTTGTGACTGAGTGCACTGTCCTCCAGGCGTTTTTCAATCCCTCCTAGAATAATCTTTTCCATAATTTTATCAGGCACTGAAGTGACCAGAACAAGCAATTTTAGGTACACAGGCATTATGTAGTGTTCTCTTAGTAAAATATATAGTGCCATGCAAAGTTCTAAAGCATTTTAATGGGATCTTCTACAAGAATCTTACAACACCCTCAAGCATAATTTTGGCACATGCTGGCTAGGACTTCCCCAGCAATTTCCAATAGCTTAGGGGTAAAAACCGTCCAGGAATCATTACCAGTGGGCAATTTGCATTTAGAAAACTTGTTTTAGAGGCAGTGAAATTATACTAACGTGCCCACATATTTTTCTGTGCCAGCAACTTCAGTGCTTCAATATATTCTTGGAGAGGTTTAATTTTCTCCTACAGAAATAACCAATAACCTAAATTTTCAATGCTTTCCTTCTTTAAATACATCATTGCTTCCAGAACATAAGTTTATGAACAGACATAGGTACTGCAGTTACAGAATCCGGGGAAAAAAAAAAAAAAAAAAGTGTTGTTGGAACCACATGGTGTGAAGCTAATGAATAATCTGCAGCAGAAATCTTATGAGATCTTATGAGGATTGCCTGAGGGAGCTGGGGTTGTTCATCTTGGAGAAAATGAGGCTCAGGGAGAACCTTATGAACCTTAGACAGTCCATGACTGTCTAAAAGAAGGTTGTATCTTGATGATGGTCAGTCTCTTCTCCCCAGAGTGACAGGACGAGGGAAAGTCCTCAAGCTGCATCAGGGGAAGTGTAGATTAAATACTAGGGAAAATGACATCACTGAAAGAATGGTCAGGACTTGCAATAGACTTCCTATGGCAGTGGAGAAATTGCCTTCCCTGGAACTGTTTAAAAAGGTGTGAATGTGACTCTTGGAGATATGGTTTAATGGTGACTGTGGCGGTATTCATGTGAAGTGGTATTTGTGGCGGAGTTTACAGTTGGACTTGGTGACCTAAGATTTATGATTTGATGTTTCTGTGGTTTATACCACATTCTAAGGAGTCCTTCCTGAAGCACAAGGAATATTTAAGATATTTTGAGAGGTTTTTTTTTTGAGAAGATTTCATATTTATTAAGCAAATCAAGATAATATCTATCAAATAGGATTTTAGTCCTTGAGCATGATACAGATGAATGTTGATGTTTGGTCAGCAAAGGTTTTCAACTTAGAAATCTTGGATGTCTTTTCACCACATACATGGTGAAAAATGGAATATGTAATCCTTGTGAATATTGATTTACTGACATTAAAATTACCACAAAATAAACATTTAAAAAACTATGGAAATAATTTTTTTCCCACAAACTTTAAGATCATTAGAGAAATTTCCCAGAATAACTAAAAATCATTATTTTGTTTTCAGTTGCAGTGTAGGGTTAACCTATACCCTCAATACAACACAAGTTATAGAGGATCATAATTTAGCGAATGCTAATTCAAATCCTAGTGGATCTATGTGATTCATAGCCTTCTTAGTGGAATTCTACTTAGCTGTGTTTCTGATCAAATTTCTTGAAAGCAGTTATTCTATAGCTCACATAAAAGATGTCAGATAGCCATATGTAATGATGGCTACAAAATGACAGAAGTGCAGGTACTATTTTAACTTACTCTACCCAAGAACAGGGCATAGAGGCATATCTGTATACAGGAATAGACCTTATTGTAGCATGAAATCTGCATATTTAACTCATAAATAGTGCTATGAAACTAGTATATAGTACAAGATTGCAACGTGTAGCTATACTCAGGCTTGCTGGAAGTATTATAAGTATATAAAAGTCGCCATTTCTTCTGTTTTCAACTCATAAAAGTGACCTTACTTGTGTTTTATCATTATTAACTAGAAAGATAATATATTGTTTTATAACTGTTCAAAGCTATTTCTGACTAAAGAATAAATATTTCCTATCTGAAGAAAAGAAGGGTATTGCTTTCTCTCTTTCAGGGTATTCCTGCAGTCAGTTCCTGCAGTTAGGTAAATTGTGATGTTTTTGAAACTCAAAACATTGTATATATCCATCACTTTTGATGAAGATTCTCATGGGAAGTCTTCTGAGAGTCAATAGGGACTGAAAGGAAGCTATTGCAGTTTTGGAAATGTCATGCCTAAAATACTGTTTTAAAATAAAATATATATAATAGATGTCATACACTTTCTGTAAGATTACACACTCATGTTTTAAGATTATTCATCTGCTCATAATACTAGTTTTAAAAAGTTTTGGAAAAGCTTGACATTCAATATTAAAGCAAAAGACCCACAGAAGAGTGCTGCAAATATCCACACATACACAAGAGGATGCCTTGACCAGATTTTAAATTTTTGTTTCAATCACTTGTACAAATGAGTTTTCCTGGTTAATATTTCATCTTTGGGAATAAAGACAAATAGATTTTCTCTTCAACCACAGTAAGATTGTCAAGTTTCATTTCATTAATAAAACACAATTCCTCTCAGAAGGTAAATCTAAATAAATATACTATGCCCTGTGTTTTCTTGCCTGAAATAGGCTGAGCAGAAGGCCACAATAAATATCCTAAATGATGACACTCTCATCAATTCTTTTGGTGCTTATGCTTTATAATTTCTTAATCTTATCAGCTAAAGATTTTCTTAAATTAAGCTAAGATTTTCTGCATAGAGAGAATGCTCATTCTTTCTTATTCTGTCCTTGTTGGCTAATGAGAATAATTGGTCCCCATCCTCTTATAACATTCCTTTATGTATTTGTAGGCAGTTATCATGGCTCCCCAGGGGTCATTATGTTTAGGTATTGAACATCTGCTCAAGAGTTTATTGATGCTGTAGATAGTACCATATCTGCTGGGAGTAATAGCACATTGCACTATGTGGCCATTCAGGGAGCCCTACCTGCAGGAAGGTCACTCAGTAGTAAATCTGAAACACCTACAAAATGCAAAGTCCTTACCATGAACACAAAGAAGGTATAAAGGTATATATTTCTTCACATATCAGTGAATTAGGCTGTTGCAAACCAAGAGGCAAGATTTGTTAAAACTTCATAAAATTGTGACAATTTTTTTTTTTTTAAAAACAGAAAGGATTTTATCTGTTTTTGATCATGTTGTTTCCATGGTGCCTCAAAACATCAGATAAATATTTTACTTATTCCCAGACATTTTGTACTGAACTCCTATGAGGTCTTGACATTTCTATAGTACCTTCCATACTTGGGAAGAAATTATTGCAAGCCTGACAGGTGTTGACAAGCAAAACATTACTTAGTGAAGCATAGTACTAATTATAAAGTTTGTTTCCTTTGTTTTAATCCCTCCTTTGTCTCAGAGTAACTTTTAGATAAGAAACACTTGATTTTAGTCTACAGTAGAAGAGAGAGGAAGTTTTGCACAAGTTTATAAAAAAATAGAAGGTGACTTTGAGCTAGGAGTACGGCCTGGGTTTTATTCATTTATTAAATAATGCCAGCTACAAAAGCACATTTGAATTCTCCATTGACAGGAAATAATTAGGTTATCACCAATAAAAATGGTATGTAATAATTCAATCAGTGGGAATTTTTGATTAGGATAATAGGGAATGAAACCACAAGGATATAAGCGCGTATTGTTTCCTAAGATTAAATGAAGACACATTTACCAGATGTAAAGATATCACATTTACAGAGTGTTTTGTATCATCTGTTATAGTAAAATGCACTGATCACCGAACATGTCTAGTCACTCTGCACTGGCCTTTCTTAGTCTCAATTTCCTTAGCTTCGTAAGAAATTCTGTGAATGCGCATAAGGATTAAACACAATTCCAGAAAGTGAGGGATTGAGGGAGTGGGGGAGTGAGGGGAGTGAAGAGTAAGGAGGCAGTGAAGGAAGGAAAGGAGTGAGGAAGGGGTGCAGGAAGAAGGTAGTGAAGAGGTAGTGAAGGTGTGAAGGACTGAAGGAGGGAAGGAGAGGGAGATGAAGGAGTGTGAAGAAAGAGTGAATGATTGAAGGAAGGAGGGAAGGAGGGAACGGAACAAGGAAGTAGTGAGGAGTGGAGTGAAAAGAAGGAAGGAAGGAAGAAAGGAAGGAGGAAGAAGGAAGGAAGGGAAGAAGGAAGGAAGGAAGGAAGCGGAGGAGGAGGAGAAGAAGGAAGGAAGGTAGGAAGGAAGGATAGGAATGGAAATCGAAGGAAGGAGTAAGAAGGAAGGAAGGAAGGAAGGAAGGAAGGAAGGAAGGAATTCGAATATCTAAATGATTATATTTACTATTTTTAAAAGAAGGTTTTGGGTGGTTTTTTTTAATTAATTATCTGTTTTACTTATCTACAACCCAAAAGTGTGTGGCCATGTACCATGATAAAGATGTCACCCCGAGCCCTGAATACTGTGTATTACTGCTGACGCTGTACCGTGTTTAGGTACTGATAGAGCAGTGGGGTGGTGTCTTACTCTATGTAAAACGGCTGGCAGATTATCAGCCAAAATGCTGAGAGCATTCCAATTTGAAGGCATGGGGTGGGCCAACTGCACACTATTTAGGAAAGGGACATTCAAACTAGCACTTGCTTAAGCTGCCACTGTGAATGAAAAAAGAAAGACAAGGCAAATTGTTATTGAAGCAAAGCCTAGAAAAAGAGCATCAAAGAGATTGGAACAATGAAGGGCTGCTTTCAGAATGGGATCATGAAAGCCTGAAGCCCTGTGGCAAGACTGGCAGGTGGACACATGCTGCTGCAGATCACAGCAGCAGGACAAGCCATCAGGATACTATACAGAGTTGGCAAGGTTGTTAGAATCCAGTTGGGGTAGATTAGAAGCCCTGCAGAGAAAGGATTAGCAGCTAGGAGCATAGTTTAGACAGCAGGAAGGTGAAATGAAAATCCACAGTCAACTAATACCTATCTTTGTGCTTCTTTTCCTCCTTTTTGTCAGTGAAAAAGACCATCACGAAATGAAATGCTTTAAAGTTTTGTTTGGGTGTATCAGTCTTGAATATAGCTCCTAATTGATTCTATTCCTGGCTTGGAGGATTGAGAGTACTGTGTCTCTTGTTTTCATTCAAGACAAATCTTGGATTCCTCAAGACTATAAGTTTCTTTGGAAATATTATAAACAGAAAGCTACAGACATGCAGAACTGAGTGCTCTACATGTTGTTTTTGGCTAGTTTCTCACAGATACACTGGAAAGCCAGCATGTATGGCTAGAGATCTGGGGTGTGGTGAGAATTCACAAGGAATTTCCTCAAAGTCCAATGACATTTTGGTGTGGACTTTAACACACCAAGCTTAAGTCTTCTTTAAGGTGCAGGAAATTTTGTTTTCTGCACTTTGGTGAACCTTCTGCTGAGGTTTCAAATTTGATGACCAGACAGGTCCTCTGCAGTACTACCTCACCAAAGAATCTGATCTCTCTTGGAGTGAAGTTGAAGTTTGCAGGAGAATCATTCTCCCTTCCTGTTTGGTCTTTTTTGTCCTTATCTGGAAACTGAGATAATAACTGGAAGAAAATACCTTTAACAATAAAGCTCTCTTCTGGTTCTTTGGGGTAGAAAGTGGGAATGTTAGAAAACAGGACCTTCCATCTTGTACACCGTGATCCTGTTTCTAAGGCAAAGCACTCACTTCAGTGCATATATCAAATCAAAATACGACTGATATAAATCAGCTGTATTTTTTTTTCTCTAACTAGCAGTCTTACCTAGATCAACCAGCACAGCTAGTTACATGATAGATTGTATCAAACCAATAACGATAACATTTATACTGATTTTATTTCACGAGGCATATGGACTGGCTTTCAATTATGACTCAGTTCATATAGTAACATGAATAAATGAATAAAGTAAAATAAATGAATAGAAATCTAGGTGTATTCAGAGAAGTATTCATTTTACTTCTTGCACTTTCATTTGCTTTCAACAGTGGTTAAGGACTTTAATAACTATATATAAACATTGCTGATAGGGACTTTTATGTTTGATCTTTTCATTATAGTTGAGTTATGTTAGTAAACACTTGCATCTGGAAAACTTAAAGGTACCTAGGCATTTTTCTACTTGCAAGGTAAACATAAGTTATCCTAAAGGATTCAGGTGAGTTCCTGCAAATATCACTGTATATGTATTCTGATATATTTAAACTTTTTTGTGACTGAATCTCATCCTTCCATAAAATTACTGATTACATAGTCTTATTTGAAGTGTAGGTGATTGCTGAGAATTTGTTTTTTGTTTATATATAGCTGTCATCCTCAGTGACATATTTCAGCCTCATTAAACCAGAACTAAACCTGCACACAGGAAGAAAGCTTCCTGTGTTACTATGAACAATATAATCATTTTACTTGGAATCTTAAAGACAGCTTCAACATGGGTATGCTCACAACATCATATTATTTTCTACAAATTTTTGTAACTGTAAAGACTTTTCTCGTATACTTTTCCAATTAAGTGATATTGCTAAAGCTCACTGATTTCATATTAGATAACTTTTATACCCTCTTTATCCCTAGCAACTCAATTTCCTCATTCACGTGTTCAAAATGATGCTGCAGATCTGTTTTCCCACTCCCTCTTATTTATATTCTTCCCCATTTTCTTTTTGCATCATACTCTGTAAAAACCTTGTTAACTTTGTTTTTAAGAATTCCCTGACTCTACCTTTCATTGTTATTTGCAATAGAGAAATTGAAATTTACCTTGAATCACAATGCTGTGCCCAATCTCAGCTGTTACATATCCAAAGCAAACACAATGACACTTGCTTCCTGGTTTTCAGTCCCATCAGGGAAGGGACAGTCACTAAACTGCTAAACAACATCACTACCATTTTTCACCCTTCTAAGAATTTTTGCTTGATTGGATGCCAACAAGAAACTTAGCAGTGCTAAGCCACTGACAATAATTGTGGTAACAAGTGTTCCTTTTTTTTTTTTAATTGTAATTCTCCTCTTTTTGAATCTGCTCTTTTTTTTTTTTTTTTTCCTTACAGTTAAATAATAAATTGTTATTTTGAGATCTTTTTTGTTTTAGTACCTTTCACAAGAGGCCATGGGAAATCATTAGGGTTCCTAACTGTTAAATATAATTCTGATAATTAGAATCAGTATATCAGTATTTGCAAGAATATTATAGTATCCTGGTTTTTTGTTGGTTTGTTTTTTTGTTTTTTTGTTTGTTGTTTTTTTTTGTTTTGTTTTGTTTTGTTTTTTGTTTTTTGTTTTTGTTTTTTTTTTTTTTTTATCAAGCTGTACCATCATTTGTTGAGAATTTATAGGGATTTAACAGCTTTATCATATTTCACTTTCTTATACCAAGGAGGAATATACTATAAATGGGAGGTGTATGATGAACTCAGTTTATATTTAATTGGAAACTGACATTAAAAGCCAGGAGCCAGGCAGGAGTAAGCTGCCAGTGAAGGCTGAAGCTGCTATAAACCTGACAAAGAAGAAAGTGTGGGGTTTTAAATTGAGATTGCTGGTTGGGCGGCTGTGGGTTTCTGTAGTGACAAACTGTACTTACAGATTCGAGGAGCCCCTGATGAAAAGCTGTTCTCATTCCCTAATGCTTTATGGGAACACTACAGCCTCTTGGAATATTTTTCAAGCAAAAAGACATCATCATGACAACACTGGAAAAAGAAGGGCAAAAAAATTTCTTTCTGGTAGGGAAATAAAGACATCTTAAGCTCGACTTCAAAAGCTCTCTACAGCAAACAGTAGCTGTGGAGATACCGTTTCATCTTTGCCTCTGGGATATTATTAAGCCTTTCTAGTAGCTTTAACTGCAGGAGAAGGGATTACAGAAGTTGCTGCTGTGTAGCTGCCTGACATACAAATATCTGGAAAAGCACAGATCACGTTTTTGTACAAGGACCACTTATTAGACAGCACTGAAAGCTTAACCTGGAATGAATAGTGCACCACACTGCTAGCTGCACACAAACAAAAAACACGCAAGACCCTCATGATTCATGCTGGCCTTTTAAGTGCTTTGGGTGAATATTCAGGCTCCCGGCTTCCCTTTTGTCATGGCTGTGTGTACAAAGATCGGTGCTAATTGAGGCTGTGCTGTTTTGGTACAGAGAACCATGCCATGCCATTCACCCTGCTTCAGTTCAGGCTGTGTCAGCATTTCCATGACAAATCCTTACTTTCAAGGGTTTACAGCTTAATCGGAGCAAAACCCGCAATTGGCCGAAATGACACACACTGCTCCCGTGTTAAAGGCTTTGTGCACAGGAGCCAGAAACACAAAGGAATTGTTTCAGGTGCTTCTATTTACTTCGAGCTGCTGCTTTAGCCTGGTAATAGCTTTGTATTCCGAAATGGAATGTATAGGGTCAAGGTCCTTATTGCGAGTTACTTGTTACATTTGAAATGGGGGAAAAAAAAATCAAAGGAACTGTATGGTTTTTTCATCGCTTTTCAGCAAATCACTGCGGATTTTGCAAGATTAGCCTGGTGAATCAGGGATTGGAAAATAAGTTGCAAAGTGGCAGGAGTCAGTTTGGAAACAGATGTGCTCAAAACAAGCCCAGTTACACTTTGTTAGTCCTAAGAGACTGTATTAGACTGAACAGCCATGCTTTCTAGGCATCCTTAGAAATAAGTCAGGCAGTGAGTAGCACACAATGTCCTCAGCATCTGCTACACCCTGTCAAATTTCAGGAGTCTGCACTGGAAGACAGATTTTGTTTTTTAAAGATTAGCATGAAAAAGAAAAATCGCATCCTCTAAATACCAGTAAGAAACAGTTTGATGTTATAAAGCAAGAAAGCTGTCATGGTCAGAGGCCAGTCACTGCAATAAATAGTTCTTAGGGCAGCAGTAGAACATGGTTCCTGGCCAAAGGTGATGAAGAGCTGGCATGCCTTCTTCTGCCACGCTTCAGTGTGACCTGTGTAAAATCAGGCAGGTGAACAATTGTTTGTATGTTTGGCTATAAACTTGATATTTTTCCATTTCTGTAGATCAATGGCTGATGGTGTAATTTTTATTCTTAGGGAGCTGATCTCTGCCACTGGCAATGCTTATAAACAGAAAAAAATGTTATGAACTAGAGGGAACCAAACTTTTCTTTCATCCCACATGCAGTATGTACGCTGAGGCATTATATAGCCACTGAATCTCAGCTATTTAATTCTATGAATAAAGTAAGGACATTATTTGGTCTGCACTTAGATCACCACTTAATCTTGCAATATTCCCAAAATACCTTTCTCACTTTTCATTTGTAAAAATTCTATGAGTCCAGACACACTGGGTGTTGGTTCATAAGAGATGTGAATACTTCATGTAAATATAAATCTTCAGAGAAAGCTTTTACTTATAACTCAAGTTATTTTTATTATTTCAAATAATGGTATATAACAATGAATGCTGTGAATCCATCTCTTCTTGGTGACTATAAAATCTACTTTATACTTCAGATTTTTTTTCATGTGTGAACCATAAAAAATATATATTTTATTTTTAAAAAATGATGAAAATATAGTTAATATTTAGCTTTTGAAAAGGACATAAGATTAAGTGGGAAAGATTGTTACTTAATTAATGGAAAATTGCATAAGTAGCTTGGAAATTGAATTTCTGAATGAACTAGTGATTAAAAATGAAGCAACTTCTATAAATAGCTGTTTGCAAAACAGGTCCAAACTTCCACTTTGAAGAATTTATTATTGGCTTTAGTATGTTCGCTCAATACAGCTTTAAATAACAGAGCACTTTGATGAATAATATATATGAAATAGAAATTAATAAACAATCTTGGATGAAGTGAAAAAACAGAAAAAATATTCTTCAATTCATCAAGCTGTTTCTTTCATGTGACAATGAAATAAATATGAAATCATATAAAAGATATAAGGAAGAGAGTAGTGCTCTTGCAATGTTGCTCTTGAAACACTGTCTTTTTGCTTGTTTTAACTTTCTCATGCTGTGTAAAAATTAAATTACTGACATGATATCAACAGATCAAGTGAAAATTGAAATGTTGTCATGCTATGACACTGATGTTTTTCCACATATTTATCATTGAATTGTGTTTCTTGTTTGGTAGATACAACAGTGCATATTCCTAGGGTTTACTACTATCAGATTACTACAAGGTAAAAGAATCTTTTATAGTTGCAAAAGTGAGAAATTATCAACTGACTCTTAAAATAAAAACAACAAAAAAACTTAGTTTAAATTATTTAAAATCAATTAGACCACTGATGAGACACAGGGAAGGAATGGCAACACAGTGGCCAGGGAAGTGGTAGCACAGTTCTTTGGCATAACATCCCTTCTCCATTGGCTCTTGAAAGGCAAGACCATCTCACTTGTGAACAATGTCCATACTGAGGATTTTGCAAAAGAAATTGCCTGATCTATCAATTTCAGGAGTCTGAAATTCTGTGAGGTTCTGGGCCAGGACCTGCTTCACATTATTCTACATTTTAGAGAGCTATCAAGGGTACGTTGACTATTTATGGTCCAGAGATATCATAAAGAGAAATCTGGAAATTATCTTGTGAAACTTGCTTAAACAGCCCAAATTTCCCTTTCTCCTCTGCTCTCCTTCTTTCTTCCCCTTTTAGATTCATCCATAAATTTAATACTGTAATGTACTGGTTCTTTCCAGGCTGGAATGCCTTCAAAGTATACAGGTCTTAGTTACTGACTTCATGTCAGAGTTATCTGAAGAAATCTGAATACTGTTGTTACACAGGATGTCAGTCTAGAAGCTTAGTGGTCCCCTCTGACTTTACAGTCCATGAATATGTAAATAATTGCAATAGTAACTTGAAAATCTTAGAATACTTCCAAAAAAAAAAAAATAAAAGGGTATTTTATATATAAAATACTTGCAAAGACAAGGGAAAGTCCTTTAGCCAAGCTAACACATTGTAGAAAATTAATTTTTATGCTTGTGCTTTCAACAAGAAATATGTCACCATGTAGAAATTATATGAAAAGGATTGTCATTTCCTTTACAACAATGTGTGCTGAAAAGCAAAACTTGTATAAGCACTTTTGGCACAAATATAGTCTTTATTTTTCTCCTTTGAAAAGCTGAAATATATTTAAAATTACCAGGTGTAAATGATGGAGCATGCTATGATTAAAAATCCAGCATTTTTAAGTCAATGTAGTGTTAGATTTTGTAATAGGGTTAAAATACTGCTTAGATGAATTAAAGTTGCTGAATTACATTTAATATTTTCAGAAAAAATGTAGAATTTATATCAGATTCATATCTTAGATTGAGCATAAAAAACAAACAAACACTTGCAATTTTTCTCTTATGAATATTATAGTTTCCATTTTTCTTTTTCAAACTGGGTAATCAAGTGGATCAATAAAATAAAAAAAATATATTCTAACAATTTGAGTTCCTTCATACATGTATTATTTTATAAAATCTCATATTCTTTAATTATATTTTGCTTAGGATTACCTAATCAGTAAATATATATATATATATATATATATATATATATAAATCTATAATAAAACTGACAGTGACATACTATATTTCTGATATTAGCCAAGCTAAGAATATAAATAAACATACTAAATATATTAATTTCTTGATAATTTGCAGTACAGTGTACCAAGTAAATAACCATTATTTTCTTCAAAATAACTTTATATATAAAATTTTAATCAGATTTTTCTTGTTTCAAAGTAATAGTTTCCTTTCCTAATAGAAGTAGTAACTAGCTTTTCTAGTCAGACATTTAATGTTTTAAAAATTGAATGGTACTTGAAATAGCTAAGATTTTTTTTTTCTAATCTAATGTAACTTGTGAATACATCACTTAAATTTTTGTGTAGATTTTAAAACTGGGAAATCTAATTTCTACAAGTTATATTGCTAATAATTCTGTAAAATTATCAGATTAATTATTTATAATTCTTAGGTTTCGCATATCTATTTTAGTATTCTGATAAGGAAATTTATATGTGGTATTAATATTGTCTTTTAAATTTTAAAGACTAAAAAGATTAAAATATATAAATAAACAATAAAGAACACCAATAAGACAGCACTTACAGTGTTGAGATATTCAGTGGAAAATGATATTTATTGTTCAGAATTTGTAATAGAAGAGATCAATATGGAGACTGACATACTCATATTTTATGTATGGTTGAAATATATACAGAGAGTGCCTGTTTAGTATGCTGCACTTCATTCTTTGAATGCTGGCCTGCCTGTATACTTTTAAAGAATAATTACTTACTTCTTAATGCCCTAAGAGGAAAAATCAGAATGACAAAGCCTCTATGAAAAGACCTGCAAAAAACCAGCTTTTTATAGAAAGGAGTGAGAATGATGTCAGAAAAACTCTTAATGCACTGATGAATTGTTCATAATTAATTTTAATTTTAGGAGAAAATACAGAGGGCAAAAAAGAAAGTAAAGATTAAATGCAAAGAGAAATCATTCAGTGAAATGATCTATGCACCAAAAATGTAAAAGGAAACATTTTATGAAAGTCAGTCTCATAAATTGTAATGTATAACAATCAGTTTACTCCTGTACCATAGTATGAAGGGGGTTTTTTTAATACCATATCTTTAAAATTATAGCTTTCTCTGTCAGTAATGGCAGCTGATATGCCAACAGCCCTGATCATATTACACCAAGACAGAGGAAGATATAGGATCTTTTGGGGGCACTAGTGAAAACAAGACTGTGAGCAATATTTCCCATACATCTTTTAAAAAGGTGGAGCATGTAGTTCTTCTAGCACAGCTCTGCAACAATGAATGGCCTTTTAAGTGAGGCGAGTGGTACTGTGTTATGATAATCAAAGCCTTAAACAAGAGGCAGAAGCAGTGGGAAGGAGATGCAGCACAGCTTTAGGCAGCCCATAGTGATATGCTCTGCCCCCAGGTATCTTCTGTAGCATGTATCAGAAACTAAAAAGTTGTTCAGCACTATCAAACGCTCTGAGTGCCTCAGTAGTGAGGGTGGAAATGGAAAAGGAATGGAAGCACTTTAAATAAATCTGCTTCAGAGGGAAAAATAAGAGTGTGGCAAAAATATAAAATATTAAGGGATGCGAAATAGTGCTAAACATAAATTTCCATTTTTGAAGACAAGAAGAAAGGCATACAATGCACACATATGGAAAAACACTAGAGGCATAGCTTTGTATAATGAGAAAGAGAAAGAGAGGAGAAGAGGGAGTTGAATTTGCCCCTAGAACTGAGAAAGTGCCTCTGGCACAAATTCTCAAGTGTGTCATATCCTCAAGTGTGTCATATCTCTAAGTGCACACAGCTCAGAGATCATACCAAAGAAAAAAACAGGACATAGAACAGTCCCAGACTGGAATAGCCCGGTGGGTACAGTGTGGTCAGCAACACTGCTAATAACTTCTTTCTGTGCAGAGGAAGTTAGCTTGCAGGCATGGGATATACAAACTGATTTTCAGCAGGGACTTTGAAGCATCTGTGAAAGAATTTGAAGTTGAATATAATCTAGTATTAGGATTATGTTTAATTTTACATAACTGTTTCCATCCTTCAATCCTCTACTCAAAGTGTGTGTGTGTGTGTGTGTGTGTGTGTGTGTGTGTGTGTGTGTGAGAACCTGACAAGTATTCCTGAGTTATCCCTGGAAGCAGTGGGTAGGTCTAGGTAAAATGACGTGCACTGACCTTCTCTTGGAAGAACTCTAGTTCAAAAAGTTAGGGGACCCTGGGCACTCAAGAGCTGTAGATGTTCTTGGGAGAAACACTTTAATACTTGGAGCCACAGTCTTAGAATTCCTTAGAAGTGACAAGCATCAGTCACTGCAACACCTGCAGGGAGAGTAGCATGATGCTGGACAAGGCTTGAAGCTTCTCCCGATTTCCTCTGACAGATCAAATCAGTTTTATCAACTAAATGGAGTATTTCAGATGGTAGAATGAAACATGCATTTTCCCAAGGATCCTGTCTTGCACTGTACAGCACTGCTGAGCACAAGCCTCTCTTCACAGGCTGCAATAGTGACTCCTGAGTAGCTTAGGAGTAAATGGCTTTGTGGCAGTGTTGTTACATGAGAACACCTTTTGTACTACAGAAAAGCAGTGAATAATTTCTTGCAAAGGAGATGTATTGTCTTTTCTTGTGTGGGAGTATCAGGTAAGGGAGTTCTGACAGTATGGAGACTGAGTGCTGGTTTATCACAGCACTATTATATTTTAAACTCAAATAATGCAGCAATGCAGGAAAACAGGGTGAATTAGTAAACAAGGAGCTTTATCAACACAGTAGTAGTACAGTATCTGTACAGTACAGTCCAGTGCCATTCAAAAAAAGTCAAAATAAGGCCTTTTAATATTATTTTTTGCATAAGTGGAATTTATGCACAAGAACATTATAGTTGTTAATACACTGAAAGCTATCTCATTCCTGAAATAACAATCCCTTGTGGTATTGACAGTGAGCTACATTTGGAAGAGGTACTGAGAAGGATTCTGACAAATCTCCAGTGAAGAATCAAAAATTCCTAAGAGTATGAACTCTGACACAAAATATTTACAACTTTGCAAGTACCAAAATAAAAAAAGATTCATTAAAATTTGCAAATTTAAAAAGATGTGAAAGTGGGGTTTATGCGTCATTTGAGGAAACAAAACTTTCTTTTGTATAGTTTATATACAATTTCATGTTAAATGTAAGTATCTTACTAATTTTTCTATCATTCATATTTCTGAATTACCTTTTCTGTGAAGAGGGGATTTCATGGAAAATTCTTAAACAATTGCTATGGACTACATTTGAGTTCCTGAAGGCTGGTATGACAAGTGCTTAAATTCATTAAAATCATGAGACTATAAGTTCTTTTAAAAGAGACTATTTAAACTCTCAGTAGCATTTTCACATCTTTATGAAAAAGAAATGCCAAATGAGTTAGCCTGTAAGAAGGGATATAACTTTGAACAGAGTTATTTATAAAGATGCAGTTCTATGATCTGCAATAACATTTCAAATGCCTTTTGTCTCCACCTCAGAAATAAGCACTCTGTTTATCTTCCATTTGTATTTTTTTGTTACTTGCAAATTTACTTCCATCAAAAGCTACAAATTGTTCATTTCTTCTTCTTTTTGTTTCTCCCCTTTTCCTTCACTGGTGACATACATACAGCTGTTCAATCCCTCTGAGTCATTTTGAAACCTGTGAGAGACTGCTGCAAGCAATATCTTCCCTGATCATAACAATTTGATGTAGAGCCATTTCCTGTGCAGATCTAAAGAGGAAAGTAAATTGAAATTTTATTTCAGCTGGGAAGAAAGCAGCAGTGCCAAATACCTGAAGTCATTGAAGACCTGATTTCAAAGATGATCTTAGGATTTAGGACCCAGGACACCTGTCTCAGTTAGGGTGCTACCGGTAATTGGCTACCAGATGTGGTTGCATCCCTTTTGAGCTAGTAGAAAGGTAGCAGAGAATTAGGAAAGGCTAAAGCTGCAGAGTTAGCTTTGAAATTGTAAAAGTAGTGCTAAAGACTATTTGAAAGAAAGTATATGCCCTTAGCTCAGGGATGTTTTAATGTAACAATGACATTTTTTCACCAATTTTGGAAATAGGCTGATACTCTTTATTAATTAATGTACTATTCTCTATTTAATCCCATAGTATAAAGTTTAGCAATTTAAAACTAGTGCCAAAAGGTAACCCTTTTCTCTTTAAGTAAATAAGTTAGTTCAAATATATTAATCTATTACCCTATATTTTGGTAATACATACTTCATCCACATGCCCCCTAAGTTACTGTATCTTTCTGTGTTGAGCACATTCAGATGTAATAAACAGAAAAATCTTGTTCTACAGGGCACACTGCGAAAAATGACAACATAAACTTACAACAAACAGAGCAGTAAACAGTAAAACTGAAGTATTGTGTTGTGTATTGGAAGACATTCAGACATTCAGAATAAATTTCAACTGCCTTATGACATTTGGCATGTTTTTAACATCCTCTTAAGCACTGGAAAATACAGATAAAAATGTGCTAAGAGTTTTCTGGTACAGATAGAAAGCCACAGCTCCAGCCCTAATATCAAAACTCAGGAAACCTGCCCAACTTGGATTTATGTGTTTAGCAATTTTGGAAAAAAATGGAGTAAAAGACGCCAGCTAGAGGTGACAATGAAGCATGTGTCAACTGTATCAAACTACTGAAAAAAAAGAAAAGAAAAAGAAAAAAAAAAAAAAAAAAAAAGGAGAAATAAACCCTAACCTCCCATCTTGGTGGAGATAACAGTTATGTCTGGAAAGAACATAAAAAATTTTTTCTAATTAATAACAGGAAGTCGCACCAGGAAATAAAATGTGCAGCTACTTGTGGCTAAGGTAGGGCAGAAAATTTGACCAAAGAGAAAAATAAACAAAAAAATAAATGTAAGACATGGAGCAGCTTAGCAAAAGAGAAGGTTGAGGAACTTTTGTGATATTCTTCAAATACCTCTGAGGAAGATGTAGAAAAGGAGTACACTGCTCACCATGTCTAATGAGAATAAATTGAGGAAAGTGTTTGAATCTTAGGATCATTTAAGTTGGAAAAAGTCTTTCATATCATTGAGTCCAACTGTTAAGTTGCCAAGTCCACCACTAAATCATGTCCCTAAGTACCACATCTACAGTCTTTTAAACTCTTCCAAGGGATGGTGGGTCAATTATTTCCCTGGGAAGCCTGCTCTAATGCACGACCACCCTTCCTGTGAAGAAACTCTTCTTCTTTTGGTTTGGTACATGGAAAATACAGGTTCGATGTTAAGGGCAAAAATGATACTTGATATGTCTAATTTTCCATTAATGAAAGTTGTTAGGAAGATGGTTAAGCAAACAACTGCCAGGAGTGATGTAATTGCATTTAATTCTGATTTGAGTAGGATCAGATGACCTCCAGAGTATTTTTATGTATGTTTCTTTAAATTTTCTTGAAGAACAGTATTTTCTCAATATTAAGGCATATAAAAGATTGTTTCCAACAATAGCTTTTTTTGGACAACTGTATATAGGTAGTCAGTGGATAACTTTTGATTATCTGGTAACACCTCAAAAACATGATTGTCATATTTTGCTGCCTGCAGACCTGGAAAATATGTCAGTGTTGGAAAACTCCTATAACTTTAGATTTTCTCTGTTTCTCAATGTGCTTTTACACAATCCTTTTAGTATTAGACTTCTGGAACCCTTTAATACATGGGACCAAAAGACATAAGTTTACCTCCCAAAATTATTTACTATTCTGCATAAATAGATACACTTTTTTAAGAAACCAAATATTAACCACTTTGTGGATAAATGTCCTTCACTAAGACTAATAAACAAGGTTCCACATGCTCGGCATCATTGCAGACACAGCTTGTTCATTTCCATCTGTTGTGTCTTTTATATGTTCAAATCTCAGGCATCAATATGTATTCTATGACTTAAAAATTTTTAACCACTCTGAAGTGGGGGGGAGTGGGGGGAAGAAAGGAAAAATGGGAAAAAAGACAATTCAGTTTTTCATCAGTGGTTTTCAATATAGGAAATTCAAGAGGGTTTTGTATCAGGAGAAAGTTCTATTCCATGAATGTTTTTTCACTTCTTTCATTGTTTGTAAATCACATGCAAACATTGCCATTTTAACAAATTTGTTCATTGGTTGAAGATGTTGAACAAATGCTACGTATACTCACGTCCAAAAGCAGATAATGAACCAGTATAGCTACTTCTTCAAATAATCAATATGTGCAATTTTGAATAGCAGCTGTTTGATAGGCTGTGGAAAGCATGTGACATTCATCTCTCCCCTATATGAATTATTCCCACTTTTCTTTACAGTTTCCAGTTTTAACCATTACCACTTTCAATCTGTTGCAGTTATTGCAAAATCTGCTGATTTGGCAGCCACTCCAGTCAGCAAGATTGTTCAATGTTCAGTGCTCTTAGGAAAAAAATAAAAGGGTTATGTGCACAAATCAAGAACAGTATCTAAAATAGTAAATAACTGTGAATATATATATGAGTATATAACAGTGAGTAAGTCTGGGAGTCACCTGAGTTTAGGCACCAAACTGGCATTCTTAAGTTG
Source organism: Certhia americana (assembly GCA_018697195.1). Lineage (NCBI taxonomy): Eukaryota > Metazoa > Chordata > Aves > Passeriformes > Certhiidae > Certhia > Certhia americana. The sequence continues at coordinate 35,934,946 of CM031859.1, forward strand.
CTTCTCCACATGTGACAATGTTGAATGTCCTTAAACAAGTCATATCCTCTCTCTGCTGCTGTCTCTTTCAGTGATCCTGACTGCATTTGTAAAGTGATTTTTATATTTATACTCAATCAAGATTACATGCTATTATGAATATTATGACTATATAAATAAAAGTGACTGACCTTGTCACTCACCTGCACATCTCCACATTAGAACAGCTACAATCAGTTTTATCAACAGAAGACCTGTAGACGGTGCTGTTCTGTATTCTGTGTGAAGATCTGAAGTCCTTACAATTCTTAATATCCAATTAGGCAGTCAGAATAAATGAAATACCTGAGTCTAGTGAATTTTCAGAGGACAGCCCAATAAAAAAATCACAGTTTTTTCTAACACAATACCACGTACTCAAATGAAGGAAAAAAAAAAAAAAAAGAAAAAAAAAATCAGGACATTTTGTTTCTTACAAAATATAAAGAAGCTGTGATTTTTTTGGAAGTTAAAGCAATAAAGAAGGAGATGGAAGATTTGGGGTTAGCATTATTCACACTTTAAAGAAGTACAAATTAAACATCTAACAGATCTAACTTTCATAGCTTTTTTAAAGCCAAAGTGGATCTTTAAAGTAGCATTCAGACTATTTCCCTCTTTCAAAACATGCAGATATATAAGTCAGGTTGAAAATATTTAGAGACCTTTGAACTATTCTATTCTACCTCATGCCTTTGAAGACTGCAAAAAGGCATTTTAAGGAAAAGAAAAACATAATGATGCTATCAACAGACATACAAAGAAAGCACAAGAAATAACAGTCTATATTAAAGAAAAGTTGATGGACAGACAAAGTAAAGTTGATACATAATGGTACATATTTCTGTTTTTTCTAATTACTCTAAAATACTCCCCTTCCCTCCCCTCTTTCTCTTTCTCTTTCTCTTTCTCTTTCTCTTTCTCTTTCTCTT